>CM052711.1:5236607-5264687 GCA_028551405.1 Uromys caudimaculatus | reverse complement strand
CTGGGCTATCGTTGTATTTTCTTCTCAGAAGGATTTCTGGGATGCTAGAACCAGAAAATAACATTTTTACATTTGACAAGCCGCCTTAAGGTGCTCAAGGAATACTTTGCGTGGTCTCATGAGAACATCAAGCGTAAGTATGCATTCAGGAGGGCATGGAAAAACACACCTGTAATCCTAGCACTTAGTAGGCTGTCATGGGAAGAGTAAGATTACATAGCGAGTCCTAGGATAGTGTGGGCAGCAAAGCAACACCCTGTGTCCAAATAGCTCCAGCAACAAGAAAACCTAGACCATGGGGTCGGGCATGTAAGCAGCCGCACAGGCTTTTACTGCCTTCTGGACACCCGTATGGAGTGAAAGCCAGGACCAGAGGTGCGGGTGCCACCACACCACAGTGTAGCAGCTTCAACACACACTGAGTACATTAGCTAGCCTCCCTCCACCTAGTAGGGTTGTTACCAAGATATGCAAATGATCTCCTTGGAGCCCTCAGCACCAAGCCTCAAGGTAGATAAACCCCCAAAGGAAGGAAGCTCTGGTTCTTCTGTCATTTCTGCTGGAAGGGCTAAGGTGGCTTCTCCACACAGTAAGCTTACAGGGTGTGTGACTTCATCTCTCAGAAGGTTACACACGGGGGTGGTTGTTGCTTGACTTCATGACTCAGGCTCTTTCCTTTATTTCACTTCAGGTTGAAAATAGAAATTTAGGTCAACGTTTTACCTGAGGCATAAGCATTCTAACCTGTCCAACTGTCTGAGCTAGGGACATCACCTCTGTCGGTGTCTGGTGTTGATTTTGGGTTCTTATGAGGCAGGGCTCTATGGAGAGCCTGTATGTGGCTCTCTAACTGGTTACCACAGATTAAAATTCAGTGTCTTGAGTCTTGTATCTATAATCCCACCTGAAAGAAAAAAATAAATAAAAAACAAACCCCCGAATCTCAGGGGTTCTTCAGTGGAATTTGTAGGTGACCTCTGCGTGTGGACAGCCGTGGTAATGCTTCTCACCTCTTGTGACCACGGGACAGTATCCAGGAAAGGTTGCCACAATGGCACAGTCTATGGGAATCATGTGTTGGCTGGGAAGGACCCAGGTGAGCTGTATGCCCAGAAGAGAGCATCCAAAATAAAGAATGGCTCGAATAGGCTAATGACCATCCAGCCCTAATTAGCAGTAAATGAGCAACTACGTCGTCAGCCCAAAGTCCTGAGTTACGGCGTGCTAACTCCAGAAAGGTGACTGACTGTTATTATGACTAAGTGGTATCCTGAGCCACACTGGCAGGCCTTCATTCTCCCGTTCTTCTCCCTGCTGCAGGAGCCCGGCTGCTGGCTTAGCAACCTTAGCCCATCAGGCAGTGGAACATGTTAGCTCCTGCTAGGTGGCAACATGTTTGTTTTTCTTGATTATGTAACCTGGATTCCTTTACCAAGAAGGGATTTGGAAATGAGTTGTTAAATTGCATTGCCAGCGAGCACACAGTCCAAGAAAACATACATGTATAGACATCAGTAAACTTGGACCCTTCCTCTCACACTGCCACACACCCAGCCCCTCCACCAAGTGTCTGTAAATCAAGCGTGGTATAGGAGGCGCTCTCCAGTGTCTGGCCACAGTTCACGTGAAGCACTAAAATGCCTACTAAAGACTTTGGGGGTGGCAATATTTCCTTTGTTCAGTCTTAAATAGCAACTTATTCTACCAGGGCATCTAGGCACCGCGTTAAGTGTGCTTTAGACCCTAACGCAGTGTTAAAATGTCTTGCAAAAGGTTCATATTAGTGTAGGTTCAAAGACTCCAGGTTCTAGGCAAGTACTTAGAATACTATTTAGAGAGTTTCACATAGTTCTAAACTTCCCGAACAAGCTGAAAAACCATAGCCAGCACCAAGTGTGGAGTAGAGCACTCCACAGTCCTGCTACTTGCAGACAGACTACTTGATCCTCCTTGGCTGGCAGACCCAGAGGCCAGACCATGAACAGTTTGGCTCTTCTACCTGAACAATTGGTTGTGGCTTTCCAGCCCTCCAGGGTCTGCTGCCAGACCAGCTGTGACTGGAAAATAAGAAAGCTTTTCCCGGAGAGGTGATATGAACTGAGTTAGGTATTTGGGCAAAGAAGGGGAAGGAGACAGTGGCTGACAGGATTCCTGGGCCAGCAGCAGGGAAACAGCAGAATATTTTCCATTGCTGTGACAAATCCTCTCCTGTGAAGCAAAGGCAGAGGGAAGGGAGGGCAGAGGGGAGGGAGGGCAGAGGGGGAGGGTCCCTGCATTTTCTTTAGCTGTTTACATCATATTTAAAGGCCTGAGGTCAGAACCCTCAGGAAACTATAGAACGGGGAAGTTGTAATTCCAGAACTTCAGTGTGTGTGTGTGTGTGTGTGTGTGTGTGTGTGTGTGTGTGTGTGTGTGTGTGTGTGTGTCAGAGAGAGAGAGAGAGAGAGAGAGAGAGAGAGAGAGAGAGAGAAAGCACACATGGGACTTCTTGTATGGAGTAACTGTAAATCTACTTTGAATTTTAAGGAGAAAACTAATGCATATGATACTAGAACACTGGTTGTTCAGAGAGTAGCCTCTGCTGTTGGGGAAGCTGTTAACCTGTTCCTTTCTGATTGTCCTGTCACTGCAGCACAGGCAGGAGCCTTGCTGTGAGATAGCAGTGATAGGGCAGACAGAGAGTTGAATTTTAACTTGCTGAATGGGAGATTAATTTTCTTGTCAGTTCAAAAGTTCTTGTTTTCTCTCTCTCTCTCTCTCTCTCTCTCTCTCTCTCTCTCTCTCTCTCTCTTTTGGTTTTTCAAGATTGGGTTTCTCTGTGTAGCCCTGGCTATCCTGGAACTCACTCTGTAGACCAGGCTGGCCTTGAACTCAGATTGCCCAGCTAATTCAAAAGTTCTTAATGAAGGCTTGCTGCCAGAGCAGCACAGGCTGGGACCCAGTCACGCCGAGGCCTGTCCTGACCTTCCTGCCAGGAGTGGAAGGCTGTGCACATCTCCCCAGAACAGCCAATCGTGCCTAGTCTGACTCTGTCCCAGCACCGCCTTGCCTACTTCCACCTTTGTGCCCCTTCGGTCCTCTGCTGGGATTCTCTGTCTCCCACTCTCTAACTCAAACCTGAACTTGCTTTTGGAATCAACCCAGGGTCCTCCAAAGCCTTGCTCTAGGAGACTCCAACCTTCATGTCCACTTCATGAAATTGCTGCAAATGTGTGCAGATTACGGCAGAAGTTTGAGCTAGGTGAGCATCCAGAGGCAAAATCTATTTTCCTTCGGGGACTTATGTTTTTTTAAAAAAGAAAAAAAAAAAAAAAAGCTTATGATCTCTCTGCCTGGATTCTACTATTGTTTACAAGGCCCACAGAGATGGAACCCGGACCCGCGGCTTTTCAGAGCCCTTGGACCTGGTCAGTGTGCTGTTTCATCTGCTGAATCCTCTGACCAGCACTTGTGCCACCACTGCCCGGCTGTTGTTGTTTTCAGAAGTCCCTTGGCTTTACTATTTCAAAGCAACCCCCAAAATGGAAGTTATTTCTCCAACTAGCTGGATGAACAGAGAGGAAAATCGGGGTGAGAAGGATGTGCTACATAGTTCTCTGCTTTGGGAATATATGCAGAAAACAACATAGAAGGAACTCTCAGAACTATGCTGCAAAGGTACCAGGAGAAACCCCTTACTAACAAAGACATAAACACGTTTTCTTCTTAGGTCCCCCTAAGTTTTAAAATATTCTTTAAAAACAATTATGGAGCTGGGCAGTGGTGGCGCACGCCTTTAATCCCAGCACTTGGGAGGCAGAGGCAGGCAGATTTCTGAGTTTGGGGCCAGCCTGGTCTACAGAGTGAGTTCCAGGACAGCCAGGGCTACACAGAGAAACCCTGTCTCGAAAAACCAAAATAAATAAATAAAATAAAATAAAATAAAATTAAAAAAAAAAACAAAAACAATTATGGGCACAGGACACAGAACTTCCATGAGAGAGAAGCAATTCTTTTAAAAACACGTTTTGGTTTGCTTAAAAGCAGCACACAATACTTTGGGTGCCTTGATGACATATCTGATCAAAGTGTGTTTTTATGGATTCCCTCCTTCAGCCCCCACCCGTAAGAAAGAAACCGTATTTCCTGGTGAATCTAGACTTCTCTGTCTAGAGGAAATTAAGAGCAGTCAACCTGCCAGGGTGAGCAGAGCTACTGGGAACACATGGAGGACCGACTCAGAAGCCCCTTTCAGTTTGTTAATTTCCACCTCTGTCGACCAAACTGAAGTTATATCCTGTGTCTGACCCTCCTTGTCCTCCACCCTCAAGGTGCCAGTCAGTCAGGAGGAGGGTCGTTCTCGCTGGAGGGAAAGCAAGAGAGGCTATGTGCTTCCCTGCCTGGCTTTCCTTCCTACCTGCTTGTAACTGCCAAGATTACAAGCAGCTGTCACACGTAATATTAGCTAAAGTGATAGAGACTTTTTCTTGGTCTGCTTTCAGTTCGCAACAGCCTACGCTTTAGAGTTTGGGGAATGGAGCGTTATTCTGGCAACCACAGTCATCTGGCCACAGCCAGGCATTTCCAGTGCTTTCCCACCCTCTGCTAATGGGAAAATTTACATAGTTTTCCATAAACTCACCAGTAACTCCTGAGCAGCACCCTGGAACAAGACTGAGGAACTATTTCTCCCACATACTATTTCCTCTGACATTTTACAATAGTGAGTGCTCCTTTGTCATTCCTTTTTTAAAAAGAGACAAAGTCTATGTTGGTGTACATGCTGGCCCTGAACGCCCAGGCTGAGACAGGATTCTACAGTAGCCTCCCCAGAGTGGGACTGGGTGCTTTCCACTGCAAGTGTTCCTGCTTCTCTTATTAAGGAGGGTGTTTTTAAAGTTATGTCATTACTGAAAAGTTACTTTCAAGAGTCGTAAGTGATAAACAATCAACCAACACATCTGGATGCTAATTTGTGGGAGCACAGCCATTAAGAGTTCTGGCGCCTAGATATTAGAGGGCTCCGAGGGATTTTCCTGTGAGTCAGAGGCAGTCCTGGTCAAAATCAGAACTCCATCAGCGTCATCTTCTCTCTCCTTAGCAGGTCTGCTTGGAGCTCCCATAGCATAATAGCTCCATGGTTGACTGTGAACTTTTTATATTTTGACAATGTTCGACACTTACATTTTGGGGAAGTTTACCTTAGAAAAACATGTGTGCTACGGTCTTTATGCAAATAATTACCCTAGGCTACAGATTCTTTTTTTTTTTTTTCGAGACAGGATTTCTCTGTGTAGCCCTGGCTGTCCTGGAACTCACTCTGTAGACCAGGCTGGCCTCAAACTCAGAAATCCACCTGCCTCTGCCTCCCAAGTGCTGGGATTAAAGGCGTGTGCCACCACTGCCCAGCTATAAATTCTATTACATTCCAGCAGTGTCGTGGATGAGGCCTGAAATAGTAATAAGCAAGTTAGTATAGAGGCCAGCAAGATGGTTGCATGCCTTTGATCCTAGCACTTGGGAGGTAGAGGCAAGAGGACGAAGAATTCAAGACCAGCTACGTGGTGAGTTTAAGTCCATTCTGGGATGCATAACAAACAAAACCAGACAAATAATCTAGGCTCTTATAAGGACACTGCTATTGGGAAGTTAGATGCATATGCTGGTCTTACTAAACCAAACCAAACCAAACACCATCTAACTAAAAAGGGCGATCTTGGCAGCTAGGTGTGATTGGTTAGTTTCTGTCCATTTGGCTAGGTCATAGGACCCAGTTGCTCCATCAAACATTAGGTGTGGCTGCAGAGGGCTTTGGTAAACATGGTACATATCTATAAGCAGTTGGTTTTAAAGGCAGGAAGTTATTCTAAATGTTTAACCAACTGAAAGGTATTAAGAGCAAAACAGAATTTTCTGAGGAGAAAAAAAAATATGCCCAAAGAATGCAGCTTTCAGTGTCTGCCAGAAAATTTGCAGCTTGCCAATCTGCCTAACAAATTTCAAATTTGCCAACCTCCGGATGTGGAAGTTTGTCTCTCTGTCTATCTCGCTTCTCTAATACATTTTCTATGACACTACTATCTGTTTATACCATCTATCTCTAGCATCTATTACCTTTCTGCCTAACACCCGTCCGTCCATTCTTCCATCCATCTGTCTATGCCTCAGCCTCTGGAGAACCTGGCGCACTATGATCAGGAAGTACCAAAGCCATATCTACTGGGTCTCTGATGAACAAGGAGTCACTTGTGTGAAAAGCAGAGAATATCACGCTCCTTACAGGAGGACGAACACACCCAAAAGACTAGGAGACCCAGAGAGGCTGTTAGGTATAAGGAAACAAGAGGCTGGGGATGTCATCGGTGGAAATTACATGTTTAGAATGCACGCATCTCTGAATGCAATCCCTACTCTGTCAGGAAAGGTGGAAGAAGGGGGTGGAGAAATTAAGGGAAATGTATTGAGCACAAGGAACTAAAGACAAGTGGCCCCAGATGAGGCTGACTGGTTTGTAAGGACAAGATCACGTGGAACTCAGGTCACTGGAGGAAGCCACTAAATGCTATTACTCTGGAAGGAAATGGCTGCATTGTGAAGAAAAGACTAAATGAAAGAGGAGGGTTGTGGTCCCTGGGTGGGTGGGGGGGAACAGAGTAGACACAAAGTAACGAAGTTGACTCAGGATTGACTACTGAGGTTTGAGAAGAAGGTAGAAGGGGAAAGTATCAGGCTCGAACAACCAAGCAGTGGCTACGGAATGGAACAGGAGTCGATAGACAGACAAAGGGATAAGAGTAAGGGCTCCAAGCCTAGAGTTTTGTTAAACTCATTTCTTTTTTTTTTTTTTTTTTTTAAGTATTTCTTTATTTATTATATGTAAGTACACTTTAACTGTCTTCAGACACCCCAGAAGAGGGCATCAGATCTCATTACGGATGGCTGTGAGCTACCATGTGGTTGCTGGGATTTGAACTCACGACCTTCAGAAGAGCAGCTGACGCTCTTAACCGCTGTTAAAGTCTCTCCAGCCCCTGTTAAAGTCATTTTTAATCTACCATATGACTATGTGATCCCTGCCCTATGGGTTAATAGATGTTAAATCACCCTTCCTCTTTGCTATAAAGCCACTGGATCTTTTCAATGAGTTCTTAACTTCAGTTGGCAAACGCTTGACCGAGGTTCTTTGCACCATGCTCACTAGGCAGATGCCAGGCAGATGTCTCTATGATTTTCTTTTTTTGTATGTCTGTTAAGTTGACAATATTAATGGCCACACTGACTGAGTAGTGATTCGTTTTTGTTGTTTTAACAGACACCTGAAAGGACAGCTCAAAGCAGGGTGTGTTTCTCTTGGTTTGCAGTTTCAGAGGGTTTACCTCCATTGTGGTGGTAGGCAAAATGTCATAATAGGAGGGTACAGTGAACATAAATATAATCACAGAAATGTTTATAGGGACTTTATAGAAAGTTGGTCAGAAATGATGCTCTCCTTGTCTAGAAAATCACTTCACACAAAGATTATATTGCTTTGTTGAACATGTGGAGCTGGCTTGGCAGAGAAACAGGAGTAGGTGGTTCCTTCATGGAGGGGCCCTGTCAGAGCAGAGGTAAGGAGACCCATGCACACTGAGAGTTTCTATCTGATTTTAATGTTTTATACTTACTTATTTAGATAGTGTATGTTTGCAGGAAGACAGGTCGTGTGTGTGTGTGTGTGTGTGTGTGTGTGCGTGCGTGCGTGCGTGCGTGTGTATATGTAGGTCAGCGGTCAGAAGACAGCTCTTGTAAATCTGTTCTTTCCCTCCACCATGTGGCTTCCCAAGATCAAACTCAAGTCGTTAGGCTTGGCAACAAGTAACTGGCTGAGCCATATCTGGCTTCTGTCTTTAAATAAGGTTCATGTAGGCAGGACCTTGAGTTTCTATTTATATATTTTTTTGTTTTTTCAAGACAGGGTTTCTCTGTGATGCACTGGCTGTCCTGGAACTCACTCTGTAGACCAGGCTGGCCTCGAACTCAGAAATCCGCCTGCCTCTGCCTCCCAAGTGCTGGGATTAAAGCCGTACGCCACCACTGCCCGGCTTCAATTTATATTTTTATGCCTCCTAAATCTTCTTTTATCCTTCTCTCTACCAGGGCAAATCTATTGTGATTAACTAATCAGCTATTTTTAATGAAATAACCTTAGGAGAAACAGATTATTGGAAAATAATAATTTTTAAAATTGAATTGATGCTGGTCCTATTGGTGCAAGTCTGTAACCCCAGCTATTTTGGAAGCTGAAGCAGGAGGACCACAAGTTCAAACCCCGTCTGAGATCTAGAATGAGTTCCAGAGCAGCCAGGGTAACTTAACAAGACCCCCAAAATAAAATAAAATAAAATAAAATAAAATAAAATAAAATAAAATAACAAGACTATCAAAATAAAAAAAAGTAAAAAGTGGGCTGGGAGACAGCTCAGGGGTGTACATCTACGTGCAAGACCTGGGAGTCAGTCTTCCAAACTATTAAACAATCAAAAGCCCCCCCCCAACCAGTAGGAGAAAGCCATTATTTTTGTACAGAGGCTACCAGCATCAAGACTGATGTTTTTCTGACTTGACGTCCAGATAAGTCACTTGTACATGTGTACAAGTTTGAAACGTTCTACAAAACTTCAATGAAACAGTGATAATTCTATCATGGTATTGGTACCCAGTGAAAAGAAGACCTCATCACTTGCTTCTTGCTTTTAGTGAGCTCTCCTTCCACACCAACCAAACAAATATGTTTGTTACATTTCATATGTGCTTTCTCCAAAGCTGAGGTTCCCTTGAACCTACTCAAAGTTCACATTGTAAATGTGTCTCAGAGGGCGATGCCGACCCAGCCCAGGTCTGGTGACTGCACCTGTGGCTCTGAACATTTGGCTCCGCTATGTGGTCTTGGTAAGTTGGTGGCTGAATCAATTCCAGAGGCTGGGTTAGATCTAAGTCACCCTGTTAAAAGCTAATGGTCACAGTCTGAGATCTGGCTACATTGGTCTCATTGGCCACCACTGATATTCCTGCCTCAACCTACCTACTACTGTATCTGAAGTCATAACTGGTGATTCTCTGATTGTATTAAACCCCCCCCCTTTTTTTTTTTTTTTTTTTTTTTTTTTTTGGTTTTTCAAGACAGGGTTTCTCTGTATAGCCCTGGCTGTCCTGGAACTCACTCTGTAGACCAGGCTGGCCTCGAACTCAGAAATCCGCCTGCCTCTGCCTCCCAAGTGCTGGGATTAAAGGCGTGCGCCACTACTGCCCGGCTAAGAACCAGCTATCTTGTTTTGGAAAGCGTGGTCTCTCACTGGCCTGGAACCCTTTGAGATGCTGAGGGGCCTTTCTGCCTCCACTTACCAGTCACCGAGGTTGTCATGCAGGAGCTGCAAGCACTTTACCACCTGAGCTATCTCCCCAGCTCCTCCTCATTCAGTTTTAATAAATGTTTGTTGAGACTCCACCAGATCCCGAACAGATAAAAATATTCCCTGAAATAGAGCTTCTGATGGGGGAGAAATACAGTAAGGAAATGAAGGGAGCCATGAAGAGGAAGGATAGGTGGTAACAAAGCAACTTAGCAAAGGATAGGAGGATGGGGGAGTAGAGGGATGGGGGAGAGGAAAGGGTGGGGGCGGGGTGACAGGATGGTGGAGCAGAGGGAGCCAGGGAGGGGGAGCTGGACCCACGATGAGAGTGCAGCAAGAGCAGCTTGTCTGCCTCAAAAGGACGAGCTTCCCTTTCACCATTTGCAGATGTTCACTGGGGCTGAAGAGGTAGCAAGGCAGGTAGAGCGTTGCCTAGTGTGGTGCGGAGCGAGGGCTACATCCCCAGCAAAGCACTGACCAGTCCTAGGACTCAGGGGATTGAAGCAGGACGGTGAGAAATTCAAGGTTATTTCCAGCTATATAGTGACTTTGATAATAGCCTGGGATACAGAAGACTTTGTTAAAAAAAAAAAAAAAAATTCCTGTTTTGTACATCCCAGAAAATCAGAGGTGCCAACCGTGAAGTCCGTGGGCACTTTCTTGCTCTGGCGTTTCTCCAGCCTCTAGGGTTTCTGATGCCAGTAGACACTTCTGACTCACACTTGTAGCAGAAGGCATCTCAAAATTGAGCTTCCTGGGTAATTTGCCGTTTCCCGTTGGCCACAGGAAGTGCTGTTCAATGGTCATTCCAAAGCGGTTCTAGAAAGGCATTCCCACTACTCAAGTACCAGAACCAGCCACACCGAGTCAGCCGGAGTCAGCCGGAGTCAGCCGTCGTTCTCAGGGAGGAGGCCAGGAAGCAGGCCAGGAAGCAGCCTGGTCCTGAGGGAGGTTTTGATTTAGCACTGCCGGATTCTCTTACACAGCCTGGCCTATCCCGTGGTCACCCTATCTCACCCTTCAGGCTGGGTATCCATCTTCTTCAGAATGGCGCCTCAAACATGGCCTGACTCCCCACACCCCATGGAAGGCTGCTGCTGGTCTCTAATCGCAGCAGAAGTACGCCCCTCAGAGGGGTGTTGTGAACTCGGCTGCTGACGTTGAAAACAAACACAGTCTTTCCTTTTCCTCTCTAGTCAGCTTTGAGCTTGCCCTTGAGCTACTAAGTTTTGCTTCACAAATCTGGCTTGCATTATTTGTTGACGACTTTATGTAGGTATTTAAATTACACTTTAAAAAAGCCAAAGATGGGTGAGAAAAACAAGACACACTGTTATAGCCCCCTGGGATTTTGCTTAAAGTCAGCATACAGGGCTTCCTGGAAGAGGATGAGCAAGTTGCCATTAGATAGGAATGCAGTCAGGCCTGGCAGGTATACTTGCAATTCCTGAGTTCAGGAGATTGCAGCAGGAGGGTCAAAGGGTGATGTCAGCCTGGACTACCTAGGGAAAACCTGGTTTTAAAAGAGGAGGTGAGCCAGGACTGGTGGCACACACCTTTAATTCCAGCATTCCTGGGGCAGAGGCAGGAGGGTTTCTGTGAGTAAATTGGAGGCCAACCTGGTCTACATGTTGAGTTGCAGGACAGTGAGACCCTGTCTCCAAAGACAAAACCAAACAAAAGAAAAAAACGGGAGGAGACAATAATTGAAAACCACTTTCTCAGGTAGTCTCTGTGTGTATGTGTGTGTGTGTGTGTGTGTGTGTGCGTGTGTGTGTGTGTGTATGTGTGTGTGCATGCCTGTGTATATGTGTTTGTATGTGTGCGTGTATGTATGATGTGTATATGCATGTGTGTGTATGTATATGTGTGCGTGCACGCCTGTGTGTATGTGTTTGTATGTGCCTGGGTGTGTGTGAGTATGTGCATGTGTGTATGTATGCATGTGGGGGGTTAGGTGCAAGTTTGTTTGTGTGTACCTGTGGTACACGTGGAGTCCAGACAGAGATCAGCCTCAGCTGTCATTCTTGAGGATACTATCCACCTTAGATTTTTAAAATATTATTTTCATTTTTTTTACATTGACTTATGTATGTGGAGGAGGTTCCCATGTGCCAAGCCATGCATGTGGAGGTCAGAGGACAAACTGTTCATGTTGGTTCTTTCCTACCACCATATGGGAGCCAGGGATCAAACCCATGGCCGTAAGGCTTGGTGGTGAGCACCTTTACTTGCAGAGCTCTCTTGCTGACTCCCACACCTTGGTTTGGAGACAGAGTCTCTCCCTTTGCCTAAACCTCAGTGGCTCAGCTAGGCTGCCCTGAGTAAGCCCTGGGCATGTGCTATCTCTCTCCTCAGCACTGGGACTCCGGGCACACACCACCATGCTTGGCTTTTTTAATGTAGGCTCTGGGGAATGAACTGAGTCACTGTGCTTATGACGCAGGAAGTTGGCCCACTGGGCCACCTCCCCAGTCCTTCTCCTGAAAGTCTACTGTGGTTTGAGAATCCATTGCAGCTATAAACGTTTGCAGACAGAGACAGGCATCGGCTTGAATTCCCCTTACTGTATACATCTTTGTTCTGAGAAGCATCACCATGAGACAGCATAGACAGGCAGTTTTTCTCAAGAGTTTTTCCTGAAAAACATGTGTGTAACTTTTGATTTTAACCCTGAAGTGTTCTGATTGGCTTGGGTTTTTTTGTTTTTTGTTTTGTTTTTTGTTTTGTTGTTGTTGTTTTTTTTTAGAACACCTGTCATTTCCTTAATCTCTTACAAAAAGGATTTGAAGGGTCTGGTCAGAATTTATAGAAGTTCTTAGCCACCCCTTTCCACTCTCAAACCACAAAACGGCAGCTGACAGGTACTGGAAAGTATTGGATGAAGATGATGAAGGACCACTGGACCCACCCTTGTGAGACTGCTGTGCTGATGGATCCTGGGCCAAGCTCCCCAGCGCTGTAGCTGAGTACCTTCTAAGGAGATGGTCAAGGGACCAACGTTCTAGAGCCTTAAAGTCCAAGATCAAGATGCGATCGGGTGGCTGGTGAGATTAGTGGCAAGCAGAAGGACCAGAGTTCTGACTTCAGTACCCATGTAAGAGCTGGGTGTAGAAGCACATGCCCACAGTCCCACTGCTGATGGGGCAGAGGCGGGAAGACCACTAGGACATGCTGGCCAACCAGTCTAGTGGAATCAGCAAGCCCCAGGTCTCAATAAGAAGCATCTTCTCAAGAAATTAGGTTGATCAGGAAGATACTTAATACTGACATCTGGCCCTCACAGACACATACATACACAGACATACACACAGAACACACACACAGACACATATACACAGACACACACACAGCAACACACACATAGACACATAATATACACACACACATCAACACACACACACATACACACAGCACTATATATATATATATATATATATATATATATATATATATATACACACACACACACATACATACACACAAACACACACACACAGACACACACAGACAGACACATACACACAGCACCACACACATGCGCAGACACACACAGACATACACAGACACATACACACAGACACACACAGAGACATACACACATAGCATCACACACACACACGGAGACACATACACACAGCATCACACACATGCGCAGACACACACAGATATACACAGACACATACACACAGACACACACAAAGACATACACACATAGCATCACACACACACACACACACACACACACACACACACACACACACACACACACAGAGTCACAGACCATCCTTGGCTTTCAGGTGGCATCCTTTCTGATCTCCTTGAAGGTCTTTCCTCTGTGTAGATACAAGGAAAACACTTTGTATGAAAACAGTAAGTCCAACTAACTTGGGGCCCTAATATTCTTACCTCACTTAACTTTAATTATCTTCTTAAGGAATATGTCTAAATAAGTCTTGCTGGGGATTAAAGGCTTCAATGCAGGAATCTGGGAGGGCACTAGAATCTTGCTACAGAGAGCTACTTTAGAGCACGTATGCAGAGCACCACCCCTGTCCCTAGAGCATGGAAGTGCTCAGTGGCCACTGTCCCCACTCCTCTCTGCATCACTCTAGCCTGCTGAAGCTGCCTTTGCTGTAGTGAAGACAGGTCCGGCCTAGGAGCAGTGGCCTTTCAGTTTGCTAACGCATGTCTTCTTCTCCTACAGGTGTGGTGTCAGATCTCCCGGGCCCTCTCTTATTTGTGAGTCTGCCTTCCCTCCCCAGGCTGGTGACCCAAGCGGCTCCTTCTGTTGGGATTGTAGATGTGAGGATGGATCCCTGTTCCAGGACAGAGTCTGCTCTGTGAAGACATAGTCGGGCTGCCGCTGATATTCAGTGAGATCCTGAGACCCAGGTACGCTGCTAAGGGCTTTCTATATACTGATGAGCTAGTCACCGTGCAGCACAGTAGAAGGACACTTTGGTATTCCTCTCTTATAGATGAGGACACTGAAGCTTGAGAATTTTGGACTTTTTCCCCCCCAAGTCTTGCATGAATATTAATCTGGGTATGCGCAAAGGTAGAAGATGGCATTCCTAGGCAGAGAAAGCAGAGTCCCTGTGGGTCACTGGCCCACTTTCCTTCCTTTTCCCTCCTTCCTTCCCTCCCTCCCTCTCTTCCTCTCTCCTTCTCTCTTGTAGCACCTACTCTACTGTCTAACTCTCATGCTAGGTAAGCACTTACCACTGGTGCAGCTGTATATCCAGACCTCCCCCCTTCACATGACTTCTACTACACAGTCTTTTCTCCCCTACAAAAACTTGAAATAGCAATTGAACATGGTGATGTGCATCTTTAATCCCAGCACTTGAGGTGCAGAGGCAAGTGGATCTCTGTGAGTTCAAGGCTGCTCTGGTCTATGTGGGGAGTCCAGGCCAGCAAAGGCTACATAGAAAGGCACTGTCAAGAACAGAATGGGAAACAAACAACAACAAATTGAAATAGGGTTCTGGTCTTTGTAAATCAAGGACACTTTGACTGAACCCATTTCCCTGCCTAGAGCTGATGTAAATAACTCTGGGTACTGGGTTAAAGCGATCGCTCCATGATGACAGTCAAAACTGATCACATAAGGCCCAAGACGGTCTCGCGGAAGAGCTCTTAGGCATGAGCCACCCTTTCTGGGTCACAGATATTTTCTGCAGCAGGTGGGGTAAGCTCTCCATTGACAATGTGGTCCTGCAAGGACTCGTGACAGGCAGGCCCAAGGGCACAGACTCATGTGAGGTGTGTGTTGGAAGAGCCATTGACTATTTCTGCCACACATAAAAAGGCTACAGGGCAAATCTGGAGCTGGTGGAGGTGGAAAGTCAGCAGACTCCATAGCCAGGGGCTATGGTGAGGAAGCTTACAGCCTGAAGTTAGAGACAGAGTGTGTGTGAACTAAGGTAAAATTAGTAAAGAACGGTAACAATACATACAAACGCATAGGATGCAGTGCTTCACGGTGCCTAGGTCGTATTTCTTTTACATATTGCTGATAGTATCAATGAAATGTGTCATGGTGATGATGGTGATGGTGATGATGATGATGTTTTTGTGGTCTATTGTTCAGTATATATTGCTACCGTTGGAATTTTCAAAATAAACAATTGGCTGAATCTTGCACATTTTGCTCGGAAAAATCAGTGATGCTGCCTGTCTCGAGGCCGCCTTTTTAATGTACTAACCCTACACCCTTGCACCCATGGTCATTCACAGATGCCTGAGAAGCCAGCACAGCACCCAGACGGGAGGACGACTCAATCTGTCCACAAACTATACACCCCAAACAGCTTTGACATTCTCTCCGAAGGATGTATCGGGAATAATGCTCTTGTACAAGACCTGGGTTGGCATGCACAGAATGAGGCCTCTCTCCAGTACTTCAAGTTAAGGGGCCCTTTGGGAAATAGGGAGGCTTCATCTGGGAAAAAGAAAGAAATGAAGTTAAGTGGCCAGAGGGTTGTTGGTGGTGGTAACATCTGGAATGAGAGGGAAGCCTGAGTGACTAGAGGGGACCAGACGCTTAGCTTCCACAGGAAGTGGGCCAGAGAGGAAGCGGAACACACACTTTCTAATTTCCCCTCACCTGCGTGTCTCGACACCTGGCAGACACAAGTTAAGGGGAGAGGTTTGCTTTCATTTACAGTTCGGAGGACATACCCACCATGGAAATACCCAGCATGGCCGCTGCCCGTGGCAGAGGAAGGGAGCACGCGCTAGATGTTTGTCATACCCAGCATGGCCGCTGCCCGTGGCTGAGGAAGGGAGCACGCGCTAGATGTTTGTCATACCCAGCATGGCCGCCGCCCGTGGCAGAGGAAGGGAGCATGCGCTAGATGTTTGTCATACCCAGCATGGCCGCTGCCCGTGGCAGAGGAAGGGAGCATGCGCTAGATGTTTGTCATATTGCCCTGGGAAGCAGAGGGAACTGGGGGTGACTCTCAAGGCCACCCCCAACTGCCCCCTTCCTTCAGTGAGGCCCCACCTTCCAAAGGTTGCACAACCTGTTAAGTATGCCAGTATATAAACTTTCGGAGATGACATTTCACATTTAAGACCTAGAGCTGTGTCTCCACAGAAGTCTTATATTATCTCATTTTGCCAGTGACTGGGGGCAGTGTGACTTCCTGGCCGAGCGCTAGGGGAAGGATAAACTTCATAAGCTGATTATCATTTGAAAACTGAAAGTCCTCAAAGGGATTTCCATCCCGAGTCAGAGATGGCTTTTCAAGAACAGATGCTAGGAAGCCTCTCTAAAGGCGGAAGTCACTGGCTCCTGTTGTGGCAGGACCTCTGGGGTTGTCACTCACAATGTATGCAGTCTATGCTGGCTTCTGGAACTGAGCTGTGAGTCATGCGTGGTTGTATGTGACAGCTCTATACAAACAATCATGCCACTTAACAAAAACCGAAAAACTACGAGACAAAACACAACAAACAAACAAACAAACAAAAAACCCAAGAAAACAAACAGAACAACCCCCCTAAAAAAAAAAAACAAAAAACCCAAAAAACAAAACAAACAAAAACCCCACCTATAACAGCCGGAAGTTCACATCTCCGTGAGTTTCCTAACTTTTCTTTTCTCTCTGCACACTTGGGATATCAACTTGACAAGGATCTAGAACCACCTGGAAGAAGGGCCTCTGGGCATGCCTGTGGGAGAGTTCTGTTGATTAATTGGAGTGGGAAGACCTGCCCTTTGTGGGTGGCGCCATTCCTTGCCTGGGAACCAGAAGTATGCAAACCGAGTAATGAGGCTGCACAGCGAGATGCACTCATTTATCTCCCACTGCCTCTTGGTGGCAGACAGTGCGAGCGGCTCCCTTAGCTCTTGCCTCTAACTTCCCCATGATGCACTGGAATGGGAACTGTATGCTAAATGACCACCCACCCCACAACCTCCCTCTGCCCTGTTGTTGCTTTTGGCCGGGGTATTTTACCACAGAAACAGGAAAAAAAGTACTAAGCATACTACACCGCTAAAACATTCTTTTGGATGTGTGTGTCTGGGGGTGCTCTCGTATAAATGTGGATGTGGAGGCCTGAGGAAAACCCTGGACGGTACTCCTCAGGCACCACCCATTTTGACTTTGAGACAGGGTCTCTCTGTAGCCTGGAGACTGCTGAGTAGGCTACACTGGGTGGCCAACAAGCTCCAGAATCCACCTGCCTCTGCTTCTTCAGTGCTGGGGTTACAAGTGTGTACCATTGCATTAGCACCACTACCCCCTTAAAATATGGGGTCTGGGTTTTGAACTCAAGGCTTTATGCTTGCAAGATGGTCATTTTACTGCGTTAGCTATCTCCCAGCTCCATCAAAACATCTTCCTTCCTCCTCCTCCTCTTCCTCTTCTTCTTCTTTAAAGAGAAAGCATTTTTAAAAAATATTTATTTATTTTTATGTATATGAGTACAATGTAGCTGTCTTCAGACACACCAGAAGAGGGCATCGGATCCCATTACAGATGGTTGTGAGCCACCATGTGGTTGCTGGGAATTGAACTCAGGACCTCTAGGAAGAGAGCAGCCAGTGCTCTTAACTGCTGAGCCATTTCGCCAGCCCCCATCAAGACACTCTTAAGTGATCTCTTGTTTAATACTTTCTGCAGGTATCAATAATGTAGGCTTTTCTTTCTTTCTTTTTTTTTTTTTTTTTTTTTTGCTGTAAGCTAGTGACCCAAACACAGTGGCTCTAACCTGAGACCCAAGCACAGAAGTATTACTTGAGAAGTGTTTCCAAAATACGCCTGCTCACTAGAACAATGAGGAACAGGCAAACACAGATCGGTACCACTCACACCGTGGAATGTAATTCTGCTGTGCAGGGGAATGAACTCCTGGTGCACAGTGAGCTAAAGAAGCTAGCTTCTCCGTACAGATTGTATGTGAACACCGAGTCCATTGGCATGAAGTCTAAGGACTTGCAAGGTATATACAAGGAGCAGAGGTTAGCCCAGCGGGGACGTAGTGATGAAGAAGTCAAACGGGAATTTCCTGCAGTGTAGACATGCTCCCTCAAGCTGGGTGGAAGTCACATGCATCTATACATGAGAGGTATACACCTTAAGTTTTGTGCTTTGCACTCAGTTCTAGTGGTAGTTCAGCTGCATCCAGTCTGAAATACGACGCACATAAACACGTGTGCTCACAGACGTCCCATCTCCCGCCCCATCTCCAGTAGCGAAAAGAAAAGGGGGCAAGGTACTAACAAACAATGCTCTCCTCCCCTGTATAACTCTAGATGCATAGACCAACCCCTAGGGCTCATCAGAATTTTTCATATGACACCAAGTTACTTTTTAGGTTTTTTTGTTTTTTGTTTTTTTAAATGTGAGTGTGCATGTTTGTGTAAGTGCATGTATACAAGGGTGCACGTACATCGGGGCCGGAGGTTGACATCAGGGGTCCTCCTGTCGCCTTCCACCTTATTTCTTGAGGCGGTCTTTCACTGATTTGACAATTCTAACTGTCCAGCAAGCTCTAGGCATCCACCTGTCTCAGCCTCCCCCATATGGTGACTGCAGGTGAGCACCACCATGCCTGGCTTTTTACGTGGGTGCTGGAATCGAACTCAGCTCTTCCTGCTTGCAAGGCAGGTGCCTTTCTGACTGCGCTGTCTCCCAGCCTGTTTGTTTTGGTTCAGGAAACTGTTCTGGTTTCAGGGACTTCAGCATCTCTGAAGGTATAAAAGTAATACATTATCTGTCACCTTGGAGGTGGGTAGAATCATGGGGGGGGGGGGGCGGGGCTGGGATTCCGCATGGCATGCTGTACTTAGCGTCATGCTTAGGACAAGGAGGTGTCCTATTCTGAACAGCGTAATGTTCATAAGTTCCTAAAATTATAAAGCTTTAAAGTAAACACGAGACTCTGTAAGAGCCTGTCTCTTTAAGTCCTGTTAACACCATGCACCCTGATCAGACTGCAAAGAGTGCAGACACACACAAAGAGTGTTTGCTTCCACACACAGACACAGACACAGTGGGGTGGGCGAGTATTTGGTTTCTTTTTAGAGAGAGATATAGATAGATAGATAGGCTTGCTTTTAATTTCTTTTGAATGAACTCAGGTTGTATTCTTTGTGTGTATGTGTGAGTATGCTGAGCGCATGCATGTGACCGCTGTGTAGAGAGGCCAGAGGTAGGCACTGGGTGTCCTCCTCCACCTTAGTCCTTTGAGGCAGGGTCTCTCCCTGGACTGCAGTTCATGGAACTCAGGAGGGGCTTCTGGCTAGGCTGGCAGCCAGCCTGAAGTCCCAGTTATCCTCCTGCTTCCAGCAGTGCTGGGTCACAGGCACAGGGGAAAGCATAGTCACTCATGAAGTGTTAGGATCTGAGCTCAGGCCCTCCTGCTCAGCACCAAACACCCAGCTTTCGTTGTTTCTGTTTCTTCGAGACAGGGTCTCTATAGCCCAGGTTAGCTTTCGGCTCTCTGGCCTAAAACTCATGGAGGTTGTCTTGACTCAGCTTCCTGAGGATTGTGCTGGGACTATAGGTGTGAGGTAACATGCCATATTTCCCAGACCTCTTCTTGTACTGGGTGTGCCAGCAGTACATACTGAAGGACACTCTCAGGTCCAAGCTGTGCTTTCTTCTTACAAAGAATTACGAAGCCTCAGTGGTTCAGCTTAAATCTAGCATATGGGAGAACGGAAGTGCAACTTCCAAGTCATTAAAAAGTCGCTTTCCCTCTCCCTCCCCCGTCGGGTGTGTGTGTGTGTGTGTGTGTGTGTGTGTGTGTGTGTGTGTGTGAAATAATTCTTGTGTTGTCCTCCTATGATCCAATATAAAACCAATCAGTCAGCACATCGTAAGTTCTTAAAATTAATAACGACTTTCATTTTTATGAATGACTTGATTTACAAATTACAAACCAGTGCAGAGGGCGAGTGCTCCGCCGAGGCTTTCCTTACAGCTGCAAGCGCAGTGATATCCATTGCCCTGACTCCCAGCTGTAGCACCGCCTAGCTCCTCCACAAACATGCCTGTGTCTGGAGGAGGAAACACTCAAGCAAGCTCAGACAGGGTTGCAGCCCAAGATTCAGCTAATCCAACCAAACTCTGTCCCTGATGTCACACTCCGCTGACAAAATAAACTCAAGCCTCCGTTAAGTGGCTTGCCCAGGGTCACAAGGCTGCTCACAGGCAGAGCCCAGCATTTGCTCTTCCTTCTAGACCACAGTGTGTGGGTGGGGGGTGGGGGGGAGATGGGGGTGCTCAGCACATCCATATGCCACTTATTTTCCACGGTGACATTTGCCTCCTGTCTCCCAGAAAAAAACCAGCCTGCCACACTTGCAGCCTGTGGCATCTTCTTGTCTTTGAGCCCGATCCTGTTTCACTCAAACGTCGACGGAGGCTGAGAGCAGCTACTCTGCAGACCAGGTCCTTTAGCAGTAAGCACTCCCTGGTGATACAGGTCCTTCTTTGCTGCTTCCTGAACGCTCACTAAGGGAGGGTGATGGTAATGCTAGGCTGTGTGGAATGTTGCCCACACTGAGCCACAACATAAAACCCTTCCTGAAAGTAGTTGGAAATTGACCAGACCCTGACAGCATTCTCCTTGACATTTTGAAAGGCTCACCCTCCTGCGTCCTTTGCTTCCCACCCGTCCCAGTTTGTCCCCCCTTTCCCCGGTCCTCTTTAATTCTTCTTTGTTCTGCAGACAGGAGAATGCTCGGTAGCCAGTTATTACAGACTCGTTCGATGGGCAAAGAGACCTTTCTTTCTTGTTTTGAGGTAGGGTAGTCTAGGCCAGCCTCGAACTTGTGATTTTCCTGTCTCTGCCGCTAGAGTGCTGGCATGGGCCATTATGATAGGATAAGGCCTGGAAGCTTTGTATCCCTTGCCTGTACAGTGAAGTAATTTAACGATATCTTGGGTATCAAGGACTTCAGGGTTCTTGAAAGGACTGGTCTTGAGACTTTGGAAAGAGAACAGATGCCAAGACACGCAAAACACCTTAAAAAATATAGACAACCCCTTTCACTTTACAACCACCCAAACCAAGGATCTGGGGTGGGGGGTTGGGATCTTTCTGAGTTAACCACTTGGCCAGCAACTCAGCGGGGCCTAATACAGGTTCCCTTGCCCGACTGAGTGCCTTTTCCATTACACCCGTTGCGCCTCAGTAACCCCACCTCCGAAAGTGCTAACGCAGTTCCCTCCCAGTGCCTACCCAGGCGGGGTGGGGCCCCTCCGTGGCATGGAACAAACCGGGAAAACCACATATTCCAACTCCCAGCACACAAAGGCTGGTTAGCCGTGGGGGCGGGGTGGGAGGACCGGAGCTAAGAGTCACTACTCAGAGATCCTAGGATTCCGAGGAGAGCTTCTAGATTGCCTGCTCAAGGAGGCCACCCTACTTTGTCCCGCGTCTTCTGGGCGGTGTCAGCATGGGGGCATCCTGCTTGGAGACCTCCCTCAAATAAATGGCCTGTTCTAGCTCCAGCGTCCCACCCCCTAGCTGCCCACGGAAATCTTGGAGGGACGGTCCTTTCCTTTCCGCTTTCTCCTCGGCCCCCTAAGCGTCGCACAGTTGGGTTGACTTGGGTCATCTGCCCCTCTCCACTTCCAGTCTATCTCACTCCAGGCACGTTCCTTCAGTCCACAGCCCCCCACCTTGGAAGGAAAACACGCTCCAAAGCTAGCCCATTAAAAGTGCACGACTTCTGCCCGGCCGGCCGAAGGAGCTCCCGAAGCCTGGCATTCCTCGGATTCCAGCGCTGTGACGTCCCTGGGGGCCGTGCGCCCGCAGCGGGGGAGCCCGGGCTCCTCTTTTCAGCGCTGGGCGCGCGTCCCCGAGGCTGGCGCGCGCCCTCCCCAGACGCATTCCTGGCCCGCCCAGCGAGCGCCCCGCGCGCTCCCCGCCTCCTGGCCCCCAGCGCTGCGGAGCGGAGCCCGGGGCGGGGGAGCGCGGCCAGCGGCGCCTGCTCGTCCCCTCCCACCCGGCCCCTTCCTCCGCCCTCACGGCCGCTCGCGCTTCCTGGCGCTCAGGCTCTCCGGAGGCTCAAGTTCTGCACAACTTCTCCCCGCCCAGCGCCCCGGCCGCGGGCCCGGCCAGCTAGCTGCGCTCCTCGGCTCAGCCGTCTCGTCCACAGGGCAGGTCCTCGTGGAGCATCGGGTGCCAAGTGGCCGCTGGCGGTCCCTCTCTGCGCCCCACCTCTCTGATCGCCGCGGTCTTCTCGCTCGGGACGGCGGTGCTCAGGTTCTTGGCCCTTTCTCTTCCCCGGTGCGCCCAGCGCGGCGGCCGCTGCGTAACCCTCCCTGCGCCCCTCCTCTGCCAGCTCCTGGAAGCCAGTGGTGGGGACCCAGACTCCCTGATGGTCAACGTGCGGCACCCGGGGCACTCCCGGGCCATGTAAGCTGGTAAGCCAACCGGTTGGGGACGCCGGGGACGCCGGGGTGCGCGGTGGGGGCGCCAGGTGGCCGGCCGCCGGCTTCTCTTCGCTTGCGGCGCTCGCTCGTCCGGGATTGAGCTGGAAAAGGAGCGCGGTCTGGGACTCTGGGGTTCAGCCAAAACATCGCCTCTAGCTCCTGTTGTGTTTGCGAGCCTGGGAGCACAGCGCAGCGCCCTAAGCTTGTCCTGTGCCTCTGCGGGCACTGAGTTTGTGGGGGGTTCCTTGTGTCCACTCCCCAATGCCCCAGCCGTGATACCAAATTCCCGAGTCTCTTGGCCCCAACTTGGGTGATCTGACAGGCGCGCAGGGAAAAATTGTACCTTCATCTCAGACCAGATCGCCAACTCGAACTTTGAAGGTTCTGAGAGTTAGCCCCTTTCCTACGTGACCCCACCTCTAGTTTTGAATCTTTGGGAATGGTTTTCTTATCTTTTTTTGGAGGAATTGATGTGCGCTGTCACTACCCCCCTTTGCCCTCCTTCCTTCGGTTTGAGGAGATTGTGGGGTTTTGAGTTTAGTCGGTCCACGGATTAGCTGTTACGGGGTGGAGGGTCCTACTGGAAGCGAGTTACCTTCAGACCGCTGCTAGATGAGTGTATGGATGGTCAGTTTCCAAAATATGTTAATTTCTTGAAATGGATTCCCTCCCTCATTCATTCAACAAACTCAGTGGTGAGTCTTCCCCTGTGCTAGCTAAGAGATCACACTACAAGAGTCTGCAGCACCCTGCAGGCAGCCCGTGGGCGGATGGGGACATATACTGCGGGAGGGGTTCTGTGAGAGCCGGGGAAGGCCTGGCCGTGGAGGAAAGGGGTTACCTTCGTCGCGGGAATGGTGCTCAACCGCGGAGTGGTTGAGGGACCGCATTCCAGAGGAGGGAACAGCTTGGGCAAAGTGAGGGGCGCGGAGGGGGCGTGCAGAAAGTCCTGGAGAGCGACCTGGTGGCTGGTGGGGCATGTATAGGCAGGTTGGTGCACTGTTGCTGGCATAGTTAGCCCCCCACCCCAGCAGAAATGAAACCGGAAGTCTCTTACCCACTTCCCGTGATCAGGAGTAGATTCCAAGTATCAAAAGCTTTCCTTTTGGACATATTCCCTTCCCCGATATGTCTCCCACAGGGTTCTGTGGGGTGACAGGTGTTTAATTGTCATTAATTGACCCATCCTTGGTTTTGTTAAAATTCCCGTGAGGACTATCCCACCCCACAGAACCTTGTCCTGAGAGAGCTTTTGACGTGGAGAGAACAGTTTGTGTCTTAGAAGCGGCTTGTTTTGTTTCCCCTTTGGTGCTGAGTACAGAACCTGGTCAGGGCCTTATGCTCACCAGGCAGGTGCTCGTCCCTTTCCCCGAGTCCCTAACAGCAGGCTTACCTGTGTGAATGAGCGGCTGGCACATGGAGAATCAGTTCAAGGATGTGGCTCTGTGTCTCAGAATCACTGCTTTTAAAAGCAGTTTCCGCAGCATCTTGAGGTTTTCTTTCCTCTCTCTGAACCTGTGGAAACTGAAATCTTCCTCCATCCCTGTAACCCAAGGTCCAGCACATCCTGCCTGAAAAAGCTCCTCAGTGCAGGAGAGGTTGTCCACAGTCATCTCTCTGAGGGATTTCTTCACTGGGCTGAAGTGCATATCCTAGGGGTTGCTCCTGGCCAAGATGCCAGCTCTCCAGTCTTCAGGTATCTTAAGCTGCCACGGAGGAGTGGCTCCTTGCAACTTGAGGGTGTGTATTCAAAGGCTCTCTCCCAGCCCATCTTTGATCTCAAGAGCAAGCTTTTCCATGACGGAAGATGTGGAATGTGTGTGGGACCTGCATGAGGGAAGTGTGTACCGAGAGGCCGCTGCTTCTTGCTGGTTGGTCCCCGGTCCCCTCCAGGCTCTCCTTGGTGTGTACAAACTCACAGCACCGCAGTTATTGACGTTGTTTGTGTGTGTTATGTTCCATGGTCCGCTGAAAGAGAATTGCTTGAGGGAGACTTTTAATATTGGCACACCACAAAGAATTCAGAGGAAATCAGAGTTTTCAGGAGAGTTCTTCCTTGCCCCATAGATGAGCAGAAGTCTAGGACTTCGAGGGTTTCCCCAGCAGATGCTTTCTTACTGGATTATGTTCCCAACGGGGATACAAATATTGACCTCTCCTTAGCAAATTGAGCTCACCTGGGTTCCAGCGTCTTGTCTGTTTTTGAAGAATTTGGCCACATTCTTGCTTTTGAACTTCTCATTGCTTGGTTACCCAGTGCTCTGTGGGTTTCCAATCCATTCTGAGCCTCGCAACTTTGCTAGAACTCACTTGGTTGGAGGTGAGGCAGGAGGAGATAAGATGAAATACTTAATTAGCCAATTAAGGGAGGAGGGAAACAGACACCAGCGCTTCAGTAGGGAGGAAGTTAGTGTCTGAAATGAGCTTTTTGATCTCCCAGGCTGATTAAATGGATTTAATGTTGCCCTCCTCCTAGGAAAGGTTGATTGAATGGTCTCAGGAGTGGGCGGGGCCAATAGCTGCAACTTTGTAGTGTGTGTGTGTGTGTGTGTGTGTGTGTGTGTGTGTGTGGTGTGTGTGTGTGTGTGTGTGTGTGTGTGTGTGTGTGTGTGTGTGTGTGTGTGTGTGTTTGGGAGAGTGAAATACAGCTAGACTTGAATTCCAACTCTGACACTTGAGATTTCTTTTACATTCATTTACTGTGTGTGTGTGGGGGGGGGCATGCCTGTGGAAGTCACATTTGGGTCTCGCGCTCCACTCTGTGGGTCCCAGGGATCAAACTCGGATTGTCAAGGTTGGTGGTGAGCATCCTTACCGGCTGAGCTATCTCCCCTGCACAGCTCTGCTACTTTTGAGAAGTGTGGTGTTGGGCTGACTTTGTAGCCTCTCTGACTGACTGTTTGTTCATCTGCAAGGTGGGGCCAGGCAGATATGGCTTGTCAGAGCATCTATGAGACTTCAGTGTGACGCTGTATAATGTACTGCCTGTCAGGAGGGTATTTGTGTGTTGGCGGCCTCGTATGTGGTCATGAATGGTTCTTTGTTACTCGGCAGACTGAATTCACATGTGTGCCAACATACACATAAAGCTTTGTCCTTGACTTTATTTTAGACTATTGGCTCACAGCAAACATGTCGTCTGGCAGCTGCATGTGGCCCTTCATACTGAAGGCAGCCCATAGTGCCCCAGGCAGTAGGAAGGTTGGTCAGGAAGAAGGCAGGGGAAAGACTTCCTTTGCCAGTCCACTCTTCTCTGTGACAAGGGGCTAGTGTGTTGTGTGGGGTCTTTGCATCTCAAAAGCTGGGATATGCTTAATTAAAGGACATTGGGATCGCTGCCTGTCTTGAGGAAGGGTGGAGGAGTGAGCTGCTCACAAAGGCAGGCCTCCGCAGCCTTGATTTCCTTCTCTGAAGCCCCAACACAGAGTCAGCTCATGGTAGGACAAGACCGGCCAGCCACAGGTGGTTAAATTTTGATGTTGCCTTTCATCCAAGAAACCTGAAGTATTTGACAAACATTAACTCACTGATCTCCCTATCAACTTCCTGGGAGGGAGCTGGTGAAGAAAGGGACTCAGGCATCCTCAGGACAGGTGTGTCCTCAGAGCAGTGACCACAAGGATTTGGGTAGATTTCCCACCTGCAGAATTGCATGCTGGGGAGGGTCAGAAGGGCAAAGCTTAGAAAAATGCAAGCTTGACCAAGATTCTTGCAGTTGGGAAGAGAAAGGAAATTAATTCTGCCCAGACCCGCAGTGACTTCAACATTGCATGCAAGCCTATTATGAAAACCCACTCCTGGAACTATCTATAATTCTGAATTTAAGGATGTTATGTGGAGCCTTATACATGCACAGTAAGGATGGTTGAGTCTGAGTTGGGCTATAAATGACATATTGAGCTTGTCCCCTCCTTTCTTTTTTTTTTGGGGGGGGAGGGGAGGCTTTCTCTGTGTAGCCCAGGCCCGTGCCTCCAGAGTGCTGGCATTAAAGGCATGTGCCACCATGCCAGCTTCTTTCCGTTTTTTTGTCTCTGCGGTTCTGTGTTTCTTAATTTCTTTTTCTGCCATGCTTTATTTGCCATAGTCATTGGTTCATCAGCCTTACACATACAGTTTGATATGTGATCCTTTAGCTTCATCCTGAGGCAGTTCCATTCCACCCAGGTCGAGATTGCATCCTGAGCTCCTCCCTCAGGCTGACCCTGGGGACGTTTGTGTTGTCAGAGATCCTGCGTAGTAGCCGGCCATTCCACAAATGTTACTGTCTGCCAAAATTTTGTGGTTGGGGGTCACTGCAGCATGAGGGACTGTATTAGAGAGTTGTAGCATCAGGAAGGTTGAAGACCATTGTCTTACAGGATTTTAGCTCACAGAGAAATGTTATTGATTGTTGAGAATTATTGGGGGTTCCTCGGCTACGGTCTATGTGAAGGTGTCTTACTTATATGCAGTGTAGTTTTACATACAGAAACTGAATTTCCACGTTGGAAGTTCATTCTGGTTTTTTGTTTGTTTGTTTGTTTGTTTTGTTTTGTTTTTCATACATTCCTTTCCTCCAAAGAGCTGGGTAGTAGCAGAGGCAATAAATCTGAAACCCTAGCCTGCGCTAGTCAGCAGGGGCTTCTGAAAACTTGGAGCTCCCTGTTCTGTTCTGCAAAGCCTTGGGTAAGCTGGAGAATTCCCTTCTCCAAGCAGCACCTGCGCATTGCTGCTCTCTTGCTTCTTTCCCTGAGAGCAACTGTTGTCTTGAGAGTGACTGAGCTAGATGCCTTGTCCTGGTCTAGCCTGATCCAGCCTGCTGCAGTCTCCCCTGGGCTTCAGGCTTGCTGTGTGTGTGTGGGGTCTCTTACCTGTTTACTAAGTCATTTGAATGGTTTTGTCTGGTCACTTTAGCAGCACATTAGAGGCTGGGTGCTACTCAATGGTCACTCATCCTCAGCTAGCTGAGGGCCAGCCGTGGACTTGATGTTTCCAAATTCTAAGAGTGCATCTGCTCAGCTGTCATTTCCAGTTCAGGCCTCTGCACTTGCCACCAGTTTGGTCTGTCCAGCAGTGTCCGTCCAGTGTTTTATCTTACTGTGCTGAGCAGACCTCCAGTCTGACTCCAAGGAGCCCCTGAGCACTTCTTATCTCTGGTCCTGGTAACATCCCCTTCTTCTGATGCAACTGCTCAAGGTGGGCACTTGGGATGCTTTCCAATTTCTTTTTAAATTGGTTTCTTTAAAAAAGATTTATTTATTTTATGTATATGAGTACATTGCAGCTATCTTCAGACACACACCAGAAGACATCAGATCCCATTACAGATGGTTGTGAGCCACCATGTGGTTGCTGGGAATTGAACTCAGGACCTCTGGAAGAGCAGTCAGTGCTCTTAACCACTGAGCCATCTCTCCAGCCCCCCCTTTTTTAAACATATAGAAATGGGTTTCACCGTGATATTATTATTATTATTATTATACATTGTGTGCTTGTTTGTCTCTCAACATTACCATTCTTAGCAGTGAAGTGAACCCTTTCTCGTCCCTCTGAGTAACAAAGCTGCGGTTATTAATTATGGCCTTTGAGGACTCTTTAGCATATTTTCAGCTTACTCTCTTTCCTTCATTGCTGAGGCCCATGGAATTGTCCCTAGACTGTTAAGGGCTATCATGCACATATTCTTCAACTGCTTCTTAAGAACTACAGCAAAGAGGTTTTAAGAACATAATGAAACATTTTTATTTACATTACTAAGGCCATTTGCATCTCACTGCTTTTGGGGTAAAGCTTCTTTGCTCTCTCTCCACACTGCACTCCCATCCCCC
>CM052711.1:5103581-5236507 GCA_028551405.1 Uromys caudimaculatus | reverse complement strand
GAGTACTGACTGCTCTTCCAGGGGTTCTGAGTTCAATTCCCTGCACCCACATGGTGGCTCACAACCATCTGTAATGGGGTCCGGGGCCCTTTTCTGGTGTGCATGTGTACATATAGATAGAGCACTCATACTTAAAATAATTAAATAAATCTTAAAAAAAAATTATAAACTCAGTGAATGAATGCCTTTTTGAAATGTAGACCTGAGGGTTAGGAGTGTCTTCTGCTTTGGAATTTATTATTTATCCTCTAACGAACTGTATTGTCCGTGGGAAAAGACATCTTGTTAACGACTGTATATGAATAAAACCTTAAAAACATTTTAAAAGATATTTTATTTTATTTTACTTTATTTCAAGTTTCTCAGTGTTTTGCCTGCATGTTTGTATGTCTACCATATGCATGCGGGGTGCCCATGGAGATCAGAATTCCAGAAAGAACTGGAGTTACAGATGGCTGTGAGCCACCATGTGGGTGTTAGGAATTGAACCCAGGTCCTCTGCAAGAGCAGCCAGTGCTCTCTAAACCACAGAGCCCTCCTTTTAGCCCCCAATTTAAAAAATTAAGCATCATGTGTGGAAACAAGTCACACCTCTAAGATATCATCTAAAGTTGATAATGATATTATTCTTTCTTTGCATGTTGGTGTGTATGCGTGTGAGTGTGTGCGTGTGTGTGCACACGAGTGTGCATGTTTGTGTGTGCACGTGTGCATGTGTGCATGTTCTTGAGAGGCCCAGGATTCTGTGGGAAGTTTCTTAATTTCTCATCAGCTAGTGTATTGAAGCAGGGATGCTCAGCTGAATCCAGAGCTCGACAGTCTGACGAAACCATCTTGCTCCAGGGATCCCATGCCTGCCTGTGAGGTGCTGGGATTAGATGGCTGCTCCACCCACCTGGCATTTACGTGGCTTCTAAGGACCTGAGCTCAGGGCCTCATGCTAGCTGGGCAAATGCCTTATCAACCTCCAGCCCTAATGATCAAGTTCCTAATGTTCTGCCTTTGCCTGGGTTCTTCAGAAGCGTGACTCGGTTTCCTCCCATTTCAATCCTTGAAGTCTGAATAGCTATGAATGTGATAGACAAGTGTGAATTGGGAACTTTGGAGGATCAGGGCCAGTTGAGGTGTTTTTGCATTTTAGCTCCAGGAACCCCACATCTTTTCTCTTCATTGTTGTCTTGCATCTCATCTGAGGAGGAAAGGGCCCTAGCATCCTTCAGTGAGCAGCTCTACATCCTGGTCTGTGTGTATGTATGTGTAGGCATGTGTGTGTGTGTGTGTGTGTGTGTGTGTGTGTGTGCGCGCGCGCACGCGCGTGTGCATGCGTGTGGAGATCAGAGGAAAATCTTGGCTTTTACTCTTTAGGCACATTCTATTTTTTGTTTGAGACAGGGTCTCTCTTCTTGACCTGCCTGGTCGGGAACTAGCTACACGGGCCAGGCTGACCTCAAATAACAGAGATCTGCCTGTCTCTGCCGCGTGAGTGCTGGGCTCAAAGGTGTGTGTAATTGAACCTGGTTATTAGTTAGTTTTAATAAAAGAGGGACATGCTTGTCATCCTGCTTATGACCGAGGCAGCTTGCTTTACTTACAGAACTGAAATAGGTGGTGATGACATCTTGGACGTGTCCCCAGATCACGAGATTGATTCTTGCTGCTGGATCTGTCCCCCGGGGCAAAAGGGTAAAAGGAGATTTTGTGGTCATGAAAGTGATTTGTCATGAGTTACCTATAGATGTCAACTCACTGTCCTCTGAACACACCCTCAGATAGACCCCTGAGGGCTTCAGATTTATGTTCCACTGTGCCTGGGCTGCTGTCAGGCAGCAGGTGTTTCCTGAGCTGACTCAATATTTCCCATGCTGTTTCCTCGATCCTGCATCCTGACACCCCCTGCACCTGCCCGAGCTATCTCCTGGGACCCTCAAATACCACTTTCCCTGGGCTGGGGCATCACTTTCCCTGGGCTGGGTCAGGCCTTCCTGCCCTTGTGTTCTTGGCTTTCATCCCTGATGATTCGGGTCTTCCTTCACAGGCTCTCCCCATCAGCTTCTCAGCTGCCTGGGAACGGCTATGTGCGTCAGTAGTTTACAATATGGCCTTTCTTCTGCTGTTGGTCACCTGTAGCTAGCAGTTCGCCAGACCTGCCCATGCCAGACCCTGTATTATCACAGTCCTTCAGTGATGGTGGCTGTCACGGTATCCTGTTGTGTTTTGTAAGCTGCTGTCCTGCCGTCCCACTGCTGCGGCTGTTCATGGTTTACACTACAGAGCCTTTCTAAGACAGTTCTTATACTCTCATTCTTTGATCTAAGATCTTTCTTGCTGTATTCTGTTGCTTGGGGATCCAGATGTATGGGCGGGTTTAAAGAGACACACAAGGATGAGCACCAAGCATGGCAGTGAACATCAGTACAGAGGTGCTATTGTTTTGTCCCCCTCCACCCCCCCCCCCCGCACCCAGAGCTGAGGACTGAACCCAGGGCCTTGTGCTTGCTAGGCAAACGCTCTACCACTGCGCTAAATCCCCAACCCTGTTTTGTTTCCTAAGTAGATAGTTCACCATTACACACATCCCAGGAGCAGAGTGAGTAAAATGCTTGCAGCACAAACATGAGAATCTAAGTTTGAATCCCCAGCACCCACAGTAAAAGCCAGACTGGATAATGTGCACCGGTAACCTAATACTGGACATGTGGCACGGAGACAGGACGGTTCCTAGGACTCTCTGGCCAGTCAGCCTAGACTTTGACTTAAAAATAAGGTGGAGAAAGGATCTAATGTTAATCTCTGGCTTCTATAGGCGAGTGTACACATGTATGCAAATGAGCATTCCTACAAACAGGCACTCAGAGGCTACACTCACATACGTACACACCAGATTGCCTCCGGTTACACACACACACACACACACACACACACACACACACACACACACACACACACACACACACACACACACACTAGCTGACAGAGTGATCCAGGCTCTGCTTAGCAATTGATCCTCCCTGGCTGGTCTGGCTGGTCTAGGCTTCCTAGCTCACTGTCACTCCAGACATTTCCCATGCTTCAAAGGCGATTGATGTGACTGGTAATTTTATTGTGATTTTTCACACATATTTATTAGATCACGTGTTGATAATCTTTCTTTTCTGGAGTAAATGCGTGTGTGTGTGTGTGTGTGTGTGTGTGTGTGTGTGTGTGTGTGTGTGCATGATTTATTAGGTGACTTATAGGTTTGGAGTCCAACAACGGCTGTCTACCAAGGGGAGGTTCAGGAATCAAGTAGTTGTTCAGTCCACGCTGGGTGTCCCACTGGTCTTCAGTCTAAGCTGAAATGCTGAAGAAGCAGGCGTAATGCCAGCGAAGAGCGAAAGCAGGCAGGCAACGAGAACAAGCTTCCTTCTCCCATGTCTTTTATATAAACTGGTAACATAAGGGGTGGCCCAGATAAAAGGTAGATCTTCCCACCTCAAAAGACCTGGATTAAAAGTGGTTCTTCCCACTTCAGATGATTTAATTAATAAAAAAAATCCCTCACAGCAATACCCAGCTGTTTGGGTTTCAGTTAATTCCAGATGTAGTCTAGTTGACAACCAAGAATAGGATCACACCCATTAACCTGTGAGAGTCTTAAAACATTGAATAGCCATCTGGCTTCCCTGTCCCTTTCCCCTCCCACACCGTGGACTGTCTGTGAGACACCCAGCTGCGTGGACTGAACAACTACTTGATTCTTGAACCTCCCATTGGTAGACACCTGGCTGAGGACACTCCTGTGCTGGTGTGGGGCTTGTGCCTCCTGCTCTGGGATGGAGAAGCAGGAGCTCCTTCTCAGCCTGCTGGCTTCAGTTTGTTCCGAGGAGTGCTAGTGGTCAGAACGGAGGAGGATGGTGGTGTATTAAGTTTAATATTGACAGCAGGTCAGTGGGGACAGTTCGAGCAAAGAGGTTTCATCTAAGCCTCTGGGAGGCAGTTAGCATTCTCCCTGATGTGGGAAGATGGAAGTCCTTAGGGTATCTTACTCTCGGTGTTCTAGAGAGTGTGTTGGTGATAGAGGCCATCTTCCTAGGAGCCCTCTCCTGCAGAGGAGCTTCAGGGGATGAGCAGGGTCAGATGTACAAATGGAAAGCAGGTGTAGGTGATAAGAAGCAGGTTTGATGGCCCTTGAGACACCCTGCAGAGCCACATTGACTTGGCACTCACACAAGCTAGGACTCTGTCTAACACTCCAAGTGGGTTGTTTCCTTGATCTCAACCTTGCCCTGTGAACTCCGGATATCACTGTTTGACAACAGCTTAGAGAGGCTAAGTGACCTTCGAAGATCGTGCAAATGCTGTACAAAAACTGGTTCTGTATAACTCCACTCGGTGAAGATACTAGTTGAAGAGGTAAGTGGGGATCTGGGCAGGAATCCAGAGCTTCAGTTTGTAGACACTGATGACTGTGGTTTCTGAGTATCATGTTAAAGAGACCAGTGTCACAGTAGGTAGAATAGCTTCTGTCGCTGTAAAAGGTTAAGGTTTTGGATGCCACGTGGCATGTATTGACTATTATAATAAGGAGTGGTGGGTTAACAGGAAGGAGCCTGGAAGGGTGTGAATGCTGAGGTCCTGATGGATACCATGAATGATAGCATGCATTTAAAGCAAGGAAGCGAAGGTGAACCAAATGTACCTAATGGCTCTCAAGAGCCAAAGAGAAACCGTTACCTAGAACCATTCACCTTAGCTTTTTACTGATGGAGTGACGTCAGGGACACTGTGACATAGTGCTCTGCCAACACTAGGAGATTCCATCCTGGATTATGGGAAGACAGTAGTACAGTGATCGGCATTCCTAAAAATGAGCCACCATCTATGTAGGATCAGCGGGGCTCCTTTATGAGACCCTGAAGTTTTCTTGTTGATGTTCCCTCCTAGGAGGGGTGGGAAGGCTCACGGACCCTCACCTGGGATTCCAGAGGATCCCTCCTGCAACTTCCAGCCTGTTCTATGCGAGTCTGCCCTCATTGCACGTGGAGCTGTCTCCGTACGTGCTAGAGTATACAGATCTCTAGAAGGTTAAACTTAGGGAGGCGGACGCTCATCGGTGCAGCCATTGAGAAGTTCTTCCCATCCTGGGGTAAGAGTTTCCAGGTGCAGTTGCTCTGGGGTTGCCTGTGCTCTGTAAATAAGCCTAGGGCACTGGTTCGCCAGGTTGGATGCTGGTGGAGCTATTCTCTGGTTTATCTCTGGTGTTTTTTGTTTTGTTTTGTTTTGTTTTTGATTTTTAAGGAGGAGAGGCAGATGTTTGTGTCTCCTCAGGGAACGAGTTCTTAGCATTATGACAAAATCAGGAATGAGACTGGCAACTGAGGCTGAACTGACTGGGGAGGAATCCCAGTATGTTCGGCCTTCCTCACGTGTCATGCCTCCTGGCCATGGTTGTTGGTGGGTCTTATAATGGGTAGTGGGCAGACTGAACCATTGGGAGGTGGAACAGCCTGGAGGTGAATGGGAGATCCATGGGTGGCCATGTTTTCTGGTATGGAGTGGTCTGCCTGCTTGATGAATGGGGCCTACTGTGTTAGGTGGAAACACCCTAAGAGTACTTTATAGTTTAGGGCAAATATGGTCCCCGAGAGTCGAACATAAGGATGAGGGTGTGGGCAAGCAGCCGTGGAGGTTGCCCGGCAGCTGCTAATGTGTAATGAGATGTGTAACTGAGGCTGAGATGGCTGCCTAGAGGCAACCCGCTTGTTTAAGGGAGGCACAACAGTAAAGGGACATGGTGGGCATGTGCCTGGTGTCCTCAACACAGCTTCTGATTCCAGGAGGAAAGTAGGAACCGGCCGATGAGGTCTAGGAATTGGCTTGCCATTTCTTCCAGTTGGGGATGACCTAAGGGTAGGTCTTTGTAAAAGAGCCCTTCCTGGGCCCCAAAACCCTGGGCCCCATGGGAAGCACCAGGTAGTAAAGAGGAAGAACAAGTATACGAGAGAGGTGGTGCATGATGCCTAGTCCACCAGGCAAGAGAAAACTGCTCTCCAGGGTGGAGAGAGCCCAGCTCCGCTGAGGCACTGGGGCTAGGTTGGAAAGTTAGTGCCTTCCTGCACGTCACTGTGCTGGCCACTGGTGGGGAAGGAACTCATGGGTAGAAACCACAGCAGCCTCTTCTGGAATGGAGTGGCCAGGGGCACCTGCAAGTGAGGACCAGGCAGGGTGGTGCCTAGCAGCCCCATGTTGAATTAGTGTTCTATTAATGCACAAAGTATCTGAGCTCCAAGCCAGGCGTGCCACAGTTCCTGGTGCCACCCTTGTCCCCAGCATCAGATGATACTCACAGCAATAGAAGAGAATGGGTAAAAAGGATCAAATTTGACCTAAGGGTGAGCATCTTCCTTCCTGGAATATGCTGTGTACATTTCTCTCCTGGGGTGTGGCCAATGGAAAGGCATCGGCTGGCTGCAGCTACAATACAATGCCAGCCATGGGACTACCAAGCCCAGGAAGCTGGTGGGCACAGTGGTCCACCCTGTTCTTATGTCTTGTTATGTAGCCTGAGCTGGCCCCCGCTAAGACCATTGGAGGTTTGGAGATACAAACAAGGCACTCTGGGAATGCATGGGGATAAGGAAGCTGGTGTGCTCAGGGAGAGTGTCTGCTGAATAAGTAGTTCATCTGGGATGCAGTTCCCCGCACGCCTGCTCTGAAGCGGCAGATGCAGCGCCGTGGCTGTTCATGCTACTGTGGTCCTGGGTACCATTTCTCTTTAGTATTTTCTTTGTTGCTGAATTCCAAGTCCATGAACACTTGCTTGGAGTGTGAGAAAATAGACTTTAAGAGCATTTCCTCAAGATTATCATCCCAGCTTCACTACTTGTCAGAGGATGGTGGCTTGAGATCTTGGCCGCCATCTCGCCTGTCTTCGGTAGATGGCAAAGTGCTAACCCTGAGTATTTATGGATTGGGAAGCCTGTTTGAGAGACATACAGATGCATCTATAGGAGCAAGAATGGGGAGAGAACTGGGTGTAGCTGTGGGATCCTTGGGAGCTTGTGGTTGTGGGAAGTATGGGTAATATCTCTGCAGATGTTACAGAGTGAATAAAGGCACCTCATGTGGGTGAAAACAGGCATCCCAGAAGCCGTAGGCTAGTTAAATGAGAACCCAGTGCCCAAGAGAGGATTGCCTCCCTGTAAAGTGTTGGCCGGGGAGACCCTGGAGGTCTCCACAGTGATGACAGCTGTTACTTTTGCTTGTGTGACAGGATTGAATGCTAAGATTGTTGCAGAGACAGCAAGCTTTGCTCTGTCTGTTTTGGGGAACCCTACAGTACTGTGGTAACCAGCTCACCCATGCTCAGGGAATGCATTGTTCCTCCCAGGCTGGTCGTGGTATGTTGGCTTGTCTCATAGCTGGTTTTACATCCTGTCAGGTTGATAGTGACTATCGACCATCACGCTTGTCTCCCGAAGCATGGTAGTGAGGATTGTTCACATACATTTTTCTAGTTTTTGTTGAATTTCCTTTAGGGTAGATGTCCATGAGCAAGATTGTTCTGAGGGTTTTAGTGATCCTCCAGTCTTACAGATACAATGGGATTCAGTCATTGGTTATAAAGATAAAGGTGGCCCACCCACCTTTTCAGATTGCCAATGCTCTTTCAGATCTGGCTCTATCTATCTATCTATCTATCTATCTATCTATCTATCTATCTATCCATCCATCCATCCATCCATCCATCCATCCATCCATCCATCCATCCATCCATCCATCCATCTATCTATCTATCTATCTATCTATCTATCTATCTATCTATCTATCTATCTATCTTACACAGTGTTTGATAATGTAGAAGTAACCAGTTAACCCAGTAAATAGTTTCTGTGACCCCTTGCTTTCATGTATTTACAGGAGATGAGGTTTTTTTTTTTTTTTTTTATTGTTGTTGTTTTGTTGTTGCTGTTTTGTTTTGTTTTGTTTGCTTTCAGGGCTGGGATTGAACCAGGAGCATTTACATGTTAGTTGGCACCCACCTCTGAGCTTCGCCACAGCCTTCTTTGTAGTCTGCCGGAGAAATAGTTGAAGCCTCTGCTAGATACTCAAAGGCAGAGTGGGCCGTTCACTAGACTGACTGTTGTTCTGGCTGCACCTTTTCCTTGTGCTCATGACGTTTTCCATCCTTTGAAGCAGAAAAGTCTTCTTAGCTACAAATTTGAGGCCAAATTTTTCTGTGTCATCTAGGCTACTCTTAGATTCCCTGGACTTAAGTGGCCTTCCATCCTGAGCCTCGTCAGTAGCTGGAAATTAGTCTGTATTGCCACACCTAGAAATATTTATACTACAGGTACAAAATATATATATATCTATATATATGTGTGTGTGTGTAATACATATATAACATATATATAATACATATATATATTTGTTGAAAAATATTTACAAATGACCATATTTAAGTAGGTATTATTGTATTTCTGGTGCTTGCTGGCTTGCTGTATGTAGAGATCACTGATATTTTCTGATTTTTGTCTTTCTACAGTTTCTCTTCATATACAATTTACCAGCTAGTCTATAGCTTGTTGTATTTCTATGACAAGTTACTGTCATCAGAACTGGTGATTTGTTTTGTTTGTTTGGTGTTTTTTTTTATTTTGTTTTTTTGTTTGTTTGTTATTTTTGGTTTTTGTCCTGGCAACGACACGGGTTTCAGCGCCTTAGTGACTGACAGTTCTTCCTTCTCTGTGCTACACGAATGCCATAGTTGGGCTGAAGCCCTCAGCTGGATGGTGCTCAGCTCTGTACTTACCGTTGTAGGAGCCATGTAGAACAGCTCCTTCCCAGGCTGTGTTCTTTCCCGCCCCCACAACAGTGTGTCTTTTCTTGCCTTTTGTTTGTTTGTGTTTTGAGACAGGATTTCAGGTAGCCCAGGCTGGCCTCCCACTTGCTATGTAGGAGATGACTTTGAACTTCTGATCTCCCGGCTTCTACCTCTGACGTTCTGGGATTGCAGGCCTGGTTTAGGCAGCACTGGGGACTGTACCTAGGGCTTCCTGCATGCCAGACAACGCACTCTGTTAGCTGAGCTGCATTCCAGCCAGGAATCACATGATTTGTGTAGAGCTGCTATGCTGAGTTCAAGCGTACTGCCTGCTCACACCCCATCAGGCAGAGTGTAACTCACGCAGAAGCCCCAAATTATTGGCTGGAGGACCCAGGCTCCCTCTTCAGCCTTTCCAGACAAGCCATAGGGAAATCAGGGTGTGTGGTAGGATGGGGGGCAAACATGGGCATGGGTAACTCCATCTTGTATTGTACTGTAATTGATTGAACTCTTTCCTTGTCTAGTTTCAACAGTTGTAAATAAGGAGACTTGTAAACATCATGGACTGAATGACATTTACTTTACTTGGAGTGTGTTGCCCCTGGGGTATGGTTTCCAAAGTGGACTCTGGGTCAGAGGACAAGCTTGGTGGATCTTGTTACATGGACAGACTGCTCCCTGGAGCACTGTCAGCTTAAGGTGCCCTTATTAATATTATTAAATGTGCAGCCTTCCCGGTAACCCACTTGCCCTGAGTTTTGCAATTACTCATTGCTTGTGGTATCTTAAAACCAAAAGATTTAGAAAAGTTGAGAAAAATAAGGGTTATTAACTTTGTTTCCTGGTTTCTGAAAGTCTCTATAAAAACCTCCCATGCGGGCTGGAGAGATGGCTCAGTGGTTAAGAGCACTGTCTGCTCTTCCAGAGGTCCTGAGTTCAATTCCCAGAAACCACATGGTGGTTCACAACCATCTGTAATGGAATCAGATGCCCTCTTCTGATGTGTATGAAGACAACTACAGTGTACTCACATACATAAAATAAATAAATCTTAGAAAAAAGTCACATATCCTTTTAAAAAACCTCCCATGCATTTGCTTTGTCTCCTTAGCTTTATACGTTCTTCTCAGTAACCATTTTTTTTGCCTTAATTTTTTGGGCTTTTGAGATAGTGCCTCATATATTTCAGGCTGACCTAAACTTTCTTTGTAGCCAAAGATGACCTGGAACTCCTGATCCTCCTCCAATCTCCACCTCTGGAATGCTGGGTTTATAAGAGGGTACCACCACACCTGGCTTTGGTAGCTGTTCCTGGAAACACATCTAGTCTTCACGCTTATGTGCAGCAGTGGAAAAGCAAGAGTGAGGGCTGGAGAGATGGCTCAGCGGTTAAGAACACTGACTGCTCTTCCAGAGGTCCTGAGTTCAATTCCCAGCAACCACATGGTGGCTCACAACCATCTGTAATGGGATCCAGTGCTCTCTTCTGGTGTGTCTGAAGACAGTGACAGTGTATTCACATAAAAATAAAATAAAATAAATCTTTAAACAAAAGAAAAGCAAGAGCGAGCGAAAGTTGTAAAGGGTAAAGGGCAAATTCAAACACATCCACCAGGGACCTCACTGCATGGCTGCTTCTTAAGGTTGCTCCTCCCTTGCCTAGTGGCGGTGGCTTTCCCTCCATAGCTTGCAGATTTTTGCCTTTGCTTTGTGGTTTTCACCAAGTCAAAAATACTACATTGTTACCAAGAGCAGCCTTCCTATAGTGTCTGCCCGAACTGTAAACAAACTCCTTTTATACCAACCGTGTCTCTCACATACTCTGTTTTACAAGTGTCACATTGTCTGTCACTGCGCCTGTCTTTGGCTTCTACTTAGAAATTGGTGTCTAGACAAACCTATAAACCTTTCGTAGGGGCAGCTTCAGGACTCTGAAGAGGAGGCAAGAACATTTTCAGGGCAGACCACATCCTTGCAGATTGGCAGAACTAACTCACTCTCTCTCTCTCTCTCTCTCTCTCTCTCTCTCTCTGTGTCCTTGCATATGTGGACAACTGCTTGCACATGTGCATGTCTGTGCCCACGTGGGGGTGGAGGGAATCTGGGACTCACGTAGCTCTTGCACCTATGACAGAGCTACAGGCATCTCACCTCATCTCGCAAAGGAAAGCCACAGATCTCAGAGCTAGGAATCCGTTCTCTGAGAGCTGTGAGCTGTGTTACATCCCTGAGGGAAGTAACCCGAGTCTATCTGAACAGCAGTGGTTGCTGTCTGTCGAGTGGTAACTGCGAATGTTAGAACATAGGTAAGGGCTAAAGGAAGAGTTTGGGTTGATCGCGGGGAGATCTTTGGGGTTCACTTTCTGAAGGAAGTGGATTTTAATTTTAATTTTAGTTCATTATGGATGTCTTTTTTGAGATTCAGGTTTTTTTTTTTCCATAACCCACAATATATTGACTGATACTCATGTGTGTGTGCATGTCTGTCTGTCTGTCTGTCTGCATATTCCTAGGGACTGTTAAACCTAGGGCCTTACACACCTCTACCACTAAACTATATCCCTAGTCCTAGAACACATTGAGAGAATTCTTTTTGTCTTATTTCCCTCCTCCCTGATTTCTTTATTTGAATTAGAATTTTTAAATTTTAGTTTTGAGATTAAAATATAATTCCATTTCTTCCTTGTCTTTTCTCCTTCCAAACCTTCCCGTATACTCTTCTGTCTGTGTGTGTGTGTGTGTGTGTGTGTGTGTGTGTGTGTGTGTGGTGTGTGTGTGTATGTGTGTGCACACACACAGTATTGAACCCAAGATTTTGAGTCCTAAGCATGCGTTCTGTTAAATTAGGCTAAGATGAAACCAGCCAGCATCAATGTGTATCCATGTAAGAGCAGGTTGAGTTTTTGTGGGACCCCAGCCATGCCTACCTTTGCCCTATGGTCTAGCAAAGAGCTGGCCGCTGGAGTTCAGAACCCAAGACTTATTTCTGACACCTAGTAGCTGGTTTGGTTTCAGGCATGTGAATGAGACTGTGACTTAGTTTCCTTTGGCCTGATGTAGTCAATCTTGTAGAATGTGATTCCTGGGATTCTTCGTTGCATATTTCTGTAAAAATTCACTTGAATTTCATTCTTGACATTGCTCAGGTATGTAGTAACTGAGTTAGTGGTCAGAGCAAAGAAGAAAACTCTGTGTTTTCATCTTAGGGGAAAAAAAACTACTATTATGTGTGTGTGTGTGTGTGTGTGTGTGTGTGTGTGTGTGTGTGTGTGTGTGTGTGTTACTCTTGTCTAGGAAAAGACTGAAGCAGAAAACTTAAATTTTGATTTTGGGTTGGGCTAGTTGGTGCACGCCTTTAGTCTCAGCACTGTGAGACAAAGGCAGGCAGATTTCTGAGTTTGAGGCTAGCCTGGTCTATAGAGAAAGTTCTAGGATAGCCAGGATTACACAGAGAAATCCTGTCTCACAAAACAAAATCAAACAAATAAAAAATTGTTTGTGCTAATAGTTCCTGTGACCTCTGTTCCTTATGAAGAACAAGGCTGTAGTGTTTCTGGGTTCATGTGACATTGGGCTGGGGGCGTGGCTAGCGTTCAGGGGGCTCTGGAGTCTGATCCTCAGCGCATACCCCTGTAATATCAGCCCTGGAGAGGCTGAAGCAGGAGGCTCAGAAGTTCAGGGTCATTCTTCATTATGAGCCACATGAGCCCCTGTCCCCATTCCTTGACAAACTCTGCAGATTTTGTGGGGCTATATTTTTAGATTGCCCTGGCATTTTGGATCATGTACTGCCTGCCAGAGACAGATCTAAGGGACAGTAAGATACTGTGTAACTCAGTAAGTGTACTTGGGCTGCCCTGCATTACCTATGTGTCTTGTCTCTGGCCTCTTTGGAGGGTCATTTGTCTCCTTGGAGAATTGCAAGGCCTTCCCTAGGGTTTCTGATTTCCTGATACCCACTGGGGCAAATTTCTTACAAATAAATCTTACATTAGTTTGTTTTGAGAGTTTCATAACTTATTTTGAAATATTTGAGACGTGTGTGTATGTGTGTGTGTGTGTGTTTGTGTAATTCTGGACTGGAAGTTTCCAGTGGAAAGAGAGGATGATTGACAGGCCAGAGAAGAGAGAAGCTTGGGAGGGAAGTGAGTGACTTCCCCAGAGAAAGCTTCAACTGAGAGAAGAAGCTGCTAGAGAGAAGTGCGTCTGGGAAGTTTATTGTCCATCCCAGGATACAGGTTATGTGTCCCTTACCCAGGATGTTTGGGATGAGAAGAGTTTCCTGATTGTGGAATACTTGTATAGTCTTTACCAGCTGAACATCCCTAATGTAAAAATCTAAAATAAAAAATATTTCAGTGTAGCTAGGGGTCTGTGGCACACGCCTTTAATCCCAGCACTCAGGAGGCAGAAATAGGTAGATCTCTGTGAGTTCCAGGACAGCCAGGGCTACGCAGAGAAACCCTGTCTCATGTCCATAGAGCCAGGCTGAGGAACGCCTGTGCATTTGTTCAGGGTTAGGAAGGATGCACAGTGACTTAACATGCATCTTCAATTTCAAGGCTTCACCAGATGAAGATGATGTCAGTTATATTCAGGAGTCTGTCAAGCCAAGAAGGAGAGGTCAGAGGAAGCAAGGGAAGGGTACAGCAGCTGAGAAGCATGCACAAGGATCTTTAGAAAGTTAAGTAGAGGCATGAGGCACAAGAGGTGCACAGAGAAAAGGAGAGGATGAGGGAGGGGGGAGGTGCATGCCTCCGCTCTGGCCCTCCATGCTGGTCGAAGGACCCCACCTGTAATGGCGTGTTCTAATTGTCAACTTGACACAGTGTAGAATCATCTAGGAGGATTGATTATTTAGATCAGGTTGGCCTATGGGTGTGTCTGGGCTGAGGCGGGGCTGGGGCATTGTCTTGGTTTATGACACTAGTTGCTGTGGGTGGCACCATTCCCTAGGCTTTGGTTCCAGTCTGTGTAAGTGCGAGGACTGGGGTGGGTGTCAGGCACCCAGCAAGGACTCTCCCCTGCCCTTGACTGTGGATTTGAATGCTTCAGATTTCACCAGGATTCACTGTACCCTGGAACTCTGAGCTAATTGGGTTTTGTCAGCAGAAATGAGAGGACAGCACCTCTGTGCTGGGAAGAACCTGTCTGTGTCACCAGGTACTCATGGCTCATCAGGCTCCTGCCCTCCAGGTGCCTATCTCATCTGAAATCAGCTCCTGGCCAGGGCTGCATTTTTCAGATCTCCTTTGGGTCTCCATCTTCCCTCCTTTCCCCCAACTAGTCTCAGCTTGCCAGCATTTGTAAGTGTAATTTCTATCCTCTGAAGCTTCAGGACCAACCAAGGGTGCTGCTGTAGGTGAAGTCATTAGAAACGCCACAGTGTTTATCTCCACCGTTGGTCACTTTTGTCACAGTGAAACTTTCACCGGTTTGCGCTCTGCAGCTCCGTCTCCCGTGCTCATTTTTACTTTCCCTGTCCAGAGTTTAAAATAGCCCAGAGTCAGCCAACTGTGTTTCTAAGCAGCCTCCTTAACATCCCACAAGTTGGCTCAGACTCAAGGAATGTGGGCTTCTTCTTCTTCTTTTTTTTAAAGCTGGTTTAAGCTAAACATAATTAGGAGAGTCTTTGCTTCAGAACCCTGGCATATATATTCCTTAGCTATGATCCCGTAGCCTGGATATCTATATCCTTGTTCATTTTCAGAACAGGTAGTTGCTTGAATTAGCAGTTTGTCAAATTGGCTATTTTCTAGTATATTGTTGGAAAGCATCTGCTGTCTGAACTGTCCGAGTCCTGACAATACACTTTGGACTTATGTGTTTTCAGATTGTGGACAAGACCAGCCCTCGAGGGTCACAGGTTCTTGGAGAAAACTGAAACTATTTTTTGATTTTTGAGGATGCTAGATGAATGATAGAAGATACTTTTTTCTTGTGAGGAAGAGGAAGTGGTCTGAGGAGCTTCTGGTTTGGGTTTTCTTGCAGATTAAATAGAAATGAAAATAATGTCTCACATTGTAGTTTTGGATGAATTTTGTAAGTGGTGGGCATTTGCTGCTGACCAGGGCTGTCAATTCCCCCACTGCTGATCTGCCTGGGGGAAGCTTTCTTTACATCTGAAAGCATTGTGTGTGTGTGTGTTTGCATGCATGCATGCATGCATGGGTCTGCACTTATCATACACAGACCTCAAAAGACAACTTGGGAAGGTTGATATACTCCTGCCATGTGGGTCTTTGGAATTGAACTCTGATCCTGAGACTTGGTGGCAAGCGCCTTGACCTGCTGGGCCCTGTCGTTGGCCCTGTGAGACAATCTTGTTTCTTTCACTCCTGCTTGCTTGTGCATCTTTCCATTAGTCAGTTGCATTAGAGCTTTTATCTGAAAGCTCCTTAGCTCAGCTACTGTAGCTGGTGAAGGCTTTCTGCCACTGAGGGGCTGCTGCACGCTAAGAGCACTGTGTACATACATGCATGCATGTATGCATTATCAGAGCAGCTTTTCTTCGGGCCACGAGCACACCAAGAATGTGACAGGCCTTCATCTGATTCGTGATTTTTCAGTACATGAATAAAAAGCTTATTTTATTTTTCAGGTATGAACTCATTGTGTGCTAGGAGTGTCCTGAATGGCGACTCTTCTGGTCTGCTAGGCTGGTGGCCGACTTGGCTATGATAGCAGAAGTGGTGTGTGCTACATCATTGTTTTTATGTGTCAGCCACAGTGCTAGGTGCCAACATCACATCTCCTCAGCTTAGTTTTGTCACAGAAGGAGTCGGTGTGCTTTGCATGCTGCCTGATAAGGGTTTTCTTCACTACGTTGCCCAGGGAATCACTGTAGGCACACGTCTGCTCTTCTTGGTGCATTTATGGTGACCTAGCCCTGGAAGGGAAGTGTCCCCCCCTGCTCCAGACTCTTACAGTTCTTGCTGAGAGATGACATGTAGCCCTGTGGCCACTGTGGATTGATTTTATTTTCAAAGAGCTTAAGGATGGGTGGGTGGAGTGGTGGCGTTGTAACCCCAATATTGGGGGAGGTGGAGGCAGGAGGATCAGAAATTCAAGGGCATCCTTGGCCACAGAGTGAGTTTGGGGCCAACCTGGGCTATGCAAAACCTTATTAAAAAAAATAAATAAACAAAAGCAGGAAAGTGTTTAGCCCTTTAAAGAGACTCTAGCCTGGAGCTTCTAGCAAGGAATGTTTGTGACGCTCCTGGCCCCAGGGAGGGCGGACAGCGACAGTATTCCGGGGACCTGGTGAAGCGTTCACGTTGGTGTTGCTCTCTCAGGCTCCATGACGGATACTCAGGGATGGAGCGGTGTGTGTGGAGCGTGTACCACAGTAAAGTGAGGACCCAAAGGGCTGCAGACTGCACATCACCTGCCAGCGGCTGGCTGTGGACTCCTCATCGGCAGCTGTAGCGGTTGAGGTGGACTTGGTGAAGAATGCCACAGTCCCCACGTAAGGTGGGACCCTTTTGCACAGAGGCTCTTACCCTTCCAAATGCTGCCCCCTTTAATATAGTTCCTCATGCTCTGGTGACCCCCAAACGTAAAATTACTTTTGTTGCTACTTCGTAACTGATGCAGGATATCTGTCTGATATGGGACCTCAAAGAGGCGAGACCCACAGTTGCGAATCTCCGTTTTTGCGGTGTGCTCTGGTTTCCAGGCACCTGAGCATGTGGGAATCAAGCTTCCCCGTACAGTCTTCACTCTTGTTCTTGAATCTTCTCCACTGAAGACCGCGGGTTTTTAAAAGTTAGTGTATAAAGTGATGTTTCCTTGTGACATTTCATACCTAGATAGCAGCATAGCTGTCCACACTTAGACTCCCAATTCATGAGCCCCTTCTTCCCTCCAAGTACTCTGCTTTTATGACACACGCACACACACACACACACTCACACACACACGCATACGTACGCATACACACATGCACACAGGCACATATGCACACATGAATGAGTGCACAGGCACATACATACACATATGCATTTATACATGCATGCAGGCACACACATACGTGCACACATGCATACATGCATGCATGCAGGAGCATGCACACGCACACACACTTGCACGCTTGTGCACACACATACATAAGCATACACACATGCAGGCATGCACACACGCACACATGCAGGAGCATGTGCGTGCGTGTGCACACATACACACACATACACACACAGACATAGACTCACACACACACACTGTTATATTATGTTCTGCATATGAGAGGAAGCATGCATTGCCTTTCTCTACCCCTTACCTTCTTGTTCCCCTCCCCCCTTTAGATCTTCTCAACCCTGTCCTAGGCTCAGCTCTCCAGTCCTCCATGCTCAGACTCAGAACTTCTTTCTGCCCTCACTGCCTATTTGGCATTTCCTGTTAAGCTGGACCCGATTTTGCGAATTACCGTAGTCTGGTTTGAAAACCAGGCATCAGAAAACCTCAGCATCGTTCATTGCTATTGTATTTTTATTGTTTTAGATGCAGTTCGTAGAGTCAACAACAGAAGAGACATAGTGTCTGTAGAAGGATGTAGCCAGTGTGTGGTGTTCTTGCAGCCACGGTCTGTCTGTGGTGGTCCGTGTGGTGCTGCATCCCTGCAGGCCTGGATGCATTCAGCCTCTCATTGCTGTACCACAGGGGATGGGCACACAGGGCTTCAGTCGCCCTGTTATCTCTTTTCTCTCAAGTGTTGGCGAATGGAACTCAAGGCTTTGTGCTAGGCAGTTGCTTATCCACTGAGCTGTCACTCCCACAGGGCTTGCATTCATAACTGGTGCCTTAGCTTTTAACGTTTATCTGTATGGTGTGTGTGTGTGTGTGAATCTTTATGTATGTGTGTGTGTTTGTATATGTTTGTATCTGTGTATATGTTTATGTCTGTGTGTTTCTGTGTGTTCGTGTGTCTTTATGTGTGTGTGTTTATATGTGTATGTGTGTCTCTGTGTGTGTTTGTATGTGTCTGAGTGTGTGTTTATATGTGTATGTGTCTATGTCTGTGTATCTGTGTGTGCTTATGTATGTGTCTGTGTTTGTATCTGTGTGTGTTTATGTGTGTGTCTTTATGTATGTGTGTGTGTGTCTGTGTGGTTGTGTTTGTATGTGACTGTATGTATCTGTGTGTCAAAAGTCAATGTCAGGTATCTTTTTTTACCCTCCACTTATTTATTTATTTGGGCAGGGTCTCCCTCTAAATCTAGAATTTGTTGTTTCAGCAATGCTGGCAGATGAGCCTTGGAACCCTCCTGTCTCCCTGCCACCCGCAGCATGGGGTTACAGACGTGTGCTGCTGTGCCTGACTTTGACTGGGTGCTGGACATCCAAACTCAGGTCCTCTTGCTTGCCCAGCAAGCTTACCTCCACTGAGCCGTTCCTCCAGCCCTTTAGTTTGTATTTTGAGTGAAAGATTTCCAGGAGTAGGAGAGCTCAGGTCCCCGTGGACATTTTTCATCTGGATAGAGTTGAAGACTCTTTCATTTAATATTAGACTCCAAGGTTTTGTACGAGCCGTGGCCTCTGCCACCCAGCAGACCTTTAGGCAGGATGAGAACACGCATGAAGACCAGCTTGGTTATACGAATGAGCAAGCCTGGGCAGGAGCTGTGAGACGGCCCCGGCGTGTGCATCTCTCCTTCCAGACTCTCTCTGGAATGCATCTGTGACTGTGGGAGATCTCTCTCAGCATGTTAGCAGCTGTCCTGGTGTGCTGCAGGCATGGAGCCGGGCTGTGGGATGAGGAGTCTCCCCAGGTGGGGATGAAGGCATGGGGCTGCAAAGTCAGAACCTTGGGGTGGGAGGGCGTGGAGATGCGATGGTATCTGAGGCACCGCAGATGCAGGCCTCATCCCTCTTTTTTGTTTTGTTTTGTTTTTAACTTAAAAGCACTTCATAAAACCTGAAGCTATAGACTAAAACCAACATACCTAAAATATGAAACAGAATCAAGGCAGACCGAGGCCATTTTCCTGATTACGCCATTTTACTGTCTTTGCTGCTTGAAGGGAATATTTGTGCAGTCATTTCTTTATTCTACCTTTCTAGTTCCAGTTAAGCTGAAGGGAACTTTACTTAAAACCAAAAGAGATGTTTTTAAGTAACAGAGGTGGATATGGTAGTACAGGCCTATAATCCCAGCACTTGGGACCCGGGTGGGAGGATTGCTGAGTTCAAGACTACCATCTCTTATATAGTGAGTTCAAGGCCAGCCTGGGCTACGTTTATCAAACCCTAGGCTGTTCTCTTTCCTGACTCTCTCCCAGCTGCCCCCAAACCATGCTTGATTTTGAATAGTGGTTTTTCTATGCTGGAGTCATTCAGCCACACCCACACCCGAACCCCAGATAATAATTTCCTCGGTTTGGTGCTAGGGATTGCATGCAGGTCCTCACGCCTGCCGGCCAACATTTCTACCACTGAGGTACATCCCAGCCCCGAAATTTTCTTCTTGGGAAAAGTGTCTCCTAGTTGTATTTTCAGTTATAGAGCATGGGGAGGGGGAGAGGGGGATGGGGAAGAGGGAGGACACAGGGAGAAGCACAGCTCCAGCTCACTCCCTTGCCCTGGGAGGCCAGAGCTCTCTGTTCTTAGCCTTAGGTTTTGAGACCAGGTCTTTCACTGACCCTGATGTTTGCTGATTAGGAAATTCTGGCCGACACCCATGCCCTAGGAATCCACTTATCTTTGGCTCCTACCCATGGTTGGTATTGCAGATGCTTGGGAATTGAACTTGGGCCCTCATGCCAAAAGGATGATGGTCTTTGACAAAGAAGTCTCCAGGCAGGAGAGGGAGCAGGGCCTGGGAGCACGCGCAGAAGGCATGCCTTCCAGCCCAGGACGTGATGTAGAAGTTAAGAGAAAACACTTGTGGCTGGTGCCCTGTAGGTGGAGTGGGGTGAGATGGGAATTCTCTTCCAGCTGGGGTATGAGGGTAAACCAAGGGAACAAGTGCGAGTCTGGAGATAGGAGGATTCTCCTAGAAAAGACACCCAGTGCAGCCTGTCCTCTAGAGCTTCTTTGTGTGTGTGTGTGTGTGTGTGTGTGTGTGTGTGTTTTCAAGTTTTTTTTTATTTCTTTGTATCGGAGTTAATCCAGTGTTTTCAAACACCAGTCCCTGTTCTATTTCCCTTGAATCTGTTCCCAAGGAAAGTAAATATTTACAGCCCCGGTGGTAAGGTGTGTTGCTTGGGTAAGCGTTCAGGAATAGGCAGCTTCACACGCAGTTTAGCAAACCGTGTTCTGTTGTTGGTTTTGCTCCACTGCTAATCAGGCAAGAATGATTTCGGCAGGAAGATCCGTATCTTAACCAACCATCTGTCAAAGGAATGCAGCACTCTGGCACCTGTCATCAGCCTGATAAACACTCGCTGGACTGGCCTTTTTTTTACCTGTGTTCTAGTGGAGGCAGCGGTATATTTTGCTGGTCACTGCCTTCCTTGCGAAGGGCCGTCTGTCTAAACTGTAGGCCTTAGAGGCAAAGGCCAACAACACGGTGCAGGAAGCCTTTCCCAGCTTGACCCTCAGTTATAAGGAGGGTGAAGAAACGAGGTAACAGCGAATGATTTACTACTGTGTGATGGGCCTTGCCCTCTGTGCAGTGTGCTACAGGGAGCTTCCCATGAGAGCCTGGGCATGAGGGTGTCGGGTGCAAATTTAGCTCTTGGCTGGGGGGGTCCAGCGGACTTTCTGCCTGTATGCTTTGGAAAAGGCTCAGGAGAACCTTTTTAGCTGCATGCAGAGCGTTGGTTGAGGCCCAAAGTTTCAGACCCTTCTTAGTTCAGCCAGGAAAAGTTGTGTTAGGCCAAGGGTAACTAACTGCCAGCCACAGTAAGATGGCAGCGTGTCTCAGGAGAGGAGGAGGAAGCCCCTTTTATGGGATTAACGATGTACTGAACAGTTTTGGAACCTCGTTGACTAGGGGTTGTTCCTCATTTGTCATCTAACCCCTGGAACAGTTGTGTCCCCACAGGAGGTGCTTGACTGGCTAGGGGTCGGGGTCGTTGAGGGACACCAGCCTGGGATGTTAGGGTGAGAAGAAGTTGTTCAGTTCTTAGTCACTGCTGTAGATGAGGGAGGAGGCAGGTGAGTTGCTAACTGGAGAGACTGGGGACCAGACAAGGTTGGGGTCTGGGTGTCTTAGCATACTGCCTGTGTATACTCTTCCTTCCAGTGCCTGAGCTGGGTGAGGCTAGGCTGATGGCTCCCAGATCCTGTGTCTCATTCGGGGTTCTTATCAGTTCTGTTCTGATTCTGAGGGAGACATATACAGAAGGTCCTGGGAGCCTTCAGTTAAGTGATGTTGTAGAACTAAATTATGGGGTGAAGGCTTGACCTGGGGATAGAGGACTAGATGCATATAGTTTTATTTTCAGATTTGTTTGGGGACTGAGCCAGCCCTCCACCCCCAAGGCATTATATTGGTAGGGTGCCTGGCTAGCTCTTGTTGAGGCTGAAGTTTCTGTCTCCAATATCGTGAAGATTGGGGATGTGCTCACAACTGTAATCTTAGCACTTGAGAGATGGAGACAAGAGTTCAAGGCCAGCCTCTACTACATGATGCCCTGTCTCAAAAAACACCACTTTCCCCACTAAAATTAAATTAAATTCCTTTGAGGGGACCCCAAATTTGTGTGGTCAGCCTGAACTTTCTACCCATGCAACCCGACTTCTGCATCAGAATCCCATATCCACCACAATGACTTGTCCTGACCTTAGCCGATTACCCTCTCTACCTCAGTTTCCCTACTGGTAAGCCAGGGCAGCACTTACTTTATAGGGTTGTTAACACATGCAAAGGATTTAGAGCAGGTATTTGGTTGTTAGTAGGGTGCTTGGTGCAAAGTAATTGAAGGCCAGCCTTCAAATCATTTTACCAAACAACCACCAAACTTTAAGGGTTACAGCTAGAAGGAGAATTCTAAGCCCATTTGGTAGTTCTTCCTCAGATCATCCGTCATGGGCGAATGGCCCAGGGAAGTTCTCATGACCCACAGGGCTCCTTTACATAGTACCTTAAAATTATGACCACCAAGCATACTGTGCAGAGAGGTTGAGGGCTTTCAGCCCTCCACTTAACGCCCTTCAAAAGGTGGTGCTTTGTCTGGACTCAGACACCCTCAGGCTAATTCCGCTCACTGGAGCTGGAGACTGCTTTCTGGGATTTTCAGCCTAGGAACATAAAGATGGCTAGAAACAAGCCAGGGCCCTCAGGTTCCCTCTCAGAATCACCCTAGGCTAAAGAAAGAGAACACACAAGGGGTGATGGGGAGATGGCTCAAGGAGGAGATGCTTCCAAGATTACTCATGGAGATGGGGCTGGAGACAATGAGCGAGCATTTACAGTCAGCCACTCTCTGACTGGCTCTAAATCTTTGGTGTGTGTTATAACAACTCTGTAAAGTAAGTGCTACTTCTGTCAGTCCCGGCTTACCAGCGGGGAAACTGAGGTAGAGTTTAGTCGGCTAAGGTCAGGACAGGTTGTTGTGGTGCATGTGGGATTCTGATGCAGAAGTCGGGTGGCCCAGGTAGAGAGTTCAGGTTGAGCCCTCAGATGTCTGTGGGCCCATACAGAAGATGTCAGTCAAAGGAGAGAGAGTGCTGACTCTGTACAGGGATGTCACTTAGACCCTGGTCAACTGTTGCTAGGCTGGAAATAAGGTCAGTGATGTTAGATTTGGTTTTTTAAGAACTAAGAGGAATCAGTATTTTTTTGGTGAAATAATCTGATGTTTAAGTGGTGGGATCACTTTCAAAAGTTTGTAAAAAGATTTACTTTTATATAAGTTTATATAAGAATTATATAAATTTATTTAAGAGTTTCCCTACATGTATGTCTGTGCACCGTGTGTGTGTGTGTGTGTGTGTGTGTGGCCCATGGAAGCCAGAAGAGGGACCCAGACACCCTGACTTGGAGTTACAGACAGTTTGAGCCTCAAGGGAGGAGTTGGGAATTGAACCCATGTCTCTGAGAGCAGCAAGTGCTCTTAACTGCTAAGTTATCTCCCTTGCCCCAGACCTTCAGCTTTTTAGGTGAAACTGTATCAAGGGAACCAGGAATCTTTAGTGGACTTTTAATTCCATTGGATTTGCAGCTGTCTGTGTAGAGTCTGGATCGGAGGTGGCGTTAAGTGTGCGTGGAGCAGATGCCTGCCTGTCTGCCTGTGCTCCCAGCGAGGCTGAGGGCAGTGTTTAAAGCAGCCTCCTTTAAGGGCCATTTAGACATTTCAGGCTTTGCTGCTTCTACTTCCAGATTAGTCCATGAAGTACCAGGTAGATAACTGTCAAAAAGTAAATTGATTTAGTTTTGGTGTTCACTAGGAGGGGCTGGGTTTTTTTCTTTCTTTTAATATCTTTTTGGGGAAGTTATAAAAAATAAATGAAGTTAAGGAAGCATATCACATAAAATTTCCTGTCCCCTGGAGCTGGAGAGATGGCTCAAGGTTAAGAGCTTTCTCTGTTTCTGCAGAGGACTGGGGTTTGGTTCTCAGCACCACACCAGGCGGCTCACACCCACAGTAACCCTAGTTCCAGATGCTCCCACACCATCTTCTGTTCTGTAGGCACCACCACACATGTACGCATACAAACAAGGACACACACGCGCACACATTTAAATGTTCTGTCTGCCTTGTGTATGAGGCATGTGCACTGCACATGGAGGCCAGAGGACAATCTCGGGTGTCGTCCGTCCATCCGCCTTGCGTTTGAGACAAGCTCTTTTGCTGGTACCCGAGGCTCCTGGGTGTGGCAAGGCTTGCTGGCCGCTAGTCCCAGGGAACTGCCTGCCTCTGCACTTAACCATTTAGGAACTCTCTGCCTGAGTTTTTCAGGGCTGTGAAATGGATTTACCACTCTTAGCCATTTGCAGGAAGGGAATCCCTCCAAGTGATTGTGTCTCAGAGTTGCTAGAACTCAATTCAATGGTTGCTAACCCAAAGTGAAACTGAACCTGGGAGCCAGGGTCTCTGGTCTCTGCTTGGAGAAATACCTTGGCTTCCCAGAGCATGCTGGCCATGGCATAGACACACTCAGTACGGGCATTGAGAAAGCCTCTAGCTGTTTATCCAACCTAACAGGGGGGCCTGCTCTGTGTTCTAGGATACATTCCTACGGCACCTGATAGAACATTTTGAGGTGAGGCTCTGCAGAGAAGAGAAACGGCACAGAGATGGAGCCACATATGGGCGCTGACTCCAGTGTACCAAAGCTTGGTACATTCATATAGCCGGATGAGAAAAACAAGAAAGTGTTTTTGCAAGTTTTATTTATATTTGTGTTTCATGACGGTGTCACCAATCGGTATTATGTGGAACAAATACTGGCAAAATCTTGTAAAAAAAAATGGTAAGATGTCTAAAATTCTCAAATACTGCTGAGGAGCTGGGTGTGCAGGGTTTGCCAGACCTGTGCAAGGTCCCAGCAGCGCAAAAACAAACAAACAAACAAACAAACAAACAGGTACATTTAGACCTGGAGACACATTGCAAAGTTCAAGGGTAAACATAGTCTTAAGTTTTTCATTCTAGGTTTAATGATTGAGACGGATGCTCTGGTGAGTCAAGGTTTATAAAGGCTCCTTTAAGTTTAGGTCTGGCTGCCCTGCTGCCCTGAGCATTGAGGAGAGGTTCACCTTACCGGCAGCCTTGCCGGCAGGAGACATTCTTGTCTTCCCGCTGTGTAGCATGGAGCGTTGGGAGAGCAGGGTAGGCATGTGGGGCTTTGTTAGGCAGCTGGTTAATGGTTAACCCCTGCAGTATGCCACACACACACCTAATCTTTGTTGAGAGCTACTACTCAGGGTGAATAATGGCTAGCCCGTTCCTTCTTTGTCTAAGACCCTTTGGCCCTGCTGGCTTACTCCCCGAAGGTTGTTTTTCTTCTTTTGCAAATAGAATTTACATAGCTCAGAGGGCTTTATGACTCTTGCCTTGCAAAGAAGCCAGGTGGTATCCGTGAATGGTGTGCTGTCTGTTAGATTCCTGGAGGATGATTGCTACGGGCTCTTTAGTGAACACAGCTGTGTAGTTACGGATCAACATAAAGGGATCTTTTCCTCAGTAGGAAACATGAGAAAAGCAATGTTCTTGTTAGTGGACACAGCATGACACTGTTTATGGGGACTCTGGAGGAGAGAGAGGTAAAACGGAGCAGGGACTGGGGCATGGCTCTGCAGTCAACCGCACTGACTGCTCCTGCAGGATTCACTGCAGGATTCACGCTCAGTTTCTAGCACCCACGTGGTGACCCACAACCACTTGCAATTGCAGTTCTAGGGTAGCTGACATCTTCTGGCCTCATGGATTCTTGCACGGGGATTGCACATAAAGTTTGTGCAGGCAGGCGCGCGCGCGTGTGCGCGCGCGCGCACACACACACACACACACACACACACACACACACACACACACACACACACACACAGAGGGCACTGAGGCATCTGCTGTCTGGAGCACTGCTTGCATTCTTGCTGAAAGTGGTGAATGGTCCCTGCACCATGAGGAAGAAGAAGCAGTTTTGGGATGACAATTGATTGCCCCAAATAAAGCGTTTGCCCCACTTAATGTTCATAGCAAAAACATGCTATGAACATTATTAACAATCTTTATAATGGGCAAGCTTGATGCTTCGCAGGCTATGTGGTGGTGGTGTGTATTATGCTCATGTGAATGTCAATGACCAGGTTTGTTTCTTGGAGCCATTTGCCTGGGCTTTTTGAGACAGTCTCTCACTAGCCTCAAACTCACTGAGTAGGCAGGCTGGTCAGAGTCCCAAAGGTTCATCTGTTTCTCTGTCCCCAGCGTTGAGATGACAGGTACGTGCTGCAGCACCTGATTCTTTCGTGCAGGCTTTGGGGATCAAGTGAAGGTCCTTATCTTTGAATGGCAGGCGCTGTAACAACTGATGTCTCCCTCAGCTCCTGGCTTTATGTTTTTAAAGGCAGAGTCTTAGTCTATAGCTGAACTGGAGCTCAGTATGTAGCTCAGGCTGGACTCAAACTCAACTGCAATCTTTTCTACCTCAGCCTCTTAAGCCCTAGAATATCAGGCAAGAGCCACCCCTCCCAGCTTCTTCCCAGGTTTGAGACTGACGGTTGGTATTAAGGAGTCCGCCTAGTGATCCGGTCATGTTCTCCTTCCCTTAGGAATGTCCCTAAGGGGCTGGCCTTTCTCATAGTTTCTGCCTGTGCAGTCTAGGCAGAGGCACATGGCTTGCCTGAGTATGTTTGTCACTGTCTCGGGGCTTAGATTTACCACAGGTTCGCTGTAAACCTGTTGCAAGCTGACTCTTTAGTCCCAGCTAGACTACTTCTTATTTATAAGTAATAATAATTTTCTTAAAGACTTGGTTTTTTATTCATATGTGTGCATGTGTGCGTGTGTGTCCTGTGCATGCAGGTATATGTGCCCTGTGGGAGGTCAAAGGTTACATGGAGCATCTTCCTTGATTGCCCTCCACTGTATTTTTGAGACAGGGTCTCTCATGGATCTAGAGCCCATCAATCTTGCTGCATCACTTGGCGAGCCCCCAGGGTTCCCGTTTCTGTTGGGGTTACAGCTCTGGGGTTACAGGGTGTGCTATGTACCCCTTTTTATGTGGATGTTGGAGACCCAGACTCTGGTCCCCATAGTTTCATGGCAAGCAGGCCACTGCCGTCTCTCCAGCCCCCGGCCTCCTTTTGTGCTAGCTTTCTTGAGAAGGTTTAAAGAGCCAATGCCGCGCCCCCCCCCCCCCCCACTGGTTTTGGTACAGTGAGGGGACCCTGACACTCTGTAGACTTGAGGCAGCAGCCATCCAACGTGTTTCTCAGCTGTACACAACCAGTCAACTCACAAGGTCACAAATGGAGTCCACTAGCTTTTCTCTTAAACCTGGGTCTAGCTCTGTAAGGCTCTCATGTCAGATCTAACCAAAGAAAGTGGAGTCCGGTCAGCCTCAGCTCACCACCCTTTGCCTTTATGTAAAGCAAAGCATCCTTTTCGTTATGCTAAGGTCCCATATACAGGGCAGGGTGCTTTATGCTAGTGCAGTTAATCCAGTCTAGTACTACTTGCTTTCAAATTCAGTTGGAATGCTCTCTCCAGAGTTCCAGGCCTAGCATCTCACCCTGGAGGTAGGTCCTCCCCTTGATAGAGCACAACCCCTGTTATGCCTCATTCAATACAGGTTCCCTAGGGCTGAGCAGGCGCTTCTAGCTCACGATGTCTCCTGGAAGTGTCCGAGTACACGTCCATGGCTCATAGGTGTGCTACTCTCCACATCTAGAGAGGGGGCCAGGATGGAACTCTGGACCTTCTATCCTAAGAATCTTGCTCCTGGTTCCTGCCTCCAGATATAGGAGATGGAGGGAGAGGGAGAGGACAGCTCGTGGACAGCTTGGGGACAGCCAGAAGACAAGCGCTTCAAGGCCTTGCTGCGAGTTCTGGGTCTAGAAGGGTCTGCTGTGGCATTGAGTCTTAGGACCGTATGTTTGGACTCAGGGGTGGGCCTAAACCTTGCAGGCAAACATGACAGAAATGTTCCCTGTCAGCACAGAAGGTGGGCGGTGGCCACCTTCCTGATACTTCTACCTTCCTGAGTGTCACATAAAGGGAAGCAGGCAGCCACTGCTTCTTTGTATTATGTGATGTAGCCCAGACAACTTGAATTTTCTTCCTTTCCTATCCAATGGTGGAAGAATTGGGAAGTGAAGATGTCAGTGGCTGGGTCCTAACAGCTGTTTCACTGTCTATGGGAAGGGACATTTGAGGAAGGTTCCAGGGTTTTTCTAACCGTTTCTCACAGTCCTCCATAACAAGAAAGAGGCAAGCAGTGTGTATGATATGGTGAACATTTCTGGAACTCTCATCTGTCCTATGTCTGTCCTTGCTGAGGAGGCTTGGAGCCTCACCTTTTAGCAAACAAAGGAAAAGACGCAGGCAAGCCGTCCTGAGATGGCAGGAGCCAGGCACATTTTGAGCAGCAGCTTTTTATTCATAGAAAAGACAGTTCTGCAGTGGGGCCGACTGTGCCAGTCTCCGAGGGTCTCTCCGCTGCCCACTGCTAGGCTGTTCTATGCTCTGCTCCACTGGGGCCTGCTGCTGACCAACCACAAGCCTGCCCGTTGAGGTGCTGGGCCTAGCTGGGAAGGAAGGAAGGAAGGTCACAGCCCGGGGTGTGGCAATGTCAAATCAATTCCAAAGTGAGGCTGGTTTTGGTTTTTGTTTCTTGCCCTGTTTCTAAAGTTTATTTGATATGCACGGAAGAGGCAGGCGGTATTAGATGACATTCTGTCCCCTTTCTGTGTTTAATCAGAGCTTGGTCTTTTGATTGCTGAGATTGATCTGTGATGTCCTCCAGAGATCTGTGTCCTCAGCCTGTGGTGCATTGGAGGTAGTTAGCCAAGACTGTCTTTGTAGCTAAGGGTGGCCTTAAACTACTGATCCTTTTGCTTCTGCCTTCCAAGATCCAGGATCGCATGGACCACCATGCCCAGCGTATGTGGTCCTGGGGACTGGCTTTTGCATGCTGCTCTTACCACCTGAGCTGTATTTCCAGTCCCACTGCCAGATGGCCTTTAAAACCTTTTCTCAGATACTCTCTTTACGTCCTTCTGAATAAATTTATCTTGACTTCTTGTCAAAGACAAAGGACCTGAGGTTCCCGTGTCCCACGAAGGGCAGACCTTTTCCTGATGTGTTTTTGAAGACCTTGGGTCATCCCATCTGTGGGATCCAAGGTAACCAGGTTCCTTCTCTGTGTGATGTCTGAGGGGCCTGTGGCAAATGGATTTATTCTGTGTACCCTCACATCTTAGGATATTATATACCACACGGATTACTGCTCTTCCTATGTAAACCAGTTGTCCTGATCACTTTGTATTAGAAGGGTTGTCTTCCACTGACTCAAATGGCAACTTTCCTCTCTGTTGCCAAAGGAGGTCACTGAAGGCAGCAAACTTGCTGTCTCTCAGCCTGAGACACTCTTTTCTACGTTTGATTTTTTTTGCCCTCCTTTTCTGGTTGGATGCAGTCATGTGTCTCTTTCTACCATTTTTATAAACAAAGCACTCTTTTTAACAAAACAAAAATGTTTTGCTTGCCTTTAATCCCAGCACTCAGGAAGCAGAGCTGGGTGGATCTCTGTGAGTTCAAGGTCAGCTGGTCTGTAGATCAAGTTCTAGGACAGCTGGGGCTACACAGAGAGAACCTTTCTTGAACCACACCCAACTCCCCAAAAAGTAAACAAAAAAATGTTTCTAAGCATCGAATCCATCAATGCTAGAGTTGAAATTGTGTTTTGGAACACCCTTTTGACTCTTGTTTTAAGCACGCTCTTGAGTGGGTGTCTCACCAAGGAAGTTGTCAGTCTGCTTTGATCAGTTGGATTCTGTGTCATGAGTTCAGGACCTCAATGCTTTTTTTCATTACTAGTAGGAGCAAAGCTTGGGTGGGATTTTGTTCTGAAGTAGTGGGTTGCCCACCCCTCTCCGAATAACTGAGAATTCTGCTTTAAAGACTTGCACACACAAAAGTGTCCCATTGACCACTCCGATGCTGGAGTGTGGTAGAGGGAAGCATTTGTTGATTTTCCACTTTATTAATTTCAACTGTATCTTTGTACTACTGTGTAAGCTTCAGTAAAGGTGTGCTTACTTTTTAAAAAGGGGAGTTTGGGGTGGAGCTCAGTTGGTAGAGTGCTTGCCCAGCATGCATGAAACTCTGGTTCTAGCCTCAGTGTTGCATAAAACTGCTCATAGCCGTGCTTGCTTGTGATCCTGCATTTAAGAGGTGGAGGCAGGCATCAGACCATCCTCAGCTACTTAGGGAGTTTGAGGCCAGCCTGGTGGACATGAGAAGCTGTCTCAAGGAGAGAAAAGGCTGGCATGTAAGCTATGAGATCCATTGATGTGTGTGGACACACGGAGAAGGCTCGCTTGCTCTCCAAGTGTGATTCACGTGGTCATTTTGGAGGCGGAGTTTTGCAGGTTGAATGGGTGCTTCCCTGACATTTGTTCTGCTCCTCATATTCCTGTGATGCTGGAGGCAGGCTATAGCATCTCTAGGAAAGATGTCCTTCAAGACCTTTTCCTCATCTTCTGTGAGATGCAGACATTCATGTGGCTATTGGCCCAATCATCTGTACTGCCTGCAGCTGCCTCCTTCCGGCCACCTCAGAGAAGGCTGTCTCCACCCGCCAGCCTGTTAGCTTTTGAGCCACTGCTTAACCTGCCTTCTAAAGTGCTTTGAGTTCTTGTCCTGAAATAGACACCAACACTAAGTCAGCAAGTGTCTCCCTGTTGCTCTTCTGCTCGGATGTTGGTGTTGAATTCATCTTCTTTAATTCCAGCTTGGCAGCTTTTGGGATCCGCCATCATGTGATCTCCTCACTAAGCTGTGTCTCTCCTCCTTCCCTTTGTGTAGCTGGCTGTGAATTTCTCAGGAATCAGTGACGTTATGATGTATCTTGGAAAACAGACAGCGTAATGGACTTTGTCGAAATTACGGAGCTGACTAGTGAAGAACAGAGACAGTGAATCTGTGGCCAGTTATGAAGGAGACACTTGGTTGATTATCATTTTGGAATTAACAACCTTAAACAGCATAAAGCAACTTAAAACATCAGCACACAGGATTTAAGTGGACAGGTTTGAACTCTCAGAGGAGCAGGATGCTAGTCGTGGCTCTGAGCTGTTACAGCTTTCACAAGCTCTTGGAGGGCATCAGGGTGCCAGCCAAGTGCAGTCTTTTTCAGAGAGTTTGCAGGTCACCGACAGGTTTAGCAGGCCTTAGAGGCCTTTGGCAACGGTGGAATGAATTCTTATGTGCAGCAGAAGTGCAGATCCTTGGAGGTTGAGGCAGGAAGGAATCTCTGTCTGCAGTTGCAGATTGAGTCCTGGAGGTTGCTGAAGAGAGCATCTTGTCACAAAAGCATCGGGTGCAGGGAGCTTCCTACAAGTCCCTGGCAAGACCCGAAGTCACTCCCCTTTCTCCAGTGAGTAATCTCACTGGGAACCCAACCCTGAAGTCTTCAGGCTTCTTCCCACAAGTAGGGGTATGTGTGCATGTGTGTGTCTGTGCTTGTGTGCTCATGTGTTTATGTGTGTGCATGTGTTTGTGTGCGTGTGTTTGTGTGTGTGTGTTTGCGTGTGTGCACGTGTGCACATGCTGTCGAGCGCGTGCTTTGGGCTGCTGCAGCTGCTCATGTTAACAGCTATCAACAGTCAGCTCTCTGTTGCTCCTTTGCATGTGGTACTTGACACTGCTGGCTTTCAGAAGGCTGTATATTAGGGGGACAGAGCTAGCCATAAAGTAGAACGTAAAGAAAACAAGATGCTATGGAGAATCTGAGCAAAGGGCAGAAGTGACTGTGAGTGGGAAGGAGCTTGGAGCTTGCAGCTCCTGGTGAGCATTTCACATACACTGTGATGTGCTGGCTTACAGCTTGGCATTCCAGTGCGGCAGTGCCTGGAACTTGGACACGGTTTGGTTTATTTTTCAAACACTGACTCTCGAGATTGACCTGGGCTCACTGCTGGGGAGAGGGAGGGCTCTGGTGAGGTTTTTATTGTGTGAAGAGAAGAGAAAGAGTATGGTGAATCCTTGGGCTTGTGCCCGGGAAACGCCACGGGCACACATTACATACGTATGGAAGGATGCAGAGTAAGCTCCAGCCTCTGCTCTTCTCAGCTCTTTTCCTTCCTTCTTCTCTGACCGTGAGCTGTAGAGCAACTTGGATCCTATCGTACCGATATTCGATATTCGGGGCCTCTGAAGCGAGTTCGCCTCTAAGCACATAGCTTCATGGTGTGAGGGTAGATAGAGACCACCTGGCTTCTGCAGACAGCTTGGGCCCCATCATTAGTTAGGGTGTTACGTCAGGTAAGGACTTAGACCTTGTCGATGTCGCTGTGTGTCTGGGAAGTGAGGGTGGCGGCGGGTATTAGAATAGCCAGTGCAGAGTTTAGAGCTGGGGAAGTGCTGCAGAAAATGGCAGCTGTAACCTCTGGTAAGATTAGGGTGTGACTCGAGCATTGACTAATTATAACTTCTCCCTGTCTACCACTGTACTGACCACAGTGGCACCAGTACCCACAGGTGTCTCAGGACTGGACATTTCAAGTATGGAAGGCAACTGTCTTCAAACTGGTGGTCAGTCAATTCCGTTTGGGGTTCGGTTCAGCACGTTTGCAGGCATGCTGGCCTTCTCTGTTACAGTGATGAAGGTAGGGAGTGCAAGGCCTAGTCAGCTGCATTCTGGATTTCCACAGGAACCACGCCTCCCAGCTCAGCATCCGCTGGCTCCTCTCTCCACATCCATCCTCAACAATTCCACAAAGAAGAGTTTAACACCTTTTCCCCGAAGAACTGGCTGCTGGAGGTTACCCCAGATGTACTCAGCTTGAATACGCTGTCTTCATCGATTGCACAAGTGTTCAGTGAAGCTGGGGGGCTTTGTTGAGAAGCTGCTGAATCTTTGGGGGTGCTCAGAAGAAAGCTGTAACACATGGTCAGCACTCCGTAATGGAGGTGAGGAGGGTTGAGGGGGTTTCTGTTTCGCTTTTCCCTCCCACCACCCTTGCAGTCCTTCTGTTCCACCCGGCATCCTGCCTTCTGCTCCCTGTGAGCTCATGGGTCTTTTCAGCTAAGCTGAGTGTGGTGCTCAGACATGGCTTCACTTTTGGACATATTCTGCTTCTCTGCCTTCTCCTTGCTTGGCTGTCTTTATCTCCCGCCCACCACCTTGCTCTATGAATTCCTCTCCTGTAACTCCCCACATGACTGCCCACACCTCTGTTGGCCCTGAGCACTGCCTTTTTGGAGCCTGTGGCTTCCTGTTACCATCCGTGCTGGAAGGCCTGACACTTCCCTGTGAAGTTATCCAAACAATTCTCCCATTCTCAACCCCTTCCCTGCCCACCACCTACTCACTTCCCGCCCCAAACCAAACAATGCCTGCCACCTTGCTTCTCTGAAAGCACAGCTTCCACTCTGCTCACCGGGCCAGGCTCTTGCCCTCTGAACACTGTAGTGTGGTCCTTCTGGAATTCTCCCGTTTCACTGGACATGGAATCTCTAATGTGTGTGCTTTGCTTCTCCCCACTGATTTGAAATGAATTGTCAATGAGAAAAAAAGGGTGGAAATATCTTTGTTTTTGCTTCTTAAGCCCAGCCAGCTCCAAAGTCCTAACTACTGACTTAAAGTAAGAGAGTTACTCTTAATTAATTAATAGCCCTAGCTAGACATCCCACATGTTGGCTCTGTTTTCTGTTGACTAATAACCCCACCTCTGTGTGTTAGGTTCTGAAGGTAACTTGTCTTATAGTAGCATGCGACCCAGGAGATCCTTTAAGAGTGAGAAGCTGAGCTTAAAAGGGGAGAGTGAGCCAGGGAGTGGGGTGTTTACATTAGAATATGTGAAATTCAAGTGAGACTATTACCATACACCCTCTTTGTTTACTTTTGAGTGTGTGAAGGCATGTGGTACTTGTGTGCTGAAGGACAGAGGTCAACCTAGGGTAATACCTCCAGAAACTGGCTACCTTAGAAAGACAGAGCTCTCACTAGGACTTGAGGCTTCCTGGTAAGAATAGAGTAGTTAGTGAACTCCAGGGATCCTCCTGTCTCTGTCTCTGATTCCCATCCCCCAATCAAAGCCAGGTCCTCAAGTTCTCCGAGGACCTCCTCTATCACTGGTCCCTCAGGTATCTTTTTTTAAAATGAGAATCTTAGAGAAACTCTGTGAACATGAGCAGCAGCAAGATACAGAACAGCAGGAGACAGAGCTTGCCTGTGTTACCAGACATTTTAACCCTGTGAAAGCCATCACAGGGATGGGCTGTCCAGCTGAGGTCACCTTGAATCACCTTTCATTTCCCAGTCGCTTCATGCGTCCTTGAGCTCCGAGGCGCAGGTGACGGGATGAAGCCCACCACACAATGTTGGCCTACTTTAATGCAGACTCAGAATCCGCTTGCCAACCCAACATCAGGCCACTGTTCTTCAGAGACTTGGCTTCAGCAAGGCCGCAGCGTTGGACTAAATGGAGCCGTTTCTAAGATCGTGTCTAAGAGTGGATAGCAAGAGCGCCTCCATCTTCACTCCCATCCTGTACTGTTTGTGTCTGCCATTGTTTCTGTGTTGTGTGTTAAAGTGGTGGGCTGTAAGCTGAGTTTTGGGTGCAGAATTTTACCCAAACTTCTACCTACCGGAAGCTTCATTTCCTCCATGAGCCACAATCTTTGCTGTTTCCTTTTTACTTTACCCTGGTGGAGTGACTCCGAACTTTCTTTGATCTTTACTTTCCCTCACCTGCCCTCACCTCCGAGTGCGCCAAACTCCTTTTCCATCCAGTGAACCTGCCCTGCCTCGATTTTACTCCTTCCTGGCATTTCACTCAACAGGCTACGGAGAGAAAGATTGCTCTTCCAGTTCTTTGGGTCCTGTGCATCAGTGGATTTTGGAGGAAGTGGAAGGTGACCGTGAGGCAGTTCAGTCATTTGATGTGGCTGCAGGTGTCAATGTGGGAGCAGGGTCTTACCTTCTAGGAAGCTCCCCAGAGGAAAGGGGGTGCCGAAGGGCTCATCACACCAGCATGCAGGCCAGACGTCACACATGCATTTATTAAGGCAGTGTCTGTGCACCTTGGAAGCTGCTCGTGACCATGACAGAGGATGTGAACTTAGGTACCCCCTTCTTAGGGTTGAAAGTTTCCTTCATTGAAACTTTTCCTGCTGTGTTACAGAGTCACACCTCGGCCTGTGAGGAGAAAAGATCAGAATCTGAACTTGGTTTTTTAACTCCGAGTTTGGTCCCTTTCTTTTCTTCCCACTGAAGTACCTAAGAAAGCAAGGTCTTCAGTTATCTTCAATGTGAAGAAGTAGAAGCCGTGGCATCTTCGTTTTGGAGACAAGATCTTACATAGCCAGGACTTGTCTCAAACTCACCATGTCGCTGTGGATGACTTCAATACTGGCATCCTCCTGTCTCTGCCATTCCCATGCTGGCATCACTGACTGGTGCCTCCATGCCCACTGAGTGCAGAAGTTGTGTAGGCCCACTGGCCTGACATCTCTGTGTCTTTGTTAGGTGTGAACACCAGGGACAAGAGGTCATAGGTCAATAGCTTCAGTTACATTCAGGGCCAGTGACTGCTTACCAGCAGTGCTCCACAGGAGCATAGGCAGTCGTGAATTTAGCATGGGGACAGCGGTAGACAAACATGCCTGTTGTACAGGAAGTTTTAACACAGTAAAAGTCATCACAGGAAAGAGCTGTCCAGCTGGGGTCACCTCAGCTGTAAGGTTTGAGTTTGGCAAATTCGGGAACAGTGCAGGAATGTGTACAAAGAGGCCTGGACCTGATAAACTTGGTACACAGTTTCTCTAAGAGAGCCGGGGCAGCAGGGGTAGATAGAGAGAGAATGAAAATTCCTCAAGTGCTAGTGGTTTTAATCAGTTCAGAGTTTGAAAAGGAATACAGGAAGCCTAGCTTTAACTGTCAGCTTGACAAACCCCAGAACCACGAGGAAGAGTCGCAATGAAAGATTGTCTAGATCAGTTTGGCCTGTGGGTGTGTATGGGGTGGATTGCCTTCATGGGGGTGCTGGGACTTGAACTCAGGTCCTCATGCTTACTCAGCAAGCACCTTAGTGAGCAGCCTGCCCAGCTCAGAAGTTTTCCACTTCTAAGTGTTCAATGTTAAACAGAGCTCCACTTCAAAACTGGTCATTGACCTTTGCCCTCTTGTTCTGTGTGCTCACACCCAGCAATGACAGAGATGTCAGACCAGTGGACCCACATAACTTCTTACCTGCAGAGGTGCAGGCTTACCCTGCACTGGTCCGGGCAGCTGAGCTATCTTTCTTTGGCAGTCATCCTTGGTAACAGGAATGAGATGCTTACAGATTCTTTACAGCATTAGAGCTACCGCCCTAGAAGGTGGCAGGTAGGCTTGCTTCCTCCGTGGTGTTGCTGAGAATAGTATGTAACAGGCCATCCCATGTTTCTACTGAGGTGGTGTGCGTTGTGTGAGAGAAAAGGGGACAGCAGTGACATAGCCATGGTGCATGTGTGTGCAGCAACTCTGTGTACCCCTCTGATTGACAGTGGGTTACATCAGTGGGGATTGCACAGCCTTCAACAGCTGACACCAGTTTCTACCTGTTTGCATTTTTCTCCTTGTGATTCACCCTCTTGCCTGCCTCCGGGGCAGGGACTGTGGTGTAACATTTCAGAACCTACTTGATGAGCGATCCCAGGTCTGATCTGAAACCCACCTTGTCGCAAGCTGGACTCCTTAGAATCTGTACTTGCTGGTTTTGCTCCCTTCTGGTAAACATGTTCATGTAAGAGATGTTTCTATCCCATAACTGTTGGCTTGTCGAAAGTAGCTTGGCTGTACTTAGCAGCCTGTGTGTTTCCTGCAACAGTAACAGTGTTCATATACCATGATCATGTTTACTTCTAGGAATTGACATACAAGCTTAACATAGCGTGAAACTGGGAACGGTTCCAGAATCCAAAACGTCCTTAGTGCCAGCGTTATATAAAGCTTGGCTGCATGCACTGAATGTGTGCACATGTGCGCGAGTGGGTGCGTATTCACATGTGTGTATATGCATGTGCGTGTGTGAACAGGTGATACACATGTGTGTGGAGGCCAGCGGTCAGCCGCAGATGTGTTCCCTCATCTAGCTCGTTTTAGAGACAGGGCCTTTCACTGGGACCTCGGGCTTGACAGTTAGGCTGGGCTGGCTGGCCGGTGATCCCAGAGGTCTTCTTGTCTCTGCCCCTCCAGTGCTGGTGTTACAGGCATGTAACCACACCCCCTAGCTTTTTGTGTGAGTTGGGGGTACTTCAGGTCTTTAGGCTTTCCCAAGGGAGCGCTTTACCTACTAAGCTGTTTCCCCAGCCTTTGTTGCACAAAATCATTAAATATATTGTACTTTAGTTCTAGGCTATATAGAGAAGGCATATATGAAACAAATTAGTTTTATGTTTATGCTTAGGTCTCATTCTAAAATATTTAATTCTGTACATGGAAATTTTTTTTTAATCTTGAAATCTGAAACCTGTATGATAAGGAGTCCCTAGCCTGTGATTGTGACAAGGGTCTGTGTGGTAGGCACAAGTATCTCCATGTAAGAAATGAAGGGAAGGAGGGAGCTCATAAGTAGCTTGTGTGTACAAATGACTTCCATAAAGCTCAGCCCTGGGCACTCAGACCCCGGGGTTGGGTGTGTGTGTGTGGGGGGCGGGGTGTGGGAGTGGGGAGGGATGTTGCAGAATGGCTTGGCCATCCACTGGAGTCGATGGGAAGTAACAGAGCTCTGGACCTGGGAGGGAGTTGAGCTCAGGGCAGGAAGGAAACAGGGTTAGGGTTGGGAAAGGGAGGTGTGGAAAACTGCTGAGGGAGGTCAGGGGCACTGCCTTTCACCAAGAGCCTGCCTGCCCACTGCCTGCCCGCTTTTGTCCCTTCAGCACAGGCCCCCAGAGGCTGGAAAGATGTGACACCTTCAGGCAAGCTCCTATACTTTCTCAGCGTGCCTGGGCTGCTGAGCCTCTCCAGTTGCTTTGGTGATTGTGCTTTTGTAGTCAGTTTTGAAGAAGTTCTGATGACATGCTTGGGTTCTCCCACCCTTCAGCAGAGTGGTACAGTAGACAGAAAGCCACCTAGGTAAGATGCTAGGGTTGGGAGGGGTGCTCCCCACGGTGTCTCAGCACGTGCATTGTGAATGAGCAAGACTAGGAGGCGGGTGGCGCCGTGGGTTCCTGGAATGTGGCTGCTTGTTTTGATGTGTTCCAGCTTCAGATCCCTCTCTCTAAACTCTCGGTGTGAGAACACCAGGTCTGAGAAAGCTCTGGGTTCTGAGCTTGTAGATCCCGAGCCCCAGAGTCAGTACAAGCAGATCCTTGCACTTCTCCATCGTCCTTGCCCAGTCTGTAGGTTGCATCCCTGCAGAGGGCCCCTCTCCTGTATCTGCTTGTAAATAGGGGTTGCTCGTTATTGCTTGCTCAGCATTCTGATGCTTCTGGGGATCCCCAGATGGTTTGCAGCTGTCATTAGCTGGGACATTCCAGTATGCGTCCTGTAGTTATTGGTACAGACAACAGCCAGGATTGGAGTGGGAAAACTGCAGATCCTTCTTCTCTCAAAAAAAGGATGCCGGGGTCCTAGTGTTAGCATTCTGTCTAAACTCCACCCCAGTTACCTGGCAACAGCCAGGTATGCTCCGCCCCACAATTACCTGGCAACAGCCAGGTAGGCCTAGCCTACTATAAAAGGGGCTGCTTACCCCCTCCTCTCTCTCTTGTCTCTTCTCTTGCTCTCTTGGTCCCTCTTGCTCCCCCTCTCTCCCCATTCCCTTCCCCATCTCTCTCCACGTGTTCATGGCTGGCCTCTACTTCTCTACTCCCTCCCTCTGCCTTTCTCTGCCTCTACTACCCTCTTAGCTCCCCTCCCCGTGCCCTACCGTGGTGTGGCTGGTCCCTCCGGGAAAGGGATGCCTCAGCATGAGGTACTCTCTTTCCCCAAACTTCACCGCACCCCCATAGAGCATATTCTAGTATGTCTTTATCTTTTTATAAACACGTCACCTAGGGCAGCCTATCTTGGTAGGAAAAGAGAGATGGATCTTTTGAGAAATATAAGAGGATCAGGTGCCCTGCCACAATTGTGAAACCAATGCCATCCTCTGTCTTATGTGCTGGTGGCTGTCCAGACTGTGTCTCCACTATATTTTAAATGTTGTCCTCTTGTGTGTGTCGGGGGGGGGGGAGCATGCTGCAGCCCTCGTGATGCACTCAGATGACAGCTCCTTGGGAGTCAGGCTCTCTCCTACCGCGTGGGTCTACAGGAACTCGGGTCACTGGGCTTGGCAGCAAGTCCCTTACCCACAGAGCTTCCTCGTCAGTCTCTGCGCTGTTTTAAAATGAAATAAATACTAATGCTGTCAGCTTGATCTACCTAAATGTAGGGATTGCTGTTTGCTTGTTTGTTGTTTGAGACACAGACATTCTATGTGATCCTGACTGGCCTTGAGTTCACAATCCCCCTGCCTCAGCCTCTAGAGTACTAGAGCTAAGTGTATGTCACCATGCCTGACTTAAATTTTATTTTGGAAAGAAGGGCAAACAGAAAGTTTATGTTGGAAGGAAAATGTTGGGCTCCTTTGTTTAAAAAAAAAAAAAACCTCCCTCCTTTTACTATGGAAAAATGTAGACATAGGAAAAACTATAGAGAATGGCGTGACCCTTGACATCTATTCTCCTGTGCTTTGACAGCTATGGACTTACGGGCAGTATTCCTTCATTTGGGCACCCAGCGAATTCCTTTGCTACAATGTTAACTGTTTGCCTGTCACCCTTCTCCCCAACTAACTAAATAACTAACTAACCAACTAACTAACTTCTGGAGACAGGGTATCATCATGTACCTAAGGCTAGCCTTGAACTTATTAGCATCCTCCTGCCTCAGCATAGAGTGTTGGAATTACAGGTATGTACTACCATTTTGATTTGTTTTTAAACCAAATTCTAGACAGTCCACTATTTTATCTAAGGGGCATTTTGGACACCCTAAGAGTTCAGATCATCGAAGAGTGAGGTTCCATCTCCAGCCACCTCAAGGCGGTGGGTAATTATTGAGAGCAGGGTGACAGAGCGCTATGGTTTCTTGGGGGACTTTTAAAGCTGTTTGCTCTCCCATGGGCTTCTGTTTCCTCTAAGCTGAAAACCACATTTTCCCAATGTTTCCAGAGCTGGTTTGCTTCTGAGTGTGAGAGGGTAGAAGATGAGCCCACCCCGAGGGGAAACAGCTCTGGACAGTGGAGATTCTGCCTCTCAGGAGCTTTTTCATGTTCCGCCAAGGATGGAATTTCTTTACCTGTATTTGTTTCCTGCCTTCACTCAGAAATATTTTGATGGATATTGTTGTCATTAATGTTTTTGAGAGAGGGTCTTCTTGTGTACCACACAGGCTGACCTCGAACTTCTGATGCCCGTGCCATGGTGTTGTGAGCCCCTCGTGATGTGGTCACAGTGTGTGCCAGCCAGATGGCACGGGATTGTCTTGTTTACTGTGGGGCAGTTTTGGAGGCTGCTTTCTGGACCTCGCTCGGAGTGTTTGTTTCTGTATTTATCACCTTCCTCGAGATTTGAATTTCTGTGATGGCTGTGTCTGCCATAGTTTCTTGAGAAACCGCTGGAAACCTTCCTGGGAAGTGAGGCAGAGAGCATCTGGGGCTCTGTAAAGCCAGGGAGTGAAGTGCCAGTAAGGCTTTGCTTCCCTGGACTCAAGGGTTTAAAGGCACCTGCTGTGCAGGGGACTCTGTGGCTCCTTCTCTCGGTCTTGGTCTTTTCTAAGAAGGCTGCTGTGTAGCCTACTCCTCACACAAGAAATTGGCAATCGTGTCCCTCCACTGTATCCCCCCTCACTGTCCGCACACCACTGTGTCCCCCGACTTTCCCCCTCACCACTGTGTCCCCCCCACTGTGTCCCTCCACTGCCCTTTCACTGTATCCCCCCAGTGTCCTCCCACCGTGTCCCCTACCACAATGTCCCCCCGCTGTGTCTCCCACCACCACTGTGTCCCCCCACTGTGTCCCCCCACCACTGTGTCCCCTCTCTGTGTCCCTTCCACTATCCCCTCCACTGTGTCCCCCCACCATTGTGTCCCCTCCACTGTGTCCCCCCACCATTGTTCCCCCTCCACTCCCTTTCCCCCACTGTCTCCCCCCACCATTGTGCCCCCTCCACTCCCCTTCCCCCACTGTGTCCCCCCACCATTGTGCCCCCTCCACCCCCCTTCCCCCACTGTGTCAACACAGTGAAGCAAGTCACCCTTCTCTCATTTCAAACATGGCTTGAGAAAAGTCTTGAAGGTCATTTACATGGCTACCTACACAGGAAAGTTGGAAACTGTGTTTGTGGACAAATTTTCACCTTTCTGCTGAATATTTGGAAGGAGCTAGAATCTTAAATCCTTTGATGTCATGGGTGTTTCTTTAGCAACAGAAGAACTTGAGTTTTAGACCTTACAAAAAGGTTTTGTTAAAAGCGGCTTGTTTTGAGTCCCATGAATTTCAAACATTCATCAGTTCAGCTCTCAGGAGCCCAAGAAAACAGGGAGACGCCATCATATTAAAATACGCTGAGGGAAGAGTCACGGTTTCACCAAACCAAGCCCGGTTCTATCAGTTGTTCTTTAGGAGGAGATGAGAGAAGAAGACAGCTTGAGTCCCTCTCAAGGCTCTGTCCCTTTCCTACAGTGACTTCCCCTAGGGAACATGACAGCAGTGTGTGACAGTCAAGCCGTGTCCCCACAGGTCTGTACGCAGGGTGGAGAGTCATGTCCGTCTGTTCTCTCACCGCATCACGGTTGCATAGCTCTGTGAGGTGTGCTTGGGAGTCTTAAGACTGTGGAATGCTGGAGAAATTCCAGAGGCTATTGGTGAACCCAGAGTGGTTAGCATCTCTTAGTGACTTCAGAACTCAGGTTTAAGGGGGCAGGGCGGGGCTGGGGAGTAAATATGTGTATCACATAGTATGGGAAAGGAAAAGAAACTTTGCTCACGTATAAGGCTTGGGGTTTATTTTCTCTTCCATTCCCCTAAAGACGCCGGCTGGCCATTCAGCGAAGAGCTGTATCTGGTCAACATGACGGAGCTCTCTCTACTTACTGCCCTATTTAAGGATTCATGTGACCAACCAAGTGTAGGGTCAGAAAACTGTTTGTAGTGTGTGTGTGTGTGTGTGTGTGTGTGTGTGTGTGTGTGTGTGTGTGTGTAACTTTGAAGGCCTTTTGTTGATAGCTTTACTATTGTTAAAAGCAAGACCATAACATCCTGGAAACCAGAGTTAGGAGTGGAAGCCTCCATCTTAGAGCTTTTAGGAGGGTAATAGGCTCCTGGGGAGAGGATTGAGTCCGGTCTGAAGCTTCTTTCTGCTCTGCCCCTCTGTATCCTGTGCTATAAAAGGCCTATAAAGCATATTTACAGGGCAGTACCCTAACGAATGCCAGCAAATCCTTTTGCAGAGTCCTTGTGTGAAGTGTGCCATCTCTCTCCTTGAGGTCCGCATCTGAGGAGAAGGACCGCACAAAAGCTGGGAAAGGAAGACAGAGTGGAGGGCAGTTCCTTTTAGAAACATGAGTCCTATCTTTTCTTTCCCCCAAAGCACTAATGAAACCAACTAGCCCCTTTCTGCTCTTCACAGCAGGAACCCCTCTTAGAGCCCCAAAGTCAGACCCATAAGGAGCCAAATTCCTTCCATGGACAGGTCATGGAACCACAGTGTAGGCTCCTGAGTCTCAGCATGCAACCCTTTGCCTCTGGGCTCCTGTTGTGTTCGGAGCTACACTTGATGGTAGGAGACCTCAACCCTGAATCCAACACACATCTTTCCCTTCATGAGTCCAAGGGTGGAGTGGAGTCCTTGAGAGAAGACTTTACTGTGCCGTAAGCTTAGAAGCCCAAAGTTCTTGACAGTGAGTTTCCTCCTGAAACATAAGGGCCACTGGAGACACTAGATTCTGTGCCCATGCTCCTGACTAAAATGTGTGAGTGAGTGAGTGAGTGAGTGAGTGAGTCTGTCTGTCTGTCTGTCCCAGAGTTGGCTTCCCCCACTCAGGATAGCTCTTAAAAAGCCAGTTATGCCTGAAGTGTCAGAATCATGGGATAGCCAGATATTGGTGCTGGGTGGGGGGGGGGGGGAGGGGGGAGGGGCAGAGTTCAGCTTACATCCTGTTAAACTTTGACAGGTTCTTCTCACTTGAAAGGACTTTCCCTACATGGCTGCTAAGACAGTATAGTACCTGTGTGCAAACTATGTGGCTGGTGTGTGCGTGTGTGCGTGTGCGTGTGCGTGTGTGTGTGTGTGTGTAAGAGAGAACCTAGCATACTGTGAGAGGAACCATGAGGGATCTTGTACAGCCTACTGAATAGTGACTTTCTAAATGCCTTTATAGTAGAAAGAGTTAATATTGAAGCCAGGCCTGGGGGCTGAGGCAAGCCTTGGCTCCTCAGACCAACCAGCAGCTGCCTGCATCAGCGCCCACTATGAATGTCTTTTTCTTCTCCCCTTCCCACTCTTTTCTCTTCTCTCCCCTCCCTTCCTTCCCTCTTTTCCCTGACTCTTTGAGATGGAGTCTAGTTATTAGCTCACGTTGACTATGAACTCACTATGTACAGCAGGCTTGTCTCCAGCTTTGATCCTGTGGTCCCAGGCTTGCACCTCTGTGGCTCAGTTTGCAGTCTTTGCCTCAGTTTGCAGCCTTCCCTGACACAGGCTCTCTCCTCTTAATTTGGGTTGAATCCCCCATTTTATCAGTTCTGCCTTATCTAGGATGCTCTGAGGAATGCAAAAGGTTACCAGAGTGTTCTGAAATGAGAATAAGTTACTGCTCGTCTTGAAAGAAATCAGGAGCTAGCCCTGTAACTTTTACTGTTATTATTAAGTAAAAGAGTTGCCTCGGTACCTTGAGTCCCTTCCACAGCCTGCAGTAGGGTACTGGATAGTCTCTGGGATCATAGCTAATTAAAGTGATGTTTTTAAGTGATTTTTAAGTCTTTCATTTTTAATTTTATTAAGATTTATTTTGCTTTAGTTTTTGTTTTTGGGGTTGTTAGCTTTTTGAGTCTCACTGTGTAGCCCTGGCTGGCCCGGAAAAAAATATGCATATTAGGCTGACCTCAAACTTACAGAGAGCCATCTATGTCTGATTCCTGAATATGGGATTAAAGACCCAGCTTACTTCATTTTTAAGTAAGTGTGTGTGTGTGTGTGTGTGTGTGTGTGTGTGTGTGTGTGTGTGTGTGTATGGATTTGTGCATGTGAGAACAGTGTGAGTCTCTGGGGGTCAGAAGGCATCAGATCTCCTGGTGCTGGAGTTTCAAGTGCTTAGCTGCCCACTGCAGGTACTGGGAACTGAACTCTGGTCCTTCTCGAGAGCAGTGCGTGCTCTTAACTGCTGAGCCATCTCTCCAGCACCTTTGAAACTTCCCTTTTCTTAAATGACTTTAGATTTTTCGAGTAGTTTTTCGGTTCTCAGCAAAACTGAGCAGAAAGTGCAGAACTTCCCCACACCGGCCCCGAGTCTGTAGTGTGCAGTTTCTCCACCCCACCGGTGATATCCGCACACAGTTTCTCCACCCCACTGGTGATATCTGCACCAGAACCGTGTGGTTTTAAAGGATGGGTGAGCTTGGTATTGGTGGCTCACTATTCCCAGGAGCCCATAGTTTAAATAGTTACCTATAATTTGAGTGCGTGTGTGTGTGTGTGTGTGTGTGTGTGTGTGTGTGTGTGCATGCATACGTGTGTATGTGTGTGCAGGAGCGTGCATGCAGGTATATGCATGTGTATGTGTGTGTGTACGTGTGTATATGTGTGCACGTGTGTGCGGGTGTGCATGTGGGTGTATGCGTGTGGGTGTATGCGTATTCATCCATATTAGTGAAGGTTTGCACATGCACACACTAGTGTGAGGAAGACAATCTCAGCTGTTGGTTCTGCCTTTCACCGTGTTTGGGGACAAGGACTCTGTGGTTCAGCACAGCAGGTGCCAGGCTCACTGCCCACCTGCGTGTGCCAGGCTCGATGCCTGAGAGCGTTCAGGGATAGTCCTGTCCCACCTCCTGCCTCACAGTTAGGATATGACAGATGAGCACTGCCATGCCTGGCTTTGCACGGGTTCTGCTGATTTTAGCTCAGATCCTCCTGCCTGCATAGCAAACATGTAACCCACAGAGGCACCTCCCCAGCCCCCACTGTATTCTTAAAAAATAAATTAATTAATTAAAAGATTAAAAATAGTTCCTATTTTTAAAAACCGTTTAAATTGCGTGAGTACTCTGATCTTGCCCTTCTTTCTTAGTGCGCGTTGCAATGTTACTGTGAAGGATTACAGAGGCCATTTTCATGCAGGTGTGTGCTGTACTGTGAGCAGAGTCTCTCCCCACTTCCCTCAATCCCTTTGGGCCCCCTCCCCCAGCAGCTTAGCAGCTCCTCCCACGTCTCCTGCTAGTGAGTGAGCTCCTGATTTTCTGTGTGATTATCTCCAGTTGCCTTTGTTTCCCTACAGACTGTATAACTTTGCTCTTCTTCGTGGCAGAGAACAGCCCACTGAGAAGATAAGTTTCATTTGGGTTATCGTTCTGATGTTGGACACCCTGGTCAGCCCCGTAACTCAGCTGTAGTGAATAGCTAGCTCCATTGTAAGCACTGATGCCTAAGAGGAGTCTCTGTGACTGTCAACTTAGTGCCCTCAGGCCAAAGGCCCAGGAGTGATAGTTACAGCTGGTCGATATGAAGGATCAATCGATTGTTAATTTCTTAAAGAAATTTCCACACTGACCTCTATAGTGTCCAAATTAGTGTATGCTCCCAATGCCAGCGTGCCAGGGTCCCTTCTGTCACTTTGCCTGCGTGTTACTCCTGCTTCTTTCTTCTGTGTATGTGGGCCTCCTGGGTAGACAATACAGCGAGCACTGAGCACTCTTACACACCAAGCCCTCTCTCTAGCCCAGTGGTTCTCAACCTTCTAATGCTGCAACCCTTTAATACAGTTCCTCACATTGTGGTGACCCCCAACTATAAAATCATTTTATTACTACGTCAGATCTGTACTTTTGCTACTGTTATGAGTTGCAATGTAAATGTTTTTGGAGATAGGAGTTTTCGAGAGGGGTCGAGACCCACAGGTTGAGAACCACTGGCCTGGCCTGTTGCTTGTTTTCTTAGTGACTGCCATTTCAGAGTGTGCTGAGACGGAGCCTCAATGTTGGTTTTTTTCATTCCTCCCCCCTTTTCTGCATTTTGTTCTATATTTTTGAAACAGTTTTTATTGGGAACATTGAAAGTGTCATAGACACAGCCCTTTGTATGTGGCTTTCAGTTCTGGGTTTTACGTTTTTATGTGATAAAGCAACTGCCATGAAGCCTGGGAGAGCCACTCGGGGAAGCCGGGCAAGGCGCCGGGAGCTAGGCTATGGGAAGGAAGAGGGGTGTGTGAGTGATGTTTCCTCAGGAGCTGAAGAATGGAGGCTCGTTCACTGTCCATGAAACGCTAGTGTGGGCAGAGTGGAGTTCAAGCTCTCTCAGCGTGTCACTATGGTGTATGGTCCCTTGGGATTGTCCAGGAGTCACACCCAGACCAGGCATGGTCAGGATCCCCTGCCGTTCCTTCTAGAAGCTCGGCTCTGTGGCTCTGCGATGCTGGGGGCAGGGTTAGGAGCTTTTCATTGAGGCGAACAGTGTATGTGGTATGTGGAAGAGAGAGAGAGAGAGAGGAGAGAGAGAGAGAGAGAGAGAGAGGAGAGAGATGCGTTTCTAGCTTTGGGTGGCTGGGGTTTCGGTCAAATTGTGCTGATTAGTTCCTTAAATAAGCTCAGATGATGTTTCTTACACCCTCCCCTCCCCCCACCAAGCCAGAAAGCCTGAGGTACCAGCACATCATGTTTTCTTTGTCATCTTTTTTGTTGTGAAAGCATGTAGGTTCGAGGAGAAGCAGAGCATTGATAGCATCTGTATGCTGTCACTCACACCTAACTGCTGTCAACAGTGTTCCAGCTGTGAATCCATGCACATGTGCACGTGTGTACACCATATGTCTGTCTGTGTATACATATATACATACACATATGCATACCACTTAAAAAAATCACCGGTGGGAGGGAGAGATGGCTCAGTGGTTAAGGACACTGAGTGCTCCTCTAGAGGTCCTGAGTTCAATTCTCAGCACACACAGGATGGCTCACAACCATCTGTAAGGGGATCCGATGCCCTCTTCTGGTGTGTCTGAAGACAGTGACAGTGTACTCACATACATAAAATAAATCTTTTTTAAAAAGTCACAGGCATTATGATATTTAAAGGTTTATTTCCTTTATTTTATATGTACGGGAGTTTGTTTTCATATATGTCTGTGCACCGTGTGTCTACAGTGCCCACAGAGGCAAGAAGAGAGCATCGGCTCCCCCAGGACTGTGGTTACAGCTGGTTGTTATCCACTCTGTGAATGCTGGGAACTGAACCCTGGTTCTCTGCAAGAGCAGCTAGTGCTGTTAACTGATGAGCCATCTCTCCAGCCTGCATCCTGACATTTGTATGCATAAGAGAGCTCCTGACCTCTGTTAGCACCTCTCTCCTACATAGCGACAATTCCACCATCCGAAGTCACAGCGAGTTGGAGCTCGGGAGATGACTCAGGGAAGGGCTTGCCTTCAAGTCTACAGAATTGAGTCTAATGCCCAGACCCAGATGTAAAGGTCAGTGGTCCGTCCAGGAGAATCCCTGGGCTTGCTGGCCATTTGGCTTAAGCAACCCTGAGCCCCATAGTCAGTGAAAAAACTTGTCTCAAACAAAAAATAAGGCAGAGGGCAACTGAGGAAGGCCCTTGATGTTGCCCTCTGACCTTCAGAGTAAGTGTGCATCCGTGCATGCACACACATGAACGCTACACACACACAGTACACACAGTAAAGCACAAGAAAACTAACAATTATTTACAAATACTTTGTCACTTCTCTTTTTTATTTCCAATTTCCCTAATTGCCTCCTGTCTTTCCTAGGTTTCCCCACCCCCGTCATCACACTGGATTTAATCAAGACATCACCATTTTTTCTCGTTTACCATTTATTTATTTTTTTAAATAATCTACTTAATTTCATTTTATGTGCATTGGTGTGAGGGCATCAGATCCGCTGGAACTGGAGTTAAGAGTTGTTAGCTGCTATGTGGGTGCTGGGAATTGAACTCAGGACCTCTGGAAGAGCAGCCAGTGCTCTTAACCACTGAGCCATCTCTCCAGCCCCAGCACATCACCTTTATTTTTCCTAATCTCTTCACTTTCGGCCTGGGCGGCAGCTTGTATGGCCTTCCACTTCCCATCATGCTTTTAGTTGTCGACTTGCTGAAGGTTCAGACCAGTTTTCTTCCTGTTATTGTTGAGACCTTATCTTGCAAATCAAAGATCCATGAGCCAGGTTGTTTCTTAGCTTTGACTAGACACATCCGAAGGCTGTTTCAGAGGTCGTCCACAAGTTGGTTGAAAAGTGGTTTGGAAAGAGACTGAGTTCTGTCCCTCGTCCCAGGAGCCCAGGATAAAGACTGCTGGACTTACATTAGTTGTTGTGTGTGCGTTCTGTCCCGCGTAAGAACTTCAGTTATCCGCACACTCAGCCGGGGAGTCGATGGTTATTTCACCATCTGGGCATTGTGTCATGCTGGAGAGTATGCGGAGAGATTGTTTTTGCTGGGATACCAAGCCAGCCACATTCCTTCTTAGGTGTTTAAGGGAGACACACCCGAATGTAAAGTGGCTGGCCCAGGAAGAGAAATGCAGCTGCTGTCTACAGAGCAAACAGTTCTGTCTGTTCAAGGCTTGCTTAACGTAGGCATTGAATCTTAGCCTGCCTGTCCTGTGCTTCAGTAAGTAGAGAGAATTCATCAGTAAACACTCAAGGATATTCTGGCTTCCCCTCTCCCCCCCTTGGGTGGGTCCCTTCATATTTTCTGTCCCTATCAGGAGATCAGACTGGCGTGGCTTGGAAGTAAACATGATTCTCTGCCAACATAAAGTAGTTTAGAAATGTTAATCTATTTTACCAAGCCAGCATTTCTAGCCGTATGTATTTTAAGCTATCAATAAAACATGTGCCTGCCATGCTCAGGAATGTGCCGAGGGCAAGTATCAAAGCCTACCGAGGGAGGCTGGGAGTGTGTTTTGGTGTGTTGTAGGGTTAGACCCTGACAACCTTCAGGAGGCCTGGGGTGCTGGCAGGGAGCGGCATATAAATATCACAGACAGCTCATTTATCCGTCGACCGATTCCTGCAGGTGCCAGTGGCCCCTATTTACCCATTCAGGAGTCAGTGGAGCTCAGAGGCAGTGCTCTGTCAGGATGGATGAAGGGCTTAAGCCTGCATGCACCTGCCTGAGTTAACACAGCTGTCAGCCTAGTTGTCCTCTGAGTCTAGTGGGAGCAGGCAGCTGGATGGAAAAGCTCACTGCGGTGTTGCTGACTTTTCTGAAAGACGATTCCTGCGCCTCCCAGCCAGAACACGGCAGGCTCAGGGTGGAACGGTAAAACCACTTTGCTTGGTGTTTGATGCTTGTGTTTGCCACGTTGGCGGGATGTCAGAGTGTCAGTCTCATGGGTGGGTTAACTGATCTGTAAATGGCGACAGGACTTTTGCACCGAGTCCTCCGTAAAGGAACAGGACCACATTTGGGTGGTCCCACACAGCTGTCTAAATGTTTGTGGATAAAAGGGACACAGAGTAATATTTTGAAGAACATTAAAGAACTTATATATCTTAGGGACTAGGGGTATAGCTCACAGGGAGAATGTGTGCTTAGCAGGAGCAAGGCCCTGGGTTTGATCCTCAGCACCAAAATAAAGATGGCAGTGAGGATTCTATATTGTAAATTAAAGAGTAGAAAGTATCCATGTTAAATGTAAGATGCTACCCTTTGCATCATACGTTTATGTAAATAGCTACAAAGCAAGTATCAGTGGGTAAAAACGGCTTGAAATTTAGCATTGTAGGGCAGAAACAAGGCGAGATTTTTATTTGATTGAGGTTTCAGGGTTGCCACCTTACTTCTCACCCGTACAGTGATTTTTCTAGTGCGTGCATTTATTTATTGTAGCTGCATTCATGTGCTCATGTGTATGATGGGGCATGCATGTGGAGGTCAGAGGGCAGCTTGTGGGAGTCACCTCTATCCTGCTGTATGGGCTCTGGGGATTGAACTCGGGTTGTCAGGCTTTGCCGCAAGCACCTTTCCCACTAAGCCATCTCGCCAGCCCCTCCTCAGTACCAAAGCCTAGTGAAGCTTATCTCGTGTGGTTCCTCATGAGGTTAAACAAGAGCATATTCTGAGCAGTTCAAGCTCCTCCAGTTCCTCTCCTCATGCAGAGAGTGTCCCCGAGAGGATGGTGGTGCAAATGGGAGTGGGTATGGGGTGTCCCGGAGTCCGGAGATGCTGTGTATCTGTGATGGATTTCCTCCTGCTAAACGCCTCTTTTTCCCGGGTCTTCTCGAATGCCACCCTGATGAGAGAGGATGAGATGCATAGTCCCCAACAAAGCATCCAGGAGCTTTAGGACTCCAAGGCACTTGAATCTGATTCTCCATCTGCCTCTGTGTGTGTGTGTGTGTGTGTGTGTGTGTGTGTGTGTGCGTGTGTGTGGTGTAGTGTATCACTGACAGCTCCCTATGCAGAGTGAATGATCAGACTCTCTGTTGCCTCCACAGCTGTCCCGCAGAAAGCCTGGTGGTCATGGACACCTTTTGCTGTACCTTTGTGTGACCGCCCCAACACAGAATTACTAAGGCCATCTCAGGGGTGCCTGTGCCAGGAAAGGAGGGCGGAGTCCCTGGGCTGAAGAGCCATGCCTTTTGGCCTGAAGCTCCGCAGGACTCGGCGCTACAATGTCCTGAGCAAGAACTGCTTCGTTACCCGGATCCGCCTGCTGGACAGCAATGTCATCGAGTGCACGCTGTCGGTGGAAAGCACGGGGCAAGAGTGCCTTGAGGCGGTGGCCCAGAGACTGGAGCTGAGGGAGGTGAGTTGAGCCCGCATCCCTGGGTGTTGTGGGTACAGGGAGGGGGCTCTTCAGAGGAACCAGCTGTCTGCTAACATGTTGGCACCTGCTGTGCTTTTAGCCTAAGCATGTGTTTAAAAGAACCTGCTCTTCTTAGTGTGGGTGTGGCCCCGGGGAAGCTCCAGTGGCTCAGGAGACCACGGCTGCTCTCTGAAGAAGGGCCCACAGCTGGATGGTGAAGTGGGCTTCCTCTTGTTTCCCTTGTGAGATTTTAGGGGAGGTAAGAATGAGAGACTCTCCCCACCAAAGCTGGTTTCTTCTTCTTTAAAACAGTTGAGTGGGCAGCTGGCATTCGGGTTTGAGGGCTGCGTCACAAGGAGAAACCACCCACATTCCGGATGGCTGCAGCTGCCTTTGATTGTTTCTGTATTTCCCCCTCACCAAGAAGAGGAGCAAATAACACTTAAAGTGAGAGGCACCCAGAGACGTTGAGAAAGCATTTTTTTTTTTTTAAATTCTGTGATTCACACGTGCGTCTGTGTGACTGTGGAGCCTGGAGGAAAACCTTGGTGTCACCCTCAGGAGTGCGGTCCACATCCTTCGAAACAGCCTCTCACTAAGACCAGAGCTCACTGAATTGTCTAGTCTCTGCCCCTGAACTCCCAAGCCCTGGGACCTCAAGCACGCCATATACCTGTGGTGTTTGTGTGGGTTCTGGGAATCGAACTCACAGTCCTCTGCTTGAGTGCGAAGCACTTCCTGCTGTAGCTGTCTCCTTCTCACCACGGTGGAGAGCCGTTAAGATAGGCGTTTCCTCCTTTGGGCTTTATGCATGCCACTTGTTTGTGTTGTCTGGTTATTAGAGACAGGGTCTTGCTGTGGGTCCCAGGCAGACCTATCAGCTAGGATCACAGCTGTGCACAACCACACCTGGCAGGCCACCACTACAAGGGATTTGGTGCCGTGTGCTGCTGCTGTGGCAAGGGAAGATCACTTTTCAGCTTCTAGTCATTCAGGACCAGAATCTTTTGTCAGGAGCCACACTTGTGTATTTTGAATCTTGATGGCCACGTGACATGTTGACCATCGTAGCCTACCCTGAGATTCAGACATCCTTGAGCATTAGGCATCACCCAGACCCCTGGGATCTCACTGGGTATTTCACGGCATAGAAGAGGCTGATGTCCACTCTCCTCTCCTGGGTTCCAACTCTTCTCCTTACACTTCTTCCATGGGGTACCCGTTGTTCTCTGGGGCCTCTTGTTCCTGAACACCTCTGTTCTGGCTGCTCTTTGTGTTTAGACTCTGGTTTCAGCGTTAGGGTGGGCTGTGTGTTCATTCATTTCCACATGCAGCCAGAGGCTGCTCCACAGAACATGAGTAGAGCTGGGCTGCTCTCCCGAGAGCAGCCTGAGAAAAGACCCAGCCTTGCTGATGGCAGGTAGCTGGTCATTCTTTGCTTAGTGGTGGCATTTGGGGGTATACATATTTAAACATATCTAAATTCATGTAAAAAAGTTATATATCATTGAATAGGTAATGGAGTGTTTTTTGAGCATTCCTAGTTATGTTAAATTAACAGGTCATTCATATGTATTAGAATCATTATAACACACAGGTCAATAGCTATAAGCATAGGTAGATTTGTTATCTTGGACTTGGTTCTGATTGTGATTCTGGAGCTTATTTGCTGAGCAACTATGGAGAAATGACAGGAGCTATCTGGGCCTCTGTGTCCTGATCTGGATAGAGGGAATGGAGAAGCTTACTTTGTAGTCCTGTTGCCCATCTGCAAATATAGGGCACTGTGTCCAGTAATTAATAATTGCTCACACTTGAATGTCTTTAACATAGCGTGACTCCCTTAGGACTTGGTGGACACTTGGGAGCAGGAGGTTCCAGCATCTCACCAGGTCCCGGGTAAAGAGTGAATGCCACCTGCACTAAAGCAAATCACAAAGTAGGGCCACCATGGTGCCTGCCCTTAGTGGGTGCGCAGACTCCTGCAGACCCGGGGGTAAAAGCTTGCCTGTAGGGCGCTAGATGGGGGGCTCAGTGGATGAAGTGCTGGCTGCACGGCAATAAAGGTCTGACTTCAGGTCTTCAGCACTCACAGAAAAGGTCAAGTGTGGCAGTGTGTGCCTCTAAACCAGACTGGGGTATAGAGACAGATGGGTGTGTCCTCAGGGCTCCATGGCCAGCCAGTCTAGCTGAAGCTGAACTAGATTCAGGGAGAGACTCTTTCAAAAGTAAGGCTCTTAGAGACACTGTGATAGGTTAGTCTCTGGCCTCCACCCACACTGCTTGTGTGTGATCACATCTGTGTACATGTGTGCATGGTACATACACACACACACACACACACACGGCCTTTGTATTGATTAGGCATTCAAGTAGAAAAGATGACAAGTCTTTCTTAGCACAGAGGCTGGATTTGCAGAGGAGGAAGTCAAGAGCAGCTGCCTATGCTGTGTTGGGTGTGTGTGTGTGAAGGCATCTCTCCTGACCAGCTAAAGGTCAAAGGGCAACCCCCCCATGATCCTACAACTACCTCTTCAACCAGGATAAAGGGAGCAGTTCGGGGCTCCCGTCAAGTGTGCATTGTTGTGTGATTGACAGCTCAGTGCTAAGGTGGGGTTCAGCTTTCACGCTGGCTTTGTGCTGATGTGCACTCAATGAGTTTGTCACCTCCGAGCTAATCACTTTCTCTTTGGATCTCCCACTTTCATCCTGTGACAGCTAACATTGGCAGTAAGACCCTTCCCTACCTAATTCAGTTCCTCTGAATTAGAGGAGAGAGAGCAAGCTCTGAGCATGGCTCCAACAAGAAGGTCTTCCACACAAAGTTGGAAGCAGGAGGGGATAAATACAGGGCTGGCCCCTCAAACTGTAGCCTTGTGTTTTGTGGGTACCCAGTGCCCAGTTTAATCTCTCTTTCTTTTACGAATTTATATTTCATCCAAGCTATTTGTTACTAATTAATTAATCTTCCAAAGTTGTCTATTTTTAAAATGTGTGAGGATTTTAGAGACACAGGGACTTGACATACATTTCACCAGAAAGGTGAGCTCACATTCCAGGCAGGTGTGTGGTTTGATTGACGTTAATCTATTGGCACTTGGTAACGACTGTGACCTTCTGTTTGATTGACAGGAAAACCTCATTCCCCATCAGTGGAATCTGCCTCCATTCTGTAACCTGCTTAACCATAGCCAGGGGGTTAAAGTGATCAGCACAGGGGCTGATGAGATAGGTTCTACTTTGCTTTCTGTTGCTGTGGTTAAGACACTGACTGAAAGTGACTTGGAGAGGAGAGGGCGTGCTTCATTTACACTTTACGTCCATCATCTGGGATAGCTAAGGCAGGAGCCTAGAGTCAGGGACTGAAGCAGAGGCCGTGACAGAGTGCTGTTTACTGGCTTGCTCTCCATGGCTTGCTCAGCTTGTTTTCTTATACCACCTAGGATCTCCTGCCCAGGAGAGGCACTGCCCGCAGTGGGTTAATCATGAAGGAAATGCCCCCACAGACATGCTCAGGGACCAAGTCAGCGGAAAGAGTTTCTCAGTTAAGGTCCCAGCTATGTTTAGGGTTGTGCCAAATTGAAAAAAAAATAAAAATAAGTAAAAGAGATGGCTCACTGGGTAAAGGCGCCTGCCACCAGGCTTGGCTGATGGCCGCTGATGGGAGACCACATGGTAGGAGAAGAGAACTGACCACTGCAAATTGTCTCCTGCCCTTCATTTGCACACCAGGGCACACACACAGCACAGTACCCCTGGGTGTACCCCTGGGCACACACACTCGGAGGGAGGGAGGGAGACGCAGAACAAGCAAATATAAAACATTTTGAAGATCAGTACTGAGGAAGAATCTGCTGAGGGTGGGGGCAGGTTTTTGGTCTTTGAATTTTGTATTGATTTCCTGCCTTGTGAAGCTTACAACTGGGAATCTTAGCTAGTGTTGTGCCCGGCCTCTACTGTAATGATGAGTGTGCCTTCATTTTAGTATGAACAGAGGTGGTTACTGCTCAGCCTTCCCTCTTTAGTCTTCCCGATGGGTGTATGTTCTGCAGGAGCCACAATGCCTTGGGAGAAGGTTTTCTCAGCTCTGGTCATGAGGGCTTCATGAGTCCCCGTTACAATGGCTTGTTTCCCTATACTTCCATGAAGACATTGTCTACAAGAATGAGGATGGTCCCCTTGTTCGTTAGACGTGTTCTAGAATACCCAGAACTACGCAGTGTAGAGACTGGGTGTATACAAGATGGTCTTGCAGCTCTCCAGCTGTGGAGGACAGCGTGACTTATTTTCCAGAGTCACTGGACTGTGACATGAGGACCTGCTCAGAGCCTGCTTTATGGCTACGTCTGAAGTATTTCTTGTGCCCTAGAGAAGCCCTCAGTGCTTGTATGTAACTCCTTTCTTCTCTGAGGTGGAACCTTACCAGCTCTGCTTCTTGATTGACAACTGAAATACAGGGTGAGGCGGGCAGCCTGTTAGAGCTTAATACAAGATATTCTAAACTTTTGCTTCTGGCTGATTACCTCCTCAGAATGCCTGCCTTGAGATCAAGGCTTTAATCTCTTGTAATTGCCAGGACCGCATGTGTAACCCTCACAGATGGCATTAAAGCCATGCCATGGCTCACAAAACTAGAGCAACCAAGCCCTCAACAATCTCCTGCCATGAATAGTTAGTGTGTGCAGTTACACATCATCTCATTATAAATGAATGGAGGAAGGGTGGAGCCGTAGCTCAGGGGGCGGTTGCTCGCCTGCCATGTGCGAGGTCCGGGACTTGCTCCCCAGCACGACATAGGAAGCAATCCTCTCAGCAACGGAAGAGCAACTCAGGAAAGGGCTTGCTTGGGCTCCTGTTGGAAGGGTTTGAGTGCATACATCATGGTAGACGGCATGCCAGCACCAGTGAGCTGGTCACATTGCCTCCACAGCCAAGCAGAGAACAGATAGGAAGTGAGACAGGCCAATAAAGCGTCAAGGCCTACCCTACCCGCCCACCCCCACCCCCGGTGACCCATGCCTTCCTTCCACTGAGCATCTACAACTTTCTCAAAGGCAGTGCCATCAGCTGGGGACTGGTGTTCACACACACAAGCTGATGGAGACGTTTCACACACAGGCCACAAACTAGCTGTCTTCCACTCTGCTTGCAAGTTTTTCTCCCCTGAGATCTTTCCACAGTCGTTACTATGAACACTGACTCTGGGATACATCCGTCTTCCGCTGCAAACACTAGCTGACATTTTAGTGCGCATAGACATTGATACTTCCATTAAGATGCAAAACTCAAATCCAGGAAGGGCTCGCATGGAAGTGTCACCCTCTGGTGGTTCTCCCTACACCATTCCATCTGAGCTGGTTTTAAGTAACCGACTCAGAGATACAGTTCCTCTTTCTGGGAACTGGATTTTATTGCCTAACTCGAGGCATCAGAGTTGTGGGTTTAACACTAAAATACAACAGGAGATTTATGCCCAGAGGTATCCCAAGGGTGCATTAGTCAGAAAGCTCCAGTTCTGGACCTTTCCTCCGGGGAATGAGGACCCTTTGGTCATAGAAGGGGTGGTTTCTGCTTGGAGTCATCTGCCATATAATAATCACAGATTACTTCCATATAATCTGTGGCAGTGTTTAGTGGTGAAACCTGGGGAGCCAAACTGGGCTAAACTTGAACCTGGGTGTGCACAGCTTGTGCTTGGTGGGAGAGGCAACCCTTGGACCAAGCACGGGGTTTTGCGTAGTGCACAGCTAGCTACAGTGAGACTATAGGTTCTGATTTCTTTTAGTGTGATACAACTTGTAGAGATAGGGCTGAATAAACCTGGGCTGTAACCATACCCCAAACAAAAGCATTGTAAGAAGCTGGGGGCAGCATCTTTCCACACCAGTGTGGGAACAGCCAGAGGAAGGGTGAGAGAAGTGGGTGGGACAGAGGAGCCTTCCTTGGGTACAGCTTAAGAAACCAGCCTAAAGCTGGAAATCTCACGAATGGACCCTCCACCCTACCACCTTTTAAATTAGAACGTCACAGAAGGTGGGCTACAGACAACTTCGAGTACAGTTTATCCGGCACTAGGAACCCCCATCTTCCCAAACTTTTTAAACATTTTATTAACACGCACAAGGTGATAGTATTTATAGGGACATTCTTTGGCATGTTGTGTACTTCAGCTGTGTTCACTCTCCCTCTCCTGCTCCCTGCTCTTGATCCTTCCACCTGTCCAATGCTGGGGTTAGGTGTGGGAGACCCCATCCAGCTTGTCATGGTGGTGGGATTGGTCCTAGGGCCTTGCACACCACAGACAAATACTCAACTAACTCAATACGGCTTAACGCCTGTATATTGATGAGCGTGCGTGGTGTGTATATACATACGTATATGTGTATAAACACATATGTATACATTCTGATGTACATGCATACATGGCCTAGGAGTCACATATGAAAACAAAGTGACATTTGTCTTTCTGGGTCAGGTTTTTCTTGCTTAATATGCTCTCCAGTTCCATCGGTTTTCTGAAAAAGATATTCTTTTTTTTTTTTTTTTTTTTTTTTTTTAATGACTCGGTGAAACTGCAGTTTATATATACACATTTTCTTGACACATGTATCGGTTTATCTATTGATTGACACCCAGACTGATCCTACACCTTGACTGGAGTGAGGGAAGTGTGCCATCACCAGCATCTCTGTGGAGTGCTGGCTCGCAGCCCTGTGGCTGTATCCCTGGTCATATGGCAGTGCCTGAGGAGCTGAGGTACTGATTTCTGTGAAGGGCCCCATCAGGACATCTCCACCTCCCTCACCTGAAAGGATCCTCCTTTCAGTGGGGATGCCTGTGAACCCCAGTGCAGCTTTGAGTTGCATATCTGTGGCAGCAATACCTGTTGAGTGTTTTCCCTTGCTCTGCGGACTGTCTGAGTTTTGTCTGTTCATAAATGCCTGTTCGTTTCGTTTGCCTCTTTATTAGAGGGCCCCGTTTCTTGAGTAGTTTTAGAACTGTTTCACTGGGTAATTGCATAGTGAATCACTGGGAACTACTTTGTCCTGTTTGGGAAAAGACTGTATTTCAGCAACAGCAGCAACGACAACGACAAATGCTTACGCCACAAATTCAGTTTCCTTTAGAAGTGATTTGCTTTGTTATTTAGAACTCTTTACTATTTACTGTGGCTCAGGATTAGTACTTTGAGCCTCAAGCAAAATTGTGCTCGTATGTGTGCGTGCGTGCGTGTGTGTGTGTGTGTGTGTGTGTGTGTGTGCGCGTGCGCGTGCACGCATGATGTGAAGGAGTACGTGCTTTGTAAAATGTCCCTTCATAGTGGTTCCCCCCCCCCCATGTAGTGATCTCAGTGAGTGGGAATGAAAAGAAGGAGAGTTAGCAGAATACCCTGCAAGGTGTCAGTATTACAAATTTTAATTTCGGGCTGGAGAGATGGCTCAGTCATTAAAAACACTGGCTCTTGCAGAAAACCTGGGTTAGATTCCAAGCACCCACGTGGTGATTTACAACCAATTGTCATTCTGGTTCCAGAGGGTCTGATGCCCTCTTCTGGCCTCGGAGGGCCAGGCACACATAGACACACATGCATGCAAAACAATTAAACACATTACACAGATACATCTTTTAAAACTTAAAAAAAAAGTAATCCTCCCCAAATGCTGAGTTGTTCCTGTGGTTATTGCTGTCCTTCATAATTTGAATATTAAAATTTTGATAGAGTATTATGATTTGGATGAAGCATAAAAATATGGCCCAGACATTGACACTGCTTTTAGAGGAAGGAGAGGTTAGTCTGCTCTGCAGAACTGAGGCATGAGCTTCCTTCTGCCCATGCTCACCAAAGGGCTCTCACACCTCTAGAGATCACCAAACAGTGCGCCACAGCTTAAGTGCCTACCTCAGTTTTTATTGTGACCACTCTCAGCTCCCCCAAGCACATCGAGGGACCGTTGTATGGCCGGTCTTCAGTGCAGGGGTTGGTACGATGAAAAAGTGCCTGGGACCCTTTCCAGGTAGGTGCTGAATGAAGCACAGAGGACCTGGACTTCGCTTGTGTCTCGTGTCTCTGGTTCCTGGTGGCTGCATCAGCAGGACACAACTGTTCCTCCAGTGTCCCAGAAGTGCCTGCAACAAGACTTTCAGACGGTTGCAGAAGCTCTTCCTGCTTTGTGGTTATTTTTTCTTGTCTTTTAAAAGCCTTTCTATTATCTGTAGTTAATCCAGCTTCAATTAGCCATTTCTTATGTTGCTGATACTAGCCTGACCCCCTTTCCTTTCTTGTTTGTTTCGGTATGTGGTTTTATTGCTGTTGCTTGTGATGGAATCTCTTGTAGCCTAGGCTAGCCCACATCTCTTATGTAGCTGAACATTATCTCCAACGGATCCTGTCACCTTCATCTCCCAAGGGCTGGGCTTCCAGGCACATGCCACCAGTTCTGGTTTGTTCTGTTCTTTGTTGTTTTGAGGTAGGATATTGCTTTGGAGCCTAGGTTGACCTCAAACTCATGATCCTCTCTCCTCAGCCTCCCAAGTGCCAGGATTATAGGTATGAACCACTGGTCTGTCTTCTCTGCCTCCGTGTGTATTTGAGGTGTATGCTGCGTGTGGTGAGAGCATGCATGCGTACATGTGGCCCAGAAGTCTTTCCTCAGCCGCTCCTCACTTTATTATTTCTTACCAACTGGGGTCTGTCAGTTTGTCTAGGCTGACTGGCTTCCCTAGCACTGGGATGACAGTTGCATGCCGCCGTGCCTAGGTGCCAGGGCTCCATATCAAGGTCCTTACACTTGCTGAGCCAGCACTTTACCAGCAAAGCCACTGCCCAGTCCTCCACTCCTACCTGGCAGCGTTTTCTAATTCTGTGGTCCATAGAACTGTGTCAGCTTTCTGTTGCTTGCAACAAGGCAGCATACCCTGCCGGAAGTGTGCAGAGGTGCAAAACCAGGCATGCCACAGTCAGAAGGCGAGCTGGAGAAAAGGGGCTCAGGGTCCTTTGGTCTCCTTTCAGGGTGTATCCCCACCAGGCCCTGGGAACCTGGGGACCAAGGCTTTAGCACATGAGCCTCTGGGAGGTAGGGTTTCTAGCTCTAAACCATGAAAATATTGGTGCTATAAAGAGCCAGTAAAAATGAGTCAGGTGAGCTGCCTTGTGATGTGCTTTCTGTGAGCCATAGATGTGGGTGACAGATATTAGCTGCTCAGCCTTCCTTGCAGCCTGTGGACAAGAATTGTAGTCACTCCATCTTGAAGGCAAAGCTCTAGGAGTCTAGGCCTTCCTTTGTATATGGAATCACTGAGGGGGGAGGGGGAGAAAAGGAGGAGGGGGAGAAAAGGGGAGGGAAGGGAGAGGGACTGCAACAGCTCGAGGTAGATGAGCCTCAGCGCTCTTCTGTGCAGGGGCCCGTGGACCTCAATTGTGCCATATCTCATGTTGGAAACATAGATGGACTCACAGAAGTCAGGACATACACAGCTAGGCGAGAGTGCTCAGTCAGCTTTGTCTGAGTGCATAGAGACATTACCGAGTGCCCAGTCTTGCATTTTGTAGAAGGTATAGACCCAAACCTGCCCTTTGGAGCACCTCGGGGGATGCAACCATTTCATCCCGGCTGAGAAAACCATCCCTTCCAGCCTGTGTGCTCCAGCTTTTGAAGGCCAGGAGCATGCTGGGAAAGCAGGACCAAGTCTTCCCTGGGGGTTTCTGTAGGGATTGTTCTGTGGTGACTGGAGGGGTGACCAGCTGCGGTGAGGACGAGCAAGAATGCCTTTGGAAATTAAACTTGGTACTGAGCACATTCTTCTGAAGGCAGATCTCCAGGTGTGCTGTAAGCCAGTCCAGGCTGTAATGAACACAAAGGCGTCTTCAGAAGCGGGCGTGTGTGTGTGTGTGTGTGTGTGTGTGTGTGTGTGTGTATGTTTGTACTAATCCTGAAATCTTAGCACATGTTCAAATAAAGACAGGATCGGGTATGTGAAGTTACGTGTTTCAATCATTCAGCGTGCTGTTCATAGCCAAGCTGGTGGAGGCTTCAAGTTTTAGGGTGATAATCACACTTTCATCTACCAAATGCTGAAGTAATCTTCCAAGAGCCACCGGTGGCTTTGGGGGCAGTTGTGGAGAGGGGAGACTTCCAGTCTCAAAGCTTGATATGGGAAAAGTTTACCACAATTCATGTATAGTAAAACAGCACCGAGCGCTGCTTTTAATATACCCATTAAGGTACAAACAGAGCGCATGGCTTTTTGGTTAAAATCTGTTAGATTGTGAAAAGTTTCTACATTGGCAACGCTTACAGCTGTCAGAGTTTGTCTTCAGAACCGAGTAAGAAGTGACTCTATGGTAGATGCCGTGTGTCTGAATTTAAGAAAAGTCAGCCCCCTGCCTGGGGAGATACCTCAGCTGGTTAAGTGCTTCCTTGCAAGCACAAGGACCAGAGTTCAACCCCCAGCACCCCAGCCAGGCGTGCTGATGATGAACACTTGGAATCCCAGAACTGGAGAAGTGAGACCAGAGTCTACCCGGGGTAGCCTCTGGTCTCACTAGCCAGCCTGCCTGGTCTCTCAATGAACCCCAGCTCTCCGTGAGAAATCTTGTGTGAAAATCCAAGGTGGCAGGCTCCTGAGATTGGACACCAAGGCTGACCTTGGTCTCTGTGTCCAGGTACAGTCAGCCCTGTCCCCAGCCCGTCATCTGACAGGTTTATGGGGACCCACATGCACAGGCAGTACAGTTGTTTGGAATACTGCTTCTGTAGGTGGCTGTATCAGTGCATGGGGTTTCTTTGAGCTCGTTCCACGATGGGAAATAGAAGAATCTCAGGCTTCTGACGACACAGCTGGGGGAGGCTTGTTTTCTGTGTGGTCTTGGACTGCTGTGGGAAGCATGGACTGACGGGATTTTACCCTTTTATCTAGACACACTACTTCGGCCTTTGGTTTCTCAGCAAGAGCCAGCAGGCAAGATGGGTGGAGCTGGAGAAACCACTGAAGAAACATCTGGACAAGTTTGCTAATGAGCCTCTGCTTTTCTTTGGAGTCATGTTCTATGTGCCAAATGTGTCATGGCTTCAGCAGGAGGCCACAAGGTAGGTATATCCCCCCTCGAGTTCTCCATAAGGGTGTGGATAACCAAGAGGCTTCTGGTGAAGTGGAGATGCTGGTTGACTTAGTTGTGTGAGGAAGCGGAGTGGGCGGCGTAGCTGGAGGTTGTCTGCCTGTTGCCATGTGACAGTAATATTTTGGTTCAATCCATGTAGCTAATGGCCGGCATTCCCCGTAGCCCTGGTAAGACAGGTGAGTTTTGTGTCTAGCAGCAAAGAAGCATATGTTGGGGTGTGCTAGAATTTAGTAGAGGTTAACCACCTAATTCTGTTTTGTATACCCCTCCCCACCCACCCCAGACTCCACTGGATTCCGCACTTGAGGAATAAAGTGGTTCTAAAGATGGAAGTAAACTTGGGGAGGAAGATGCGGAGAGGGGGAGAGTTTTGATCACGCGGGTTGCATAAGCAGGAACAGGAAGTCAGCACCTTAGCAGGGACTCGGGTTAACCGCCCCGTCTCGTGTCCTTGAAGGAACTGCGCATGTTCATATGGATTAGATGGCTTATGCTTCTCTGAGCAAAATGAGAACGTTTTGTTGGTGTCAGCGTGGTGTACATGGTGGCGAGAGATGTTTGCGGAAGAGTCTTGGATTCGCCCGTCGAGTGGACATTTCTGAAAGAGCGAGAAGCCCAGGAGCGCGTTTTTGTTTATTTAAAACCTGTTGCTCAGATTTGGGCTTTGGGAATGCTTCTGACATGCGTAGAGGATGCAGAGGGTGTGCTGTTAGTTTTCACCTTGTGGGTTCCAGGGCTGGAAAGTTCTCAAATGAACACGATAGTTGAAAATTGTATGTTTCTGTTAGCCTCTTTTCCTCCTCCTCTCCCTCCTCCTCCTCTTCCTCCACTTCCCCTCCTCTTCCTCTTCTTCCTCCTCCTCCTTCTTTCCCTCCCCTTCCCTTCTTAATGAGAATCCATTGTTGGTCGCTGTGGATATGGCTTAGTGGGTAAAGCGCCAAGCATGGGGAGCTGCGTTGGCACCCCGGAGCCCACGTCAAAGCTGCGGGCGCAGCATGGACCTGGAACTCCAGTGCTGGGGGGGGGGGTGGGGGCGTAGATGATCCGGGCGTCATCAGCCAGTTATCAGATTGATGATGGAAAGTGTGGCTTTCTGGTCTTAGTCTGAGATAGCCCCATCTCTCCTGCTGGAGATGATGCTCAGCGGGTAATCTTCATGGTGAGGAAGCCTGCCGGGAGACCGACGACACTGGAGAAAAAATGGGCACGTCAGGCCCAAGGGTAAGTGACACCTGAGTAAGATCATAAAAAGATATCAGAAGGAGGGCTGCAAGGGGGCCAGCGTGCAATCAGCAGCCATAAATCCTGGTGCTGGACAGGGCAGACGGGAGAGTTCCTGGGGTTGCCCTATCAGCCAGCCTAGCTGGAGGAGTTAACTCTGGGTCCAGTGAGAGAGTCTGTCTGAAGCATGAGGTGGAGAGCGACTGTGGGAAGATGCCCAGCATCTACTTCAGGCCTCCACACATGTGTTCACACAGGTATGTGTGTGTACATGCACACACAGTGTATATATGTGTATATGTATATGTGTGTGTGTGTATATATATGTATATCAATCAAAGGGAGAGAATGTGGAATTATAAAATCAAAGAAGGGAAAAAATAAATGACCCACTGTGATTCCAGACATGTGCAAGAAGGAGCTGGCAGCAGCTAGGCCGCTCCTAGACAGATGGGGGATGAGTCATGAAGCCAAGGGAGTTAAGAGATTAAGAAGCTGGGGACGTTCAACCTCACTCCCAACTGGGAGGTGTGTTCCAGGGGCTTGCTAGCTCCGTGGGTCCTGCTGGGACCAGCACACTTCTTCCCAGGCTGCTTTTCTTCTCCCCCATCTTGGCCGAGTTTCCCCCGCAGGGGCTCCTGCCTCCTGGGCATCCTCCCCCTTTATAGCTTCCTGAATCAAAGGAAAGATTCTTTGCAGTGTGTTTTCATAGCAACAGATTCATTGTAAACACATGGCTTTCATATTTGTCTGGGCCCAGAAGGTGAAAAGATGGTTTGTAAGCAAGGTGGAAGAGTTTCTTTATTGGGCAACTCAAGGATGGCCAGGAGTAGCTCAAGGTTGCTGGCCGCTCACACACAGCGGCAAGCTTGGAATTGATGTCTGGGTCTTTCCCAAGTCTTCTTCAAGAAGTCCCTCTTCACTGTTTCAATACTAAGAACACACCTTTAAAGGAGAAGGTGTTGGGGATTGGGGGTGGGTAACTTGGTTGGCAAAGTGCCTGCTACACAAGCCTGAGGACCTGAGTTCAATTCCCAGCATTTATGTAAGATACAAGACAAGGCATGTGCTTCCCAGGGGTGGGGGCTGGCAGATCCTTGGAGCTCTCTGTCCAGCCAGCCTCAGGTCCCAGAGAGGACCCTTTCAACAAACAAAGAATTACTCCTGAGGAACCATACCAAAGATAAACATACACACACACACACACACATACACACACACACACACACACACACACACACACACACACACACACTCTAAGCCAAGGATAAATAGTTTTTGAAGAGTGAATTTCTTTTTTTTTTCTTTTTAAAGTGTATGAGTGGTCTTCCTTCATTATGCAAATGTGCCGATTCTGTACTGCACCTAAGGGAGCCAGGAGAGGGATCAGATTCCCCACAACTGATGTTATAAATCTCCATGTGGGTGCTGGGAATGGGTCCTCTTTTGTTTTCCTTCTCGCTCTGGCCCCGCTCACTCTGGCTCAAAGATTTTTATTTATTTATTATATCCAAGTACACTGTAGCTGTCTTCAGACACACCAGAAGAGGGCATCAGATCCCATTACAGATGGTTGTGAGCCACCATGTGGTTGCTGGGATTTGAACTCAGGACCTCCAGAAGAACAGTCAGTGCTCTTAACCACTGAGCCATCTCTCCAGCCCTGAAGAGTGAATTTTAGTCTCACAGTGCATGCCTCATTTCTGGAATTTATAATTACTTGTCAGATGTTTTCCTTTTTCCTGGGGTGTGTGTCTCTTGCATTTGCTCACTGATGAGTGGGGTGCTGGTCTGGTACAAAGGAACTCCTAAATTCGTCTCAATGAATGAGGTCAGCTAGCACATCCTCCTTTGTCAAGGTAGCTGCCTGGCTAGGATGGGACAGTCCCCTCTGTTAGTGGTCAACATGCTACAGAGTTTTCAAGTAACTACAGCTGTCGCCAGCCCAGTCCCTCTCCTGCCAACGGTAGTCTTAGGGCATGGTGGTAGCATTGAGAAGACTTAGGGGTGTGGGAGCTGTTCCTATCTTAGAGTGCTGCTGTGTCCCAAAGTGTCCTCTCCTTAAAGTCATATCCTCACTGCCACCTCTTCTAAGTCCTGGATGGGGAGGCTGTGCCCTTGTCTGCAGGTCTAGGACATATTGAGGGCAAAGCCAGGTCAGGCCAAATCTCTTTACATGAGACAAAATGGGTTGTGGCATGGGTGTTCACGAGTGTAACATTTTGTGAGACAACCAGGACAGCCTGGGGTATCATTTCTTAGTTCCATCTACCTTTTATTTCCTCGTGTGTATGTTTATGTGTATATGTGTGGTGGGTTACAGGGTGTGCATGTCTGTATGCATACCCGTGAAAGCTCAGAGCTGATGTCATATGTTTTTCTATTGCTCCCTACTTTATCTGTTGAAGCAGGGTTCCCTCAGCTGATCCCAGAGCTCAGGGATAGGGCTAGTCTGCCTAGCCCTCACTTCAGGAATCCCAGCTCCACCCTCTAAGCTCTGGAGTTACAGGGGGACTGCTACATACACTCTATGGATTCTTCGGTTCTAGTCCTCACACATGGCATGCATGTTCACCACTGAGCCCTCTCCCAACTTTGTTTTTCTGAAATAGGGTTTTATTTTAGTTGACCCAGAACTTAGCAATTAGGCCAGGCTGACTGGCCAGTGAACCCCAGCGGTCTGTGTCTCTGGTAGCTTGTGCCCTTGTACATGGATTTTTTTCCATGGACTCTGGGGACTGAACTGAGTCCTCATATTTTAACTGGCCAAGCTTCTTCCCGGCCTCCCCCAAAGCTTGCATCCTCCTTCCTGGTTGGAAATACGACCTCTTTCCGCTTAGATGTTGCGGTCTGTCTTGTGTGCACTCCGAGCCCACAGCCAGCGTTCTGATTGTCTCTTTTCGAAGCTTTATTATGACCGTTTCCCTTCTCCTTCACACCTTATTTTCTGTTCCTCAGTTCTTTTACGATTTTATAATGTCAACCGATAAAGACTTTTTAAAAGATTTATTTTAGGCCGGGCAGTGGTGCGCACGCCTTTAATCCCAGCACTTGGGAGGCAGAGGCAGGTGGATTTCTGAGTTCGAGGCCAGCCTGGTCTACAGAGTGAGTTCCAGGACAGCCAGGGCTACACAGAGAAACCCTGTCTCAAAAAACCAAAAAAAAAAAAAAAAAAAGATTTATTTTTAAAAATTATTATTAAAATTATCATTATTATTTAAAGATTATTATTATTATTATGTGTCTGTGTGTGGGTCTGCACGGGAGTGCAGGTGCCCACAGAGGCCACAAGAGGGTGTTTCATCTCCTGGAGGTGGAGTTCACAGGTGTCTGTGAGCCCCCAGCATGAGTGCTGGCAGCCAAACTCACATACTTGGGAGAGTTAGCAAGTGCTCTTAACTGCTGAGCCATCCCTCCAGCCCAGCCCCCTGAAGGAGTTCTAAAGTTTGCCATGGGCTCAGAAGTAGAGTCTCCACATGCATTCCCCTTGCCTGATAGACTTGGCAGTGGCACTGCTCCTGCCTGCCACCACTGCGGATGGGAACTGCTCCCTTAGTTATTGAGAACGGCATTGTTTCTGCCCCACACAGCCCGTCATGGTGCAGCTGACGCTGGAGTCTTCTCTTATTCTTTGTGAAGTTATTGTGGTGAGAAAGGGAAGGTGGCGATCTGTAAGAAGTGATCATGGGCGGCAGCTTTGCCTTCCCGAGGGAGAGTCTTTTGTGGTACCTGGATATGAACTCAGGTTCTTTACAGACTGAGCGCGTTCTCTAGCGCTAGGCCACGCCCCCAGCCTATCACTTACTTTCATAAAGTCTCCATTCCATGTTAGACACCCTGCTCAGCAGTTGGGAAGTAGGAATGGGCAGACCTCAGTGTTTTCATTTCATTTCCATGTGTTTGACAGATTGAAGTTTTATTTGATTTTTTTTTTTTTTTTTTTTTTTTTTTTTTTTTTTTTGGTTTTTCGAGACAGGGTTTCTCTCTGTAGCCCTGGCTGTCCTGGAACTCACTCTGTAGACCAGGCTGGCCTTGAACTCAGAAATCCACCTGACTCTGCCTCCCAAGTGCTGGGATTAAAGGCGTGTGCCACCACTGCCCGGCTGAATTTTTTTTTTTTAAAGTTTGTGTTGCTGATCGCCTTTACTTCCTGGAGAATGTTCTGTCGCTGGTCTGGCATCCAGGGCGCTCGGCAGGGGCTCTCATAACCAAGGTTGGCATCCTGGTTGTGCCTCCTATAGAGCCAGGGTCACATGGCCTGATGCTCAGCAAGGCCCAGAACTTGACTTTATGCTCTGTGCTGCCATCTTGAAATCTTTGACTGACAGGTAGGTCCTACGTTTTCACTTTACACCAAACTGCAATGAAGGAGCATCAGCACAGCCCCCATTTTCTTCCCTGGCTTCTGTTCCTGTTCTGGCCTGTGGCTCTTAGGATGGGTGGATCTGAGTCTACTATTATGAATTCGATCAAAGAAAAATGCACTGTACAAAACCCAGTAGACAGAAAGCTTTTATGCAAATAGAAATGTGCCTCCGGTCCCCATTTCTGCTCCTGGCTCTGATCCTCACTGGAAGGCATTGAGGTGGGCCAAAGCTGATGAGCATGTCTCCATTTTCAACTGTAATTTCCTCATGTTAAACAGAATACTGAAGGTTCAGCCTCGGTTCAGCCAGCCATGTGCCTAAGTCCCAGGGTCACAGGTACTGAGCTGCTTCTGGCTTTCTTTCTCTTCACCCAGATAAAAGCTACAGACTTCACAGTGTGCAGGGTTCACAACCCACTGTGGTAAGAACACAGAGGTAGAAACAAGCTCACTGGAGTTAGACTTGACCATGAAGGGCAGTTTCTGTGCGTCCCTTGTGTCTGGGGGACAGATCAAACTCGCAAATGATTTTTAGTAATAACTAACTTGGTACAATGTATTTTTTTATTGATAAGGAAAAAAAACAATGTTTCAAAAGCAAATAAATCAGAATCCTCATTACTATTCCAAAGGGATCTTCATGCACCGTGGTTCTATGTGTTTGCCTGTGTCGCAGTGCACATGTGTATGCAGGTACAGGCGTGTGTATGAATGTGCATACATGTGGAGACCCGAATCTCTTGGATTGCTTTCCACTTTGTTCATTGAAACCGTCTCTCAGCTGAACCCAGAGCTGGCCAATGTGACTACTTTGAATAACCAGCTTGTTCCAGGTATCCCCTGCTCCGCCTTCCAAATGCTGGAATTATAGGCTGCTATGCCCACCCGTCATGTGTGTGGCTCCTAGGATCTGAACCTTGTCCCACTGGTGGGATGCCGCATGTCCTCTAAGCACTGAGCTATCTCCAGCCCAAGCTGAACTCCTTTAACCATGAATGCTTACCTCTGTGCTTTACCCACTAGTAAAGCAGTTTATGAAAGCAGGTACACTATGCCTCAAATATTTCCCTTTTTAAAAAAGTAACAATTTGATTATAACACATTACATCCTGCGTTATTACGTATTTAGTGGCCTGCTATCTGGAACATCTCTAAAACCAAATAAAAAATAATGTGCTTTTTCCGAGAGCTATCGTGAAAACTAGCTGAAAAATAATCTCTCAAGCAAACCTTTTTAATTTTTCTGAATCCCTTGGCTTTCAAAGACGTGCTGTTCATTCTTTGACTCCAAAGGGCCTTTCGTTTAGCCTTGCAAGGCTGAGAAGGGCTCACTGTCTAACTAGAGAGATAGCAAGGACTTGAGGTGGCAAACAGGCTAGGGATGTATGTACTGTATTTGTCTTAACAGTTGACATAAGGACCCACCACCATAGCGCTTACCTTTAGCGAAGGGGCCGAGAGGACAGAAACAGGAGCCTTGGGAAGAGATGTTTCGTCGTGTCCAGACATGCCAGCTGTGCTTGGTGGAGGTTTAAAAGACTTTCACTCCTCATGTAGAGTTCTTTGGATCTGTAGGGGAGTCATTATAATGGGGGGACCGGGCATGGCCTGTTGATTGCAGAAAGGGCTTCCCAAGAATCTCAGGATGGCAGAGGTGCAGGAGTCTATACCTTAGGGTCTTGTGCTCTCTCTTTGTCTTAGAAGGGCAGAGTAGTGGGATATTGAATTGGAGTAGAGACAGGGGGAGGAGGAGCAAAGGGGCAGGCCCACTGTGTCCACACAGCAAATGCACAGTACCAGAGCTGCAGCAGACATGGAACGTGTCTTCTTCAGGGGGGACTTCCAGTTCTGAGAAGTTATGTAGCTTGCATCTGTGGCTGGATCCAGGCTATCACCAGGACCCGTGATGCTCTTGCATTTACTTGCAAGGTGTTGTGCCCTGTGTCACAGAGGGGCCAGATGAGGTGGATGTGGGTGACTGTCCCTGGGGGGAAAAAGTGTTTAATTTTATATATAGAGCTTTAGTACCAATACATGGGCATCTGGGTCGTTAAATCAAGGATATCTTTCATATTACTTTGACTGCAACATTTTTGTGCGTATGGTGTGCTTGTGGGGTGGACATTGTCAGAGGACACCTGTGGAGTCAGTTCCACCTTTATGTGAGTTCCAAGAGTGGAGCTCAGCCCTCCAGGCTTGTGTGGCAAGCATCTTTACCCCGTCCCCAGCCATCCTGTCAGCCCTCCTTTTTACCCTTTTGCCAGAGCAGAATGTCTATCTACGATTCTCCTCAAAGATGATCAACTGAGCTTAGGAAGGCTGACTCTGATTGACAAGACCCGTTCTGACAGAGCAAAGCAAGACACTTTAGAGGCAGGCAGATGCCATCTCGGCTAGCCTTGTTCCCGTCCCCTGACGTTACAGTGGCAGGGTGTTATTCCTTCCCATGCCCTCCCCGGCCCTGTAGGCATTTCTGTTGTGCCTGCTCATAGTTGTACTTTGCACACAGTAGGAAAATCACACCAACCGCATCTCCTCACTGACCCATTTGCTTCCATGCAATTAGGTGTCTGTCTGTCTTGACACTTTAACTGCCTACAAGAGATTATAGTGGTTGAGCTGAGTGGGCAAATGTTTCCCTACAAATCCTCCTTCGAAGGCCTTTTTTTGTGTATAAGCATCACTTAAGGGCAGACTGTAGGTCCTTATGCTATCTGTTGGAGAGTTGAGGCTCAAATACTTCAGAATTCTTATGTATTCATGTCAGTGTCTGTTTCATCTCTGACTACCCATAAAGTTTATTTGTAAGGAGGACATTATGTTATTTTTTTCTCATCACTAATCAAAACTCATGATAAGAAGCAATTTAAGGGAAAAATAAGATTTATTCCAGCTTACAGTTTGAAGGGACACAGTCCGTTTAATGAGGAGGGGATGTGAGCAGGCAGGTTTGTGGAAATGGGAATGTGAGGCTGAGACTCCTTCCTCTCCTCACAGGACCAGGAAGCAGAGAGAGAGGGGGGAAGGGGAGGTGTGGAGTCAGATTATAAACCTCAAGCCCCCCCCCCCCCCCCGTGACATGCTTCCTCCAGCTAAGCCCTACTACCCAAGGGGGCCACAATCCCCAACAGCAGTACCACCAGCTAGAGACCATGCGAGCAAACCCACAACCCTGTGGGAACATGCCACATCAAATGATAACGGGTACCAATCATTTTATGTCTGTCTTCCCCACTCACCTCCCAAATCCTGAGCTGCCATAGGCTGTTTGGATCATAGTGTAGTATCTAAACACAGAGCCCCATAGGAGGCAGAGTGCTTTATTTACAGAACCAGACTGACAAAGGTACATTGCTCAGCCACGTTGCCACTTATGACAGAAGCCTAGCCTTTTGGCTAGCCCTGGAATGATTTTAGGTGAAGCAGGCTGTGGGTAGGATTTATTTCAACTCCCTGAGAGCCTTTGCTAGTCCGGGCTCTCCTTCCTGGGACTGTTTAGACAAACCACAGAATTGCTGGCACGGGAGGGATGAGCTTTGTCAAAGGGAAGGAAGTAGTATAGACAGAGTGACAGGGAACAGGCGTCCCTTTGAAGGAGCCTTTTACATAGTGGGCATTGTGCACTAGTGAGAACCAGGATGGGCTTTAGTTTGAATTTATCAGTCATCTCCAGCCTTGAGCACATAGTGCCAGGCTTTCAGATGACACCGAGGCCTTTGGAAGAGCAAGAAAGTGAGACATAGGAAATAAGCCGTGTCAAGTTACCGGGTGTGTCTGGGAAGCCAGAGAGAGCCCAGGCCGAGCCATCAGAGGGACATGCTACAGCTCGCTGCTGCCGATAGACCCCAACTGGTTCCAGGTCAGCCTGCAGTACGCTTGCGGCTGGAGGGAACCAGGGGACGTCCGTCTGCTGTTTCCCAAGGTCGGAGCGAAGTGCAGCCCAGCTGATCTAAAATTAGCAGAAACCAAGCCAAACACTTGATGGTTTACTAGGAAATCATGGAGATGAAATAATCTCAGGGGAAAAAAAGTGCCTTTGAGGAGCAAACCGGTTTTGAAGACGGTAGAAACAATATTGCTATGATGAAGAGAGTATAGGTTCCTCTAAGTTAAACTTGAAGTTTTCTTGGCTGGCTCCCCTGAAATAAGTGACCCACTGTGGAAAGATAGAGGCGATTGTTGTGACTCTGATGGGACCGCTTATGTAGGTTACTTAGCTCCCAGAATCCTCACGTCTGTTTCAAATGATTATGGAGTCAGCAAAGAACTATTTTGGTTTAAAGTCCGAGGAAAATGAAGCAAACCACAGAACCAAACAACTGCTGCAATAGATGCCCTAGGTCCTGGAAGCCCCAAGACCTCAGCCTTGGGTTCTTGTTTCCCATCAGGCTCCATACCTTCCTCAGAGTTTTGTGTGAGTACACACAGTCAGTCAAGAGATAATATGAGTGTTGTAAGTGCACTGTGTCAGAAACATAGACGGGGTCTGGGGAGATGGCTCAGTGGGTAAGCACTTGCTATGCAGTCATGAGACCTTGGAACCCCAGCAATGGGGGTTGGGGGGGAGACAGGCAGGTCCTGTGAGAGTTCATTGGCCTGCCAGCCAGAGAGCAAGCTTCCTGTTCAGTAAGAGACCCTGTCACAAAGCAGAGACTGGAAGAGTAATAAAGAAGACTCCTGACATCCTGTTCGGGCCTCTGCATGTGCTTGCCAGGGTCCGTCTATGTATACATTCATATAGGTGCACTCTATATAAAAATATACACCACACACACCAGCGAAAAGGAAACAGAGAGACAATATCAGAGTGTATTGAACAACAAACTCATAAGCTATGTCTAGTCCACTGGCCACAGTTTGTCACTAATCCAACTTCCCTTGGTAACTAGCCCTTGGTAGTCAGAGACTCTTTTGTTCCAATTACTAACATTAGCTTTTAGATAACATATTCCACCCCCCATATGTACACACACACACACACACACACACGCACACGCACGCACACATCCATATATGTCAGTTCACAGAGGCCTTCCTTTTTGGAGGCAGCAGAGACCTGATAAATATGAGAGAGAGTCGAACTAGGTTGTGGAGTAAGATACTAAGAACACAATAGGAGAGCTGACTGGGGGTGGGGGGAGGCAGCACCGAGGACCGAAAGCCACAGAGGCATAGACAGGACCATCAAACTTAGGCGCAGCCCAAACGGTCGGGCAGTGTGGCCATGCTCAGATAAAGCTCGGAAAACAGGAGACCTGGCTGGGTCCTCAATGCCTTGGTGGTCAGCGGTGCTGCTGCTGTAGCAGTGGGGAGTGTGGCTTTTATTCGGCCCACATCAAGGTGTGACACCACCATTGGTCTGGTGTCTTACAGAAGCCCTTGAGCCTGATTTTTTTAAAATGTGGTTTTAATATGCCATGTACTCCCAATATATTTCATTACATTTATAGATGGTAACATCTTTATCATCTATGCTGCATGGCTGGTGGTGTTGGTGTGTGTGTGTGTGTGTGTGTGTGTGTGTGTGTGTGTGTGTGTGTGTATGTGTGTCTGTCTGTCTGTCTGTCTGCCTGCCTATCTGCCTGCCTAACTATCTGCCTGCCTGTCTGTCTGCCTGCCTTCCTGTCTGTCAGTCTGTCTGTCTGCCTATCTGCTTGTCTGTCTGCCTGCCTATCTGCCTATCTGCCTGCCTGCCTATCTGCCTGCCTAACTATCTGCCTGCCTTCCTGTCTGTCAGTCTGTCTGTCTGTCTGCCTATCTGCCTGTCTGTCTGCCTGCCTATCTGCCTGCCTTCCTGTCTGTCTGTGTCTCTGCCTGTCTGTGTGCTCATTGAAACCAGACATCAACCTTAGATACCTTTCCTCAGGAGCCATGTATCTTGGTTTTTGAGACAGAGTCTCTCACTGTCTCATTTTTGCTGGCCTGGCTAACCAGCAAGCCCGTCTTTCTCCCTAGAGCCTTGGTTCCATGTGTTAATAGTGAACACCTGACAAAACCAGTCTAGAAAGCGTGAGGGTTTATTTTTGGCTTCCATATTTGAAGGTATCAGTTCATGACTGGTTGGCCCTGTTGTTCTCCTGTGGTGGCTCATGGGAATGGGAGCATACAATATCAAAGCTGTCCCTCTGCCTGAAAGGAGTAAGGCAGAGGATGGGCTGGGGCCATGGGCCTCAAGCCCCTTCCTCACAACTTGAAGCACTCTGCCACCTCCCAACAGAGCCATCCTAGGGATGTTGGGCCTCTGGGGACATTCCATATCAAAACTTTATGGCACTGACCTTAAGTTCTTGGTTTATGGGGGACATACTTCATGTGTTCCTTTTCTGAGTTCTAATGGATAGTTTTCAGCTCTTGATCCTAGGCTGAGGAGGACTGTGGTTGTAGCTGTCCCCTCATGGAATAGGACTGTCCCCTCATAGAATAGGAGATAAGAATTATGGTTCTCTGCCCGACAGTTCCTCGTCCTGCCTACATCTTCAACAAAGGGCTGCTGTCTACCTGTGTGGAGTCAGTCCTCTGAAGCTTTGGCTCATTTTTAAATCTAGTCAACTATTTTCCTGCCCTAAAATTATCTTTGTGTCTAAGGTTAGAAAAAATTTTTTATGCCTTGGGGATGGTTCAGTGGTTAAACAACCCGCTGTGAACCAGACGTCAGATCCCCAGAAAGCCACAAAAATTTTGGGTGGGCATGGTGGCGTGTCCGTAATCTTGGTTCAGAAGACAGAATCCCTGGAACAGCCAGGCTGGCAGGACTAGCCATATATGTGAGCTCTGGGTTCAATTAAGAGACCCTGACTTAAAGAATCAGCTGGGGCTTCATAGAGGAAAACTCAAGACGACAATTTTGGGTCCCCACACACATATGCAGATACACCCAACACACATGACCACGCATGCCCACACACTTGCCCGACACATGCATACACAAAGGGAAGTTTAAAAAAGATTTTGTTGTTGATGCTGAGACAGTGAGAAAAATAGATCTCTAAGGACGAGAGGAGCCCAGGATTATAGGGAGACATGTCCGTGCTGAAAAAACTGAGCAGAGTTTTTGCTAGAAGCCATAGCATGGAAGAATCTAGATTCTCCGGCAGTGACATGTTTGCTAGTCTGGTATTTTATCTTTGGCAGGTGCTGCCATGTTCACTATAACCAGCCACTTTTGAGGATTCTATAGGAGAAACTGTATCCAGCACTGGGAATTCCATCCATGGCCAGTGGACTCCTGTTGTAGTATGGCTCAGACGTTAGGTAGTTTTCTCTCTTCTTTCAGTCTGTGCTCCTAGACAATGGAAGACATAGACGTACCTATTCACTCGGCAGGCACAGCGTAGGACACGGAAGCCCAGCACTCCACAGGCACGGGGTCGGACACAGGAGTCTGGCAGATGGTCTCAGCTGCCTGTACCTCCAGTTCCAGTGTGCAGATAGAATTCTTTTTTTAAAAGTTATTTTTATTTATTTTACTTTATTTATATGAGTACACTGTCGCTGTCTTCAGACACACCAGAAGAGGGCATTGGGTCCCATTACAGATGGTTGTGAGCCACCATGTGGTTGCTGGGAATTGAACTCAGGACCTCTGGAAGGGCAGTCAGTGCTGAGCCATCTCTCCAGCCCACATATAGAATTCTTGGTGTCTTAAAGGCTTGCATGGATCTGAGATGATGTGAAGATGTCTGAGGCACAGGGGAATCACTCTGTAGAGCCAGGGACCTCCAGATCTGAAGCTTACTGCAGACAGCAAGAGTAGGGGATTTTGTACCCATCATCCTAGACAGAAGACCTTTACTACCAAGCTCAAGCTGAGGTTCTCACAGCATCAGGTCCTGGAACTCGATCTGTAGACCAGGCTAGCCTCAAACTCAGAGATCTCCTGCCTCTGCCTCTCTAGTGCTGGATTAAAGGTGTGCACCACCACTACCGCCTAGCTGAGTATAGGACGTTTTTAACCAACACAGTTCACCTGATTAATCTGTATGAGCAGTAGCTTTGAACTCTTACTTTTCTTGGACTTTTCAACTCTGGCAGAATTGCCAGGAGTCTCCTTTGAGCCTCCTAAGGTGTAGTTAGGCATCTGGGTTGTGTATTACTGACAGCCAATTTCCGTATGGGGTGTGATGGTATGTATGATATATTTATGCACAGGGCATAGGTAGGATTGTGGAAGCTTAGCATGGGTTTGAGGGTTTGAGGTCCAGAATGGTGCACTTACTGAAGCTGAGGAAGGCTCGGTTCTTGGGCTTTTCCTGCAGGAGTCGGGGTGGGAGGCAGAAACCTGGCACTCCATGGCCTCCTCCACCTCCATCCACAGTTCCAGGGTCACCAGTCAAGTCTGGCCGCAGTAACTTAGAGTGGGTTGGAAGGTTTGTAGTTTCCCCTTTTATCATGGATTCTAGGGAGTATATAAGCAATTAATTCTGTTACCTCATCCCTCCTTTAATCATCTATTAAGCCTGTAGTATTTCCTCCTTGCTTCAGATACATGACTCCTCCCACTGGGGACAAACCTCTTTGGGCAGTGATGTTGCCTTTACTTAAAGGTTTTAGGAAAGTTGAGGAATTCTAGGCTGGCTCCCTGACTCTGCTGTCATTTTCCTTGCACCGAGGGAATTGCTAACGGTCCCACTCTCCTCCAGTCCTCTGACTGCTAACCACATTTTTAGGCATTTCTGCTGACTTCTTGCCACAAACCTGGCTTGTAACCAGAAAGACAACTCCTTGGGCGGTTGACTCATGCTTCGAGGGGTAATTTAAGCTCCTGTTCCCACAGTGGATGGGAGCTCATATTGTGGACACATGATTTTCAGGGCAGGCAGGTGTGTATTTCAAGCAGATGAGTCAAGTCATATTTATTACTAGCCTAAGAGGGATGAAGGCTCCCTGCTCTGCAGCTGCAGTTCAGAGGAGGAGCCAGAGCTGGCTAATGAGTAGGCTACCTTGAGTCTTGATTCATCTCCTTCCTTAAGGCAGCTGGTTCCTTTTCTGTACTTCTTCCATGGGTTGGCAGCCCAAACTCACATTCTTCCCATTGCATGGATGACTAATGTTTACCCTACCTTGCTGTTCGTCGTAAACTTTACACACACACACACACACACACACACACACACACACACACACACACCCCTACACAGCTTATGTCAGTAAGGAGTGAATCCAAATGTGTATACACGCTAAGTACTCTTATTATTGAGCCATCCCCCCTACCCCAATTTTTCCCCTCCCCCTCCTTTTCCTTCCCACCCCAGCTCCTTCTTCCTCCATTATCACCTCACCTTTTTTTGTCCTTCATTTTTGTATGTATATGGGGCACGTGGAGAGGTCAAAGGTCAACTTTCATGAGTATGTTTTTTTCTCTTTCCACTTTCCATCCTGCTCAGGCAGACTCTGCCACACTGTACAGTCTAGGCTAACTGGCCCACTGTCTTAGTTAGGATTTTACTGCTGTGAACAGACACCATGACCAAGGCAATTCTTATAAGGACAACATTTAATTGGGGCTGGCTTACAGGTTCAGATGTTTAGTCCATTATCATCAAGGCAGGAACATGGCAACATCCAGGCAGGCATGGTGTAGGCAGAACTGAGAGTTCTACATCTTCATCTGAAGGCTGCTAGCAGAATACTGGCTTCCAGGCAGCTAGGATGAGGGTCTTCTAGCCCACACCCACAGTGACACACCTACTCCAACAAGGCCACACCTCCTAATAGTGCCACTCCCTGGGCTGACCACATACAAACCATCGCACCCATTAACTCCCCAGCAATTCTCCTGTCTCTGCCCCAATCTTGCTGTAGGAAATTATATGTACACTACCACGTGAGCTTTTTCCATGGATTCCAGTGATACAGTTGTCAGGTTTATGTGGCAGGCACTTTTACACACTGTTCATCCAACCAGCCCAAACTGTTTTTGAACTGGATTTCTCAGTGCCCCCTAGGGTCTTGAACTCTTGTTCTCAAGGATTGCTCCTGCCTCAGGCTCCTGAGCACAGAGTCTGAAGTTCCATACCACACCTGGCCATTTCTGCAACTCTTGCATGCCCTTGACATAACCTTCGTAGGAAGTGACTCATTTCCCTCTCTCTTCCTTCTGGGTCACTCAGGAGCACTCACTGAGCCTCTAGATGCTGACGTGGAAAGCCCCTGAGGAAATGGTACAGGATCCTGGGCTATGCAATTCAGGGCAGGAGGGAGGGGTGCTGGGGATGTGGGGAGCTCGGGGGTACTCTGGGCTAAAGGACTCTAGAGTCTTTGAGAAGTACCATGGGACTGTGACCTCTGCTATTTTGTGTGGGAGTGGGGGAAGAGAAAAATTGACCTGAGCCTAGAGGGTCACTTGGCTGTCACAGGTAGAGAGACCTAGACCTTCGATGGAGGATTAATGCCCAGCACACAGAAACAGTGTAAGCTTGGGCTGAGGTCCTGGAGGCTGGACACAGAGTCAGGCAGGTCTGTGAGCTCGAGACTTTTTCCTTATTAGGAATCCTGGGTGTTTTGTTCACCTGCCTCTTTCCTTTAAGGTAAACTTTATAAAATGTAAAAAGCATCTTGTCGATTGTTTAAACACATACATCCAGTGTTTTTGGTGCATTCACAGAGTTGGACAACCATCTCCACCCTCTAACGTCAGAACTCCTGTTCCACAGCTCCTCCTCCTCTCCTCCTCTCCTCCTCCTCCTCTTCTTCCTCCTCCTCCTCCTCTTCCTCCTCCTCCCCCTCCCCCCTCCTCCCCCCCCTCTTTCCCAGGTTCCGCTATCTTCCTATCGGTGAAATCATATAAAATGAGGTCCCTGTGTCTGGCACCTTTGCTTAGCCTGCTGTCTCAGAGTTGGCCCACAGCATGGCTCCCTTCAGTTCTCCATTCTTGTTCTCTTTAAGGGACACGGCTCACTGGTAGCCAAGGCTGGTCCTCAGTGTGATTCCCCAGGGATGTCCCAGCATACTCAGAGACTCCATCCCTTCCTATGGAGTTGTAGTATGGTGGGATGGAGCATAATTTGTTTCTTCATTTGCAATTGACGTTGGGACCTTTTCTCGTTTGGTGACTGTAGGTTGTGGTGACTGTAGGTTGTGGTGACAGCTGTAGGTTGTGGTGACTGTAGGTGCTATTCATACTCACAGTGGTGTGGTTTGGTTTGCTTTGGGTCTCACTCTGCAGCCTTGGCTGACCTGGAGCCTAGGCTGGCCTTGAACTCACAGAAATCTACCTGCCTCTCGAGTACTGGGATTAAAGGTGTACACCCTCCCCATCCCCCACCCTCCTGGCTCATACACTGCACTTGGAGTTTCTGTAATTTGTTATAATTAACTCAAGAGATCAAGAGCAGAGAGCGTGGATCTCGTCTGGGCTTGCCTTGTTTCTTATGCAACATTTGCTGTCATGGTCAAGGGGTTTACAGTGTGTGTGTGTGTGTGTGTGTGTGTGTGTGTGAGAGAGAGAGAGAGAGAGAGAGAGAGAGAGAGAGAGAGAGAGAGAGAGAGAGAGAGAGAGAGAGAAGCATCTGTATGGAAGTCATAGGCCAGTTTGTAGGCTTATGTTCTTGCCTTTTACTGTGTAGATCCCGGGGATGCAAACAAGGTTAACTGGTGAGCAGCTTTACCTGATGTGCCATCTTGCCAGCTCCCCATAAACAGGTTTTTTCTGACTTTAAATGCCTACTTTTCTTGACTATACATGGAGGGCATAACTGTGAATAGTCCTGGATATTTCTGTATAACTTTCTTAGAAACTATAAGACTCTTTTCTGAGCTCTGAGAGATTTTAAGAAAAGTTAAAACAAACTCATTATGTTTATTTATTTTACATCCCGACCAAAGCCCCCTCTCCACCCAGTCCCCTCCCCAGCCCTTTCCCTGTCTCCCTCCCCTTCACTTCTGAGAAGGGGGAGGCCTTCCCCTGGGCTCAACCCACCCTGACACCTCAAGTCACTGCAGGACAAAGGACAAGGTAAATCCTCTCCCACTGAGGCCAGACAAGACAGCCCAGTTAGGGGAGCAAGATCCACAGGCAGGCAACAGACTCAGGGTAAGCCCCTGCCCCAGTTGTTGGGGGAACCTGTATGAAGACCAAGCTGCGCATCTGCTACATATGTGCAGGGGGCCTCCTAAGTCCAGCCCTTGTATGCTTGTTGGTTGGTGGTTGAGTCTCTGGGAGGCCCAAGGGGTCCAGGTTTGTTGATTCTGTTTGCCTTCTTATGCCTTCTTCTATCCTCTCCAGATTTCTCAATCTTTCTCCAAGCTCGTCCATGAGACTTCCCTAGCTCTGTCTAATGTTTGGCTGTGGGTCTCTGCAGACTAGCTCATGTTTTATTTTGATGTCTACACTTTACACTGTATTTTTCAGAGTCTGCAGTCATGATTCATCTCAGCTGAGGCAGGTAGGCCTCTGTGGCCCTTTCTAGTCCTACAGATAGGAGTGAATGGGAAGGGACCTGTGCCCACTGACATAGGACAGAGAAGCAGAGTCCGGACATTCCCATTTACTCTGTGAAGTATTGTGGAAACTGAGTTTCTGTTTTATACAGAACCCTGGTTCGGTGTAGGCCACTATTAGGGCGTTTATGGTCTCTATATGCTGAACTTGTCCCTGTAATTTGTTATAATTAACTCAAGGGTTCAAGAGCAGAGAACATGGATCAGGTCTGGGCTTGCCTTGTTTCTTACACAGCATTTGCTGTCACTGGTGTTTCCCCTCAGTGCTCAAGGCCCCTGTGTGTTTGTGTACATTTAAACAAACAGTATCCTTTTTAGGAAAGAATCACAGGCCTTTGAGTCACAGAGACTTAGCCTTCCTAAGAAGGTAGGTGACTCGGTGAGAGAAGGTGACTCTTGATCAGGTGCTGTTCAAACCTGTGGAGTTGAACACCTGCTGAGGAAATCTTGTCTGTATATGTTTGGGGAAATGTGTGTGTGTGTGTGTGTGTGTGTGTGTGTGTATGTGTGTGTGTATGTTCTCATGAGCACACATCAGTTAGCTTGTGACGAAGGCCAGTGTGTGTGTGTGTATGTGTGTGTGTGTGTGTGTGTGTGTATGTGTGTGTGTATGTTCTCATGAGCACACATCAGTTAGCTCGTGACAAAGGCCAGTGTGTGTGTGTGTGTGTGTGTGTGTGTGTGTGTGTGTGTGTGTGTGTTCTCATGAGCACACATCAGTTAGCTCGTGACGAAGGCCAGAAGACAGACTTTTCCTTTTAAGGTCATCCATGTCCCTTGTAGGGTTAGCCCCTTTCCTTCTGTTTGGCTTTTCTCTGGGGTCATTTTGTTTCCCATGGTTTGCTGTCAATGTAGTTTTAATTGATAGTCAACTTGGACATTCATTGAACGTAAAAGCTTTTAGCTAGTGCACGGACTGGGTACCATGTCAGGAATCATGAACTGAAATCCTTCCCCAGGGTTGTGAGGGCTCAGGGCTGGGGCAGGAAATGGCAAGGTAGGTCTGGTTGTAGGCCTGTCTAGGGACACTACTGCACATGGAGGACCAAGCCTGTGTGCGCCACTCTGTCCTTTATTTCCCTTTGCAGCTGAGAACAGTCTTTGGCATGCATGGGTGAGCTTCCCTCCCCTGCTGCTACCCAGCCCTGTCAATCTTAGAGCTCTGCTTGCTCCCTCCTACTCCTGGATCCTAGGACAGCTCTTAACTTCCTTAGCTCTACAAGAAAACATCACACAGAAAGCAATGTTCTGTGAGGCTTTGGTACATTCTCCACCATCCTGGGAGAAGTTTCCAGTACATTTCTGAAAGGGGCTTCCTGATACTGCTAGTTATGAAGACAGGTTTCTAGCCAGGAAATGGCATTTTAAACCTTAGCCTGCTCTTAGTCATTAAGACAGTGGTGGCTGTATCCCGCTCTGATCTTCCTTGCTTCTGTGAAGGCTTCAAAGACTGAATGTAAAGATGTACTGCAAATCGTGACATTTATATTGGCTCTTCAAATGAGGAGAGGAGTAGGCTGAGCTGGATTTGAGCCACAGAGGAGGGATGGGTGGATAGGAACACACAGCGACACTGAGGATGTAGACCAGTGGTGACAGCTCAGAGTACCGTGATCCACCTGGCTTCAGGAAGCAAAAACCAGACCTGGAGTTCTCAGCCATGCAAGAAGCACACCCTGAGTACATTTCCAGGTTAGCCTCACCAATAGCACACCCTGTGTACTTTCCCAGGCTAGCCTCACTAATAGCCCATTCTGAGTGTATTCCCAGGCTAGCCTCACTGATAGCTCACCCTGAGTACATTCCCAGGCTAGCCTCTCTGATAGTACACCCTGAGTACATTCCCAGGCTAGCCTCACTGATAGCCCATTCTGAGTGCATTCCCAGGCTAGCCTCACTGATGTTGACACGCACACACAGGCCTTGTGGGGAAGGGCCAGCCTCTCTCTGCAAACCTTCCTCAGAAGTATGGGCCACACACATCTTGGATAGTGGTTCTTTCAGTTTTGTTTTTATCTGGGGATTTCAGGGAAAAGGAGGGCTCCCCCTTTTAATGTCTGTGGTTGGCCCTGCTTGGAGTCATTCCATCTGGCTTTTTGTTTAAGAAGCAATGTCACCTTGGACAAGTCAGTCTCTTAGAACACAGTTTCCTGCTGTCCACACGGAAGAGTTAGGCATGTTAAGGTCTTGCCCTACTCCCCAGTTTAGGCTCAACTATACAGCATCAGTTTATGGCCCCCAAATCTGTATCACACTCACAATCAGAGGACTGTTCCTTGCACACTTCATCTGCTCACCTGATACTGATGCTGTTTGCAGAGTCATCTTTGTCCGGGATACAGGAACAGCACAAGTCCCTTCTTGCGCACTGAAGATTTCAGGACAGAGGGAAATAGGAATCACGTGGGCTCTGAAGATGTCTGCTAGAGAGTTGTGGCCATTTGGAGTCACACACTCCATTAGCCCAACACTGTTACCAGAAAATGAAGTCACCTAGTGTTGGGGGTGGGTCCTCCAAACAAGCAGCACCTACAGCACCCTGACAGTCCTCCACTCCTCTGTCTCCATCCTGTGGGCATGCTGAAGATACCTGTGTTCTTGCGGGGCAGTCAGGACAAATCCAGGTCTGAAAGCTTTGCTGTTATGATGGGCTCTTCTCAACTTGGGGATCCTCTCCTGCCCTAGACTTGGAATGAAGGATTCTGTTGGGGGAAGGGTGGGAAACATACTTTCAAAGCGATGTGTCCTCAGCCTTTTGAGTTCCTGGCGCCTTTCTCATGGTTCTGTGGTAAGGCAGGCCCTGCTTTGTAGGCTACCACAAGGCGTTTCTCAACCAGAAGGGACAAACCTGCAAGTGTATCACACAGACAGACGTTCAGATTCCTCACATGTGAATTAAAATGGGGATGAGGGGACCCAGCCAAACATCTTGAAACCTAATGCTATGCTGTGTAGTTTTCTAGGGAGTTCTCCATACCTCTGTCAGAATACTGAGTGCTTCATTGGCTTGTTCAAGTTTAGCATTTAAAAGTAAACACAAACTTCAGTTCAGAATCTTAGAGGAAGAAGGAAGTTGGAAAAGTGGTTCGTGCCATGGAGTATGGACATTCAGGATGAAGGATCTCCGCCCCCACCCCCAACCTAGCCCAGAGCATTTGTCAGCTCCCAGTTGCCATGTTTAGCAGAGGCGATTGTTGAGACCCTTGTCTACATCACCCAGAGAGACTAGCACTTACTCCATAAGTGAATTTTTGCTTTAGATTAAAATCAAGACGAAAAATGAAATGAGAAAATTTGCCTTTATTTAACATGTAGAATTATATCCCAATTCTTACAGGGAGAGCCAGCCTGTAACCTAAACCCAGCCCCCGGGACTCCAGAGCCAGATGGGATCCTTTGAGGGCTTTGAGTATGGGGAATGTTTTAGCATTTTCTTTGCAAGCTTAGATTCAGAGAGGACCTCTTTGGAAACTTGGCTGTGCTTCATTTCCTGGCATGAGGACTGGCTGGCTGGATTTTCCCTTTCCACCCACAGTGCTGACAGGGTGGAGTGTACTTCCATGAAATTGTATGTTTCCAAAATAGGACCCACAGTTTGACTTTATTGCAGTTATAAGAGTTGAATCTCTCACCAAAACAGAGAGGAGCCCAACGATTCTAAAATCAGAACGCCAGCTCGGCTCTCAAATCCTGCGGGACGCCATTTTTATATTTTACAGAGGAGCTTTCAGCGGGAAAGTAAAACAAGCAAATAATTTCTAAAGTAGTTCAAATTTTGTTCTTTTTTTTTTTCTTCAGTCTTAGTAATATCTGCTGCCAAAGTCTCGTGTGGTGGCCGCACATATCAATGCTCAGAGGTCTTTGTATTCTTGATGGTTTCCGGGTAGAACATACTACGTCTCTGACACTGTATCCAAGCACAGGCAGACGCCAGCCTATGTGAGAGGAACTTTCCAGTGTTCCTTGCTGTAGGGTTGGAGTCATCACTTCCTGTCACAGGATGATCTGAGTAGAAGCTGCCATGTGTGTGGGCTGGGATGTGGTCCAGTAGGTAGAGACCTTCCCTAAGCATGAAGCAGCCCTGGGATTGAATCTCAGCAGTGTGTATCAGGCATGGTGGCTCACGTCTCTAGAAGGTAAAGTGACAGGAAGAACAGGGGTTCAAGGTCATCCTTAGTTACATAAGGAGTTGGAGGCCAGCCTGGGATCTGTGAGACCCTGTCAGGAAAACAGCAACAACATAGAACTGGATGTCACTGAACAGCAGGCCTCAGGCTCAGGAGAGGTGAAGTTGCTGCTTTGCTGGATCAAGTAGATTTCTTGGTTACTGATCTAGTCACCAAAAGAATCTGCTGACGGCCTCTTGGCTGGTCCTTTTCACTTCCAGGGTGACATGGGAGACAGCTTCCGTTCTGGGTCACAGGTGACAACATCTTTATAAACATCCCCTACCCACCCCACCCCACCCTGAGTACTGGAATACTGCCCCGTAAAACAACACAGTAAAGAACTATGACGGACTGACGGGTCCCTGTAAGGCAGAGATTGGGGAATGGTCCTCCCCAAGGAGACGGCATGTTTTGCATTCATGTTCCCAGGAAGTGCTCCCAGGAAGTGCTTCCTAAGTTCATGCTGATACCTGCCTGCCCCTCTGACTTGAAGAACTGAAAATAGGTGGAAACAACCAATGGTAGAGAAGGGGTGTCCCGGGGGATTCAGCCATTGCGTGATTAGTAGGAGGAGGTGAGCTCGTGTCTCCTTTTCCTGCTGAGATCTTTGCCCCCACCACCACTTTGGTCAGTTTTGAGAACCCCACTGCAGCTTTCCTCAGTAAACCTGAAGGGGCTTTCGCCTGGCCAGAGAGCCTGCTCACGGATCTTAGGGGGTTTGTTTTTGGTTCTGATGTGGAGAGAGACTCTGTGTGGCCCCACAGGGCAAAGCTGACACCTTTTCCTTGTCTCTCTGCTCTCATCCTCTCAGTTTTGAAAGTAGGATCTTCAGGCTCCAAGTGGCTCATCTTCAAAGATGCGTCTGCTTTCACGGTGAACTCTTGGCACTTAAAAGGGGTTTTGATAACTTAAGGACCCTCTTACTGGCTCCGTTTCCTCCCTCTAAGAACTGCTGGGGTTGCGGAGATGAAAGCGCCTCCACAAAAGACTCCCAGGCACTTCCCAGGGTCTCTTGAAGAGAAGGTTACCTGGAGCGAGTGAGGCTCTGTTCCCTGGAGAACTGGCCCAGGGACACCGTGAGCAAGATGACAGAGGGCACTGAGTGCAGAGCCTTGAAGGGTGATTGTAGAAGTCACGGAGGCTGTATAGCGTGTCTGAGATGAGAAGCATCCTCCTGGAGACATAGTCCTCAGACTCACTGAGCTGCCTCCCATGAGGTGCACTGGCAGTTAGCAGTGCTTCCTTCTGTTTTCATACAAAGCCTCACTGTATAGCCCAGGCTAGCCCAGAGTTCACTATATAGCCTGGGCTGGCCTTGGATTTGTGATCCTCTTGTCTGAGTCCCTTGAGTGCTGGGATTCCAGGTTCACACTGTTAGTTTTTTTTTTTTAATTAATTTATTTATTTTAATTTATGTGTATGAGTACAATGTAGCTGTCTTCAGACACACCAGAAAAGGGCATCGGATCCCATCACAGATGGTTGTGAGCCACCATGTGGTTGCTGGGGATTGAACTCAGGACCTCTGGAAGAGCTGTCAGTGCTCTTAACTGCTGAGCCATCTCTCCAGTCCCCACACTGTTAGTTTTTTAAACACCAGCAGTCCGTGTGTTTAAATAATACAGGCCATGCAAGCTTTGCCTGTCTTGGAGAGGGTTGTGCTCCTTGGAAGTCTTGGTGGTTCCTGCGATACCGAAGAACAGAGGAACTGGGATTATGGGTGCAGCCTGGCTCAGAAGGGAGACCGGTGGGCACGAGGCTACGGACCGCACTGCCTGGGGCCAGCCTTTGATTTTCTTTGGGAGAGACATGAAAACTGGGGAATGTGAACTGGGGAACTGATGTGCTGCTCAGAGAGGTCAGAATGCCAGCGGATGTGACTGAAGCGTGCGTTACGGGTTCTCAGCGCGGGTGTTCTGGCTTACTCTTACCAAGACTCTAAATTTGTAAAGTTGTGCTTCCGTGTTATTTGTTCAGATTCTCAGAAATGAATCAAATTGTGGCTTCCTTCTCCCTCTGCCAAGTAGGTACTGTCAGTAAGTGCCCTAAGAATCAGTCTGTCCCTCCCTCCCTCCCTCTCTCCCTCCCTTCCTCTCCCTCCCTCCCTCCCTCTCTCCCTCCCTTCCTCCCTTCCTCTCCCTCCCCTCTCTTCCTCTCTCCCTTCCTCCATCTCCCTCACTCCCAAGCATAGACAGGAGTCTTCTGGGGGCTTGCTGGACAGAACACTGAACACTTCAGGTTCAGTGGGAGACCCTGTCTCATAAGAGAAGGTTGTGGAAGCAATTGAGAAAGACCAGAGATTGCCTTCTTGTCTCCAGGTGCACACACATGGATGATTTTGCACCCACACACATGCATACAGTTCTCTCTCTCTCTGTCTCTGTCTCTCTCTCTTTCTCTCTCTCCCTTGTTCTCCTTTCCCCTTTCTGTCTCTTTCCCTCCCTCCACTCCCCTCCCCTCCACCCAATGTCCTTGGTTTCACTGGGTTTAGTATTGATCTTGGCATTTCTTCCCTTGATCTGAACACTCACCCAAGATGGAGAAACTGGCTTTTGATAGCCAGCAAATGACTTTGGTGGTAAGTTCTTGTGTCTAATTCCTTTCTCCTATGCTAGGACTTGGGGGTAAGAGGAATCAGAACTGCGGTGACAGTTAAGGACAGAGCAGTGTCCATGGAAGGGTGGTGGCCTCCAATGGACAAGCAGACAAAGGTTTTCTGCTGGGCTGGCCTCTAAAGCTCAATGGAGGCCATTCATTGATACAGGTCATTCATTGATACAGGTCATTTATTGATACAGGTCATTTTTTGATACAGGTCATTCATTGATACAGGTCATTCTTTGATACAACCAAATGATAATGGCAGAAGGAAGATTCCTGATTGAATGGTGAAACCTGTAAAATGGTTATAAATTTATCAGATAAAAGATCAGATGGGAGCAGGAAACAAAAGTTAGTTTTCTGTTGCATATTACATTTGATTTAAAGAATTTATTAACTAACTCCCAGTGTTTGCCCTTCAGATCTGAGGCTACAGATCTGGTGGGATTTTTCCCACCAGAGACTAACCTGTTTTGTTTGTTTTGTCTTGTCTTGTGTCTTTCCCTGCCCTATAGACCCAGGCAGGCTGGGCTGGGGTAGGCAGAGAGCCAGTGACTTACTCTCCAGCAGTCACTCTGTCAGAGTGTCACCGCACCTGTAGTAGTGGGGTCATACCCTGCCATAATCAGTTCCCTTGGTTGTCCATGTCTAGGGAAACTAGGCTTGGGGTAACCTGTGGGTTCCCAGACAGACCTGTCAAAGTTAAGCTATCATACAGAGCGATTCTTACCAGGAGCAAAATGGCTGCCGGTATTTTGAACAGCATAGCAAGGGCAGTTTGGACAGTGTGGTGACTGTGGGAGTCTCAGAAGCAAGCATCTGCATGGAGGTTTTTCCTGTGGGCCATTCTGAAGGAGTGATCTTGTCAGCAGGGCAGCATGCACTATTCCAGCTTCTGCTCTTAGGAGGCTGCATGTTCTGTCTGTTTACAGTTTGTTTTTGAAAAAGTACTTCAGGCTGGAAAGTGAAAATCAGCTACGCTGTTATGGGTCTCGAACATGTAAGGTTAAGCCTCACTCTAGAGAAGCTTCAGCAGAATTCCATGTTATTTGACCAGTTAGTAATCGGCCTACCAGACTTTGACATTTATAAATTTTTACTTTTTTTAAGATTCACGTTAATTATTTTAAAATTTTATTTCTACTTCACTTAGGGTAATCTATATAGTCCCCTCCCCCCCACAGACATACGCAGAGAGGCCCATCTGTCGATTGATCCTAGATTTATTTCAAATTGCTAATTAAGCCATCGAAAGCGGGCACTGTTGAGTGTTGCCTTGACCTTCCTGGTTCACCCTGAGGCCCACCAGGAAACCATCTGATGAGCAGGTTCTCATGTGCAGTGAACTGGCTTCAGCACCTCCTATTAAACAGAGGGATACAGGGGCAGAGGCCACTGTCTGTCTTCCGTAGGTGACGTCACCAGTGTCACCCGTACATCCTGCTGGGAATGGGTCCTAGTGTCTGTGTTTACGGTTGGTCCTCTCTTCCCATAACAGATATCAGTATTACCTGCAAGTCAAAAAAGACGTGCTTGAAGGACGGTTGCGGTGCTCCCTGGAACAAGTGATCCGGCTAGCTGGTTTAGCTGTGCAAGGTAAGGGCTCCCGTGGACTTCCGTCTTCTGCTTCAGTGTGCTCTCCCAGAACGAACAGTTACATTTGGTTAAGCAACCCCTGGCTGAGGCTCCCTGGTCATTTCAAGATGTTTTACATTAATATGAAAAATTAGTGGTTTGGGGTGACCGGAAGGGATTTCTCGAAGTTGCTTTCGAATCAGTCAGTGCTTGTTTGATTCTGGTTCTAACTGAAGAAAATAGTTTTTAAATCCTACCTGTAATTGAAGTTGCCTTTCAGAGTGTGGGGGACATCTCTCAGGATTATTCCTCGGTACGATATGGTCATATTTTATATCCTGATATTGTGAATAAGTTACTGTCACTACTTAAAGCACAGTAGCATTAACCAATACTCCTTACCTCCTGTAATAGAGTTTACAAGAGGACTTTAAGTCAACGGTGGAGATATGACAAGGGACAGGAGTTGTGTGAACTTGTCTTTCAACCTGTCCGACTATTTTCAACCTTTACTACATTGTAGAATGTGTTGATTGTGTGTGCTTTCTATTTAACTCTTTATTTATGTATACATGTGTGAGTGTGTTCCAGGTGTGTATAGGGGCCAAGAGAGGGTCTCAGCTCCATGGAGCTAGTTACAGGCGGCTGTGAGTCACCACACGTGGGCGCTGGGAACCAAACTCAGGTCGCCTGGAAGAATAGCTAATGCTCTAAGGCACTAAACTATTCTCCAGATCTGTATCCTGTCTGTTTGTCTGTCTGTCTGTTGGTCCGTCTGTCTATCTATCTATCTATCTATCTATCTATCTATCTATCTATCTATCTATCTATCTATCTAATAGTGGTTTAAATGCACTTGCTCATATTGAAAATAGAGTGTGTGCCTATGTATGTGTATATGTACCATGTGTGCAATGCTTGGGAAGGCCAGAAGAGGGCATCAGATCCAGTGCAACTGGAGTAACAGATATTTGTGAGCCACCATGCAGGTGCTGGAAACTAACCCATGTCTTCTGCAAGATCAGCAAGTGTTCTAAACTGCCAAGTCATTTCTCCAACCCCAAGTGGCAGAGGACTGAACATGCAGTGTGCCCTTAGCCTTCACACTGGCCTTGGGTCTTTGCGAGGCTTTTCCTTCTGTTCCCTGTGTGTACTCTCCTCACTGCTTGCTCATTTTGTGAATTCTGGGTATCTTGGGTGTTGGAAGACCCTTGAGGAAGTTGGTGGACTCAGTCTGGATTCCCTATTTATTGGGTCTTTGAAGTGAACCATTTTGTCTGTATGATGAAAGTTCCTTTTAAGTATCTAATGTAAAAACGTGGTTCTCCTGGTCAAGGGAGATGGTTCACAGGTAAAGTGCTAGCTTGCAAGGGTGAGGGCCTGAATTAGGTTCCCAAGAAACCACATAAAGGTGAGCTTGCTGTGTATGTATCAGAGGGCACAGACAGGAGTCTTCTGGGGGCTTGCTGGACAGTACACTGAACACTTTGGCTTCAGGGAGACCCTGTCTCATAAGTAAGGTCACAGAAGCAATTGAGAAAGACCAGAGATTGGCTTCTTGTCTCCATGTGCACACACATGGATGAATTTGCACCTGCACACATGCATACAGATCTCTCTCTCTCTCTCTCTCTCTCTCTCTCTCTCTCTCTCTCTCTCTCTCTCTCTCTCTCTCTCTCTCTCTCTCACACACACACACACACACACACATTTTTCCAGCTGCCCCTATTTGGCTATTAGAAAGACAGACCATGCCCACCGTAGTAAAAGAGGTAATAGACGATAACAGGTGATTGAACTTGGAACTGGCTCAGCGAAGCATCTCTGTCCACTCTGAGCGCCTTGCCTGAGTGACAGCTGCACTCTGTAACAGTCTCGGTCCTGTTGGGCTTTCTGTGGTTCCTGCAGCCCCTCTTCTGCTCGATTGGCTGCTGAGTGCTCTTCCATGGAACTGAGATCCAATGTGGGGTTGGTTTTTGTAAAAGCAAAGCCGAGAAAGTCAAGGTATTTCTGCGGATTCAGTTTGCACGTGCCCCCCATACCACAGTGAGATGGCAGTGGGGAGAAACAGAGTTTCTGGCATCGTGGGACATGTAAATGTGTTCGGGAGGCGTGAGGCAGGGGGATTCCAGCTGCAGGTACAGTTCCAGCTCCATTTCTCCCTATTAACCTTGACTTAGAAAGTCCCCTTGGCAGGCAGGGATAAGATACCAGCCTGGTACACAGTCAACAAACAAACACAGGTTGGTTTGAAAGTCTTTAAAAAGCCATTAGGGCTTGCTTCCAAATTTCCCCACCCTTTCTAAAAATCATCTAGTGGAGTTCACATGCCAGTACTGACAGTTGCTAGGTTAAAGTAGGGACCACAGGAGATAGGCTTTGGCTCTGATGTTGTTTAATGGGGCAGCGGGGAGGCTACAGTTGAAGGGGGTGTGTGGACACAGTTTGTTGCATTTTACCATTGTTCTCTTCATGTAATGACTGCTGTTGTATCCCCGACTTTCCTTCTCAGCTGACTTCGGAGACTACAACCAGTTTGATTCCCAAGAATTCCTCCGAGAGTATGTGCTCTTTCCTATGGTGAGTTCGTTTCGTCTCTCTTGGTATCTTACTTCCCTTGGACATTTTATTCTTTATTTTGAAATTCTCTGTGCTTCCTGGGGAGAAGGTCTGCACACTTTAATATGGGGACAAGTGTTATGAAGTACTAAGAGTAGAAGGGTGTGTCTTCCCACCTCCAAATACTTCCTGGTCCTCCCCTCCCCCCCAAGGCAGAATGTTGGTAGTATGGAGAGTTGGCACTGAGTCTTGTGGGTTGACTTTAAGTTTATCAGTTCCAATAGTGCTTTTCTTCTTTTGTTGGAATCTGTAACTTTTTATGTATCTAGTCATGTAATCAACAAATGTAGACTATTAGACCTCTTCCTTTCCTCTCATCCCTATCTATCTATCTATCTATCTATCTATCTATCTATCTATCTATCTATCTATCTATCATCTATCTGTCATTTATCTATCATCTCTCTATGTATCTATCTCTCATCTATCTAGCTATGTATCTATCTATGTATCTATCTATCTATGTATCTATGTATCTATCTATGTATCTATCTATCTATCTATTATCTGTCTATATCTATCTATCCATCCATCTTTCTTTCTTCCTTTCTATCATTTATTATTGCCCAACTTATTTGAGTTAGGCTGCTAGTACCGTTTGAATGCAAGCGGTGAGAGTGGGCTGGGTGGCAGCTCACTTGTCAATCACTTCCCCAGCTTGTGTAGCCATGGTTTCAGTCCCCAGAACCACAAGAAAGGACAAGAGGTGGAGGTAGTCGGTGAAATGCACAGAAATTCGTCGAGTTTGCAGGCGCACAAGGAACGAGTTCACTCAGGAAGATGGATGACTCATTCACTGACAACTGTAAAACACTGAAGAGAGAAATGCAAGACTATACAAACACATGCGCTATGGCTGTGGCTTGGAAGAACTGCAACCCAAAGCAATCTACAGACTTAATGCAACCCTGTCTCGGTCAAAGGCCATTCTTCACAGAAACAGGAAAGACAAACCCAAAATTCACGTAGAGCTACAAAAGATCTCAAGTAACCAAGGCAATCTTGAGCCAAGAGAAACAGAGCCAAGGGCGTTGTGTTTCCTGAACCTAAAATACGTTACCCGTGTGCTGGATGATTTTGTGTCACCTCGACGTAGACCAGAGTCATCTGAGAGAAGGGGATCCTGGTTGAGAAAATGCCTTTATAAGGTTGTGAATATGCCAATAGGGCATTTTCTCAGTTGGTGATTGATGGAGAGGTGTCAGCCCATTGTGGATGGTGTGCTCTTGGGTTGGTGGTCCTGGGTTCTATAAGAAAGCATGCTGAGCAAGCTAGAAAGCAGCACCCCTCCATGGCCTCTGCATCAGCTTCTGCCTTCAGGTCACTGTCCTGTGTTTCTTCAGTGATGGGCTGTGAATACAGAAGCCAAGTAAAGACTTTTCTCCCCAACTTGCTTTTGGTCGTAGTGTTTGATTACAGCAATAGTAACCCAAGTTAAGACCCACGTGACAATGGCTGACATAGTAGAGTCCTGGCTTATAAGCAGACACACTGACCATTGGAATGGAATGGAGCCCAGAAATAGATCTACACATGTGTAACCAGTTGCCTTCTGATAGAGTCCGAGGACATGCAAGGGGAATGGCAGTTTCTTCCGTATGCTGTGTTGGGAGAGCTTGGTGCTACGTGACATGGAATGAAATGGGGGCCTTACTTGTCCTGTGTGTATGAATGGACCAAGATGCAGGCATAAACCCCTTGACTTTAAATATCTTGGGGAGACTGAGGGGATGTCACCAGACCTCCATCAGCAAGGTCACATCAAATGAAGCAACTTGTTTACAGCAAAGGTCAGAATTTACAGAGCAAAGCTCACACATGAGGAGAATATATTTGCAAACCATGCTTTGTACCAGGGACTTGTAGCCACATCTGTGGAAGCTCAGATGTGAAAACACACAACCTTATTACAAAATGCATCATGTGACCTGAATAGACATTTCTCAAGAGAAGATAAAAATAAAAGCCAAGAGTCTGCACGTGGCTGGATTTCAGTAGACAACACGACTTCAAGATGGCGTCTGTCGCTCATGCCATTGAAGGAGAAGAAGCTCATGGAGGTTAAACTTGAAGAGCTGCCGAGTTGAATATTGATGTGGGATTTCACCCCCGGTGGCATTGTAGGAGCCTTTCAGAGAGGGTTTGACCCGTATTACAAGTACATCAACATTCGGAAAGGCAGCATGTCAGCTACTGCATTTCTTACAAGGAGCTCAAACATGAGCATGGACTCAAGTACCATTGAAGAGGGTCACTATGGAGGGCACTGGATGGTTGAGCATAACCAATTGCTCTGCTTCCATCTAGGAAGAATTCAACTGGCTGAATCTTCATACCCTGACTGAGAACTAGTGTCCAATAAAAGGTGACTGACTGGTTAAAAAAAAAAAAAAAAAAACCAAGAGATATGTTAAAACTATCCAGCATCATTGATCACGAGGAGATGTCATGTAGTCTGCAGTGGAATGCCTGCTTCCTTCTGGTGGGATGACTTCGGTCAAAGGACAGTCATCAGTGTACAGGGGACATGCGGCTGCCACACAGGTGCTGGGATGTGTGTTAGCATAGTCACAGGATGCTATGGAAGAGACAGGATCTCCTCTGAACATACTAAACTACCCCAGGCCTTGGTTGTTGGGAGTCCTCTGCTGGCTAGTGCTCTGCCAGATCTGTGTGTCATTGAGATCAAAGGTCCCCTCCCCTCTCCTTAGGACTGGGACATGGTGTGTCTTCATACTTCTTTCTGGAATGAACTAGTGATCTAAAACTGCCCATTCCTGAGATGATTGGAAGGTAGACTCGAGGTGTCACCCTTGGGGAATTCTGACACCTGGATGGTGCCTACACTGAGAGGAGTTTTACTGAGGATGAGTGAACACCTCAAGAAGGCGACTTGTGACAGAGTACAGTGGCCAGCAGCCCCGTGTGTGGGTTCTGCTTTTACAAGTGCCACTCACCATGGCTTTCTCTTTGTTTCCCTTTTGGTTTGTTTGGTTTTTTGGTTTGTTTTAATTGTTTTGTTCCAAATACTGACCTGGGTGACAGACAACTAGGGATGAAGTTGTACAAGAACTGGGACAGTCGTGTTCCCAGGGTAAGAGTTACCAAATCAGAGTGCCATCCCACATACCTGGAAGTACAGTCAGGATTCCACCTGGGGCAGGATCATGTGCACGTCAGGGGTTAGGAACGCCTTGGAGATGACTGGGATGTCAGCTGTGTCTTAAAGGACACCGCATGTGTAAGAGGCAGAGCTGAGGGGACAAGGCATATTAGGACAGAGAGGAGAGGACAGGAATTTGGGAGAGTCGGCTGTTACTTTTCCTATACCTTGTTTCTTGGGAGTGGAATCAATTGCCTGAGACCCAAGGCTCCAGGGCAGTTAGAGTTTTCGGATTTTTCATGGTGGCAACTCCTGCATCAAACAGAGACTGTTCCGTATGTGGATCTGAGTCTAAAGGCAGACAGTGCAGCTCCCAGGTCGTTGTGCCTCCTTATAACAAATTGTACTGAGTCACGTGATGGTTACAGGAAAGGAGACAGTTGATTAGGGAGAGGCACAGAAGTGTGATACATCCCAACAGTGGTCTGGTTCCTAGAGGGGCTCAGCAGGTCTGCAGTGACCTTCTATTGTTACTAGTATAATGTAATATAACATATAATTTATATTTGATATATTCGTATATTATATTATTTATTCTATTATGAGATAATATATAATATATTTATTATATAATTATATATAACTAGAATAATATAATATAAGCTCTTAACACAGGTTTCTCAGAGCATGCTCCCTGGGTTGAGTGAAGCTCAGGTGGATTAAGGGCTGCCAGTCTTTCTACAGTTGTCTTTTTCCCTATGCTAAATCTCTGGAACCTCTTCCTCCATAGTTGTCCGTTCCCCTGCCTGAAGACCTTTTGCTGGTAGGCTCATGCATGGAGTCTGGACAGGAGATATGGTTTAGATACCAAGAGAGACATTAAAACACAAAAGCAGATCCGAAAAGATGGTTGAATAAGTAAAACCACTTCCCCTATCAGCATGAAGGCCTGACTTTGGTCTGCAAGACCCACAAGAAAAGCTGGGTGCCATGGCATGTCCTTGGGTCCCAGCAACGGTGCACTGGGAACATGGCAGGCAGGTCTCTGGAAGCTTGCTGGCCTGGCAGCCTAACCAACTTAGCAAAGCTCCAGGGCAGCAAGAGACCCTAACACAGGCAAAAGGTGGAAGGTGCCCCCACCTGAGGTACAACATGACTCCCATACATGTGCGTGCACACACACAAGCACACACGTGCATGCATGTATGCACTTGTATACACATGCAAGAAAAAAGGCAAGAAGGCAAAGGCAGAACTGTTGAGGGGGTAAGAGATCAGCTTTGGTGCTTGAGGGAAGCATTAAGCATCAGGTGATGAAACCTGGTTTCTATTCTTTCTGTTTTTGGAGATTGGGGTTTCTTATGTCCATGATGTCTTAGCTCGGGGACCACGGCAGACTCAGAGCATGCCTAGTGCTTACCGTTGATGGCCAGCGTGCTCAGGAGAGCCTTCCTGAAGGTTTCTCTCTGGACCATGGCTCTGTTCTGTCAGTGAGTTTGCCTTTGCTCTGAACAAGATCCTTCTGAAGAATCAGCTTGCCAAGTAGTGCAAACTGCCCACTCAACCAGTAGACCCTTTTCTACAGAGTCCTCTCTACACAGGCCCTCTCTCCACACCTGCCTTCAGTATACGGGATTATTCTGGATTTAAGACATGTCAGATGGTACCCTGTGATGAAGTATATTCCTAGCCTTTTTGGCATTGTTTGATTTTTGAGGCAAAGTCTCACAAAGTTTCCTAAGCTAACTTTGAACTCAATATGTAGCTTAGGTTGACCTTAAACTTGTGATTGTCCTGCCTTAGCTATTCTGCCTCCCAACTATCAAGATTATTATTATTAGGTCTAAGCTTGCTCTCTTCAGAATGGTTTATCATTAGCCTCAGTGGATGTTTATATTCAAATTTAAACTAAAGTTCAATAAAATAGAGGTTGAGTTTTGTACTTACACTGGCCACCCCTTACTGCTCGGTAGCCATGTGTGTCTCGGGGCTGCTGTATAGGTAAGGTCAGAAGTAATTTTATCTTCTCCTAAAGTCCCCCTGGGAAGTGCTGAATAAGAAGCTGTTAGATTTCTGTGCTCCTGAGTTGGGACTGGGTCTAGGCTTGGGCTCAGCCGTCATCTTTCTTCTGAGTACACATCCCCAATCCATCCTGCCATGATCTGTCCTGGGTTGTCTGTGCTCTGAAACTTCACCACATAGTTGCTGGGTGGTGCAGAAGCTGTATTGGGGCTAACACCCTTACTGGCCTTATAACCTTGAGCAAGTTAGCTAATGGCCCTACACCTCAGTCTTTCCCATCTGAGATGAGAATAAATCCAACACCATTGTGAAGATCAAGGAGAATATCCATCTGAGGTACCTAACTTGGTCCAGGGCAAATTCTCAGTAACTAGTCATTTTGGATGTGTTACTGTTTACAGCGACTCTGTGATATGCAAATGAGTGGGTCAATGCCCCCATCTGCATTTTGAAATGCAAGCAGACAAGACAAGCAGAGGGATGGACAGACTCCCCTTAACCAGTTTGGTAGAATCAAAACCTCTCTTCTCTTAATACCAAAGTTACACGCCGTACTACGGTTAGTTCCATCAAGATTTATTGAGCACTTACATTGTCTTAAGAACTTGGAAGGGTCAATGAGGAAAAGCCTACAGGGTGGGAAGAATTACTGCCCTTGAGGTAGCCAAATCCTATCAGGGGAATGGGGGCAAGGAAGGAGCTAGGATGCTGTACAGATGACCACACTGTACAGAGGCATGAGGGGTTCCCACAGCAGAGGACGTATGTCCAGGGGAGGGAAGACACCGTGGAGGAAGGACAGCTCCCATTGCATGATGGTACTGTGTGGCTCTCCCCAGAAGTGTGGGCACCAGTGTAAATAAAAACAGTGAAGGCTGTGTCAAGAGCAGCAGCTTGCCTGGGGCTCTGAACTTTCAGGGGAGGCGGTTCAGAAGGAATGACTGGGTCCCACTGAAGAAAGGTCCAGATGCCAGGCCCAGGTGTCGATCTAATTGTGCAAGCAGCAGGGGAGCCATGGAAAGTTGTCAACTTTCAGCTCCATTCTACTGGAGCTTTCAAAGGGAAGCATGCATTCCTCTGCTGGGGGCGGGACACGGGATGAATGGCCCTGTTTGATCCTGCTTAGTCACTGACTTGGCAGATGGCATTTTTTTTCAGCAGAGAAAAGAACAAAGTACACAGACGGTCCACAGGTGTGTGGCTGTACCACACACCCTGCCGTTTGTTATCCAGACACTGCCACACTCACACGTCTCTGGGGTGTGCAAACCTTGCGACCCCCCCTCCCATCCACATATGCACAGGTGGTGGCACTGAGCTCCGGATAGTAGCAAAAGGGTGCTTTTGGGTGTTTTCAAAGCCGGAACTGGAGGGTTAAGGAAACCCTTTGATCTTCAGTTTATTCTCTTCCTTTGTGTCTCTTAGAATTAGCACCTGGTATGGCTGCCTGAGAAGCATGCATGCAGCTAGTGTCTCAGGCACACTAGACCCTTCTAGTCTCACAACAGGAGGCTTGTTTCTTTCCTTCCGGTCATCCCAGCGGCTGTTGAGAAGTCAATCAATACCAGTAATAATAAAGAGCAGTCTTCGGCTCATCTGCTTCCCTCGTGTTTCTCGGGAGCTTAGAACCTTCTAGAATCCGCAGAACAGAACTTCCAGACATAGTTATGGGCTCATTTCTCAGCTTTCAACAAAGCCACTTCCTCACACTGTTGTTTTGAGATAGACTAGTAATTAACCGTGTCTATTTTGGGAGTGGTGTAGGGGTTGCACCCATGTAGGCTTGTGACATTGGAAATAAACTTCTATATAAATGCTATTTAAAGAGTGTGTGTGTGTGTGTGTGTGTGTGTGTGTGTGTGTTCCCGTCCGGAAGTCATCCCTGGATATCAGTTTTAGGGTGCTGGTCCACCTTGGGTTTTGAAGCTGGGTCTCTTGTTTGCCTGGAACTCACCCACTAGGCTGCATCTTCAGGCCAGCGAGCTCCAGTTTCTACTTTTGCAGACTGCGAGCCTCCCCAACCATCCTTTTCAGTAGTTCCCAGCTTCCTAGCACCCACATCAAACACCAGGAGGCACCCAAGCCATCTTTTCTTCTCATAGATTCTAAGGCTAGACCTCAGGTGTTTATGCTCACATGACAAGAATTTCACTGACACTTTGTATCAATCGGTCCAGACTCTTAGACCCCGCCCTGTACCCCGACAGTATGAGTAGGGAGAAGCCCTCAGCAGGATGTAGCTAGAAGACTCTTGCCATCACCCATGGAACTCTGAAGCCAAATGTGCATGCTTTGCTCTCTTGGTGCCTGACAGCCATGTGTGCCTTGGCTGAGTAACTAAGGAGGACGCCTACACATGAGGTCCTATAGACGTTCCTGTAGGTGTCCTGAGGTGTGTTCCAGCCCCTCCCATGCTGAGCAGCGAGTAACACCAGAAGGATCCAGCCCTGCCAGCACACAGTTTAAATTCATTGCCTGGAATTTTAGAGGTAGACAAAAGGTCCTGGCACAGCAGATTCCAGTGTTCAACTCTTAAAAAATGTTAGCCTGGAAACTCGTTGGCTTCAGCCCTAATCATTAAAGTCACATACCCGCAGGCTGTGGAGATAGCTGGACAGTAAGTAATGAGCTTGTAAGAACATGAGTTTGATTCCCAGAACCCACGTAAAAGAAAAGCTGGCTTACAGTCCCACTGCTGAGGAGGCAGGACTGGGGGAGGCCCTGGAGTTTTCTGCCTAACTGACCTAGCCTATCTGGTGAGTTCTAGGCGAGTGAGAGTCCTTGTCTTTGGACAACAACAACAATAACAACAACAACAACAACAACAACAACAACAACAACAACCCACCAAGCTGGCTATACCTCCTCATTGTAGGAGCAAGAGCTGAGGTCATTCTCTGCCATCCATATGTTTACACACATGTTCATGTGCACATGCATGTGTGCCCACACATGCATGAATATGCACTCGCGCGCACACAAACACACACACTGCACAAGTACCTACCAAGCAATTTAATAAAAGTACACGTGAGAGGCAGACAGGCAGGGAAGAAGATAAATAGGAAAAAAGCTGCCAGGGACCCACTGCTATGGTGGGAGCTGAGCTGCCAGGAACCCACTGCTATGGTGGGAGCTGAGCTGCCTGGGTCTCACTGACTGTGGTGGGAGCTGAGCTGCCTGGGTCTTACGGCTATGGTGAAGAGGTGTGTGCAACAGCAGGAACCATATTCTTGAGCCCATTCTTCTGCAAGAGAGAGAGGGGGGACATATCCCTGGGGACACCTGACTAGAGAGCCACTGTCAGACACCACCCTGCATCTGTATTCTCGTTCTTCCAGGATCTGGCCATGGAGGAGGCTGCACTGGAGGAGCTGACCCAAAAGGTGGCCCAGGAGCACAAAGCCCATAGGTAAGTGAGGTGGAGACTGAGGCTCTGTCTATCCAGCACACTTTCTGCCTCCTCCCTACTCCTGGCCGTGCTCCCCTCTATTCCTCTTCTCGCGCTTATCTTTTCTTCCTTCCTTCCTTCCTCTCCCTCCCTCCCTGTCCCTCCTCTCTCTTTGAAAAATTTCCCTTTTAAAATTGTAGAAAATCTTCATAGTCCTGAGCAAACCAGTATCTTTTTAAAGTAGACAACACTGTCCACAGAGATGTGTAGAACAGTCAGTGCTTTTAAGGCTGTGTCTCTTAATTGAGGAACTTACCTTCCTTCTCCTATTTTCTTTGGTTGAGTAAAAGGCGACTGATCGTTAATGCCACCGTTGATAAGGTACTGCCCTCCCCGGTGGGAATGTTTGCCATCCCCAGTGCCGATTTGGAGTTTGCCATTAGCATTCAGAGGGTTTCCAGTCTTTTTTGTACTGCTAACCGTTTCCTCCCGTGACTCTGTTTGGATTGTAGTGGGATCTTGCCTGCAGAAGCTGAGCTGATGTATATCAACGAAGTAGAACGCTTGGATGGATTTGGACAGGAGATCTTCCCGGTGAAGGTAACCACGGGCCCTGCCCTTGCCCATTTTCCAAGTTAATGTGGATTGCTATGGGCCAAAGTGGCTTCAGCTTCTCAGTGTCATGTGACATTAGTTACTTTTTCCTCCCTGTGACCAGACAAGAAGCAGCTTAAAGGAAGAAGGTCTATTTTAGCTCACAGTTGAAGGGCATACGGGCTTTGGTGCTGAAGAAGGCATTGGGGCAGCTGGTCACATTGCATAAGCAACCAGCATGCAAAGTCAATAGGAAGCAGAGTGGGCAATGAAGCCTCACGACTTGTCCCTGGGACCTATTTCCTGCAGCAAGGTTCTGCCACCCAACAGTTCTATAACTTTTCCAAATACTACTACCAGCTGGTGATGACGTTTTCTCTATTGATTTATTTGTTTTATGTATGTGAGTACACTGTAGCTGTCTCAGACACACCAGATGAGGGATCTGACCCCATTACAGATGGTTGTAAGCCACCATGTGGTTGCTGGGAATTGAACTCAGGACCTTTGGAAGAGCAGTCAGTGCTCTTAACTGCTGAGCCATCTCTCCAGCCCCCTGTGATGACATTTTCTAACACATGAGCTTATGGGGGACACTTCTCATCCTAACCTCAGCAGTGTTAAGAGCTCACTTTAGATAAAGAGAACACCTTCTTAGCTCAGAGATTTGGGGTTTGATCTTCAGCAGATTATCTGCAGTTGTAGGACGTTCATCTCAGTGAGTCCATGCACCAGCACCCTTCACCTTAGAGTATCAAGGCCAGACCTGTCTTTCTTACAGCAGGACAAGCAGCGGGCATCCAGTGGATGTGAACGGAGGCTAGCTAGGAGTTTTCTTCTTTTGCTGCTTCTCTCCACTCTTCTTTGGATGAGGGGGTGACTGCTGGCAAAGCAGATTAAAGCATCTCCAGGATGCAACCAAGTCTTATTTCTCCGGCTCTGCAGAGCTGTGTGTGGTGGGTGTTTAGTGGAAACCATGCCCAGGAAATCATTAAAGCACATCACGTCCGGGGTGGATGTGTCTGGGAGCATCATGGAGCCCAGAATCCAAACTCATTCCCCCTCTCTACTGACCAACACTTCAAAGACGGCGATCTATCAGAAACCCGGTGCAGCTGGCGCATCCGAGATCTGGGAGGCGCCTGTGATTTCAGTTCTTCACTCTGGACTGGCTCCGCAGGCTGCTTTCTACGCACGATCTGCTCTTGTTCAGTTGCTTGCTTGCAGTTTGCCTTAATGAGAATGGCCTGGGAATGTCGAACAGAATCTAGCGGGGTGGCCGCGTCTCGTGGTGAGGGCTAAATGGCTTTCTTTTAGATTTGTTTAATTTTCTTTTGCTTCTGTAGTGCCGCCCTTGGCAGGGCTGTAATCCATTTTCCTCACAGTAATGCCTGGCGAGCCCATCTGCAGCCCACTGACAGCGGGCCATATGTAATCATTCCATTTTGTGTCACAGGAAAAGCAGTAAACTTTTCTCTGTTCCCACCAAACCAGCTTCTCTGACTGGAAGTTGGGGTTTCACTGCTGCAACCATCTGCTTGTCTGTTTTTAGTGTCTGAACTGTAGGAAGGGAGGCCAGTGAAGCTAGCACTGAAGTCTGCTTGTAGAGTCTTGGTGGGTTTCTAGCAGGTTCTTCAGTGGCTTCTTCTAGCAGGTTCTTCAGGAGTTAGCTGCCTTCCTCAGAGTGGGGATGAACACTGTTTCATGGCAATGTGGGATAACAATATCCTATTTTTTAAAAAATCCAATCTTTAAAACAGTATAACATTTTCAGAAATTAAAAATAGGCTGGCAGTAGGCTGGAGAAGTGGGTCCAGGTTAAGAAGCACTTGCTGCTCTCGCAGAGGACCCAGGTTTAGTTCCCAGCTGCCACAAGACAGCTCACAGATGTCCTTAACTATAGTCCTCGGGAATATGGTACCCTCTCTATCTCATGTGGGCGCCAGATAAGCATACAGAGCACAGAGCAGGCAAATAACCCATAAAATAAAAAATAAATAGTGAAAAATGCTATATTAGAAATGGAAAATGATGGAAATTATAGGATGAAAGGAGAAGCTCATCAAAGCTCAGTCATGAAGGTGGGAGACAGGGGAGAAAGACTGGTAGACTGTCTGCAATGTTTACCATCTGAGCAATTCAGGGTCTGAAAAAGAGGAGCCGAGGAGACAAGAAAGAAAGAAACAAAGAAACAAACAAAGAAACAAACAAAGAAAGAAAAGAAGGAAAACTAACTAAAAGTTTAGTAGAGCTAAACAAATTTGAGAAAAATTCTAAAATTGTCTCTAAATTGAATGTGGTAAAGAAAGATGCCTGCAGTCAGAGAGTCCTACAGCCCCAGCACCATTGCCTTCTGGGTAGGATGCAGCCAGCTCTGTTGCTTCATTCTGTCTATGGGTTTGGACTGCTAGGGTGACCATAGGCAGACTGCAGACAAATGCTTAAGGTTGGTGCTGTCTCTTGGCTTGTGTCTGTACCTTTAAGATAAGATATATCTATATATCTATATATCTCTGGTACAGAGCCTGTTGAAATCTATATGCACGTAGGATGGGGCAATCAAGTTAACTCATGTGTCATTTAAGTCTTAGTTTTTTTTTTTTTTAAATTTAGTTAAAGCTTTTGTCTTGGCCCTCGTCTCCTCACTCCTGCAGTCTCTGCACCTTGCCACCCCTCTCTCCGCTCTGATGAGGTCCAGTCCTTCCAAGTGAACTCGGTGTCTGTCTCCCCGTGCCTTTCTCATTTCACTTAGAATAATGGCATCCACTGACACATGCCAGAGTGTCTGATTTAAAGTTCACAGGCTACCCCACTCAGTGGTATATTTTCATGCCCCACCCTACCCCTCACCTTCCTCATTCACCTCTCCCAGGCTGGGTGACCTTGGCTACTGTGAAGGGTGTGGTAAGGTCACGGCCAACAGATGCCTTCTGTTCTTCTGCAGGACAATCACGGCAACAGCATGCACCTCGGCATTTTCTTTATGGGGATTTTTGTGAGGAACAGGATCGGAAGACAGGCAGTAATATACAGGTAATCTCTTCCTCCCTCCTTCCCCTTCAGAGGCTGCTATGCAATGAGTCCAGAGCCACACCAGCCAGGCATCAGTTGCGTTTTCTCAGTTCAGATGGAATTAGCTGTCTTCAGGGTTGATGGGGGATGGGGCTTTTCCTGGAGGCTCAACCTTCCTGACTACAGGGAATGTGTATTTGAAGTCTGCTGAGTCAGTGGGACAGACCTTGAGTGTGGGAAGAGCAGGCTCCGTAGTCAGTCCTGCTGATTGCCTTTATTGGGGACCATCCCTGGCCGTTTAGGTCCAAACCATGTTCTTCCCACAGCCCTGCACCCTTTGTTTGACCATGTGCTGGAGAATCACAAACTAATCTTCATACTAACAAAAGGGGATTGATTGCCTATAAAAGTGTGTCTCAGAATCACTTGGTCTGTGATAACAAATTAATCGATTTGTGTATGTTTTATATTACTTGGAGCCTTTAACCTTCTTTACTATTTAGCACAAGCAAATCCAGTGCAGGGATGTGGTGACTGTCCCCCGCCCCACACCTGTCCACCAGCTGGCTCTTTGCATGGCTGCCTATAGGTTCCATCATGGCAGCATGCGCATTGTGTACCAGGGCAGTGTGGCCCTGTGTTCATTGACAGAACACCATCCTTGTATGTGCCTCTGATAAGTGTAGCTGTGCTTCTAGTGGTCAATGACAGTTGAAGCAGGCAAAGCCCCTCCTGGCCTGGAATCTTCCAGCGCACGCTCTCTGGATCAGGTAGAGCTTCATTTTACAGTTCTCCGATCCAACCTGTCCTGATTGGTGTTGCTCACCCAGAACCCACTCTACCATTGTTTTATGATGTCGCCCCGTTATTCTTTGAAGCTAGAATGAGGAGAGAGACCTTAGGACTTAAACATTTGAGGGCTAAGGAAACTGTATCCCAGTTGGTAAAATCTTACAAGGACTCAAGTTCTGCCGGTAGAACCCAGATAAAAATGCTGGGCATGGTAGCACAGGTTGTGCTTCTAGAGCTGGGAGGTGGAGCCAGGCCCATCACTGGGACTGCCTGACTAGCTAGGCTAACTTCCTTCGCAAGTTCCAGACCAGAGAGAGACTGTCTAGAAAACCAAGATGGAAGGACTGAGGAATGACACCCAAGGTTGTCCCCTGGTTTACAGACACACACAGACACACACAGACACACAGACACACACACACACACACACACACACACACACACACACACACACAAATGAGCACCCTGCACATACATGAGCTGCTGAACTGAAATAGTCATGTACACATGTCAGAACTGGAAGCTCCTGTCAGGGTTCATCTGATTCCCTCAGGTGCTGTTCCCAGGCGGGCACAGGGTGAGGACTGCCTGTAGAGTTTTGGCAGTTTTTTGAAGGAATTCATCTGGAAGAATGAAGTTACCTCTTGTCTCTTTAAGATCCTAGCAGCAGCAGGTGGCTTCTCAGCCAGGTGTCTGTGTCAGGGAGCACATGGATGGGGAGAGGACTCGTAGACAGGTGTGCAGAGCACAGCTGTTCTGGAATAGGCAGGTGACTGGGAGTAACTGAAAACCCCAGATAAAGAGTTCACCCATCCCTGACTCAGAGAGTAGATTCACTGAGTCAGGTTCCCCCTAGTGTCTGTATCTAATCTGCTTCAAGAAGGAGCGAATCAACTGGGATTTTTTTGCCTCGGGATGTGAGAGTTGAACTCTGTGTAAGAGGCTGCCTCAGTGCAGGGATTACAGACCTGGAGACAGGAAGTATCTACTGGGTGAGGAGCCTGTGGTCTTCTCAGGAAAGATGAGACCTTTCTCATGGTGAATACATAGGCCATGTTTGAGTAAGCCTAGTCACATTTCTTTGGCCCAGGTGGAATGACATTGGGAGTGTTACCCACAGCAAAGCAGCCATCCTACTGGAGCTGATTGACAAGGAGGAGACTGCGCTCTTCCACACAGTGAGTCCAGGGTTCTGCACAGCTTGAGGGGTACATTTTAAGCTAACAACACCCCTTCCTGATTCTCCATGTCCTAATATGTGCCTGTCCAGCCTTTTGATGGGGTACATTGTTGTCATCTATGAAGTCTACACTCAAGGACTGCATAATCAAGTCTCTCTCTCTCTCTCTCTCTCTCTCTCTCTCTCTCTCTCTCTCTCTCTCTCTCTCTCTCTCTCACACACACACACACACACACACACCCCATACCCTTCCCTCATTGTGTCAGGGTTGGGCTGCATTTCTATGTCTCCTGGGGCCCACGCAACCCATGGTAGCATGTTGGACACACCGGCACTCCACATGGGACTCAGTGCTGTTGAAGACAGTCTTTCTAATACTTGCCTGGTCCCACATGACCTCTTGCAAGGGACGAATGTTCCCACCCACTTTGAAATAAGATTCAAGTTTGTCCGACATGCCACGGCACTCTGGTCACAATCTTCTTCCTCAAGTGACTCCTAATTATATCGGATTGCATTTTCTGTTGTTGGCTGACCTGGATCTTTCAGTCCCTCAGCCTGCACTGTCTGGAGTCAGTTGATCCTCTCTTCCTCTTACCACACTCTCTCTGGTTGCGTGACATTAGTGTTAATTGTAGGCTCTGACTTGATTTGGTTGTTTTGAAAGTTCTGGTTTAAAATTATTGAGAACCTGTCTGTTCATTGCTGCAGTACCAGGATCTTTGATGTGAAGAATTCATTAACCGACAGTCATTTCTATCATCTTTGCTGGGCCACAGTAGCATGGGCACCATTGAACTCAATGGTTGAATCAGTTCCTGGCCCACATCTTATTTTTTTTTTCTTCACACGAAAGGGGACGGGATGGATGCCTGTACGGAACCATCTTTGTGAAGCAAATATCTCATCAACCAGATGTTTATTTTCCCATCTCTTCTTTTTCAAGGATGATATTGAAAACGCCAAGTACATTTCTCGGTTATTTACTACAAGGCACAAATTTTACAAACAGAACAAGATCTGCACCGAGTAAGTGATAATCTAGTTCACCGTTTCTCTGAATGGCGCAGTCCTATTAAATTGAGTGTCTCTGCGAGGTTGTTCCCCCCCCCAGGTTTCCGTTCATTCTTTCCCCTTGATCCTTCTAGAAACCATAGGAAGAAACTAAAGACAGTCAGGAGGGGGAGAAGTTTAAGTGCAGTCTACTGCAATCTATGTGCCTAGAGAGACAATCATTCCCAAATTGACTATAAATGTTTAACTTCCCGGATGGGTGGGCCACATCAGTGCCTTTCTGGCACTCGGTGCTGGGTTCGGAAGAGCCTAACTGCTCCCAATTTGCCCAGGTGCCCCTCCGTGTTAGATGCGGACGATATTCAGAAGTGGGGAGCGGCGTGATGAGCCAACTTAAAAGAGAAGATGCAGTCGCCGGCTCGGCCTGTTTCCGCTCACAGTTGGCTAACCCTGCGTGCGCTCCTGGGTCGTGCCATCTGACTGCAAATGAGAGGCCAGGGTAATTAGAGGGGATTTGGAAGGCACTCCGAGATGGCACGCATCTGTGTGTCTTTTTAATTTAGTTCAGAAATAAAGATGATAAATCTGAGTGTGATTGAGGGCACTTCCTCGTGGCCTGACCTCGGAGATGGCGTGCCGGGGGCCCAACTCTGCCAACGCCTTTACTTTGGTTGCTTTCAAAAGGCGGCCGACAGCAGAGCGCATTTGCCGCTTGGGCCCCCAAGGTGTTTAATTTTGGTTCAAAGAGCATCAGGGATGTAAATGCCAGCGAGACTGTCTTTCCACTCCCACAGTGGGCATATCCAAGCAGGGTAGACTATTGCTGTTCAGCAGGTGCCGCTGGAGAAGGCGGCTGCTCAGAACTGGATCCCCAGGTCAAGGCAGACTTTTTTCTCCTTCCATGCCCCACAGCCTCTTTCGAATCAGACTCTGCAGTTGGTCACTGCTGGGGTCTAAGAGTATAGCTCATATGTCTCATAGTCTAGGCCTGCCAGCAAAGATAGGAAAGATGTGTTAGCAGGCCAAGCAAGGGCATAACCTTGTCTTCTGTAGACACACTGTCATAATCACCCTATGCATAGGGTATTCTGCTTTTGCCTCTGAATTTGACTGGTGGTCTTGACACCCTCAAGTTCTGTAGCTGCCTCCTGTGTGGTGGATATGAGCCCCTTTCATAGTTCCAGACTTCTGGTTCATCCATTTCTCAGCGAATGGGTCATTGCTGTGTTGGTGCTTAGTGTGTCTTCTGTGGTCTGTGTTGACTGACAAGCGCGAACAGCATGTGTGACGCTGAAAATCAAGAACCCTGTTCTGGGGAAACCCTGAAAGGGAAGTACGTACCTCATCTTTCCCCCCCACACATTGAGCTCTGTAATCTCAAGTCAAGGGTATCCCTCCAGAGTTTTCCAGAACTTAAACTGTCTTGAAAGCCTCCTTCTCCATCTAGGGCTGTCTACGCATGGGCTACTCAGGCTCACCCTGTAGCGTCTGCTCCTGCAGAACTGGTCCTTGCCAGCTGGATGCCTCACTCTAGGGTTCGAAGAGTTGGAGGACCATGCTTAACTTAGGGGTGCTAACACTGAACCTGCTCAGCTGTTAAAGGCTCAACATTACTGCATTTGTCTCCGTGGTTTCACCAGAGCAAAGATATTTATCAGCAAGCTGGTAGAAGGGTGAAACCTCCAAACAAGGAAAGTCTTTCTTTGAGGAATTGTAGCCCAGTTAAAAATCTATATTTTGTTTTTTCATTTTGTTTTAAATACTGTGTGGTCCTGGGACCTCCTGATATCTGCTCTCAAGAATGGCTACCCTCTGTTCCTGCTCTGTTTACCTCTCTGTTATTGTTGTTTAACCAATGCTGGAGTACTCGCTGTGTATCAGACTTGCTGGGTTGGGGACGTACCTCAGTTATGAAATATTTGCCCATTTGTGGCTTTGACCCCCTAGCATCAGAACAGAATTTAAAGCAAACAGGTAAGACATCTGGCTTGGTAAACATTTGCAGCATGTACTATCTTTATGGGCTCAAAATTAAAAAAAAAAATATTTTCTCTAGTTTGAAATTTTATTTAAACTGGAAGCATTTTAAAAATATCTTTATTATGCACACAGATACACACTGGACACTGTTTTAAAAGTCCGTGTGCTGTGAGGTTTTCCAGTCTTTAATTCTCTCATGTCTCTAGAAGTAAGCCTCATTCCCCAGTAATAGTGAGGAAAGGGTTACAGAAAGATGTCTTCCGAACATTTTGAGGATAAAAGAAGAATGGCAAAAGAGTTTGTAGTGTCGCTGTGAACTGTGTGTGCTGTGTGTGCAGGTGTGAACTGTGTATGCTGTGTGTGCAGGTGTAAACTGTATGTGTTGTGTGTGCTATGTGTGCAGGTGTGAACTGTGTGCTGTATGTGCAGGTGCGAACTGTGTGTGCTGTATGTGCAGGTGCAAACTGTGTATATGTGCAGATGTGAACTATGTTGTGTGTACGGGTGCGAACTGTGTGTGCTGTGCGTGCAGGTGTGGACTGTGTGTGCTGTATGTGCAGGTATGAACTGTGTGTGTTGTGTGTGCAGATGTGAACTGTGTGTGTTGTATGTGCAGGTGCAAACTGTGCAGGTGAGAACTGTGTGCTGGGATTCAGGCCTTGCTGGTCTGGCTGGTCCCCTCCTTAGCCTCCCTTGTCTTTCTGACCTTTTGTTCTTTTGATCAGCAATAATGATGGTTCTTGTTTTTAATCTTTCATATAGACAGTCAAATTCTCCACCCCCAATCAGACGCCAGCCCACCTGGAGCCGGTCCTCACTGGTGAGTACACTCCTCAGTCAGTGGTCTGGCTGTTGGCATAAAGGTTTGTGTTACAGATTTGAGGGGCAGTGACTAAGGGTACCATGACCAGGGTAGATTTGCTGGAAGTATAGAGGGCCATCATTCACTTGTAGGAGGTGTGGTAAGTATCCACTCTGTCCTGCTCTCTCGTGGACACCTCCCTCCTCTCTGCTTGAGATTTGAGGTGCTCCTCAGGCTTACTCCAGGCCAGAGTAATCATCCCTTCAGATCATTTGCTTATCTTTCTGGTGACATGTCCCAGTTGTAAGTGCCACAGATAGAGCTGAGCACACCAGCCAGAAAAAAAAAATGCTTTTTAAGTGAACTGCAACCGAACAATAAGCTCAGTATAGCGAATCGAGTGCTTGAATGGGGCCTTTGCTAATTTCCAGACTTTAGTCAATCAGCCCCTGACTTGGGCTGGTTTTCTTACTTGTTAAAAGCTGTTGTCCTCCTCCCTGGTGACGTGACTGGAAAGCACAGCTATAGTCCTGCTGTAGACCCTTCGTGTTTAAGGATTATACAGGGTGACAGAATAGATCTGTGCTTTCTTTTCTGCTTCTTGTCACCGCTCTTTGAGGTGTGACTTTTTACAGATAGTCAGAACAAACACGTGGACTTCCTACTCTGCTGAATGTACATGTACAGGTAGGTCCCTGGAGTCGATAGACAGGAACACCAAAGGAAGTTTTTTTCCATATCCAACCTGAACCTCGACTGTCTTCAACTTCCCTCTTAGAATGTTTGGAGGACATTTTTGTTTTATTCCAAGAAAGAGTGTAACATAGACTCTTAGAATTCTAGAGCTGAGCCACATGGGAATTCCTAAGCCCACGTGGCTGTTGCTGATGTCAGTGTGACTCTGTCTCCTTCTTGTGGTCCTCCCTCCGCTTTGGCAATCTGGAAGGACCTTGTGTGTCTTCCCCGGAGCACAGGGCATTTGCTCACACACTGGCCGCCACTCCCACTGTTACCGCTGTCCTCCTTTTGTCTGCATCTCCCGTTCTCGTCAATGAGCTCAAGTGTCATTGACAGACCCCATGTTCTTAGGCAACCTTGGGATCCACAGAGCCTCCCTTTTTTGCTGGGATGAGGTGGTCTACAGGGGTCTGGATTCTGAGGTCTCTCTTCACCCTGCCCTGTAGGTCTGAGCTACCCTTACATGTCAGACAACAGACTACAGAATCTTACTGGTCCTTGCCGATGATCATCTTGACTTCCTTGCCAATTTCTGTTTTTCTCTCTCTTTGATGATGCCTGTTCTCATGGCTTTTTTGGGGGGTGGTCAAGTTGACACAACCCTCTGGATATACCTGATATACAGAGTCTCATTTGAAGACTTGCCTCCATCACTTTGGCTTGGTCAAGTCTGCAGGGCATTTTCTACATTGCTAATTGATATAGGAAGGCCCCGTCCACTGTGGGCGGAGCCATTCCTGGGCAGGTGGGTCTGGGCTGCATAAGAAAGGTAGCTGAGCAAGCCAAAGCAAGCCAGGAAGCAGTGTTCCTCCATGCTTTCTGTCTCAAGCTCCTGCTTTGAGTTCCTATCTTCATCTCCTCAGTGGACTGTGACCTTCAAGCAGACAAACACTTCCCTCCCCAAGTTGCTTTTGGTCATGGTGTTTTTATCACAGCAATAGAAACCAAACTAGAACATCCATGTTGTGGTGTTTATTTCTGTATTAGCCAATCTGGGAACAAGTATTAGAATAAATAAATAAAATAAAAAGTAAAAAAAAATTAGAATAGATTGAACATTGACATAGTTTAGTAGAAGAGCATTTGCCAAACATGTAAAGGGTGGGTGACCTTAGGTGGATCTAGCCCAACACCCTCCCTGTCACAAAAAAAGAAAGAAAGAAAGAAAGAAAGAAAGAAAGAAAGAAAGAAAGAAAGAAAGAGAAAAAAATTAAATCAGCTATTATTGGTTTTTCACTGTAAACGTAGCGCACTTCATAAAGCCACTTATGGATTTATTTTAATAGGAGTAGGAGGTGGCCATAACCAAACTTCTGCTTCTGTTTCTCACATCCTTTTGTCCTCATTCTCTCTCAATAAATAAAGAGGACAGTCCAGGCCCGCCATGGGAAATTCTAGTTGATTTATGAATTGTCAACAAAAGGGAGAATACCTTGAAACTGGAATCTCTAAGACCACCCACGAGGACTCGTGGGATGCTCAGAAGTCCCAGCTCCCCTTCGCACCTGGAATCCTCTCAGTTCATCCTGATGCTTCTCTCCTCTCTGGTTCCTGTTGACTTTTGGATCCCTTGTTCTCATGTCCTTCCTTGTTACCCACTTGGTGCCTTGAAACTCACTATATGGACCAGGCTGGCATTGAATGCACAGAGATCTGCCTTCCTCTGCTTCCCAAGTGCTAGAATTAAAGGTGTGTGCCAACAAGCCCAGCTTCTGCGTCAGTTATCTTGAGATCAGAGCTATAAGACTAGTAGAGCTAGAGGCACACTGTCCTCTCTGGTGCTTTATATATTTTAATATCCCTGCCCCAGCACAGGAAGTGTGCCCTCTTCTGCAGCAGGAAGTCGTTCAGACTGGTCTAAACAGCTACGTTTAAGACTCTGGGAGAGATTCTGCATTGGCTAGGAGGCTGTCCTTACTGCCTGGCCCATGCTACATTTGCTTCTGCAGTGCCATTGACACTGGGGTATCACACACTGGACTCCTATGTAAACTCACCACTGGGCCAAGCTGGATGCAGCCCTGACCCTACAGGAGCCTCCTGTGGTGCTGTAAACTGGGACCATGGGCTCTGCTGCTGTGTAAGGAACATGTGGGCCCGGGAGGGAGCCAGTTTTGGACAAAACAAAGCAAATTTCCTTCTTTCTGTTTCTTTGCTGGGTGCATCTCTTCTGACTACATCTGTTACGAAGGCCAATGCTTGAGAGCATCAAATGGCTGCTCCTGACTTTGGATGGATGGCCTCTTTTTCTCTCTGGCCTTGAGCCATTTTTTGCTGTCCTGAGCTTTACTACCAGATGGTAGCTTATGTCTGTGGAAGAAGATAGGTCAGAAGGGTGGCCTACAGTGATGGAGTCTGCTTCTCTGGGTGTTGGGGTAGTTTTCTGACATCTTCCAATAGTCTTCATGGCTTCCCCAGCTCTGTTTTCTCTGTTTCAGCCAAGACAGCAGCCGTATATCCTGCCTCCCATGCATGTCCAGTGCAGTGAGCACTACTCGGAGACCCATACTTCCCAAGGTAACTGTAGCTCCTCCTCCTGCCTCTTAAAGACAAAAGTCTGGGTCCTAGGGCACAGCACAGAAGCTTGCTTGAAGATGTCAATGATGATTCGATGGCAACACTCTCATTGTCTCATCATGGTGGCTACATTGTCATTGTCTGATCACAGTGCCAACATTGTCATTCTCTGGTCGTGGTGGCAACATTGTCGTTGTCTGATCACTCAGCGGTGACCTTCAGCATATCAGCTGCCTGGGAAGAAGACCCCCAGGCAAAGTGGAGGCTGTGTTATTGTTCCCTCCTCTTCTACCCATTCTTAGTGGGTCAGGGTTGGAGCTGGACAGCTCAGCCCTCCCACATGCACACTTCACCCTGCCAAGGCCAGCAGCTTGGAGCAGCCACAGCGTAATGGGGTGACTGGGAGAAACTCACCCTCCTCACTCAGTGCATTTCTTAGTCTCGCTTCCGGCTCTTTCGCCATGTACAGGGATAAGAATGAGCATGGATCCGGTGGTCGTGAGGTGTCAGGGGCTAGGCTGGGGACTTACTATGTGTTGTCTCATTTGATCCCTTCAGTAAGCCTGAGCTAGTACTGTTTCCATTCAGAAATAGGGAGAGATATTGCCATTCAAAACACACTTTCTCCACACCCCCACCCTCATCCCGTGTGTGTGTGTGTGTGTGTGTGTGTGTGTGTGTGTGTGTGTGTTCCAAAGGTCCATGTTGGATGTTTCTCCTCTAATCACTTTCACCTATTTTTTTTAAAGGTTTATTTATTTATTATTATTATATGTAAGTACACTATAGTTGTCTTCAGACACTTTTCCTTCTCTCTCTGGCCCCGCTCGCTGTAGCTGTCTTCAGTCATCCCAGAAGAGGGCATCAGATCTCACTACAGATGGTTGTGAGCCACAAAGACTTATTTTATTTATATGAGTACACTTTAGCTGTCTTCAGACACACCAGAAGAGGGCATTGGATCCCATTACAGATGGTTGTGAGCCACCATGTGGTTGCTGGGAATTAAACTCAGGACCTTTGGAAGAGCAGCTGGTGCTCTTAACCACTGAGCCATCTTTCCAGCCCCACTTTCACCTTTTGAGACACGTTTTAGTACTAAACCTGTCATCAGGCTCCTCTTTCCCAAACACACAATGGTGGGATTACAGACACTAGTGGCCACACCTAGCATTTTTATATGTGTGCTGAAGATCCAGACCCAGGCCCTCACTTTCAGCTGAGCCGTCACCCCAGCTTAGTTCACTTTATCTCTTTTATCACCAAACCATCAAATTCTTTTATTGCTGAGCTAACTACATCTTTAAAACGAGGATCAAAAACCTTATATATTGCATGTTTTCTGAGTCTCGGGTGTCTGTTACCCTCTCCTAGCTGTTCGAAAGCTGCTGTAAGTTGAAAACTGGAGCATGAAACCCAAAACAAGACCATTTAGTGTGATCGTGCCTTTTGTAAACAGCCTAGCAGAGACACTCCAGATCTGTGGGAAGAAACCAAACCCCATCGGAGGTGGATAAATCCTCATACCTTGCTCCCCTTGTTTCTCCCACCTTGATTAATTTTGTCTATACTTGCTTTTCACATAGGTAGGTTTTAAAAAGATTTGTTTATTTAATTGTATATGAGTTTATATTGTATATGTATATGAGTGCTTACATGTGTGTGATGGTATATAAACCACTTAGTATATCATTTGAATTCAGTGCCCATGGAAGCCAGAAGAGCATGACAGACCCTCTAAAACTGGGCTTATAACAGTTGTGAGCATACATATGGGTTCTGGGAACCAAATCTGTGGACCTTGCAGTCAGTGCTCTTAACCACCGAGCCATCGCTCCAGTCCAACTGGATGCTGCTGACTAGGATTCTCTTCTTCACCTTTCCCTTGTCTCCTCTGCTCAGAAAAGCGTATCAGCAGGAGGATGGCTTCCCAGTGCGTTTGTGTGTATATGAGAGGAACTTCGGATATCCAGAGTGGGCCTGACTTAGAAACTGGCTTTTAGTGGCTCTTGAGTTGGCGAGGTGACTCAGTAGTTGTCTTAGTTGGGGTGTCTAAGATAAAACACCATAACCAAAAGCAACTTGGAGAGGAAAGGGTTTATTTTAGCTTATAATCCTTAGGTCATCACTGAGGGAAGTCAGGACAGGAAATCAAGGCAGGAGCTGACACAGAAACCATGGGGGGCACTGTTTACTGGCTTGTTTCTCATGGCTTACGCAGCCCGCCTCTTTATCAAAGTCTACCTGCCCAGGGTGGCACATCCACAGGAAGCTGGGCCCTCCCACAGTAATCAAGACAATGCCCCACAGACTTGCCAGTCATGTGGAGGCATTTCTAGATTGCCGTGTCTTAAAGTTGACATAAAAGCTAGGCGCTGGAGCAGTTAAGTCACTCGCTGCACAAGAGTGAGGGCCTCTGAAGTCACACAAATGCTAGGTGAGGGTGCTAACCCAGCTGAAGTCCAGCCTCAGCGTAGAGGTGGGATCCCCTGAGCTAGACGGCTGGTGAGACTAGCCAATGGAGGGCCCCGCCTGAGCGAATGAAATACAAGAGTGACCATCAGCACAAACAACGTTCCTCCATACAAATGCATGCCCATGCCCCCACAAACATGTATGCTCCCACATACATGTAAGCCCCATATAATGTAAGCCCCCACAAACACACATGCCCCCACATACATGCATGTGCCCACATACACACATGCCTCCACATATTTGCATGCCCCCAAACATGCATGCATCCACATACATGCATAGCCCCACATACACGCATGCCTCCACAAACACGCATGCCCCCACAAACACATGTACCCACATACACAGATGCCTCCCCATACATGCATGCCCCCAAACATGCATGCATCCACATACATACATACATACATACATGCCTCCACATACATGCATACCCCCCAAACATGCATGCATCCACATACATACATACATACATACATGCCTCCACATACATGCATGCCCTCCCAAACATGCATGCATCCACATACATGCATACATACATACATACATACATGCCTCCGCATATATGCATGCCCAACAAACATGTATGCATCCACATACATGCATACATGCCTCTGCATATATGCATGCCCCCCAAACATGCATGCCTCCACATACATGCATACCATAAATACACATGAAAGCAGCTTTTGTAGCCCTTTACATTCTTTCAGCTTTTGTTTCTTTTACAGGAATTAATCTTGATGGCGGAGCTAGAGGGCAGTTTCAGAGCACCTTGGAAAGCTCCTGATTCTGACTTTGCCATCCACAGGCTGCTGCTCAGAAACCATGACTGTGCTGGCCACACTGTTGGTCTTGCTGCTTTCTGAGTGCTCAGCAATCCATTAGGTTAAGAGCCCTTTTCTGATGTAGTCAGAGGCAGCAATTCCGAGGGTAGGGCAGTCTCAAGTCTATTGCTCTATTAAACCTTTGACTCCCTGGCCCAGATATCCGGTTCTGCCCCTAAGCTGTGCACAAGAGGCCAGTTCTACCCAACAAGTGGCTCATTGTTTGAATCTAATTATAGCAAAGTGGAGACTATGCCTAGGCGACACCCACTCCCACTCCATACACTGTCTTCGCAGTGTGCTCCGACATGTTCTAGGCATGCTAACCCAGAGAACAGTCCTTTGTGACATGTGTGATGGGGGTTAGGACTCTGCTCTTTAGGACACATTTTGGTAATTCACTCTAGGGACATAGAGACACCTCTGGTGAAACAGGATGGTGTGTGTGGTGCTTCACGTGGCTTTATTTGACTTTTTGCAGACAGCATTTTCCCTGGGAACGAAGAAGCCCTGTACTGCAATTCTCACAACAGCCTGGACCTGAATTACTTGAACGGCACGGTCACCAATGGCAGCGTGTGCAGCGTTCACAGCATCAACTCCCTCAGCTGCTCCCAGAGCTTCATCCAGGCGTCTCCAGTGTCCTCCAACCTCAGCATCCCTGGAAGTGACATCATGAGGGCTGATTACATCCCCAGCCACCGCCACAGCACCATCATCGTGCCGTCTTACAGGCCGACCCCAGATTATGAGACAGTCATGCGGCAGATGAAGAGGGGCCTGATGCATGCAGACAGCCAGAGCCGGTCTCTGCGTAACCTCAATATCATCAACACCCATGCCTATAACCAGCCCGAGGAATTGGTGTACAGCCAGCCGGAGATGCGGGAGAGGCATCCCTACACGGTCCCGTATGCACCCCAGGGGGGCTATGGTCACAAACTCATTAGTCCGTCTGACCAGATGAATCCCAAAAATAGTGCGATGCCTAGCAAGCCGGGGGCCAGCTCCATCTCACACACAGTGAGCACTCCGGAATTAGCCAACATGCAGCTCCAAGGAGCACAACACTATAACACAGCCCACATGCTCAAGAACTATCTCTTCAGGCCACCACCCCCTTACCCTAGGCCCCGTCCTGCTACCAGCACCCCAGACCTCGCCAGCCACCGCCACAAATATGTCAGCGGCAGCAGCCCTGATCTGGTAACTCGGAAGGTACAGCTCTCCGTAAAGACCTTCCAGGAGGACAGCTCTCCTGTGGTCCATCAGTCTCTGCAGGAGGTGAGCGAACCCCTCACGGCCACCAAGCACCACGGTGGCGGCGGTGGCAGCACGGTGAATAAACGCCACAGCCTGGAGGTGATGAATAGCATGGTGCGAGGCATGGAAGCCATGACGCTTAAGTCTCTCAATATCCCCATGGCTCGCCGCAACACACTTCGGGAGCAGGGCCCTTCCGAGGAGGCGGGCGGCCACGACATGCATGGGCTCCCCCAGTATCACCACAAGAAGACATTCTCAGACGCCACCATGCTGATCCACAGCAGTGAGAGCGAGGAGGAGGAGGAGGCCCCGGAGGCAGCACCTCAGATTCCTGCGCTTCGGGAGAAAGTGGAATATAGTGCCCAGCTGCAGGCTGCCCTGGCCCGCATTCCCAACAGGCCCCCACCTGAGTACCCAGGGCCAAGGAAAAGTGTCAGTAATGGGGCACTGAGACAGGACCAGGGGATCCCCCTTCCTGCCATGGCCAGGGCCAGGGTGCTGAGACACGGACCAGCCAAGGCCCTCAGTGTCTCCCGGGCTGAGCAGCTAGCTGTCAACGGGGCCTCCCTGGGTCCCTCCATCTCTGAGCCTGACCTAACCAGCGTGAAGGAGAGGGTCAAGAAAGAGCCTGTGAAGGAAAGGCCGGTGTCCGAGATGTTCTCCCTGGAGGACAGCATTATAGAGAGAGAAATGATGACCAGGGTGAGTGCCCCCACTCCCAGGTCACTGATGGTAGGAAGCCCCGGAGCTGGAGACCTGGAGCAGGGAGGCTTCAGGGAGCGGTTCGGGATTTAAGGGATTGTGGGCGTTTCAGGCAAGAGTGATGATGTCCCCAGGTGTCAGGGATGCTTTTTCAAATAACCCCTTCTGTCCCACTGTCACTCCTGGCTTGTGGCTGGTGTGCTTGGTACGAGAACATCTTAGTGATTGGGTGTGTTCCTGAGGATTTCACTCCTGGGCTCCAGTCCCTGACAGATCTGCTCTATGAGAAGCTCACACGCGCGTGCATGCACATGCATCGTACGCACGCATACCACATCCTAAGACACCCTGTTACGTTGGCGTTACAGATAACCCTTCACTGGGACACGCCCAGCCTAGAAAGCTAGTTCTGTTGTTGGGGCGAGACCACATGGTGATAGATGTGTATAAAGGAGACAATAAACACCTCTTCCAAGGAGATTATTGTTGGATTGTAGTTGCTGATGGGGGAAAAACAATTCCCCCGTTACCGCTTTTCCTGGAAATCCTGACCTCCTTAAAAAGTCATTCCATTCCATAACTAATTGAGCCAATCGACTTCTCCACTCACCACAGCTGTGCTGTCAGGTAGCTGGCCTTCGGTTAGGAACTCTGGAAGTTCCTATTTGCTTTGTTGGGGGTCATGAGGCTCGTTACTAAGTCCTCCGAACTCATCCTTGGGAATCAAGCCAGAGGAAGGAGTGAAGGCCCGTCTGACAGAAGCCACACTGCTGGGTTCAGAGATCAAATCCAAACTTGTTACTTTAGAACAACCTGATGGCGGCTCAACCCTGAGGTTCTGGTGGTGAGCAGGGTGGAGACATCAGGGACAGTGTGGATGGATCTATTGCTTCTTCCTTTGTAGATGGAGAGGGGAAGGGAGTGTGTGCTGTGCCTCTATGATTTAAACACACACACACACACACACACACACACACACACACACAACTTTGGCTGGGGATAAAGTGAAATGCGGGGGTGGGTACCACGAGGAGACAGCTTTCACAGCTTGGGAACAAAGTAATGCATTGGTGTAAAATGATGGTTCAGCACCTCTTGGCTCCGGGCCTCTTAAGAGCTGCGTTCGCTTCAGGAATCCATCACTATTGGCATTGAGCTTCGAGGTCCGCCCTGCCAAATTGAGACTTAATGATGTCCACATGGCCTTGTAATCTCATCCTGGTCCTCCCCATCTTCTTACCCAGATTAAACAAATAGCCTGCAGCCATGACCCTGCTGCTGGTCCTCTCGTGGAAGCATCACACAAATCAAGAAAGAGCGAAGAGGTGTTTTCTGCTGGTCCCCTTCCCCAGTTCTGTTCTATTCCAGGATGGCGGATCATTCCTAATGGCATATTTCACCAGTTAGCTTTTAGCTCAAGAACATGACTGCCTACATCTGCATTCCTTCCCCTGTTAGACCCCCTCACCCAGCCCCATACAACTAGGAGTTCACAGGCCAATCCCCTTGCTCAGTGTTCCAACCTCAGAGAAGCACCAGGAGGTCCAGCATGAAGGCCATCCCTGCCAGTGGCTCCAACACCCAAGATGAATCTTTGTCTTGAAGTCTGTATTTGTACTCACTGGCCTAGGGAGCGTCCACACAGCTTCCATATTCCTCTGTGTATGGAGAGTAGGAAAGAAGGCTCCCGAAGCCACACCAGACCTTACTAAGAGAACAGAGCTCAGCCGGGCAGTGGTGGTGAACACCTTTAATCCTAGCACTCGGGAGGCAGAGAGGCAGGTAGATTTCTGAGTTCGAGGCCAGCCTGGTCTACAGAGTGAGTCCCAGGACAGCCAGGGCTACACAGAGAAGCCCTGTCTCGAAAAACGAGAGAGAGAGAGAGAGAGAGAGAGAGAGAGAGAGAGAGAGAGAGAGAGAGAGAGAGAGAGAGCAGAGCTCCTGAAGCCACAGCAGACCCCCTTACTAAGAGAACAGAGAAACCTCAGGCCCTTTGGAGGAACTGGAGGGGGATGGGTATAGGGAGAGCTCATTCACGTCTTGTGGGGTGAGTGGTTCAGAATGCTGCCATTAGGGCCCATCCTTTGCTCCCTCTGTCACCTTGAGGATACTTCCCACTTTCCATCCTGGAGCCGGGACTCAGGTGCAGAGAGCAGAGAAAGCCAACTCAGGTCTTCTAGTTTGATTTGGAGGTGACTGACAGCTTACACCTAAGAGGCCAGTTCAGTTATCACTGTGTCCAGTTCTCCCCAGGTAGGTAGTGAGCCTTTCCCAAGGACGGCAATCCCTGCCCTCTGGAGGCAGAGGTGGGAGGATTACTTAAAGGTCAAAGGACACCCAGGGCAACCTAATGACACCCTGTCTCACAATCAAACCACAACAAAACATTTGAAGCATTTCAAAATTCAACGAGGACAGGAGAGAATTACCTTTCACAAAACTGAACTAATGAGTAAATAAATCCAAAGTCATCCTGACAGCCTCCTTGGTGTGGAGATGCCAAGGTCGTTCTTGTGGTCCCACAACCAGCCTTCAGTTGTCTGTCACATCCTCACAGCTGGCCCTCCTCTCCAATGCACCCGTGGCTGTCCATGGGTTAGCCTGTCACCTGAGCAGTTGTCCTGTTGGTAGCATCCCTCACAAAGGTGTTACCCATTGTAAGTCACACCATGGTGGCAATGAGGCCCATGTAAGATTGTCCCTGCTACCCCATCCCCACCTTCTCCAACAGCATGGCTCCTTTGAGACACCGCCTCCAGGAGTAAATGAATAAACAATTAAATAAGAAAGCAGGCTACCACTCCATCCATAGGAGTCACAGGCATCTACAGACTGGCACTGCTTCAGATCACATGCAAATGTCCTTTTTCACATTGATCCCTGAATGTCTAAGACAAAATGATCTTCAAGAGCTGTGCCCAGTAGGCTGCCACACTCCTGCTGATGCCAAGGGCGAGAGGGTGTCTAACAGTGGTCCCAACATCCAGCCCTGACTACACCAGGTTCAGCCTAAGGACGAGATAGGCCTCTCCAGTCCACACTCCAGTCAAGCCCTCCAGGAACGGACAGTAGCCACTGCCCTGTTAGCCCTGATGAGCGCAAAGGTCAAAGGCTTGGTGGTTCGTCATCTGGCCAGCCTGGGGTGGTGGTGACCTCGTTAAGCTGTGGTATGCCCTGTTCTGGGGCTGGCAAAGCAGATGTTTTGGGGGCAAGGGGTAAGTGTAAGACTCAGGTCTTCATTCTGAGCCCCTCAGAGTAGTTCCCCATTTGCTGGTGTGTATGGTGCTGGTGTGTGTGACACTGGTTTGCGTGACGCTGGTGTGTATGGCACTATTTTGGTAGCTGGGGGGGTTTACACCATTAGTCAGTGCAAACGGCCTGTCCTTGGGAGGGACTCCTATGGCCCATGTACTCCTGTTTTCTTTCTCCTGTCTTCAGCCTGTATTTTTCTAATGTGTATTGCATGAACCCCCTTTTGGTTCTCTTGCAAACCCCGCCCCCCGGCAAGGTATATTTGTTAGGGAGTCTGTCTTTATCTTTCTAACGTATGAGTTAATTAAGAATAAAAGCCCTGGGGTCCTGTAAGAACTGACTTCCCTGGGCATGATGGGGATAATGGGAAGGCCGTGCTTGAATTTGCCCTGCTAGTGGCGAATGTCTGCATTCCTTGGCTGGGGAGTTACAGATTTGGGGAGATTAAAACACATTCCAGCCTTCCCCTGGAATTATAAACAATGAGAACGTGTCTTTTCTTGCCGAAAGAATCTAGAGAAGCAGAAGATGACGGGCCTGCAGGCACAGAAGAGACCGCTGATGTTGGCAGCGCTGAATGGGCTTTCAGTGGCTCGAGTCTCGGGGCAGGAAGACGGTCGCCATGATGCCACCCGAGTCCCCATAGATGAGAGGGTGAGTTCTGGGCTTGTCAGATGTGACTTGTTCTCTGTGCTTCCAGATTCCAGAAGTTCCTCTTTGCCTAGACCTGTCAGTGCCACTTGCCTCGTGCCTTCTTCTTTCAGTTGAAGAAGACTTGGTCCAAGTGTGCTGTATTAGAGCCAACCCCTTCCAGCATCTCCTCTTTCCTCATTCTGGTCTCAACCTGTAGCTCTTTGGTTAGGTATTGAGAGCCATGATTCTGTGGTGGAGAGAGGGGCCCTGAAACTGCCTAGCTTGCTATCAGGAGGCCCAGAAACCGATTTTTCCTAAGTTCACTGAATAACATTTAGACCGTTAGATTTCTGTCAGCAGACACTTGGTATTAGAATGGGACATTTTGTATTGGGTCAAAAGGGACATTTTCCCAATTAACACCATGATTTGGAATTAGGACTCTGGCCAAGGAAGGGAAAAAGCAGGGGTTTTGTGAGGGTTGACCCTCAGCACTCTACCACTGTGAACTGGTAGCCTCCTAAGGTTTAATTCAGTGAACCCTGCTGTGAGAGTCCAGAAAAGAAAGCCTGGTCAGTTGAGACTAACAAGAAGCATAAGCAGCCAGGAGTAACAGCAGCACAAGAGTCTGAATTTCAGCTGAAGCCAGTCTTTGCAGTATGTAGCTGAGTGAGAAAGGAAATGGCTGTCAGACCAGAGAGACTTAACAGCAGATAGCAGTGAGGGCCATCGCTGAGCACCCACTGACTCTCCATCTTGAAATCCCCTAACTGGGAATACTGAGAGCCCGTTGGCTCTGTTGAATTGAGACAGCTGACGCCTCCTTCCCTTGCAGCTCAGAGCCCTGAAGAAGAAGCTGGAAGATGGAATGGTGTTCACGGAGTATGAACAGATTCCAAACAAAAAGGCCAACGGTACCTTCAGCACTGCCACTCTGCCTGAAAATGCCGAGCGCAGCCGGATCCGAGAAGTTGTCCCTTATGAGGAGAATCGAGTGGAGCTCATCCCGACCAAAGAAAACAACACAGGCTACATCAACGCCTCCCACATCAAGGTGAGGGACATGTCAGGGGCATATGGCAAGATGCCTGTACTGGCTAAACTCAGCCTTTCTTATGTGCTAACCTGCCCTAAGCCATGGAGAGCGAGACTGTCCTGTAGGGGATGGACACTGGAACAGTCACAGCCTTCACTGTTACTGGTATTTTTACTCTGTTCCAAAGCAGCACAGCTATTGCTTCTTCTTTATAATACCAGAGCCAATTCGCTGTAGAGCCAAAAATCTAATTTTCAGTACTGTTCACGAGAGCAGAGTGATCTATACATAAGCCACGGTTGGTTGCATAGGAGATTCTCAGTTATTAGTGGGCGTGTGAGGTTCTTTTTTTACTTTTTAGATTTATTTGTTTTTATCTTATGTGTGTAAACGCCTGCCTGTGTGCATGTATGTATGTGTGCTGTGTGTATTCCTAGCGGCTGTAGAGGCAGGGAGAGGGTGTCAGAGCCTTTGGACCTGGGTGTTTTGGAGGTTGTGAACCTCCGTGTGGGTGTGAGGAGCTTCGAGAGCAGTCAGTGTTCTTAATCTGTCAGCCATCTTCTCCAGCGTGTATTTCTGTTAATGTCTCGGATACTTCATGTCTCAGTATGCCACAGCTTAGCTAGACCTTAGACACAATTCAGAACTGTGAACACATGATTTCCTAAGCAGCTCACCTTCCCCACTTTTTCTAATAACTGAGTATATTTCTTTAAAACACGGCTCTGAACTCTCAACTGGGAGAGTGCTTCAAAGGCTCTTGCTTGGTCAGTGGGTACAGGACTTTTATTTTAGTGTAGTTTATTTTATTGAGATAGAGTCTCTCTGTGTAGCCCTGGATGTCCTGGAACTCGATCTGTAGACCAGGCTAGCCTCAAACTCAGAGATCACCTGCCTCTGCCTCTCTAGTGCTGGATTAAAGGTGTGCACCACCACTACCGCCTAGCTGAGTATAGGACATTTTTAACCAACACAGTTCGCCTGATTAATCTGTATGAGCAGTAGCTTTGAACTCTTACTTTTCTTGGACTTTTCAACTCTGGCAGAATTGCCAGGAGTCTCCTTTGAGCCTCCTAAGGTGTAGTTAGGCATCTGGGTTGTGTATCACTGACAGCCAATTTCCGTATGGGATGTGATGGTAAGGTACGGTATTTTTATGCTCAGGGCATAGGTAGGACACAGATGCGTTTATAACATATAGGCAATTTTTTGGCTCTTATTTTTGAGGAGAACAAAACTAATAAAAGAATGAATGCCAGGGATCTCTTAAATAAACCAACGATGGCATCCGTTAGATTAGGAAATAATGAGAATAACACCCTCAAAGATGAGGACTCCACAGCTGCTTTCCAATGAAGTGTCTCTGAGAGCCGTACAGAGGGACACTCGCCTGGCCTCCTCCCTTGGCCCAGTCTCTTTCCCATTTTCCATCTGCTCTTTGGAAACAGCTGTCACTCCACATAAACAGTGCCCTCCGGGTATTGTTACCCGAGATGCCTTCCCTTCTGCGGTATTCTCAGAGGCCCACATTTTCATCCTGCGGATCCCGGGTAGACGTGGGTGCATTTCCCAGGCCCAGAGAGCTTGCAGGAACTTGCCCTTGGTTTCTGGGATTGATATATTTCAACACTGTTTTCTCCCCTGGGTTCAAAGCAGCAGTTAACAGAGGAGAATGGTGTCCTCCAGAGGGGTAGTCGCATGATGTCTTCCAGAGGGGGTGTCACATGATGTCCTCCAGAGAGGGAGTCACGTGTGTGAATACGCTTCTGCAGTACCGATGATTTCAGCCTGGTTTTTAATGCTCTTCCGTCAATACCTGGAGAAGACAGCTTCTCGGCAGCTTCTCGGCAAGGGTTTATGGTTCCTATATGTTGGGTACCTGATATTTTGACGGCCTAGTTCCACAGAGGCCACATTCCCTCCCTCCCTCCACTCAGTGTGTGCGTGTTTTCTCCCACCAGTATGTGGAAAGTGGATTTCCTTGCCAGCTCTGCCCCGAGCATGTCTTGTGTAAGGAGACAATAGCTGATGTTATTTTCGCCTGAATCAAGTTAGTATGTAGTTTCGTAAAATCAGTGAGGGGGAAAGTCTCAGACCCTCATCCCCCTCATTGCTTCTGGAACCCTCTGGGGGTCTGCATTGCATGGATGTGTACAGGGGCCCATCGTTGTCATCTCAAGGCACAGGAAAGGAGGAGAGAGAGAGAGGAAGCATTCACCTTTGCACCCTGAGAGCATGACCTTCAGCTCGGTGGGCTTGTTCTTGCCACTGGAATGTTTCTGCACATGGACTGCTTTTATTAAAAGTCAGCTGTATAACCCTGTTCTTCAAACTCAGAGTCACAGCCCTTTAGTGGCTATAAAACTGATGGAGTGGTTGGAATCATGCATAAACTTTAATAAAATATAGACTAAAGCTTGAAATGTATAAGCATACATTATACAAATGAGTATAGGTAAGGTTTCTGTGACGTAAATTCTGTTAATTTATTCTTAGGTATGTGCATATACCCTTGTGTACCTATGGGTTTATATGAGTTCATGTGTATGTTTTGTATGTGGTATGTATGTGTACATGTCTGAGTGCACTCCCTCTTCTATGCACACATGAAGGCTGAAGGTCAACAACAATTATCTTCTGTATCTTCTTAGCCTTATTTTTTTAATTACATTTAACATTTTTATTACATTTGTTTTGTGTGCCCAATGTCTGGTGTGTGTGTGTGCACGTGCATAGGTCAGAAGACAACTTTGTTCTGGGGGGGATCAAACCTGGGTCGTCAGAGTTAATAGCAGGCACCTTCACCCAAAGATCCATCTGGCTGAGCCCCTCTGCCTTACTTTTTTTGAGATAGGGTCTTTGCCTAAATCGAGTCTCCCTGTTTCTGCACGTTTGGCCGGTGAGCCCCAGGCACCCTTTCTCCTCAGCCTCCTTAGCACTGGGATACTGGCACCCAGCACTACCCCCAGCTCGTGTGTGTGTGCTGGGGGTCAGACTTAGGTCTCCGTGCTCACGCAGCAGGCACTTTTCACTGCTCCATCTCCTCGGCCCATACATGGCACGTATCAGGTCTTGCATGCAATAAAAGATCAGGTGAGTATGACTTGATAATCTCGCTTTAGCAAAAAAAACCAACAACAGTATTTTGGTGTAAAAGTGTGTCATCTGTTACTGATGGCTTCTGGGATTTTAGGATTTTGCACCAATCCACTTGGTCCAAAAGAAGTTAGACTGGAAGATAGTCCCAGCAGCTTGGCTCACTTACCGGTGTGTTCCTCGGCTTGCAGGTGGTGGTCGGCGGATCAGAATGGCACTACATTGCCACCCAGGGGCCCCTGCCACATACATGCCATGACTTCTGGCAGATGGTGTGGGAGCAGGGGGTGAATGTGATTGCCATGGTCACTGCAGAGGAGGTAAGGAGCGGCTTACCTGACACCCTTGTCCTGGGGACGGGGTAGTCAGAAGGTGTGCCTGGTACCCAGGACTTTGACTCAACCTGCTCTACAGCTCCGTGTTATTGAGTATCCATTGCCTGGTAGTATAGCCCCTCTCCTCTCGTGTGTGCACTTGTGTACATGCATGCGTGTGCATGCATGCATACATGTGTGTGAGTAAGGAGTATGTATGATGTGTGTGTGAGTGGATGAGTATGTGTGGTGTGTGTGTGGTGTGCATGCATGCATGTGTGTGTGTGTGTGAGTGTATAAGTGTGTGTGGTGAGTGTGTGGTGTGCATGCATGCATGCATGTGTGTGTGTGAGTGTATAAGTGTGTGTGGTGTGTGTGTGGTGTGTGTGCATGCATGCATGTGTGTGTGTGAGTGTATAAGTGTGTGTGGTGAGTGTGTGGTGTGTGTGCATGCATGCATGTGTGTGTGAGAATATATGAGTGTGTGTGGGGTGTATGTGTGTCTGCATGCATGCATGTGTGTTTGTGTGTGTGAGTGTATGAGTGTGTGTGGTGTTTGTGTATGCATGCATGTATGTGTGTGTATGAGTGTGTGTGTGAGTGTATGAGTGTGGTGTATGTGCATGCATGCATGTATGTGTGTGTATGAGTGTGTGTGTGAGTGTATGAGTGTGGTGTATGTGCATGCATGCATGTATGTGTGTGTATGAGTGTGTGTGTGAGTGTATGAGTGTGGTGTATGTGCATGCATGCATGTGTGCTTGTGTGTGTGTGAGTATGAGTGTGGGTGGTGTTTGTGTATGCATGTATGTGTGTGTGAGTGTGTGTGTGTGAGTGTATGAGTGTGGTGTGTGTGTGTGTGTGGTGTGTGTGTGTGTGCATGCATGCATGTGTATGTGGCATGTCTGTGAGTGTATGAGTGTGGTGTGTGTGTGCATGCATGCATGCATGTGTGTGAGAGTGTATGAGTGTGTGTGATATGTGTGCATGCATACATGCATGCATGCATGCGAGTGTATGAGTGTGGGGGGGTGTATGTGTGTCTGCATGCATGTGTGTTTGTGTGTGTGTGAGTGTATGAGTGTGTGTGGTGTTTGTGTATGCATGCATGCATGCATGTGTGTATGAGTGTGGTGTGTGTATACATGCATGCATGCATGTGTGTATGAGTGTGGTGTGTGTGTGTGCATGCATGCATGTGTGTGTGGTGTGTCTGGAGTGTATGAGTGTGTGGTGTGTGTGAGAGTGTATGAGTGGGGGGGGGTGTGTGCACATGTGCGCTCTTCCTTCCCCAGAGATAGTTTACAGTGGACTCTTTCTCTCTTTGCATTTTCCCTTGTGACATAGTTCAATGCAATGAAAACCAAACACAGAATCAAAATGGCCGAACTTGAGTTCATCCAGCGGACGGTGTGTACTCCACAGAACAGTTCAGTCTGTGCTAGGTAAACACACAGGGCCTCCCAGCCTCAGGCGCTGCCAGCCCTGCATGCCACGGTGCTTATCAACTGAAAGGAGACCAGAGCCGCTGCATAGGAAAGAGCTTTATTCTTCAGGGAAAAGAAAAAGAAAATTCCTCTTCTTTCTTCCCCAAACCAAACACAGGCTCTCTGTTGTAGCTGTGGATCGGTGCCTGTGGTGCACAAAGGAGCACATACCGCCCCTGTGCGTGCAGCGGGCACTGCCTGCTCAGAGTACGCTGACATTGAGGGAAGTGTTGGATTTCCTCTCTGTCACACTCTCAAGACACTTACCCTCCTTTCCCTTTTTAAATCCTCATGAAATTCCAAATTATATTTTCAAATTCAATTAGGGAACTGGCTTCATGCGTTTTACCAAGACCCCTGGTATTGTGAGGCCTGGTTTCCACCTGTTACTTCAGGGCCCAGAGCAGAAAGAAGTGGGGCCAAAAGAGCCAAGTCATGGCCCCACCATGACCGCCATGACTGTCCCAGGCAGTTCATTTCTGGAACAGTCTATGAGGAGATTTGTTGAGAACATATCAAGCTTCAAGTTTAGATACCTACCCCCTCCCCCCACCTTCAACCAAGAAAGTCAATTCTAGGGCTATTGAGATGACAGAATAAAGCAGAGTCTAGTGATCCACAGAACAGCCAGAATGTATCAGTTTGTGAAACCCAGAACTGACTTGGACACTGAAACAAATGTACATCTGTGTTACCAGAACAATCCACTTTAAAAAGAAATTATGTATGTATGTATATATGTCTGTCTGTCTGTCTGGTGTATGTATTAACATATATGAGTATGCTGTCTCTGACACACCAGAAGAGGGCATCAGATCCCATTACAGATGGTTGTGAGCCACCATGTGGTTACTAGGCATTGAACTCAGGACCTCTGGAAGAACAGCTAGTTCTCTTAACCACTGAGCCATCTCCCCAGCCCCAGAACAACCAACCCTCATTTACAGGATTGTTATAAAAGGAAAAACGTACTGTGGACCTAGGGAGACTCAGTCAAACCCAGTGGGTCCAGACAGGGTCACTTGTGTCCCCCAAGGGTGTGTCTCCTTACAAGCAGGCAAACTGCTAGGTCCTTTATTTAGTCAGTTATTCAGTTATATATTCAGCTATATAGACCTTGAAGTTTTAAACCTTTGTCTCCATGTCCCAAGTGCTAGGATGACAACCATATACCTCCACACCTGGTTTGTTCAGTCCTATGATTTGAATTCAGTGCTTCATGCATGCCGGAGATGCACCCCACCCACTGAGTACATCCTGGTCCTGGTGGGTGGGTCCCTCTAACCATCAGCTACACAGCTCACTGCCCCTTACATCTTCTTTCGAAACCCAGCCCCTTCCCCCCATCTCCTGCTCAGCCCCCTGCCCCTCCGTGCTTCCCACACCACACCAGGGATTTCTCAACTGTGCAAAAATGAAAAAAAAGGGGGGGGGGCTTTGTAAATGGTAGATTGTGTGTGGTCTCAGCAAAGATGATAAAAGTAGGGAAGGCAAATGGCACCTCTATGGCTCTTTATCTGCTTTAGTGCAGGTTGAGCTGACACAAGCCGGCCAAAAGTGTGAGCAGCTCTAGGTGATAGGGGTGGTGTGTTAGAGCCCCGGGCTGTTGGCAAGCAGGAGACGCGGGGCCTGGAATGGCCACCAGCATGTGCTGCTTACCACTCAGAAGCCTGAGGTGGCTTTCTGTTCTCTGTGGGCTAACCTCCAGGCTCTCTGTGGGAAGGCGAGGCCTTTCCTGCCTCCCAGCCCAGTGCCTCCCTCTCACTTGCTCCTCTCCTGCCACCCTGCAGGCCTTTTTCATTCTTGGACACATACGTCTGGACTTTGCAATTACTGTGTTCTATCTAAGTTCCCCACAAAGTAACCATCATTGTAAGGGTATCAGCCTAGGCCCAAATCTAAAGGCTCCACCCCAGTAGACACTGCACAGAGCCCGTGGAGATGTGACTTAGAAATTGCTGTCTTCTCTCCTTCTCTTGGATCCTAACCTCAGGAGAATACGCGTTCAACCCTGACTTGTTTCCATTTTGCTTTTGTGTGTGATTCAGGAGGGTGGACGGACCAAAAGCCATCGATACTGGCCCAAACTAGGGTCCAAGCACAGCTCAGCCACCTACGGCAAGTTCAAGGTCACCACCAAGTTCCGGACAGATTCTGGTTGCTATGCAACCACAGGCTTAAAGGTGAAGCACCTGCTGTCTGGGCAGGAGAGGACGGTGTGGCACTTGCAGTATACCGACTGGCCCCACCACGGCTGCCCAGAAGACGTCCAAGGATTTTTGTGTAAGTTTTCCCCAGATTGAGTTTCCTGAATGTGTCAGTAGCCTGTCAGTTGGCAATGAGTGGACTGTGGGCATGCTACTATTTTTTTTTTTTTTTCTTTTTGGTTTTTCGAGACAGGGTTTCTCTGTGTAGCCCTAGCTGTCCTGGAACTCCCTCTGTAGACCACGCTAGCCTCGAACTCAGAAATCTGCCTGCCTCTGCCTTCCAAGTGCTGGGATTAAAGGCGTGCACCACCACAGCCCGGCATGCTACTATTAAGCGACTTGAGTGTTGTACTGAAGTATTGGTCCCCTTACTTCTGCATAGGACAGAGAAGAGTAATAAATGTCTCTTGTTCTGTTAACGTCTTAGGCAAGTCTGCAAGAGTGTGATAACGTAATTCAGCATTGATTCAGACTTTTAGTGTCTCGATAGTCAGTCACTATCTAACGTGCCATACATAAGAACATGGCTGAATCCTGAAGACTGCACACCAAGTCAAAGATGGCAGACATAGACACATAAGAATGGTAGGATTTACCCTGCATGGGGCACCTATATCAGGCAAATCCATTACATGTATTTTTAGATACTGATTCATGAGAATATCTGTGCTGTGTGTACCAGGCAGTGACCCAGGGAAGGTAACCAACAGCAAGTGGGCATATTGTGTCCACCACAGAGGCCCACTGTGCACAGAGACCCACTGTGCACAGAGGCCCACTGTGCACATGTTGGACAACATCAGAACCTTGGGTTTATTTTGATATGTTTAGAATCTGCCATAGGGTCTGAGAAGGCTCACAACACAGAGACGAGATTGTCAAGACCTAGAAAAAAACCACTTCTCCAGTTCTGTTAGCTTCTGATGTTTTGATAGAAGGATTACATTTACCACTAACATGGGGATGAGCCTTGAGGTACACAGAGAACACACAGTAGGGCAGCAATGGGGCAAAGAATCCAAAGCCTGAGAGATGTTAAGTGACCAGTTGTCTCTCCCAGCTGTGAGTGAGGCGGGATGTGACCTCTGCGGGACTTCCCATCTTCCTAACAGCGCTAACTATTCAGTTTAGAGAATCGTCTGCTAGTGGACTTGTTAAAGTTGTCTCTAAGAACACAATCGGGGTAATACAAAGAGATTGGCTTGATGACTGATGCTCTGCTGACAGGTGGGGCCTACGAGATGCTCTAAGTGTAGTCAGATCTTTAAGTCAGAGTCGGTTTGAGGAATGACAGGTTAAGCTCATGGAGGAGACAGGGCATCCCTCTGTGGCTTGCCCAAGGGTTGATTTTGTAAGAATCTTGATGCAGTGATGTTGCATAGCACCATGGAAATGCTGGCCGTTGGAGCGCCCAGAGATCCTAGTTCCCCTTTTACGTGATTATGGCAAAAACCATTAAGGGGCCTGTGGCTGTTTTTCTTTTGTGTCCCTTTGGGACAGCAAACAAACCTTTATGCACCCTTACTGGGCTGGGCAGCTGCTAGAAGCTACGAGAGCATGTCTTGAACCCTCTACCCACAGGCTAGTTGTCCCAGAAGTGGGGTTTGTATTGAATGTCACATAGCTTCATGGAAGCGGATTCCCCCAGAGCCTATATTTTTTTACATCTGAAAATGAATTCAAGCCTTGGTTGGCATTCACTCCTTCTGTGCCGGGAAAGAGGATGGGGCAGGTGGCTGCTCTTTCCCCAACAGGAATTGGCTCTGACAGGCGGGCATTTCAAGGGGACGCTCTGATCCCAGTCTGTTAGTAGTGTGAGATGCTCTAAGTTATGTCTGGAATCATCTGCTGGGGGGACTTAGGGATTTGCAGAGAGGGAAACAGAATTTAATTTTTTAAAAAGAACTATTTAAAGAACAAGTCCTCCTGTGGACTAATTGACTCCCAGCTGGTCTCTTCTGGCTTTGGGGTGTCACTGCAGCTACCAGCCAAATGATTAGCGTCTTATAAGAATTGCAAATTATTATGACTGAAAACAAAAGACTCACCCTCAGTCCTGGCGCCTCCCCACTATCCCCCTGGACTCAATGTCATGTGACACACTTGGGTGACAAGATTTACATTTTGTCCTGCAGCCTACTTGGAGGAGATCCAGTCAGTCAGACGCCACACCAACAGTGTGCTGGAAGGCATGAAGACCAGACATCCCCCCATCGTGGTTCACTGCAGCGCGGGCGTGGGGAGGACCGGCGTGGTGATCCTCTCTGAGCTCATGATCTACTGCCTAGAGCATAACGAAGTGAGTGGTCCACCTCTCGCTTGCTGTTTTATGGGATGGAAAGTGCACTTGGACCTGTGTACATGTGTGGAGGCCAGAGTTCAACCTCAGTGGACATCCTTTAGGCACCATCGCCTGCTTTCTGAGTCGGCCTCTCTCATCGCCCAAAGCTCACTAAATAGGCTAGGCTGTCTGGCCAGTGAGGCCCAGGCCTCCTCCTGTCTCCATCTCCCCAGTGCTGGGATTAAGTCCACACTATCATGCATAGTTCACAACAACTATGGGGTTTTTTTGTTTTTTGTTTTTAATTTATCTTGGATCCTCACACTTCTGTGGTGAGCAATTTACCAGCTGAACCACGGTCCCAGGCTTCTCTCTGAGTGCTGTCCCTTGATGCCAGTTCTGCACCAGAGCCTCACTCCCGCCGGCTTTGCGGTTGACTCCTCTCTGCTGACCTGTGGTTCCCAGGATCGATCTATAGCTCCCCTTGTCTCTTACTGCCTGCAGCTTTGTGTAGGCTCCTAAATAAAAGAAGAAATGAGGGTGTTCTGGAAACATCCAGCAAACCCGACTGCCGTGGTGTTCACTTCCAGAAGCAGGCAGCTGAGTTCTGTTGTGGGTCCCTTGCCATGGCACATGGCTCTGGCACGTGTAGTTCAGATGTGTCTTGCATTTCTCGGATGTGCTTTGGCCCAAATCCTGTGTGACGATGCATCTCTGTAGAACATGGTTGCTGTTCCTTATGGTAGAGTTTTTATTTGGGGGCACTTGCCCTTGTCTGGCTTGGCACTGTATTGTGAGTGTAGCACACAGGCTGGGAATGTGTGTGGGCCAGCGTTAGCTATTCTTTGTTATAATCACACAGGGTGTGTGTTATCTTGCATTTAGATTTTGGAGTTGCAGTGAGAGCCATCGACAACAGCTCTGCTTTCATTCACATAAGATTGTGTACAGGGTGGGGGCAGTGGTTTTGGATTCCGCTTCTCTGTTTGGGGGTTGGTTTATTTGTGAAAGTTCTAGGGATCGAACCCAGAACTTTGCACCTGTCAGGCAAGTGACCTACCACTGAGCTATACGCCTCACCTGCCATCGGTATTTCCTTGTGCTTTTTAGTAGATCTTGCTATATACCTCTTACACCAGGCCCCAAGCCCTAGACTGTAAGGTTAATAAAGGGGCATCCTTACCTCTGACTCATGAAAAGCCAGGCCCAGATGAGGAAATCCAGGCCCAGAAGGAATCGTGTGATGTAGCTGGCCTGTGTAGCTTTAAGCAGCTGTCTGACGGCAGGAAGCAAGCTCTCCTCCTCTGAGGTCACTTCCTGCCTTCTCACTGTTTCCAGCAAGCTGTTCAGTTTCCAGATTATGCAGAGAGGAACTCTTGTTATGTGTAATGGATGCGTCCGTGTATTAATATGTATCTGAAAGTCAGCCTTATTTAATACTGCCCCAGCTTGTTGGCCATGAAAGCCTGGCTCCTTAGCTCTTTGGAGACCCATCCACAACCTCTGTGAAGGCTGAAGATCACGTTGCTCACCGTGCATCAAAGCCAGCCTGGCGCAGAATGGGTGTGGACTGGGGGATCCAGTGGGCTCCCTGAGGCTCGGAGTGGCTCAGTGCCCCCCATCCCCTGCTGCCGCGTCCCCCCCCCCCCCCCGCAGTGCTCAACTGCATGCCAGCACATCCTTCCCAGTGGTATGGCAGTCCTAAAAACCTTCTGTTCCCA
>CM052711.1:5066100-5103481 GCA_028551405.1 Uromys caudimaculatus | reverse complement strand
ATGGCTGCTGTTGACCGAGGGGAGACCAGACCGGCTGCTCCGCCCTGTGCGCTGCAGGCCTGGCTCCTCCCACTCCTGTCTCCCTCTCAGGAGAAGGGCAGACATGTTTGGTTTGTTCTTTAAACAAAGACTTTTGACAAATAAATATGAAACTGTTGTGGCCTATTCTTTCTCCCATCCCTGCCGAGCCTGCCTCTTCTCATAGCTGAGGTGGTTCGTGTGTTTGACATTTTGGTTTCTAGCAGTGCTCATTTTGCCGATGAAGTGGCTTTTCTTTTTCCTACACTTTCCCCCTTTTGTCTCATTTTTTAAAAATATTTGTAATGCCGTGGAGATGCTGGGTTAGGGGTGTATGTGAGGACAACACCCACAGAGGCCAGAGGCTCTGGTGTGCAGTCACAGAGGTTGTGAGCCATCTGATGGGGGCGCCAGGAACTGGTGGCAATGAGGGGTCTTGTCTCCTGAGCCATCTCTCTCGCCCGGTTGTCTCATTCTCTACACAGAGGGGAGATTCCCACAGCGAGGTGGTGGCTTCGAGATTGTGGTTGGTAGTTACAACGCTCCCAGGCTGCTCTGTAGTGTCAGTGCTATGTGGCTGTAGTGTCAGTGCTATGTGGCCTTCTCTGCTGCTCTTTGTGTGTCAAGGATCATATCTGCCCTGACCCTGCATGTGCCAGGGGCACTTGTGTACCAGTGGTAGTGAGGAGCTGATGGTGGGGGTGGTGGGCGGTGAGGATGCGGGTGGGCTGGGGCTGGGGGTGGGGATGGTAGAAGGTAGGGATGGGGCTAGGGGTGATGGTAGGCATGATGGTGGGGGTAGCGGGGGTGGAAGAGGATATGAGAGAAGTAGAAATGGGAGAGGAAGAGGCTGGGGAGGCAGGGAGGGATGGCAGACTTGGAGGCAGTTGTCACAAGAGAACAGGAGTATCTTGAGGGCTGAGGAGATTTCCCAGTGGCCATACGCACTCACTCGTGGAGCAGATCCCTGGCGTCCATGTAAAGCTAGGTGTGGACAAGCACATGGAAAGCCAAGGGAGCACGAGACACACATGGCACAGATGATAACACAGGACAGAAATGACATGGTATCACAGCGCCGGACTTATTGGCCAGCCAACCTCGATGAGAAATGGCAAACTGCAGTTCAGCGAGGGCATAGGGAATCCAGTGTCCACCTTTGAGTATACACACCCATACACACTGGTGCGCACATACACGCACACACCCCACACATGGGTATCCACACCTCACCCAAAGGAAATATCTGGGCCGGCCAGATGTGTCAGTGGGTAAAGGGGCTTGACATCAAGCTCTACCTTCTGAGTTTGGTCCCCAGGACACACACAATAAATGCAATAAAGTCTGTTTTAAAAAAAGAAATACCGAACTTGAGGGGGTTGAGGCAGGAGCATGTTTGAAGTCAGCCTAGACTACAGAGTGAGCTCCTCAAAATTTTCTCAACCTGTATATAAAGGGAAGGGAGGAGAGGGAAGAAATGGTACACAGACACACAGACACACACACACACACACACACACACACACACACAGGTGAACGATACCACACCAGTGACAGGGGTCTCCAACCCTGGCACAGAGCCGATTGATTCCTAAAGCCCTGGAGAGTCAGAACCCTTAGCTCCACCTCCTCCTGGTGGTCAGCAGTGGGCAGAGGCTTCCTCAGAGGGGACGATCTCAGGAGAGGCGTCCTGTCTCAGCCTCTATGCCCTTTCTATTCCCTTGCAGAAAGTGGAAGTACCCACGATGCTGCGGTTCCTCAGGGAGCAGAGGATGTTCATGATCCAGACCATTGCGCAGTACCAGTTCGTCTACCAAGTCCTCGTCCAGTCCCTGCAGAATTCCAGGCTCATTTGATCTCCTCCGGGATGCAGCTTCTGGAGGAGGCACCCAGCTCTGTCCTGCAGGGGGCACCACTTGCAGACAACATCTGCCTCCCCAGCGGGAGGTGGATGGCTGGCAGCAGGCAGGAGCCAGAGTTCCTTACAAGCATCATGTATTATTTTATATGAGATAATTTATTTTTTCCCTCTTTGGAATAAGTTCTGTGAGTTATTATAATGCATTTTTTTTCCACAATAATATAGTGCTTCTCATTTGAACCACACGTTGACTGATCTGCAGTGTAAGCCTCCGGGAGGGAAGGTGATGGCCCCCTGGGACATTGTAGACACAAAGGCATAACAGGAAAGCATCTCTAGTGAAGTTGCAGAGAGATTGGTAATGCCCCCAGTCAAAAGTGGCAAGAGAAAGAATTTATCCTTGGCTGGGAGTGAGCCGAGGTCCTTGAAAGTGTTTCTACACACTGGGTTCCTGCACCTTGCCGGGTGCTTGCTTTTCTCTCTTCTTCCACTCTCACCCTCAGCGATCTTTCTCCTTAAGCCCAGGTGAAGGGTGGGATTGACTGGAGACCACAGTGCCTCTGAGCATGGTGATACTGTCTTCGGGAAATGCGGGCGCTGCTGTCTTTTTCCTCATCCCTTGTTCTGGTTCAGAAGTCTGATACAGTGATGGACAGCGGGCTGGGTATCTGTCTTGTCTACTCACAACACTGTAGTCTGGGAGCCCTGGGCCAGGCCATCTGAACAGCTTAGCCCTTTGCCTGATTGTGAGAAGATATCACACCAGGGTGGGGGTGGAGCTGGGTGTGGCTTTGGTGTGGATTCTTAACTACACAGTGTTGAGCCTGGTGGATGGTGACATAGAAGTTGAAGCTTAGGGATATTCCGCCTTCCTATCCTAAGTTGTTCGAAGGGTCTTAAGGGAGATGGTGAAGGGAACTCACATCTAGGAGCTGTCTGGCACGTCATAGGGCCCTGGCCAGGAGGCACACACCTGTGTCCAACTCACTGCATACTGCTTGGTTCTAGGCTATGGCTGATGAGGGCTGAGTTGATTCCTCTTAGGGCTTCCTTGTTGTCCTGAGGTGGGGTTCCTGGGTGATCTTGGATATGCTGTGTAGCTAGGAGGATGGCTCCTAATCTCCTCGTCTCCCCCTTCCGAGTGCTGGGATTTCAGGTGTGTCCCACCACACACAAGCCACACGTGCCCCTTGTGATGAATGCTGAGGCTGTCTCTTACAAAACCTTCCACCGCCTCCCTTTCCTGTGTAGCCCAGTCTCGTCAGTGATGGCACCAACCACGTTTGATTTGAAGCTTTTTCTCTGAGTATAATTTTCTAAATGTGAGTTTGTGGAACTGACCATGTCAGGTCTTCCTCCACAGTCAACGTTTTTCCTGAGCTGAAAGAACAACTAGAAAATGTGTGCCTTGGTGGCTTCTGTCCCCACACACACTAGTGAATGGTTATGTAGTAGATTCCCCATTAACTCCTCTGGAAGATGAGCCAAGCTGTCTTCCCACTGGGCAGGGGTGGGGCTGGTGCTGATGCTGATTCGGCATCTGTGAGTCCAGATTCCATCCTCTCTTCCACCATGCAAATTGAATCAAGGAGCCTAAGTCTGCAAGCCCTGTGGACCTGGTGCACTGTGTAAATTCTGACATAGGTATTTTGGGGAAAATGTTAGAATTAAGTAAAATGGGAGTAAATGAAGAATATGGGAGTACTAGGGGCGGAGAAGTCTCCTTTAACTTCCTTTCAGGATGTTGCCCCTTTACGTGTCCTGACAGTCGGTCCCACTTACGGTTTCATTATGTGATGAGGAATGCTGATTCTTGCCTGTTGTCTCTAAGCTTTAGTTGGTCAGAATGTCTCGCATGGGCAATGAGGAGATATGATGCCTTTTGAACTGGTCACTCGGTCTGTTTCTACCCTATGCTAGCAGAACAAGGTTACAGGGAAGATGTCAGTTTGCTACCCAACTTCCTAGCCAATACATGATGAGACCCAAAGGAAAACATTTAAGTGTCCCCTGTACGTATTCCATTCTTAAACACCGTTGCTTCTGGTTCTTCAGTACATTCCAAATTCCTTCCCCATTCCCAGTAAGTCCCCATGGATCTCTGGTTAAATTATCATCAGGCATTTAAAGTGGCATCTGCATAATAATTACCCAGAGATGCTTTCTATCTGGGAAGTGAGCCAAGGAATAAACCTTGAAGCAAAGTGTATTGAATTAGTTATCTGGTTAGGCCTTCTGGAAAGGTTTCCTATGATGCGGAGCTGTCAGGGCTCATTGCTGCAGTTTAGATTTGAAGGAGGGCAAAATTAAAAGCGGAGCCAGTAAGACATCCCATCTCAATGCAGAGCAGTGGACCGCTCGCTGGCCCCAGTTTTGAGGTTGACCAGGGGTACCACTCTCTCTTTTACTTACACTCATCGCCTATGTCCACCTTTGTCCTGGTTCAGGGGTCTCTACCTCCTGGCTGCTTAACATGGTGTCTTCACTCCTGAGACTGAGCTGTGATGAAGGTGAAGCCGCAGCGCGTCTGGCTGAGCTGTGGCTGGTCTTAGGGGGCTCTGCAGTGACTTCAGGTGGAATCCCAGGGGGGCTACACATCTGATATGCTCCTTCTTCAGTAAGAGGTAGAAGAGAGAACAGAGTTAGGTGTGCAGGGCGCTTTATTGAGGTGAAGACAAGTGGGCTCCTCTGCTCACTTGGAAATGAGCCGCAGATACTAGGGAGGCTGAGGGGTCTCACACGGACAGCTTTGAGTAGCTTTGATTTAATGTGCATACTTTGGGAGACTTTTACTGCTATGAGTCCCCCCCAACACCCACCCCAGTCTTGGACTCTCTCAGCCACCTCTACTTCAGAACATGATCCTCAGGGGACATGACCACCAGCTTCTAAGCAAGCCATCCCCTGCCCTCTCTCAGCCTCTGCTTTCAGCAACTACCCCCTATCAGTCAGCATTTTCCTATCTTTTCTAGCTTAACATAGATTGACCTGTAGTGAATTTCCAGACTGACTGAATACGTAATAATTGTTTCTTCCCCAATTCAGGAAGGGTGTAACACCATTTGTCTTTTCTACAACTAAGCTAGTGGACACAAAACTGGTTCTTTGTGACCCTGCTATCTAGCTGTGCTAGCCTTGTTGGGAGTTGCCCCTGAATGCTGACAGACTGGGCTCACAGATGTGTTGCTGTGTAGTCTTCTGTCACTTCCTTAAGCTCAGGCCAGACATAATTGATGATGACGACGAGGCGCAGGTAATAAGTGTCCTGTGCCTTCCAGGCTCTCCCATATCTAGTGGCATGTCTGATGTAGACAGCATATTTTGTTAATTGATTAATGTTTGGAGAAGATGTGCCAGTTACTTGAGGTGTAGAGGGCAAGAATACCAGAACATTCTAGAATAAACTCCAGGAACATGATTAGCCCTGACCCGTTTGTAATAACTTATTCTTCTCAGTATTAGGAGTGAGCTGTCCACGAAGTACCTGGACACTGTCTTCAGGCCCTCAGCTTCTGCATTTACCAAGATTCTGCCGCCGCTGCTTCTCACCAGTGCGCTGGCCAGGCAGCCACCAAGTTCTCATTCAGTATTCTCTCTCAACAAGGTGCAGCTCCGGCTCACTCAGCTTCTAGCAGAGAGTTTTGAGTCTTCTGTGGGAACGGCACATTGCCTGGTGACCTATGACCTGATGAGTGACAGATGCGTTGGCTCTGGGGGTGGAGTCAGTCACAGTCTGACTGCCCTGGACGGTTATTACAGTCTGAGCATAGAGGCAGAATCGTACTGGCCTTCACCTCGCTTCTGAGTCTATTGGTGGCAAATCACCTTTCCGGAGACATCTGCTGAATGTGGTACCCACATGTCTGGGGAACTATGAGGGTGTGCTCAGTACATGCTGCCAACATGGCTTATCCAGATGTCAGCTATTCTAAGGGAGCTGCGGCACTGGTCCAGCAGCTTGTCCACATTCATTCTCTTCCCTGTCCTCAGCTTTTTCCATGATAACCTTAGGGGAAGTGAGTGTTTTCACCCAGTGTGTTCAGTCCTTCTTAGTCTTTGCTGATTAATACAGTACACCGTGTTTCTCAGACTCTCACTGTCATGTTCCTGTTAGCCTGTGCATGATCGGGCACTGGGTCTCTAGCACCCTTCAGTCTCGTAGATGGATAGTGTACTGCTGTTTGGAGATTGGTTCTTGCTGTTCGGAGCTGCGTTCAGCCTTCTCATTTTAGAGATAAATTAAAGGACATTTGGTTGTCTGGCAGAAGGGTTGGAGCAAATGCCAGCCTAAATATGGCTAACTGTTGCATAGAAAGTGACTCTTCTGCTGTACTCTTGCCAGCAGGGCCATCATTCACTAAAAGCGCTCAGAGCTTGTCCAAAGACAGTAGGGAGAGGTTAGATCACTCCTGGATTTCTTACCCAGAATCCTTTGGGCATATACTGTTTTTGAACCCTGCGGTGCTGTCAGAATTGGAAGCTATGATACAGTGCCCCAGGGAAGACTGTGATCCAGCCTTAGGATCTACTTCTCCTGGGCTCCTTGCCTGCTGCCTGTAACGGGTTGTGATGTGTGGTCTTTGCATACGGACAGTTGCTCTGGAGACTCCTTGCCCGATACTGCATGCTTGTGAGCAGAGAGTTCTGCCCATGCATGCTACTCCCATGCTTAGCATTCACAATTTCTCTTGCTTGTGCAAGCGCCTGTGCAAGTCACGTTTATATAAATACCGGGCTGAGTAGTGATGGTGAGTGTTCGCGTGTTGGGACAAGGTGGTGCCCCTGTGTGATGTCACTGTCTGCATTCCAGGTCACGCTGTCTACTCAGAATACCACTAACTTTCCTTGCTTGCTCACTTGCTTTCCAGATCAGCTCTCTGAAGCTCACTTTTAATTTTATCCTACCTGTCCACGAAGCTCCTATAAAAGTTAAATCTGGCAAAGAACCATGGTCTTAAAGCTCTCTAAAATGTCCATGGAGGAATTCTTAATTTAAGAAAGAATGGTTTTGTGGCTTTGGGGGGATAGGATCTGGAAAATGAGCATCCGAAATGAATTGGGTAGAAGGCTTCTCACAACCAGGCCTCCCATCCTGAGGGGCAGCACTGTCCCTCAGTACCAGAAGAGAAAGAAAAAGGACAGATATTAATGCGATTAGAAATAAACAGGCTTCCCGTTTATTTGCAGGTGCCCTTAACAGACTTTTGGGTGAGAGGGCTGGTGTGTGACCTGCAGTCTAACCTACTTCTGGCTTGCTGGACTGTTTGCTTCAGTCTCCCTGGTCAGCTGGTGGGACAGGTGCTCCTCAGGGCTTCCCAGGGAGCCCCACGGGGTTTGCTATGATTGATAGCTAATGCATGATAAGCTATCTATCCAATCTTCTGCCTTGTTTGTTTTTTTCTTCCACAACCTCTTCCTTCAGGGACACGAACTCTTTTGGGTGGAAAGCTGAGAGAAGAGAAGCTAGGCGTTTTAGATCGGGTTTTTCCCTGCCTTGGGGTGGGACCTCACACTAAACCCTCAGGAATGCTGAGTGTAGCCAGGTGGCTTGAGCAGCTCATGGCGTTCTTGGCATTTCTTTGGGCCTCCAGCCTCCCTCAGTGCAGTGTTAGCTAATAAATACCTTCAACATTGAACTAAACACTGTCCTTCGGAGCCATTTTATTTAGACTCAAAGGCTGTAAAGTCTTATTGCAGTTTCCTTTGAAGTTCCTTGCCACTACTGGTAGTCTAAAATTCTTTTACCACATTCTTTTAGATAACAGCTCATACTTCCTTAGAGATGATTTCCACACTACGGCCTCCATCCCTCAGTGCTCAGCTGAACTGGCTGAGGGTTCCCTGGGGGAGGTTACATATGCAGATGACTATTGAAAATGTAACCTTTTGTGACTTGATACATAACTGGCTAGACGGCTTCACTAGTCACTCTTTCGTTCAGTATTTTGATGCTTGCTTTTGCTTATTTCTGTCAGATGTTTTGAGTTTTGGTTTCCTTCAAAATAATTGACATATAATAGTTTTTATTTTTGAAATGATGCATAGACACCCCACCCTCAGCTTAGAAACCGGCTTTCTTTAGGGTTCTCGGGTCAGCCCACAGAAGCCTACAGATTTCCACCATGGCTGGAACACAGTGCTGTGCCAGATGTGGTTGGCTTTTGTGGGCTGGCCTGGACATGGGCTAGCACCCACTACATTGTAAGCTGTAAAAAAAAAAAAAAAAAAATGCATTCCAGGTTGGGACTCAGCGCCCAGTCCATGGCAGCTGCTTGCTCCTCAGAAGAGATGGCTGTCAACCCTCTCTCCTAGCAAACTGCACCTGAGGGCTGGGGAAGGACAGAGGAGACAGAGGATGACACTCCTTCCTAAGTTACCGGTGATCACGTTGACTGTACTTTGGCAGAGACTCTCCATCACGTGGATAATATTAAAAGCCCTAAATAAGCTATGCATGCTGTCCCAGGAGTGTTGTCTGTCAGTAGCAAGCTTCTGCTCGCCAGCCTCTTGACAGCTCTGAGGTGCAGGGTGCTGACTTTCGACAGTATTCTTTTGCACTGTTCCCAGAGGATGTTGTCTCTGTCCTTGTCATTGCTGTAAACTGTTTCCTATGTGCCTTTACAAATGTGAGATCTTTATTCTAACCCCCCTTTTTTTTTGTAAAAGATATCTATTGATTTCTACATGCAATAAACCTTGTTTTGTTTTGAGAGAAAACACCTGTCTGTTCATAACACACCTGCACTAGTTGAATACACTGGCTTCCCTTATTCTGTATGTGCTTGTGTGGGTGCACGTGTGTGGGTGTGCATTCATATGTGTGTACGTGCCTGGAGAGACCAGAGGCCAACTCTGGGTATCATTCCTCAGGAACCTTTTGCCTTGAACAGGGTCTCACATTGGCCTGGATCTTCTGTTCAAGCAAGCCTGGGAATATCTTGTCTCTGCCACTGGGATCACACACATGTGCCCCCAAGCCCTGTTCTCGAGTTTGAACTCAGGGCCTGCCTCATGCTCACATGGCCGACACATTCCTGACTGAGCTATCCTGTCAGCCTTGTTGTCTCTCACTTTAAGATGGGTTTTATAGGCAAAGACCTCTAGGAAAACCTGCCTTGTTTTTCTTCTTTTGTTATTTTCACCTGGGCCTTTTCTTTTAAACCCTTGCATGAGCTGGTCTTGATGCAGGCTTTGTTTGCAGTTCCTCATGTCTTCATTGTGGAGGAAACACTCAAGAAGCAAATGCTAGGATGGGCCTTTTTCCCACATTCAGAGAGAACCTGCAGGAAGCCCCCTTTCAGCCATGGCGGGTAACCACCAGCAAGCTCTTGCAAAGAGGGAGGAGGAGACTGTGCGGCCTTGGTGAGCAGCGGCCAGTGTGGACAGTTTCCAACAGTAAGCCGTTCACAGCCCCAACTTGCCTCTCCTCTGGGTAGGAATACTAAAAGCTGCTCAGGGGCAAGAGGAGGTGTTCATTTCGGCGAACATGAAAATATTTCTATTTTTATAGTGACCTTGTCAATGGGACAATCGTGATTCTTGAAATAAAAGCTATGTAATGTTTTTTAAAAGATGCAATACAAAATAGGTCATTGAAAGTGGGGATGAGTGAGTCAGGGTGGAGAGAAAGTTTTGTCTGTGTTACACCGAGTAAGCCCAATTTGTTTTCTTCTGCGGATTAAAAAAACACTTTCCAGGATACACTTGAGAAATTAAACTGTCAACATAAGGCCTCGAGACATGGCTCAGTGCTTATGAGCACTGGCAGCTCTTGTAGAGGCCCTGAGCTGAGTCCCAGCTCTCATAGGGCTGCTTGCAACAGTCTGTGATTATAGTTTCAGGGGATCCAATAACCTCTTTTGGCTTCCTTGGGCAGTGCATGCATGTAGTACGCATACATACATGCAGACAAAACTCATATACATAAAAGTTTTAAAAAATGTTAAAGCATACACTTGTTTGTCTCCAAAGAGAATAAACTTTTAAGTATTTATTTTTAATTATGTGTACTTGTATGTCTGTCTGTGGGTATATGCACACAAGTGCAGTGCCCGATGCAGCCAGAAGAGGGCGTCAGATCCCTGGAACTGTAGTTTTTGGTGGTTGTGGGCCACCCAACAGGGATGCTGGAACCAAGCCCAAGTCCTCTGCAAAAGCAGGACTTATCTTTAACTACAGAACCATCTCTCCAGCTTGAGAAGAAAAAAAAAAATTATAAAGAAGCTCAAACCAAAGGCACACAGAGAACCATGTGTTAAAGTGATGAAGGCACACAGAGCCATGTATTAAAGTGATGGAGGCACACACAGAACCATGTGTTAAAGTGGGGAAAGGCAGGAACCAACGAGTGGGTTTGTGAGCTTACATTTTATTTTCTTTAGCTGTACAAAACACAAAATTTAGGAATCAAGAAGAATGTATGAGTGACAAAACCCTTTTGAGGCAAAAATCTAGACAAATTAGTGAGCCTGTTGGGTCCGAGATGTCATATCTGAGTGTGCAGATCCTTCCTGTGTCACTAGCTGTGATGGGGACCCAGAAAAGCCCCTGGAAGCTCCCTGGGTGTGAGAGAGAAAGGAACCAGCCCTAAAGGCCCTAGAGTTACATGGGGCATGCACTGGAGAAAAGGCTCTCTGCTCTTCCAGAGGACGGGTTTGGCTCTGAGCATCCACATCAGGCAGCCACAAGCTGTAAGCTGCCTGTAACGCCAGCTCCAGGGCGTTCTCTTCTGGCCTCTGGTGGCACTGTTTGTGAGGTAATGGAACCTTCAGGAAGTCAAGCCTTGCTGGAGGAAGTGTGTCTCTGGGTTGGGCCTCATGTGCTGTTCTCCCTGTCTTGGGTGCATGTGACGTGACCAGCCAGTCTCTTGCTCCTAACACTGTGCCTTCCCTGCCCACTACCAAGTCCCCCCCTACAATGGACTTCATCCCTCTGTAAATCCTTCTCCCCTAAAGATTTGTTTATTTGTACATGGTTGCTCTTTTCAGACACACCAGAAGAGGGCATCAGATATCATTATAGATGATTGTGAGCCACCATGCAATTGCTGGGAATTGAACTCAGGACCTCTGGAAGTGTAGTCAGTGCTCTTAACTGCTGAGCTATCTCTCCAGTCCACAAATAGAATTCTTAGTGTCTTAAAGACTTGCATGGGTCTGAGATGATGTGAAGACATATGAGCCACAGGGGAATCACTCTCTAGAGCCGGGAACATCCAGACATCCATTTCTAGCTCTCCTCCCCCAACCCCACCAAGTTGCTTTTAGTCTGGGTATTTTATCGCAGCAACAGAAACTAAACTAAATACATTAAACAACCCTGGGTAGATTGCAGACATAGGTGAAAAAGCTTTTTTCACCACTTAAAGATAGAGAAAACGATCTGCCACTCTGTGTGTGTGTGTGTGTGTGTGTGTGTGTGTGTGTGTGTGTGTGCGCGCGCGCGCACGCGTGCACGTGCACACACACACTTGTTCCTGGCATACAGCTCCAAAAACCTTGTACTTTCCTGAATGAAAGTGCTAAGTTTAAGGAGGGAGATGGTAAGATACTGCTTTTGTTCCAGGCAAACGCTCCACTGAGATCTTCCCTTCCCCTCCACAGACAGCCCTGTCTCAGAAAAGAACCTGGCTAATAGCACATAACCGTGAATATTTGTCCTGAGGGGGTCAGGACAGCTGCACTCTGACACTGTAACGCTGCAAAGAACGGAGCGATTGCTAAGTGCAGAAAGCTGCCCACTGTCCCACGGTCAAGCCAGAAAAGCAGCTCACAAAACCATGTCAGATTTGCCTTGTTTGCCTCAGTGTACCTGGGGTGGGCAGACAGATCTTACCGAGTGCCCTTTATGGTGGCTTCTCTGCCAGGGTGGGGGGTACTCTTCTAATTTACTGAGAAACTGAAATCTTGGTAAGTTATAAAGATGGCAGCCCAAGCTTGTGTGAGGCTCAGCAGTAGCATATACACTAAATCAGCGTGCAAAAACACTGTGCCTCAACATGAAGATGAGGGCTGGCTGAGTCATGCACTGGGGACATATACAGTGTTCTGCACAGAGGAGACGCTCAGGGAATGACTGCACCCGATAGGAGAAAGTATTCTACCAGCTAAACCCAAGTGTGTGCGGGCCACTGAGAGCTGACCATATGTAGGAGAGCAGGAAGCACACTTATCTATAGTCAGTCAGTCACACACAAGCACACATGTCTCCACTATTGGTGACATGACAGACAAGCAGAGGGACCCTCCATTACGGTGATGTCACAGACAACCAGAGGGACCCTCCACTATGGTGACATGACAGACAAGCAGAGGGACCCTCCACTATGGTGACATCACAGACAAGCAGAGGGTCCCTCCATTACGGTGACATCATAGACAGAGGGACTGTCCATTACGATGACATCAACAACAACCAGAGGGACCCTTTACTATGGTGACATCACAGACAAGCAGAGGACCCTCCATTATGGTGACATCACAGACAAGCAGAGGACCCTCCATTAGGTTTGACTTGTCACCTTATGGGGAAGTCACTCTCTCTGGGGTACAGAGGCTTCCCTATGAGAACTATCCCTGCCCTTGGGGGCAGCGTGCTCCTCGGCTTAGGGGCTGCTACTGGGCAGCTCCAGGCCACTGCTGTCCAGCCTGCCAGACTGGAAGGAGCTGGGTTCCTGCAGGCGTGGGGGGACAGACCGTGTTTGCTCACAACACAGGGTTGGTAAGGAAATGCTTTTTTTCCTTCTCAGTGCTTACCCTGGAACCTTTCCAGGAGAGAACTACACAGGGAATTGTCCATGGAAGGAGAGGGGCAGTGTGAGGCGGAGCTTAGCATCTCCAGAAAGTGCCAAGGGGAAGTCTGGAAGAGACCAGTCCATGCCAGGGAGGCACACCCAGGCCAGTGACCTCTCCCTGCACCTTCCCTCCTGCCTGCTGTCCTCCTCCAGAGGCACTGTTCTGGGACAGGAACTGCAGACAGAAGATGACTAACCCACTCCCAGGCAGAGAACAGGGCTCACAGACTGATGGAGATGCCCCACCCCCCACCCCCAGCATCCTCACAGACATCCAGAAACCAAGGCTTCAAGGACTGGCGCTTTTATTCTCTCCTCTGTCAGCTCTGAGGAGCATTCCGACAGGCACAGAGGGAAAATTGTTGGGTTTTAAAGCTCAATCTGCCCAAAATATATATTATGTGAAATCATGCCATGGCCCTTAGAGAAAAGGCAAGCACTGGAAATGAATTTAAGGTCAGAGCTGAATGTGAACCTGAAACACAGCACAGCAAGGCTTTGCAGAAGGCTGGGGTGACCAGTGAGGTTGGAAATATTCAAGGCCTGGGAGGTTTCCGACGGCAAGCTGGGATGCAGTCAGTGGCTCTCAATCTCCTGCTTGATCTCAGAGATGTACGGATGGTCCTTGCCGTGAGCTACTTCCATGATGGCGATGGCCTAGGACAGAGCAAAGGACATGGAGCGAATGAACCCGGCATCCCACATCCGTGCTGCTGATCCCACAGTCCCGGCCTACTGCACCCAGTCCTGCAGGGGTGCATACTGCCTGTCAGTGCTTCAGGGCACAGTGGGCAAAGCACCCCTCACAGGCCCCTTTTCTCCCTGCAGAGATACTCACGAGAGACAAAGAAGGTCTCACGTCACCACATGCTCTGAACCCACTGTTCTAGACGTTCTAAACGTCATGATGCTTTCCAATGGTGACCTAACTAAGTACTCTTCCCTGGTGTCACTGAGAAAACAGATGTGACATCAAAGGAAAACCATACAACTCACACTTCATCTTCTGGGACTCTTCGATCGCCACAGATGCTTTGGGAAATGTGGGGACTGGGCTAGTCTGTGGCTGCAGTATTTATTTATACATAGTGAAGCGACAGACCAACTTGAAGTAAGACTGTGCGGCCAACGTCCATGTAAAACACAAGGAAATTCTGTATCTCAGGAGTGTGAGTCGGTTTCCATAAGGGGCTCAAGACACCAGACAGCAGGCTGTCTCAAGAAAGCTCAGAAAGTTCTGTCGCAAGCACGGACCAGAGTCCTAGTCCCATCTCCACATAAGGCAGCTGAGCACGGTGGCAGCTGAGCATGGTGGCCCATGCTTGTAGCCCCAGCATGGGTGGTGACAGGGGGAGCCTTGGAGTCACCGGCAGACTGGCCTAAGCTAATCTGTGACCTGCAGGTCAATGACAGGGCCAACCGTGGGGACTGTCCTGAGGAACTGTATCAGAGGCCGTCTTCTAGTCTCCATATTTATAAGCACACCTGTACATGAGTGCACATGAGCACATACACTAGATGGTGCACGCTTGGGCGTTCCTGCACCTAATGCACAGGAGTTTCAGTCCCACCGTGGCTGGTGAGCTTCCAGCATCAAAGGTCCTATATGAAGGACCATCACGCACCCCAGACTCCTCAGGTAACCTGCTGGAGCCGTCCCCATCCGGAAAGCCTATCTCAATACTGTAAGAGGGAGCCCATGTGTGACTGACTGTGATGAATGGAGATCGTGGTTAAGTTCATTTTAGAACTTCCCCAGGTCACGTAGTAACACCGAGTGACTCTCCAGATCTGCCCTTTGATTTTAGCCTGGGTACTGGACTCTCGGTCCTAAGAGGCAGGAAGCAGAGAGCAGGACTCTCCTCACAGCAGTCCTCGTTAAGCCCTTTGGCTATGTGCTCTCCTACCCAGAAGGGCCTGGGTTAGACCAAGTGCAAGGCTTAGCATCATGTACCACCTCCATCTGCTGGAAGCACCCCAGAATGCTGTGGCCAGAGTCCCCCTCAGCTTCTGCAGCCACTGGCCTCCCAGGGCACAAAGGTCCGTGCAAAGCAGACCTGACTGCTTGGATGCCCAGTCTCAAGTCCTGAACGTACCTTCTTCAGGGCTTTCTCTCCGGCAGCCTTGTTTTCCAGACCCAGGTACAGTCTTCCCAGCTTCAGCCACATGGAGGCCACGTTGAGGGAGTACACGGGATAGTGCTTACTGGGAAGGAAGAGATGGCAGGCTACCACATCAGAGTCTGCCCAGCCCTCTGCAGTGGCTAGGCTTCCCCACCACCCACCGGGTGTCCGGCAGAGTGTGAGGGGCTAGTGTGCACCATCAGAGGCACTGTGAAAGCCTTGCTGCTTCCTTTTGGGTGCATCAACACAACTTCAGCCCTAACCCAGACTCATCTGTTTTAGCTGTACTCAGACCAAGGCACCAGGGAAATGTCAAAGCAAATGCTGCTTTCACACCGACAGCAAAGAGGCCTCCTCCCACTAGACCGACAGGAGACACACACACACACACACACACACACACACACACACACACACACACACACACACACACACACACGTGTGTGCTGACATCATATCTGAGAAACCCAACTGTCTGTCTGCTAAACTCTGAGCCCTCGAAGCCAGAACACCTCTGGTTTCCTGGTCTCTCTCTCTCTCTGTCTCTGTCTCTCTTGCTCACTTGCTTTTGCTTTGCTCTCACTCTGCTCTGCGCTGTTCTCTAGCAGAACCGTGTGTCCTGTTCAGGTTTTCTCTCTGGTTTGAACTCAGGTCTGCCTAATGGAGTCTGCTCAAGAGTGACCCATTTCCCTGGAAACGGGGCCCAGGATATAGCTTGTGGATGAGTGGGTGTGCAAATGTGGAAATGTGCATTCTACAGGCCAGTGTGCTCTATTCTGTCTATGCTGTCTGTCATGAAGACTGAAGACAGAATTCCTAGGTAGGAGGAGGCGTGCTGTCCGCAGGAAGCCTTGGGTCGTGCAGTGCCGATCCCCCTCCCCACAAATCTGAGGCCTGGGATGCTGTATGCCTAGGTCCCTCTCTCAGAGGAAGGTTTGAGATTAGAGAACTTCCTCATCCCTCTACTGGCAGAGGAAAGGTCAGAGGTCTCCAACTTGGCTCATTCCAGGAGCAGGTTTGAATACCTGGCTTCCTCTTTGGCTCCCCCTGCTGGCTATCCAGAGCACAGTGGGTAAGTGGGTGGCAGAGATTAGGGGATGTAGGACTGACCTCACAGCAAGTTTCCAGTCCTCAATCTTAGAGCCAGGGCTTCTCGCACTCACCAGGATGAGCAGGCATGTTCTGGGGGAAGGGGACTCCCAGTCTAGTGCTTACACGGTTCCACAGCACATCCCCCAAATGCCTCATGTGCAGGCCTTGGGGAGCTCTGCGGCGAGGGGGCCTCTGCCTTGGAGTGGCTGGCCACATGAGATGCCAGTGCTGTGGATTCCTGCCTCCCACATTAACGTCTGGTAACCCGATAGGATGGGCCATTCCTCTGGCTCAGTCAATATTTCTACAAATGGAAATCTCATCGTTTTATCTGACTGAGCAGGAGATGCCAGTAACCATGGCCAGATCATTAATCCTAGAGGCCAGTGAAATGCAGCTGGAATTGCAGTGTGCAGAGGCAGAAGAGGTATGCGGGAGAAGGCTGAGAAGGAGGCTGTGGGACACCCCCCCCCCCCCCCCGTTCTCTGCCTCCACTCACCAAGTTACAAGTGCCTTTTAACACAGAAGAGGCAGGTGGGCATGGATGTAAACTACTGGCTTTCTAACCCTAGCCTGAGTGGACTTCTGCGGGGGACCTGTGACACGTTGCCTCTAGAGGGAGCTCCTTGAGAGGACGGAGGAGCCTGGCACAGTGCGAAGAAGCCTGGACCTACATGCAGATGTGGGCACTAAGCAGCCGCACTTATCCTAGGCATGACCCCACCAGCTCTGGGCAGAAGCCCGCCCCCATGCTCATCCCGAGCCACCCAGTTCTGCTTGACACTCACCTGTACGGCTTGATGATCTTCTGCCCGTACCTCAGGGCTCCTTCCCAGTCCTGCATGTAGAGGCAGACGCCCATGGCCTGGTACATCATGTGTAACATGTACACATTGCTGTCCTCGAACACCGAGCTCATCTTCTCCTGGCTGAGCTCACAGATCTCCAGCAGCTCACTAGGGGGTGCTGCAGCGTCAAGGAAACAGGCAGCATCCAGGGGATGGGGGATGGGGGGATGGGGCCTTTCCTCCCCTCCACCCACCCTTACCTCCATGGTAAAGTATAGATCGGGAAACAGAAGTAAAGGGAATTAAATTCCCTTGAAGAAACAAACCAGGGAAACGCAAAGACCTTCCTGGCCCTGCAGACACTGGTGTCAGTACAGACCAGCAGTGAGGATGGAATCCTTCACCTTTGCTAAGTTCAAATCCTCATCCAGGCTGGGAGCCCGAGCAACCCAGGACCTCAAGTTAGGAAGCTGTGCCGGCACAGAAATGTTTTCCAAGCACAGAAAGCCCAGGCTCTCAAGAGGCGTCTTACACTAGGAAGCAGTGTGCCTCACGGGCCTGGTGGTGTAGGTTGCCATCCCGGCTGTTCAGGAGGCAGAAGGAGGAAAGAATTCAGGTTCAAAGCCTGCCTGGCCTGTGGAAGGCGTTCACTGTCAGCCTGGACCATACCATGAAAACATGTCTCAAAATAAAACCTGAAGACTCCAGACACCTGAGTTACTGCCCAGCCTACGAGCCTCCTGCATGGTTCTCAACAAACAACTGGATAGAAAAAGAGAAGAGAGACTGTGTGTGTGTGTGTGTGTGGGGGGGTGAGACACAGTTCGGCAGCCTTGCATCTGCTGGGCATGTACAAGGCCTTAGGTTCAATCCCTAATAATGAGAGAAGAAAGAAAGAGATGGAGGGCAGAGGAAGCAGAGGGAGAAAACGTCTCCTCTTCTGCCCTCTAGGAGGCAAATCCCAGCTCTTTTCAAATCCCAAGAACACAGCACTGTGTGAGAACACGGATTCTGCTGACCAAAACCCTAGACCTGCCACCAGCAACTGTGTCCCTGAGAAGTGGCCGTGTGTGTAAGGAGCTCTTTCCTCGTGGGCTGGGTAGCAATGGCCACTAGTCAGTGTGCCGTGGATGGGGCTGAGGTGAGCAAGGCTCTTAGCACTGTGCCGACCAGTCCTAAAGCATCAACACCATGGCTGTTCCAGGAGGTGGCTTCCCTCATGGCACTCCTGACCACTACAGTCTAGTGAGGACAGTCCCCTGAACTGCCTGCAGAGCTGACATTCTGCTGTGAGCCATCTGTCTTCCCTGCACCCACAGGAGACCATCTTCCCTCCAAAACTTTACTCCCCTCCTCCCTCCTCTCTCTTCCCAGCTTCCCACCACACCCTGCCAGTGAGACACGGTGGTGTGCCCCACACAGGACACATGGCAAGGTTATATTTGTAGTGCTTGGCCCTTCGGAATTCCTCGATGACATTGCGTGCATATCTGACCATGTCTCGGATGGCTTCTGCCTGCGGCGGGCTGCTGAGCTTCCGGATTTCCACCTTGGCTTTGTCCTGAGGGGATATCCAGTGTGAGATGTCACACTGGGTTCTCACAGAGGCAGAGGTTCTAGATCTAGAGGGGACCCCATGCTCTGCTCCCTTTTCATAAACACACAGACGTGAGCTTTCTGACCAGTCTTCCCCTAGGCCGGATCCCAACCGTGGTTTCTAGGGGTCCATGTCTGTGCTTGCCTGTCTGTCAGGACTGACCAGTGACCAGGGCTGGCCCTGAAAACCAATAGTGTGTGCCATGTAGAACCTGGTGACAAGTTCAAAACGCCCGAGCCCGATTCCCAGATGTTTTTCCCCTCCCATCATTTTGGGAAGCATTTTGTGTGTATGTGTGTGTCCATGTGCATGTGTGTGCCTACCTATGTGGAGGCCAGAGGTCAACATGAGGTGTCATTCTTCACGTGCCATCCACCTTGGTTTTGTGTGTGTGTGTGTGTGCGTGCATGTGTGTGTGTGTGTGTGTGTGTGTGTGTGTGTCGGGGGCACACCTGGGCACAAACACAGGGGGCAGAGGAGGATAACAAGTTCTCTCTCTCACCTTTCACTGAACCTGAAGCTACACTGGTAACCAGTAAACCCCAAACCCCAACAATCTTCTCTCTACACCTCCTACATACACACGCCCTCCAGTGCTGTGGTTGCAGGCACACATGGTGACATGTGCCCTTTCATACGGGCACTGGAGACATGCACCCCCCCAGCAATCACCCCACCTCCCACCTTGCTTTTTGAGACAGGGCATCTCACTGGTCTGGACCCCACAAGTAGACTCCAGTGGTCCCTCCCTCCACCACAGTGCTGGGATTGTAAGTTTATTTCATCTCATCTGTCTTTTTTACATGTGCTGTGGAGAGTGTATTCAGAATGGTTCCTGCAGAGGCAGCACTTTGCTGAGGGCCATCTTCACACCCCAGGTGACTTTCTAAGAAACTGAAATCCAGCAGGTCCTTCTCCCACTGGGGATGCTTCGCCCGCTGAGCAGCAGATCTGAGCAGGGCTTTGTCTACCTGGATTCCCTCTGGGTCAAAATGCCCACTGTGTGGGGAGACAGGTCAGGGGAGGCTGGGGAAGGCTGGAGGCAAAGACCACCTCTGTCCTGTCGGTGAACTGACCTTGTCCTTGGTTGTACACTCCCGGCATTCACAGGTAAAGAAATAGGAGTCTCTTAAGCGGTCGTTCCTGTCTTCTGTTGGATACAGCAGGTCGATATAGCTGGTGAACACCTGGGGCGTGAGAGGCCAGAGGTCTTCACAGGGAATGCAGTTCCCACTGCTCATGCGGCTTTGCCACCCTCGGACGTGGGAGAGAGGCAGCAGGCCCAGCAGAGCCACCACTGATGGTCATACTGCTTACTATGGCTGAGAGGCTGTGGAGCTGTGCCTATCTCCCTGTGGTGGCCAGAGGTCTATATGCTTAGTCCCTACTCTGGCAACTAAGAGGAAGAAGGACCCTTCACCTTCCCTCACCAAAGATCAGGCCAAGGCTGGGCATGTGCAGGGGAGAACAAGGCCCTAAACACCCTGGTCTGCCCACCCTTCCCCTGACATCACATACAGCAAGGGCTGGGGGTGGGAGCAGCTCTGAGTGGCCCTGGGGCTGTGTGGCACACATGGCTCCCAGGATGCACAGCAGTAGCTGTGACCCTGCTGGCCATGGAACATGGAAACGGTCACTCTGGGTCCCTTCATTCTCTTGGCTTTGCCTTTTACAGAAGGGTCTGGAACTAAGGCCTGAAGCATCAGCCCTTCTGGGTGTGCCCAACATTTCGACACTGCAATATGATGCCATTATTTAAACAGCTCATACCTGAGAAGCATGCAATCAAGTTTTTTTAAAAAAAAAAAACAAAAAATCACAAATACTACGTAATATTTTAAATACGTTTAAGAGTTTGTGTTAGAGGGATTTCATAGCTATCCTTGGACACATGTGGCCGTTAGGCAGTTCCCATCAAAGGGACAGCGATGCCTGCATCCCACACAACCAGGCATCGTCTGAAAGTCACCAGTGTGGCAGGGTCCAGAGGCCTGCCAGGCAGTCGGAGACACCAGCACAGGACTAGGTGCTGTGGTAGCAAGTGCCTCCTGACTGAAGAAGCAAGCCTGGGCCACATGCTGGCTCCATCTAATGCTAGGAACCTAGAGGGATTGGCTCCCTTCTCTCTGAGGGCAAATAGCCTGGTGGGCAGCAACTGCCCTGGACTGAAGTTACATAAACAATCGTGGTTGTCCGCCAGCCAAGAAAGAGAAACAGCAGCCAACCCTTCCTTCCCTGCCACACAGGGATCCCCGGGCACAAAAGGCACACAATGCAACCAACAGAAGCCTCCAGAAGATGGCGACAAAGGCCACTCCAGCTGCACCATACCCGGCTCAAACAGCCAATCCAGGAAGACAGGTCACCAGCTTCTCTAGGCAGTCTAGAGCCAGGCTGGCCATTTCATTCTTGGTTTAAAAGAGACCTCAGGGTCATCTCCACAAACCCAGTCAGGGCTCTCAACACCCTGATCCCAGACTGGATCCCCACCTCATGCTGGATTTAGTGAGAGGAGAGAGGAGGCTTGAGTGTCAGCTGTGAGCTGCTAAAACCTTCTAGAGAAATCAAAGCTTTTGTCACTTGGCACTGAGAACTCTACTTAAAGTTTTAAGTAGTCAGACGTGTCCTTCATAACAGCATTGTGGGTTCAAACCGGAACCCAGAAAGCATAACCACACACAGCCACAGAGAAAAGCGGTTCAGGGAACAGGTGGTAAGGCACATGGCTCTCTCTACCTCCTCTATATAAGGGAAGGAAGCTGAAGCCGCCTGCCTGCCCAAGAGTGCCTCTGCTTCCCGATCTGGGTCATGTGACTGGCCACCTCTAAGAAGGGAACCGTGAAGACAGGCCTTGTGGACTGTGCCTCGTCAGCTCCTGCCAGGCTCTCTGTTCCAGTGCTGTGGTGGTTGACACTGACGTCGTCCGTCAGCGGGACAGGACTGTACCACAGAGCGAGCCCATTCCCTGACTTGCTGCTTTTGTTGGGCATTTTATCACCACAAGAAGAACAGTAACGAACACAGAGCTTTGTGGGGTGTTATGGGACAGGAAAGAACTCATTAGCCAACTGTCTGACAATAGGGATACCCCGACTGTAAATCTTTGATAAGAACTTCACTGCAGGAGGCTGGAGAGAGAGCTCAGAAGTTAAGAGCGCTTGTTCTTGCAGAGGACCCAGGTTCGATTCCCAGAGCCCACCTGGGGCTGTAACCCCAGATCTAGAGGATCCAACAGGTGTGCATATACAAGCATGCAGGTGAAGCATTCAGACTCACAAAGTAAAACAATGAATTTGAAAAAAAAAAAGAATTTAATTCAAATGTATTTCTTGTTTCTGTCTGGCCAAAGGAAATGGCAAGCACCCATGCATGTGGTAAAGGACATCAAGCCAGGTCCCAAATCTGCTAAGATAACCCAGGAAAGGCCCAGGGACGGACAGTTTAGCTGCAGGAGTCACCACGGTGGTACCACGTGGATCTGGTTGCTCTGCCTGTCACGACAGGCCGAGTCCAGTGCCTGTGCACCCCGACTGCATTCTCACCTCGTCTCCTGGGTGGATCTCCTGTACAGCTCTGACTTCTGCCAGGGTCCCTTTGTAGGTCACAATTACATTCGGGCAGCAGCTGTGGTTCATCAATGCGACACTGCCAATCAAAAGAGAAAACCCGAGTTGTCCGAATGCCATGGCTGGCTGTTGAAGTAACTCATTGTTTGATGGGTAAGAGCAACTGAGCCTATGCAAGAAGGTTAAAAGTTTATAGATAGCCAGCTCAGAGCATACTAAGAGCATGCTCACTGTGCATTTAGAATAATACCTAGCTTTTTCCTTTTGTTTTTTAAGACAAAGTCTCCAGTAGCCCAGACTGGTCTAAGAAATCACTATAAATTCACTTCGTGACTTTGAAGGCTTGAGATCTTCCAATGTGTTGTCACACCCAATCTATGCAGTTCTGGGGCCCAAACCCAAGGCTCTATACATGCTAGGCCGGCACTCTACCAAAGCGAGCTGCATCCTCAGTTCTGATGTCTGACATGTTACTCTTTTCACTATACTCAAATAGGAAATCCTCCTATGAAATCTGATCTCTAACTATAAGCGAACAACAACTATCCTAAGTATTCTGTCTGGATAGGCAGACTCACACGACATCGCCTGCAGCTGACTGTCCCATGTACACACAGGTGCAAGACAAAGGGGCTGCCTTTTTGTCTAAGTGGATCATTTCTCAAACGTTCTCTTCAGATGTTAAGAAATGCCAGCTGCCTGAGGGAGGATGGGCTGTGATCCCCCCCCCCCCCGGGGGCCCCAGAGAAGCACCTCAATCTCCAAATCTGGGAAATTGGGACATGGCCGCTCCCGCTGCTGTCTGCTTTTTAGGGACAGTAACAGGAGAGAGACTCGCCTAGGTGAGATGCTTTGAGCTTTCTGATTATTTCAAGGTCAAAGTTCTGAGAACAGGAATTTCTAAACTACAGGGGAAGGTGCTTGATCTCACAGATGCTGCCTTTGAAATCACGCATTGATGTGATTTCAGTCCCAAAGGATTTTTCCCCAATTAAAAATGCCCAGAAACCGGGGCTTATGCTCTTGTGGGCACGTCTGTCCATGTTGCCACTGGGAAAGCCAGCACTGCCTGATCCATGAGAGACCAGAACCCTTCTCTTGCTTGCCCCAGGATTCAAAAAAGCAAAGGGGTCTCAGGACCACTGAAGGTTACTGTCCCATTGTGGTGTGTCCCGGAGGGAAGTGACCCTCCTCTATCCTGCCTGCTAGGGGTCTGAGCAGAGTGGGTGGCTCGCTTTACACCTGGCGTGAACAGGTTCTTGGTCTTGTTCTTGGGGAGGGGCATCTCTACCTTATACTGCAGCCTACTTAGCCTACAGGGATGGATAGGGCATCAGGTGCCAGGATGTCTGCTAGGCAAAGCTCCCAAGGGTGCACATTAAATGCAACATATAGCAGGTTTCTAGAACCATCTTGGAGAAGTGCTAGGCTGTCTCTCTCTGAACAGGGGTGGTGGGGAGGGTGCCAAGGCAAACAGGTAAGCAATTCAGGGTCCACAGTTGTCCACTTTGACCACTATGGGACATGGTTAGGTCTCAGATTCAGACATTCATAAACAGGTCATAGTGAAGACTTCAATGGCTGTCTGGGCTGTCTTCTCAGAGCCTGTGCCTGTCCTTTTCTCTGTTCTTTTACCAACTACAAAAGTCTAAGAGAATCTCCGCCAAGAGGCACTCTGGTCCTCTCCACGGTTCTGCCTGCAGCTGACCTAACCTTGGCCTCAGGACCAACACCAGTACCTTTTCTCTCTCTGGAGAAAGCTGGAGAAGCCAGGATCTGCTCACTCAGGTCCCTTTCTCCTGACTTCCCTGATGCCTGCAGCCCAGCAGACACACACACACACACACACACACACACACACACACACACGTACCAGGCAGGTAAGGAGCAGCAGCATCCCCAGGGGACTTCAACGGAACCCCAAACACTCTCCCCATCTATATCGTGGAATGGCGGTGTGGATCCGTTCAGGGTGCTTGAAGGCATCCCTGGCTCCACCTGTGAGACAGGGCCCAACTGCTCTGGAATTCCCACATTACCTAACTCGCCTTTCAGGAGTCATCGGATATTCCCAAAGTCAGGAGGGGAAAATGCCCAAAAATGCTCTGAAAACTTTCTCTAGTTTACTATCTCCGCCTAACATCCAAACTACACCACTCTACAGTGGCGCTTTCCAAAACAGGCAGCCGGGCGAGAGTTCATACATCCTCTACCCAAAGGATGGTTAATCCTTGCATGTGTAATTAATGTCTCGCTTTGAGCATAAGAAACAAGATCTCCAGAGCCGCAGGCCCGCAGAGAGCACGCTTCTCAGCGAGCCGCAGGCTTCTCTGCGCGACACTTCTTAACTCTGGGCCTGGCGGGATGTCTCTGCCACCACTCTGCTAACTGCCACCTCCGGATCCTTAAGTAGAGGGGAAATATTTTGAAATCTGACAGATTAAAAAGCTGTCTTAATTCACTTGGAGTTTCATGTCTGCCACACGCAGTCAGGTAGATTATGTAAAAAATCATATTAGTGTTAAATAAGTACAAAGGGAAAGAAACGAAGTCAGACTCAACCTACTCAGGAAATATGGCCGATCCCAAATGAGAGAGCTCCTCGTCTTCAATAGTGAAGCCATTACAGTTCACCTGCAGCGGAAGAGGGGACGGGGTTGGGGGGGGGAGAACCCTCCAGTCATAGATCCCCTCCCCCACTGCACCTCACTTCTTCAGCTCAGCCAAATTATCAAAGACATTCTGGCTTGGTTGAAGGTGTTTCTGTGGCCATGGCAGCCTTTGTCCAAATAAAATTTACTCATCATCTCTGAGTGTGTCAGCAAATAGAAGCAGACATGCTGGGGTCAAAGCTCCTCTTCTTGTGCTCAGAGTACTCCTCAGAGTTGCTCAGAGAGTTGTGTGTGTGTGTGTGTGTGTGTGTGTGTGTGTGTGTGTGTGTGTGTAAGATAGAGATAGAGAGAGGGGGGAGAGGGAGAGGGAGAGGAGAGGGATTCCATCTTCAAATCATATGCCCTTAGAAAATGAAAATTGTAACCCAATGTCCACCTCGGGAGCTAAGGTGGTAACTTCGAAAGCCTCTCCTCATCTGTGGGGCTGTGGTCCCTTCCTCTGAAGGGTAGGGGAATGGAGAACCCTGACTAAGGCAGTGAAACTTTGTCTTTCATATTTCAGCCAAACCAATACTTGGTCCTTTCCTCACCTTTGCAAGCACTAAGGGTTAAAGGTCAGAGTTGGGCTGGGGAGACGGCTCAGTCAGAGGGTTCTTGCCTTGCGAGCATGGGGACCTGGGTTTGATCCCTGCAGTGTACACTTGTAATCCCAGCACAGAAGAGGTAGAGACGGACAGATTCTTGGAGCTCCTTGGCTGTCTGCCTGGCCTAACTAGAGAGCCTCAGAACCCAGTGACAGTCCATCTCAGAACAGTATCTTGCTAGTTGAATACAGCAGCCTACCTTACAGCTATGGAAACCAGGGCTCCCAGGTGCACATGGCTGTTCAGGGATGTGTGAGATGTGAGGAGCAACAAGGGAGCCAGGCAGGGCACTCTGACAAAGCCTGGTTTCCGCACACCAGACTATGCTTGCTTCTTTTAAAAAAATCCTATGCCTGAGCTGGGGTGGTGTGTGCTGGTGTCCATGTGTGCTTGTGTGTGTGAGTGTATGTGTGCATGCCTGTGTGTGTACGTGCGTAAGTGTGTGCACGTGTATGTGTATGTCTGTGTGCAAGTGCGAGTGTGTAGGTTCAAGGACAACCTCAGGCATCAGCCCTCATCTTCCACCTCATCTGAGACTGGGTCTCGTTTGCTGCAGTGGAAGGCAGGCTTGCTGGCTTACAAGCTTCTGAGTGCTCCTTCTCTACCCCTCCTATTGCCGTAGGACCACTGCTGGGGTTGGCTGGTGCTTGTGGCTACGGCTAGCTGTATGGGGGTCCTGGGATCTGAACTTGGGTCCTTACACTTTTGTGGCAAGGGCTTTACTTGCTAAGCAATTGCCTCAGCCTCACCGTTTCTCACGATAGCTGCATTTATTAACTGTGAATGTGGTCATTTCACATAAAGCTAAAGTGTTATTGGAAAAGTTTAGGAATTTTGGCACTTACCACAGTGAAAGTTAAAATTTTACTTGTAGTACTTGAGGCAAGAAGGAAGAGGAAGAAAAAGAAAGAAGAGGGGAGGCACAGGAGGGAGGGAAGGAGGAAAAAAAGAACAGGAGGTGGGTGCTACAGGCTCATAAATCAATCCCAGACACCAGGGATTCCTAAAGTAAAGGCTAGCTCTTCATGCTAATTGCAAGCATGCTGACCAAGTGCATAGCTGGTACTCTAACCAACGGCTGCCAACCCACATTAGGTAGAATTAATTGGAATGTTCTTTCATTCAGCAAAATTTCTTTGAGCATGAACTCTATTTCTAGGTATTACTGGCTGAGTATGAAGCAAAATGGCTTTCTCCTGCTGGTCGCCTGCCTTAGTGTGACACCCACTATGGCCGACGATAAATGCCTGCTAAACCAGAGTGAAAGGGAGATTAAGAAGAAATATCAAATATCAAAACAGGTGGAGGAACGGCCGGCTCTCTGGCCTTTGGGCCCCTCCGCTGTGGTGACCCTGGCTGGATCAGCCTACTCCCCCCCCTCCAGGGGGGCATGTTGTCCCGGTGTCTTCACCCCTCTGTCCTTCCCCTTATCGTGTGGGAGTGTGTGTGCTTATTCTCCTGTGAACCTGAGTGTCATCTCTCTTCTGGAGACTCGGTGATGGTGTTTGAGCCAAACAGCATGGTGATTTTCCTGCCAGCCTCCCCTCCCTTCCGAGACATCCCTAGAGAAGAAGAGGGGGCTTGCACATTAAGAAAGATGCATGGGCTATGGTCCTTTTTTTTCCAGTCAAATCAGGCGTAAGTGCCTTGCTAAAGCTATTCTCATAATTAGCATTTAAACTAGATGTAGGCTGCGCACCAAAAATATACTTCTCAGCAGCACACAGGTTTAGAGTGATGAAAACACAGCTCAGAGGCCTACAGTCACCTTCAGCTGCCAGCTGCTGCCAGAACACTACAGGAGCCTCCAGAGCTGCCTCAAAGGCTCAGGGGTAGGACAGCACACACACAGCTGGGGGCTGGGGCAGGATCAGAGGGTAAGGTGGAGCTGGGCCACACCTCTTTTTTGCTTTAGCATTTTCTTCAGGGGTAGTGAATTTCCCCCAAAATCTACACATGGAATATATGGGAGTGGTGGTGCTTGCCTGTAATTCCTGAACTTGGGAAGTGGAGGCAGGAGAATCAGAAGTTTAATGCCCATCCTTGGCTACATAGTTTGAGTCTAGCCTAGGCTATATGAGATCCTATTAAAAGAAAAGCAGAAATGAAGCATGAATGTGTGCACGAACGGTTCTGGAATGGATACTAAAATTTAATCAACATAAAGATTATAAGGAATAAATTACCTAGTTTTATATATAGGTGTGCTTATGCCTACACACAAACTCATACCTGTAAGTGTGTTCCCTCGGGCACACAAATGGCTCACTTCACTTTTCCACATATGCACTTGGCTTTGATGTGAACACGCAGTTGCTCCCACGAGCGCTATAAGCCAAGCGCATCACCACAGGGAAGGCCTGCCAGCAGGAGTCACGCTGTTCAAGGGAGGTCTGCTTTCCTACAGCTTGTGACAAACTTCACCCTCTCATGTAAGCAGGCCCCGGTGAGGAAAACCTGCATACCCAGGCTCCAAGGGCACTCTCTGCCCTCACCCACACCCATCACCTTTGGGTGTCTTAGTGATTAATATCGGCAGCATCTAGATTTGCTCCAGAAACGAGCCTCTGGGCATGTCTGAGGGGGGGCTAGGTTAGGCTAACTGAAGAGGGAAGGCTTACCCTCACTGTGTGTGGCATCATGACATGGGCAGGGGGCTGGACTGAATGAAGAGTCCTGATGCTCTCCTTAGCCCCAGCCACCCACCTTCCCACCGTGGACTGCACCCTCAAATCATGAGCCAGAATAAATTCCTGCCTGAGGTGTTTGTTGAGTCTCTCATCACAGCGGTGAGACAGTAAGGAACAGATCCTGGGGTGTGTGTGGTGCAAACCCAGGTGTGGGCGCAAGGGAGACTATTGGCTTCCACCTGAATACTTGTAACCGGAAGCCATGACTCCTTGTACAAGTAGTCAAGTAGTCGCTTTCTGATTATGGTGATCGTGGTTGAGATGTAGCGACACAAACACTAGGTCTGTGGATAATCCACTAAAGCACTAGAAGTGGAGCTGAACTGAGGGAAGACTCACTTCTCCCTTCCATGTGTAATAATGCTTAGTGTGTTCTGACCATGTGGCGTGGGTGTGTGTCTCCGTGTGGTGTGTTTTCATGTGTAGGTGTATGTGGCATGAAGGACGGAGTACAACCTTGGGTGTTATTTCTCGGTCGACGTCCAGGCTTCATGTTTTATTTTACGTATATGAATGCTTTGCCTGTATGTATGCACAATGCGTGCTGGTACCTGTGGGGTCAGAAGAGGACCTAGATCTGCCAGAACTGGAGTTATAGATGATTATGAGCCAATGCATGGGTGCTGGAACTGAACCCAAGTCCTCAAAAGAGCAACAGATGCTCTTAACCTCTGAGCCATCTCTCTGTACTTGTCCACCTTGATTTTTGAGAAAAGGTCTCTCACTGACCTGGGCCGGTAAGGCCTCTGGGGCTGCACCTGTGCCACTTCCCAGGGGTCCAGGACCCTGTCAGGTAGATGCCCTCATGAGCTGCTGTGGGAAGGTCTTCCCAGGGACTGGCACCCTTACCTGGGCGAAGAGCACCACGAGGCTGTCATGGTCGGGGAATTCTAGGTGCTTGGAATAGAACTGATGGAGAGCCGCGATGTCACTCTGGATGAGATCCTTCTTCTCGTTGTCTAGCTTGTCCAGATCTGTTGGAAACAACCCGTTACCACAGAAGCCCTGGCTCTTTCCTGTTATAAACTGGGGGGAAGGGGGGGGAACCACGTCCAGCCCCAGAGAACATTTTCCCCATGACTTGGTGTGACTGACAAACCGTCTCTTCCTCCATCAATCAGATGTCACTCACGAGTGACATTCCAACTGACTATGAGCCACAGTGAGGTAAGAAAGATGTAACTGTAAATGACATCCAGCCTCAATGTCCCTTACTTTAGGCCCCTGGGATCTGGGTCACAGTCAAGCAGCTGGATAGCCCTGACTTAATGCCTTTTGGTAAGGCCATCCGGAGGGGGCTGAGGAAACCGGTCAGTTGGTAAACTGGCATGCCTAAGGCTGTCCTCTGGGTTCCATACGAACCTGTACGTGAGTGCATGCACACCTGCATCCATGTACAGACACACGCACATGTGCACACACAGACATCAGCTATTCCCTAGACTGGAGTGCTGTTAGGACCCAAAACCATCCAGCACGCAGGGAGCAGGAGAGGGCTACCTCGTGAGCCCCGACACTCCCATAGTCTAATGATAGACTTGTACACTCAGAAGAAAGAGCATTTGTATTTGAAAGCTACCATCCTTACTGAGAACAAGTTATTTCTGCCCTTAATACCACTGGGTACACATTAAATCTGTGACTAAGATAGAAATGCACCCATCAGAGAAATACTTACGTGACTCAAACTCCCTCACAGCCAACAGTTTCTCTGAAGGTGTCCTCTCTGGGTGGATTTTCTAGTAATCAGAAACAAAAATCAGAGAGGAACGTCAATGCCCGAGGTCAGCACAGCACTTTCCCAGCTATGTCTGCAAGAAGACAACACAGCCATATTCAAGGACGACATCTACTGGAGGGGTCCACGCTGGCGCTGAGTCTGTCCAACCTCCAGACCCAAAGGGCTTATTTTAAAAGCTTTTGAAAGGGTCCACTGTATCCCTAACACATTGCACACACAGTAGGTTCAGAAATGCTCATTACAGAAAAGAACGGGGCCAGAAAGCAACTTTTTAGGGTCCTGACTTGAAAGGGTTGAGTCTACGGACAAACCATACTATTTATCACTTCTCCTTCTAAAAAGGAACAAAATGAAACCCCATCCATTTCCCGCTTTCTTTAAGCATAGGCTAAAATGATCTCAAATTCCACATTTCAAAAGGAGCACTCTGGGTTGTATCTGCAAGGCGAGCCTCACTTGAAACGCACTCTGCCTTTGTTCTAGACGCCCTGAGAGGAGCGAACAATAGTGAACCCACGAGGCTTTGAAAACATGAATAAACTTGGTGTTGACAAGAGTTCAAACGCAGAGCTCAGGAGCTGGCCTGAGGCCTGGCTTTGTAATCTGGCCATTCAATTTGGGGATACAGGTGGCTGGTCTAGCGGGCGCTCTAACCTCCTCCTTAACATGCTAAGCTCCCCTTGGGTAGTTGGTCGCCTAAATCCCCTAATCCTTTGCAGGTTCCTGGAATACAAATGGTCTGGGTTTTTTTTAATCACCTACTCCTACAGGGATAAAAAGATGGTGAGGTACCTTGTTATTTAACAGTTGATTAGTGGTTAATTATAACTGAAGGGACCCTCTAAACTCACCCAGCTCTCAGACTGCTCTCCTGGGAGCCACCAGAATGGACATCCTCCAAACACAAGGCACACTTCTGTAAGAAGTCATCTACCCAGGGGTGACAGGGTGGCAAACAAGTTCCTTCTCAGTCCTTAACACAGCACTGCCAGAGACCCTGGGAGGGCAGGGGAGGAAGAGACTGGTCTCCCAATGGGCAGGCCTTGCTACAATCTAAAGGACCGGTTACCCCAGACTGCACCAGTCACATCGACCATTAACTCGCAGAGAACTTTGATTTAGGAAGGGGCAGTTGGCCTTCTCCAGAAAACAAACAAACAAAACAAACAAAAGAACCTCCCTCATCTCTGGGTCTTAGTCTGCAGGCAACTCCTGCTCCACTTACTCAGAGCTGGTCGTTTTAGTCACCCAACCCCAGCTGAACGCAGTGGGAAGATGACCTCAGAGTTCTAGAATGTTCCACTGCTGTTTACACATTCGGGTTCCTAAACCTGATCTGGGGACAAGCACACCCCAGTCGTTACAGTCATACTCAGATTAGAACAACAGCATCGGACCGGAAGGGGAGGCGGGAGCTATAGGAGAGCCAGTGGATGAAGCCTTCAAACCAATCTGCAGCTCAGAGGCCTCGCTGCCAAGGCACATGGACACAGACAGCAGGCCTCTACCCTCCACAGACACACTGTTTCCCTTCTGTTTCAGTGGATCAGAGATAAGCCCCTCCCGTCTTCCCACTGACTTCAGGACCTAGGCTTTGCAGAGGGGGCATGCAATTCTCACATGCTTGGGAAGGATTGACTGCATATCAACAAACAGTCCTGAGATATCCTTGGAGGAATGTGCTGGGCAGCTCATCTCCTCCTCAGCCTGGTTCTACTCCCACACAGTTCTCTTTGTGTATGTGCCATCCCTGTGCCTCCCTCTGGGTTGTTACCTGTCTGCACATAGGCGAGCAAGGTGGCAGAGGTACAGAATGACACACAGAAAGGGGACAGGCTGCCTCCACACTCCACACATCACATAGCAAAGAAAAGACTCACAAAGCTTCCCTGACCAGACTGGTTCACTGGAAGCTCTAGGAAAGTTTCACAGGTATGGTCTTTCATGCTATAGTCAGGGCCATGCCTTTCTATGTAAACAAATCCCAAAGAAAGCTCTGGACTGAGCTGCTATGGGTATGTTCCTCTTCTGGGGTAAGGAAGACATACAAGCAAAGCTTAGACCCAAGTGCTGAAGTCCCAGGACAGTTAGCCACACGCTCAGCCTAGCGCAGCCTAGCGCAGCCTAGCGCAGCCTAGCGCAGCCTAGCGCAGCCTAGCGCAGCCTAGCGCAGCCTAGTGCAGCCTTGCCCAGCCTAGCGCAGCCTAGCGCAGCCTAGCGCAGCCTAGCGCAGCCTTGCCCAGCCAGTCATCATTGTGATCTTTAATGAAAATTCAGGTAGCAGGACAGTCTCCCATTTCCTCACCTGTTTGGCCAGAATCCTTGCTGTGAGCCGTACAGTCTCCGAAGGGTTCCAGTTCTCCCCAAAAACAACCATGGGTGAGCATTCCAGCTTGTGCAGGGGCCAGTCTTCTTTCTGGGCAGGTATTAGGGGGGGAAAATTGTCAATGTATAGACACATCCTCATTCTGAAATAGAGACAGACACACACAGACACATACACAAATACATACACAGACAGAGATACACACACAAACACACACATACACACAGAGATACACACACACATACAGACACATATGCACAGAGAAAGATACACACACACACACACACACAGATATACACACAGACACACATACATAGACTAAGGTACGAAGAGACCTGCAGTATGTCCCCCAATCAAGCTTAAGTAGAACATGCTTCCTCTTGGAAAACTCAGGAATGCTCACAAACTAGAAATCACAACGTACTTGAAAGACAGATAAGATCCCCTAGCTTTGATCTAACTTCTGGCTCAGTCAAGGTGCTTTTTTTGTGGTTTGGGGGATTTTTTTAAGGGTCTCATGCTGCAGTTCAGGCTAGCCTGGGATTCACTATATAGTCCCAGACAAGACTTTTCTTCATAGCAATCCACCTGCCTCAGGCTCCTGAGCGCTGGTATTATAAAAGTGTGAGCCACCATACCTGACTGCTTCCTGTTTCCTTCCTGCCTGAAAGCCTCACACTTTCCTACATTGTGTGTGGGCCGAGACCCAACCGAGGGCAGGGGACCAGGACAACAGGCCTTTCTGCGATGCTGCTGGTGCCTTTCCTGCTCTGGTCTCAAGAGTGGACAAACCACTGGTAAGAGTCTCTCTTGCCGTTTTGTACAAATGCGCGTCTGTTACAGACCAGACTCCAGCACAGACATCCACTATATTCCTTCCTATCACCTTATACCTTTCACCCCTGAACCATGAGAGACCACTGAAAACTCCGTCACCACCGATGTCATCGTGGCTGAGTGATTGGAAATCAAAAGCAAAGCAGAAAGACCAGCACTGGTGGAGCACTGGGAGAAAAGCGGTTTTAGCAGAGTGCTTGCTGAAGGACGGAGGAGTCAGGGAGAGCAGGCATCTTGCTCAGTTTGTATTATAAACCAGACACAACCTAGAGTCTTCTGAGAATGGAAACTTTAAATGAGGAGTTGCCTTGATCAGACTGACCTGTGGCCATATCTATAGAGACTGTCTTGATTTATGATTCCTATGAGAGGATCCAGCCCACTGTGGGCGGTACCATCCCTAGGCAGGTAGACCTGTGCTGTACGAGAAAGCTGGCTGAGCATGAATCTAACCAGGCCAGTGAGCAGCTTTCTTCCAAGGGTTCTGCCTCAGTGCCTGCCCTGGGTCCTGCACAGAGCTCCTTCTATGATGGGCTGTGACCTAAAAGAAAAAGCCAAATAAACACTTTCCTTCCCAGGTTGCTTCTAGTCTGAGTGTTTTATCATAGTAACCGAAAGGAAACCCAAGCAGTGGCAGAAATGGTGAGGGATCCAGGAGGAAGGGCTGGGGTTGGGGGAGAGATCGGGTTGGGGGTTAGATGCTTGTGTACTTTGGGAGCCCAGGAGGACTGTCTTGTCCACAACGGAACTGGCCTGTCCTGTTCTATCCTCTGCCTTCCCCAGCACAGGAAGCAGCAAGTCTATTCTTGTAAAAGCCTACAACAAATGCCTGGAGTCCAGATGACCTCCAACTCTGGCCAATCTTTCTATTCTGCCCTCCGGGTTAGACTTGGGCTCAGAGATGGGTCACTGGTTAAGGGTTTGTTCATGCGAGCTTGAGGTCCAAGAGTTTGGGTCCCAGAACCTGTGTAAAAAAAAAAGGTGAGCGAGGTGGTATGTGTGTAATTTCACCACTGAAGATGCAGAGACAGGAGGATCCCTATGGACTAACTGGCCAGATAGCCCAGCCCAAGTGACAGGCCCAGGCCAGTGACAGGCCCAGGCTCAAAAACAAACAAACAAACAAACAAACCAAAATCCAAATGGCCAAGGGGGACAAGTACTATACGTGTGCGCTCATGCGCGCACACACAGACACACAGACACACACACACTCTTCCACCTCCACACATGGTGGTGGGGTCCAGGGACTCATCTCTCTTTGCCATCAGGACCAGCTAGCCAGCTCTGCCAAGATTACTGTCACATCTTTAACTGAATACTTACTTGCTTTTGTTCTTTGCCCTGTGAACACCAGAGAGCAGGGACAGGGTCTCAGCTCGGAACCATCCATGATTTCCCACCTTGCACAGAAGGCCTTGTCTCAGGGCTGTGGGGATGGTTCTCCTGGCCGGCCTTCCTCCACACTCTCCTGACTCTGTTACCATAGCGTCATCCTTCCTGTCCCTCTCAAGGGCCCTTGGGCCTGCAGTATTTGCTGTCTAGTGCTATCTCCCAGATTGTCACATGAACTCTCTGACTCCTGCTAGTCTCCACACCTCTGCTCCTTCATGGTCAGCTTTTCAAGAAACCTGCCCCAAGCAACCAAAGAGCCGTTTCCCCCCACGCTCCCTTCCACCGCTTTCTGCTTCATAGTTCTCCGCATTACTAGAACATCAGCCCACATGAGAATAAAGGCATCTCCCCTGCTTCATTCACAGCCAGGACCCCTGGTCCTATACCCAAGTCTGCCACTCACAGGACACTCAGGAGAGTTGCTGAGTCACTGTCTTCCTGGCCCCTCTCCTCCAGTGAACCCCAAGGGGAAGACAGAATCAGTCCTCGTGATTTACTGCAGCACCTGGCACATCCCTGGGCTCAGGGTTTGTGCCAAGACGCTCATGAAATTAAATAACGCCATGCCCGATATAACTGAGAGTAGGGACAGGGAGAAAGTGGAGGCACCCTAGGGAGCATAGGAGCTGTTTTTAGCTGCAGTCTACACCAGAGAGCACAAGGAGGAGGCAGAGGAGGGAGTGGGTGGGGCTCACTCGACAAAGTCCAGCAGACTCCTCTGCGGCCGGGGCAGCCACAGGGCACAGAAGAAGTGATGAGGAGGCCTGTGACAGCTGAGCAAAGGTAGCACCAGCAGGTAGAACACAGAGGCAAGTGCCACTGGGCCTCCAGGAACTCATCGGAAAGCCTGCATTAAGACAGGTACTAGGATACTCCACTAATCCCAGTACTTGGGAGGCAGAGGCAGGTGGGTCTCTGAGTTTGAAGCCAGCCTGGTCTATAGAGCGCGTTCCAGGACAGCTAGAAATACAGGGAAACCATGTGTTGAAAACAACCCAGGCTCTGTACACTACTGGTTTCCTTCATTGAGAGGAACTTGGTGTTTCCCAGGCATCAATGCCTGGGGGAAGGAAACACTAACATTTATCAAAATTAATCAATTGTATTAATACAACATACTTATTCACATAATTAATTTAAAATTAATACTCATGTAAATAATATATCATGTTGACTTCTATGATGAGTCTATCTTCCAAGGAAAAAGCTCACTGAACGGAGCCCTGCAGAGGAACATTGAGGCCCTGAGGCAGGATGGCTACCAGCCTGGGACTCTAAGAGACCCCCATTTAGACTCGGTTCTGCAGCAGCTATGGCAGTCCATGCAGCCTCTTAATCCCCAGGCACCTGTCCTCTAGGCTGTAAATAACATGATCCTCCCGTTACTTAGCAAGTTGGAACTCCCAGTCTGTGATTTCACACCTTCTAACGGTGATAATCAGACCAAGGCCTGAAGCCTGTGCCGCTTGGAGGCCTTCAACCTGGACAGTGGGCTTTCACTCACACAGACTGGGACTCGCAGAGGCAATGCCAGCAGCCAGCCCTCAAGAAGCATGTACAACAGTGCCTGGCCCGTGCCCACTCTTGGTGTTCGTATTAAGCCAGTCTTGCTGCTGATACCAGAAGGGAGAGGTGACTGAGTGTCTAACCTTGAGTAGTTTCTGACCGTGTTGGAACAGGGAATGCAGAACTTAAGTGAGCAGCATCGAGGCTAGGTTTGTCACAAGGATGATTAGCATTAGAAGTGACTTTGGTCCATCTGGGATTCCTTCTGAAAGGTGAGGTGAGAGACATGGATTACGGGAAGAATGACAGACATGTCCTCCAATGACATTGCTCGTTTTTATTTAAAAAGATTAGGGCCTGAAGAGACAGCTCAGTAGTTAAGTCGCTGGCTGCTCTTCCAGAGGACCGAGCTTCAATTTCTAGCACCCACATGGCAGCTCACAACTGTCTGTAACTCCAGTTCCAGAGGATCTGATGCTCACTTCTGGCCTCCATGAACACTAAATTAAAATTTTTTGAAAAAAAAGGAGAAACAGAATCTGGTAGAAATATCAGCTAGTGTTGAGCATTGTGTTTGTTTTCTTTGTTTGTTTTAGGAAGTGGGGTCTCCTAGAGCCCAGGTTGGTCTAGAACTCCCTAGAAAGCCAAGGCTGGCCTTAAACTCCTACTCTCTCTCCCAGGAGCTAAGGGACAGTGAGTGACAAGCTTGATTTTCATGGTGCTGGCATCGAGCCCCTCGAGCACGTGGCACCCCAGCAACTGAGCCACACCCCCATACACTCTACTCTGTCTTCACTGGGAGCGCCCTCTTCTACCAGAGGTCATCCGCCATAGTTTAGTGTATGAGAAATTGTAAAAAAAAAAACAAAACAATTACAGTGTGCAGAAATTCTAAAAAGGCAACTGTGTATTCTTTTAAAAATACTTTTCAGCTTTTCTAAGATTTTTCCCCTCAAAGCTACTACTTATCTGACTGCAATTCTTACAAAACATTCTTTAGATACAAGCTCACTTTCCTGAGAAATAATACACCTGCTCAGAAAAGATTCAGAAACACTTGCACCCAAGTAGAAGCCACCACTCCTTTCCTTGAGGGATAAGGTGTCTGTCTATAAATGTCTGTCTATCTATCTATCTATCTATCTATCTATCTATCTATCTATCTATCTATCTAAATGTCTGTCTATTTATCTATCTACCTACCTACCTATCTATTTATATCTCTAGACTACACCTCTGAATTTTCAGTAATAAATATATTGCTGGTAAGGTAAACTTAAGCTCAGTCCATGGCAAAGTAAGATGTGGCAGGTTTTGTGTTCATGGTTGTTTTCAAACTGCAAGTTAATTTACCACCAATATAAAAAGCACGGGTACCCGATCCCAGTGCAAGAGCAAGGATGCTTCTGGACGTGACGTGGAGGAACTGTATCACTGTGCACACACACTGAGTGGAGGAACTGTCTCCCTGTGCACACACTGAGTGGAGGAACTGTCTCCCTGTGCACGCACTGAGTGGAGGAACTGTCTCCCTGTGCGCACACTGTGGGTGGAGGAACTGTCTCCCTGTGCGCACACACTGAGTGGAGGAACTGTCTCCCTGTGCGCACACTGAGTGGAGGAACTGTCTCCCTGTGCGCACACACTGAGTGGAGGAACTGTCTCCCTGTGCGCATACTGAGTGGAGGAACTGTCTCCCTGTGCGCACACACTGAGTGGAGGAACTGTCTCCCAGTGCGCACACACTGAGTGGAGGAACTGTCTCCCTGTGCACACACACTGAGTGGAGGAAC
>CM052711.1:4936582-5065600 GCA_028551405.1 Uromys caudimaculatus | reverse complement strand
GGGGGGGGGGAGTCCATGCTGCAGTGTCTGTCATCCCTGCTGCTGGGGGGGGAGTCCATGCTGCAGTGTCTGTCATCCCTGCTGCTGGGGGGGAGTCCATGCTGCAGTGTCTGTCATCCCTGCTGGGGGTGGGGAGTCCATGCTGCAGTGTCTGTCATCCTTGGGGGGGGAGTCCATGCTACAGTGTCTGTCATTTTTCCTCTAACCACCTTTGCAGTCCCAAAGGCCCTGGGGGCTGACACCTCCTCATGGAGATTGTATACTGTAAGGCTTCAACAGTCCCCCTGCTTCTCACCAGTTCGGGGCAGGCACCTCCCTGATGGAGAAAGGGATCCAGGAAGGCCACCCTGAGAACTGAGTTGACTACTACAGCATGCAAGGAAGTGACCGACTCCAGGGGCCAACTGGATGACACATGGAAGAAAAACATACAAAAACTGCCAAGCTTACATGCCTCGGTGGTTCAGAAAGGAATCCACTAATTTGGTGGAGTGAATTCTCGGGCCAGAATCACCCGAGGGCCCCTCTGACAGAGAAGAGCAACAGGCTCAGAAGCTGGCTGCTTGCCTTTTAACACCATGGCAGAAAAGGTCAGAGGGCGCTCAACCATAACTGTGAAGTGACATGTCAGCGCCTGGCAAGTGGTGTGACCTGGAAGCCATGCCAAGGAGCAGAGCAGAGGCAGTAAGACCACAGAAGGAGCACTCGCAATTCCTCCCAGAAGTGGGCTGTAACTGGGAGAAGCCCCCATAAGCAAGCCAATTCAAAAGTCACCTTTATAATTAGTTTTTGTCTTATAGGAAAAAAGATCTGAGACCTTCCTCCTCGACAGCTTGATGAAAATTAATAACTTTTCTCAATAATCTACTCTCCTACTCATCTACCCCTGTCCCTATCTGTTCAGTGTAGGGACACGGGCCTGCTCCTCAGAGGCCCAAAGCAAAAGGACTGTGAGATCATGTCCCCCAGCCATGTACTGTGAGCAAGCACACCTCCTGCTTCCTGCTCTGAAGGTAGCAATCAAGCCAAGTGGGCTAGCTGCCTCCAAAGCAGGAAGTGGGAAAGCTAGCTACTTTGATGGCTGTTATTAAAGAAGAAACTAAACATGGACCTGAACAGTTTGGGATGGGAGCACAGACGGCGAATGGGCGCTCAGTTGTTCCCAGACATGGAAACAGACACAAACTCTTCAAAAGTCTGTAGTAAGGGGGTCAGAAAGTGCCAGCTATGCAAACACGACAACCTGCATAGGTCCCCAGAACCCACATAAAAACCAGGTAGGTGGGGCAGGGCTGTAGCCTAGATCTGAAGGGCTTGGATTCTGGGAGATCACCTGTCTTCCAGCCAATATGGCAATAGATCTGCTTGAAAAAGAAAAGAGAAAGAAAGAGGGAGTGTGATAGGAGACACTCAACTTCTCCTGGCTTCCATGTGCAAACGCATAGGTAACGCACATGCACACACCACAGCCCTATGCACACACACTTGTCCTAGCTCAAGACCGGGGAACTGAAGCAGAGACCATGGGGAGCACTGCCTATCTGCTCGCTTTCTCCAAGCCTGCTCAGCTGCCTTTCTAACACAACCCAGGACCAGCTACCCAGGGATGGGCCCTCCATCAGACTTGCCTACAGTACAGTCCGAGGGTGGCAGCTCCTATAGTGAGGATCCCTTTCCTCAGGTTTGTGTCTAGTTGACAAAAACTAACTTTTGACACACATGGAAGAAAAAAAGGGCGGGTCTCATGGCTGAGCCTCAGCCCAAAACCGACCGAGCTAGGACCTGTATCATGGCGGCACATGTGCTTGGGAGCAAGACTAGAGAGGATAACTGACTCTCTTCAAAACAGGCAAACACTGGAAGAAGCCTGACCTGGAGAACATAGTGCTAAAACTTGTCAAGTAAGTAATCTGTGGTGGTCTGCATAAAAATGGCCCCCATAGGCGGGGGGGGGGGGCACTATTAGGAGTGGGCGTGGCTTTATTGGAGGAAATGTGTCACTGGGGGTGGGATTTGAGGCTTCAGAAGCTCAAGCCAGGCAGGCCTAGTGACTCACTGTCTTTTCCCATGCCTGTGGGTCAAGTTGAAGAACTCTCAGATGCCTCCCCAGTACCACGTCTGCCTGTATATGCATCATGCTTGCCACCATGATGACAATACAGTTCTGAAACTGTAAGCTAGCCCCAATGAAATCTTTTCCTTCGTAAGAGTTGCCGTGGTCATGGTGTCTCTTCACAGAAATAGAACAGTGACTAAGATATAACCTGAGTAAACTTCCGCGGGCACAGGGAAGCTGTGCCAAACGATAAACAAAGAGCCCGTTTCCTTAAAACCCGTCAATAAAGGAGGCCGTCTATATGCGCAGTCTAATCACCTTTCATGGCACTCAGCCCCTGACCTGGCTGCAGAGCAAGTACCAATGCTGTGAGTGCTCTGGGCCTGGGTGGAGATTTTTGTAAATACGCTTTTTTAGGGTAGGGGTACACACATCACCAAGCATAGGTGGTGCTAAAGAACAACTCAGAGGAGCTGGTCCCCTCCTCCACTCTGCGAATCTCAAGGAACAAACTACGTTGTCAGATTTGGCAGCAACTATCTCTGCCTGCTGAGCTACCCCCATCTTTTTTTTTTTTAAGAGACAGGATCTCATGAAGCCGAGGATGGCCTCTAACTTGCGATGTAATTGAGGATGGCCTTGAACTTCTGATCCTCCCACCTCTACCTCCCAAATGCTGGGGTTATAAATTCATTCCCAGTTTATCCCATGCTGGAGACTGAGCCAGGGGTTTAACGAATTTCAGGCTAATTCTTCAACTGAGCCACATGCCCAAGTTCTCCAGAAGATTCCTTTGTGCTTCTAGAGGGCAGGATTGGCCTGTGTTTACACAGCGGGATTGAGAAGCTCACAGTTTCAAAATCTGCTGACATAGCACAACACAAAGAACTCTAGAAGCTGGTGTGCGCTTCCAGAAGAGAACCCGAGCCTTCTTTGCCAGCTCCAATTCTCCAGTCCTAGGCAGGGTGAAGCCAAGCTGCTCTTCCCTCCACCCAGCTGCGACGCCTGCCTCATCTTCTCTGGAGTTTGGCAAGCTGTGGGGCGGGAGCTGGAGAGAAACAGCTAATACTTTCTGGACTTAGTTTCTGCCACGGCATGGCACGGATGTATACTTGGGACCTCGGAGGTTTGCTATGAAAAATAAATGTGCAAAGTCTTTAATGCCCTGCTTAGAACATGGTAAGTATTCAATAAGTACCGAGCCTTATGTTGGCCTTTTAAATTGGCCTGTTTTGTGCGTTTATGATTTTTAAAGTGATATCAACTACAGAAATATCTTCAGTATACCCACCCACTCAGACTCATAGCTACAGAATGGATGCTTCTGAAGCCTTTGTTTTATGGGCAAATATATAACTTGCGGTGACTAGAAAGGTTCTTTGTCCACAGAGAGGGAAAATGAAAGGTTATAGAAGAACACAAGTATTTGATTATGAGTGGTGGGAACAGTGCATGGGAGGGAGGCAGACGCTCCTGTCGATTTCTCTATGGGAAGAAACACAGTGGCTTTCTCTTGCTTCTAAAACTCACAAGCGATGGAGACCAACAAGTTAGGCATGTAATTAACGAGCCTGATAGTTAGCCCGTTGCACGGGTGCTGTTGGTCCACATGAAAAAACCCGATTCTGTCCGCTCTCTGCTTTCTGTTGCAGAAACGAGTGCTTACCGGGTTTGACCATGAAAGGAATGGATGGTCGCTTACTGGGTGCTTGCAATAACAATTACTTTTAACTAACAGTGACAAGTCTGCTCCTCCGAACAGAGGCTGCCTGGCCAAATGAAAAGGAGAAAAGCCCAGCAGTGAGGTGCAGCTTCCCCAGAGGGTGAGATTAGACAATCAGTGCAAAGTTAGCCCTGTCCTGGCCAGGATGCTCAGACCAGCAAGGCCTGAGGTCCTGTTGGCAAGGAACAAAGGTGGGCAAATCTGTAGCACGCTCCTATTATAACCCTGGTCAGGGGACCAGGACAGTACTCGGGCTGCAGGATTTTGTGCAATGGTGAAAGATGTCCCCCACAGCACTTTAATACCTGAGGCATGGGGAATCAGGGCCCACGCACAGCAGGGGCTTCTTCCCAGAGCCAGCTCAACCTTCCCCTCCGCTCCAGCTTTGTTCTGAAGCTTGTTAAAAGTGTGACCAGAGTCCTTTGGGGAGGCAGGGAATATTTAGGGCGTAAGGCAGCAACTAATATTGTAAGTTTCCCAAACTACTGGAATGAAAGCCTGCTGTACCAAGCAGAAGGCAGGCCGCCCTCAGCAGCCTGAAGGATCCCTTAGACTCTCAAGGAATTCAACTCAGACAGAACCAGGACTCATTGCTCAGATGTTGAAAAGAATTTGAGGATTTTCCAGTTCCATGATGCCGAAATGGAGATTTTGTTAGAGATATTAGATTAAGCACGCAAGACAGGAGAAAGGCATTCAGGAGCCAGTGAACCACACCTGAGAGTTGAGTGTAAGCAGCTCAAAGAAATCTGCTGAAGACAGGAGGTCCCTAAGTGTGGGCTCTTAAAAGGAGAGTGAGTAGCCAGCTGTCTTAGCCAATACAGCATGTTGGGGTCCTGAGTTACATCCTAGAAGGTTCTAAGACACAAATCCTCTCCTGTTCATTTTAGAAGCAAGATAAATGGCAGAGCTCTGAGATGTCTGGGATGGAAGCATTATTCTGATAAGGTGAAACTGTCCTCTGGGGCTCAGCATGTGCTTTCTCCATAAAAAGGGTTTCTCCTGGGAGGCCTTGAAAACTTCAGGTTTGCCGCTGGGAAGGGATAGGGGCCTTATGCAACTATTAATCAGACTGGAAGGGCCCACTCTTGCAAACTGTCCTCTGACACACACTCTCTTATCTCTCAATAAAAAAATAAAATCCTTTAAAAAGAGCTACGCTGTCTTCTATACCCTCTGAGATGACGGCTGTGTTGTGGAGAACTATTCTACTGGAACATGAGGGATCTTGGCTTCTTGTCTTTTCTAGGGATATATAACCCAGTTAAGTGCTTCAGAAATACAAATACTTTTATATAGGGTAAAAGGGGTCATAGTTTATACTCTCTGAGAACATAGGGGCTAGTAACAAAAGCCCCTGACTTCTAAGACTTGAAGGACATTCGAGATTATCATTATAGAATGTGAAGTGACATTTAAGACTGTTCAGGCTCACAGGAAATATGTCTTACAGGAAGGGCACCACAGAGCAACAACGAGTGGAGTAGGAGCCAGGACGCATGATGTCTGTGAAGAGTCTCTGAAAAGAAAAGGTTCTTCAAATTCATGTGTATCCTGTGTGTGTGTGTGTGTGTGTTTGTGTGTGTGTGTACTACCCAAAGAGGCCAGAAGAGGGTGTCATATTCCCCCTGGAGCTGGAGTTACAGACAGTTGTGGTCTGCCTGACATGGGTGCTAGGATCTGAACTTGAGTCCTCTAGAAGAGCCGCAAGTGCTCTTGACCATTGAGCCCTCTCTCCAGCTCCAGAACTTTCCTTTTTTTCTTTCTTTCTTTCTTTCTTTCTTTCTTTCTTTCTTTCTTTCTTTCTTTCTTTCTTTCTTTCTTTCTTTCTTTCTTTCTTTCTTTCCTTCCTTCCTTCCTTCCTTCCTTCCTTCCTTCCTTCCTTCCTTCCTTCCTTCCTTCTTTCTTTCTTTCTTTCTTTGCCACAGTTTTTAACAATTTCTGTCAAGTGCCAGGATGTAAAATCCTTTTCACTTGTACACTGTTTGGCCCCCTGGGGCTGGCCTGCAAGCCTTGGTATGAAACACAGCTCTCTTGAGAGCATCCTTTTCTGTCCCATACAGCAAGCCCTGTCCTCTGGGTACCAATGCGCCATGAGCAGTCAGAACCTACATCCCTGTTATGGTAAGCCTTCAATTTGGTCTCGAGATACTATGAACCTTCCCAAAATAAGCACTTAAGAATTTTCAGATGCTTTCTCTCCCAGCAGCGCTCACCCTGCACACTCCGACAGCATAACGCACCTTGCCACTTCACAGGCAAGACTCACCAGGTTTTACATTAAGAAACTGGTACAAGGAGCTGTGCACTATCTTTACATTTCTGATTGAAGATTTGAGGAGACCCAGCTGGATCCTAGGCACATGTGTGCCCTGAAAAGGTGAGCTCTTTCTAGAACCTTCAAGACTTTTTTTCCTTGTATTATTTTTCTGCTAAATTGCATATTCTGGTCCTTCCAAGCAGTCTTGAAGAGACAGGATTTCTTTCTGTTCTATTGTGTCCCTGTGAACGCCTTTGCAATTGAAAAGGAAGCCTCTGAGGGTGGCAAGCAGGGAGTCAGCAGAAGTGACACAAAGTGAGGTAGGAGGCTTTGTGACAGCGCAGAGAGCTAATGAGGCCAAGGTCAGGGGTTCAACCCTGAAAAGACAGGGACTTCAGTCAATTCCCTGCCTGAGAACTGCACCCCTAAACTAGTGCAGATTTCCTCCGAATCCACAGATGTGAGGGCTGCAGACGTGGGTGGGAAAGGCACCTGTGAGACGTAGAGCTTCCCTAGGCAAGTCCCTGAGAGGGAACAGAGACCAGGGTATGGAAGCCTCCCATCAGCCCCAGAGAGGGCAGACCTGGACACTAGACAGCCCGGCTCCTGGGGAAATGGAGGGTGGAACTTGCCAGGCACAAGCGGGGTGCTTGTTCTAGGCCTGTTGCAAGGGAGGGTCAGGACACACACATCAGTTCAAAGAAGTGGCCAAAGCCAAAAGGAGCTATCTCTGCAAGGCCGGTAATGGGCTTTGTCAAAATTAGAGTGGCCTTGTGCATCAGATGAAAGGCTGCCTGGAACAGCCCTGGAATTACCTCTGAGGTACAGGGGAGGCAGAAAGAAAGTTGGTCAAAAAAGAGTTGACTATCTCTCCTTTTTATAGTAACAGGGAAGAGAGGTGATTAGGCTTAGCCAAGAGAGGATGTCTACGGCACAGAAACCCACTAGGCACTTTCTTGGGCAACCCCCCTACTTTGAATATTAAACCAGCCTCCATTCTCATCAATCCTGAGTTTTACTGAAGGTCACACTCAAGGCTGCAGACTTGCCGGGAACTGGAGGCTTTTAAAAAAGCATTCTTATAGAGCCTTCAACAGGAAGTGGGCAACCTATTTGTCCTACAAGAATGCCACCATCCAGAAGCCTCATGGTAAAATGGTATGAGTAATCCCATCTACACAGAGAGGTTCTGAAAACTGAAGAACAAGCACCTCACAAACTCAGTCCTGCTAGGCTACATGGAAGTGAGGTGCTTGGATGGACATGGAAGGGACCTAGGTGCTCCCAGAGTAATGCTTTAAAGTATTCCATTACAGTAAGCAGCGATGGCTCACACAGAAGAATGCATGCGGCGCTTAATCAGACCCCAAAGCATCTACCTAGGATACAGAGGGAAGACAGCTAAGCCACCTGATTGTAAACCTTTAGAAGTAATGACTAAGCCCAGTGGCCAGACTTGCAATCTGACTAGTAAGGAGGACTGAATTGGAATACTGAGGGCTACCTGGACTACAGAGTGAGTTCAGGGCCAGCCTGGGCAACTTAGTAGTAATGTTTGTTGTTGTTGTTTTTGGTTTTTTGTTGTTTTTAATTAGGGCCAGACATCAGAGCACTAGCCTTGAGCCAGCAGAGGCGGGAGATCTCTGTGAATCCAGGACAGCCAAGGTACATACTGAGCTTTGTCTCAAACAAAACGAAACAGCAACAAGTTAGGAAAAGGACCAGGGACATAAACTGGTGGGGTGCTTGCCTGACACCCAGGATCAGTCTCCAACTGAGGGAGAGATATTCAGATGATACCTATCAAGGGAAGGGTGAAGGAAGAGAATAGGCCCATGTGGCTTGAGAATCTGTGTGAGTACACACACATGCAGATACACACATAAACATACAAATACACACATACATATACATACAAATACACACATACAAATACACACATACATATACAAGTACACACAAGCAAATACACACATACATGCAAATACACACATATACATACAAATACATATACATACACATATATACACACATACACACACACATACATACATACACACATGCATATATATACACACATACACATACAAATATACAAATACACATATGTACATGCACGCATACATACAAATACACACATATATATATATACAAATATACACATGCAAATACACACATACATATACATACAAATACATATACATACACATATATACACACATACATACACACATACACATACATACAAATACATACACACATACATACACACATGCATATATATACACATACAAATATACACACAAATACACATATGTACATGCATGCATACAAATACACATATACATATATATACACACATACATACTCACACTACACACACACACACACACACACACACACACACACACACACACACACACACACACACACACACACCACGATCTGAAGAAGAATATAGCTTTGACTTTAACAGCCATCCCCTAAAGAATCATGGCTGTGGGAAGAAACAGGAGTCCTGATGGCCTCATCAGGTGGAAAACTGTTTTCTCTCATTCTCACTAAATATTTATCTAATCTCCTGCTAAAAGAATAAGGTGTCTTGAGCACCCTGGAGTGGGAAGGTACTTTCTGAAGGAGCCCTGCCTTTGTGGGTGGAACTCTCACTGACAGCAGGTTTCAGGAAACAGAGAAAACTCGCCCCATTGTCTTCCTGGAAGGTTTGGGAGGACAGCAGGTTTTAGCTGTGTCGGTGAGTAGTGTTTTGCACCCCCATCCAAGGATTCCCCTCTACCTCACAAAGCATGTTCCTGGAATTACAGTATCTTTTTTTTTAAGATTTATTTATTCATTTAATGTATATGAGTACACTGTAGCCGTCTTCAGACACACCAGAAGAGGACATCGGATCCCATTACAGATGTTTGTGAGCCACCATGTGGTTGCTGGGAATTGAACTCAGGACCTCTGGAACAGCAGTCAGTGCTCTTAGCCACTGAGCCATCTTTCCAGCCTGCAATATCTTATATGTACATCAGAGAGTCTAAAACCCGAGCTCAGCACATGACAAACCAGGCTACGGGTACAGGGCACCTGACTCCCACTCTCACTCACACAGTTCTGCAGGATGAGCGCTTGAGGGACAGGTTTATAGGCAGAGGAATCCACTGCCCACAGCAGCCACTGTGGAAGAGACACAGCCAGAAGCAATGTCCCCGCTTTGCGGTCTCTCAAACAGTGGAAGTGCTAACCCAAGAGTTCCTTACCTGATACACAAATGGACCCTCCCCTCCCCCACACTAGGACTCTGTAGGTGCTACCCCAGAGCATCATGGTTCCCGCAGAGCTGGGTGTGTTGCTGGTGTTGTTTTGTTTTGTTTTTTGCTAGCTTGAGCTTATTCTATAACTTGATTTTTCTGCACCAGCCTGCCAAGCAGATGGGGTCCCCGGCCTGTGCCACAAACGCTCACCTTATTCTTAAAGGTCACTTTTAGAAGACATCTTTTGCCTGTGTGTCTTCACCTTCATTACATATTTAATAAACAGACTTAACAGATGAGGGGAACTCCTTATTAGTGCCTATGCCTAATCTCCCATCTAGAAATCAAGATAATTTTAGAACATTTGAAGCTGTATTTCCTCATGTTCTTACGGAATATTCTAGAATAGCTGGAGTCAGAGCAGCATTGAGTACTATTCTCTTCTTCCAATACAGGGGCTTGAGGTTCTTTATATAACTATATCTACTAATGCCTATTTCATGTCAGGCAACGGGAGAAGCAAGATGGACCGGGGATAGGGGGGTAAAAGTCTAACTGCTCATGACAGGACTTCTGATCCTCTCCACTGTTAAAGCCGAAGTCTGTGTGAGCCAGAGCACAGGGGCTCTGCTGAAAAAGTCAAGAGGGCTTTGGGCTCTCTCCCACACTCAGAACAGACAATGTCCTCATCCTCTGTCCTCGTTACATGATGTCCCAGGAGCAAGAGAATAAAGATCAAGAGGGAGACCTCGGTCCCCAGAGGCAGAATAAACATTCTAGTATATTCTAGTCAACACCTGGTAACAGCTGAGCCTTTCTTTCTGAAGTCAATAAAATCGAGTCAGAATGTCCAGTTTTCAGTTTGAAATATATATTTAAAGAAGGCATAAGCACCGTGTGTAGATGTGACTCTTTTAAAAGCCTGGCAGAAGGTTAACTAGTGACCAAAACATGTCCATAGACATACGAGCAGTGGGCAGGAGGGGTGCCTCTGTATGTATGCCTAAGAGGTAGCTCTCGCCTGGAAGCTACTTTTATATTTTTAGGAGTTGCCTTCTAGCAGCTGAGGCAAGATCTGCATCTTCCCAAATGTCACCCACCAAGCTGAGAAAATGTGATACTAATTTAAAACTGCCAGAAGGAAAAAAAAAAAAAAAATCCTGGCACTAAAAATCCTATTTTATGGAGAGCTTAAAAAAAAAAAAATCTACCATTATTTCTCAGTTAATATAATATGCTCATTCCTAAAGAAATTATGTTGTTCTTTCCAAGTGGGTTAAATTATGACATAGCAGGTGTGGCATGAGACCTCGGGAGGCTCATCTATCTTAAGTGACAATATGATACTTCCAGCAACAAGAAAGAACAGTGCAGCTTTTATTTGGGGGTATAACACACGAGCCTACACATACCCCACTTGTAGAATGTTCCTGAGACTCCACAGAGTTGTGTACCATCCCTTTAATAAATATGAACAGGTTAGACCACAGTCATACACAAATAGGAGACCAAGTGACGCAGTCCTAGAACGATCTAGTAAAACTAATCAGACTTGACAGAAACCACGGGATGGGATATGAAGATTTTTCTAGGTGCATGGATCTCATGAGTTTTATTTTTTGGGCAATATTTTAGTTGATTTTCAAGGGCTCTGACTGTTACATAAGCCAAACAGAAGAGGTTGGAGACAAAGGAATGAGTGCCTGGGGCAGCCCTGGAGAAGGACTGAGGCAAAATTAGTGACATTAACAAAGGTCAAATGGGGGAGGGGCAAACTTTGCTACAAATGGCAGGTTGGATCCTGAGGCTGGATGATTCGTAAGGGTACTTCTGGAGGTTTGTGTGTCTGCTTTACAATCAGGACACTCCCAACAGGAGAGGACCACGTCTCAGCTGTCAACGCAGATATTTAATTTCGGGAGAAGAGAACTGGCCACGAGTCCCTACTACGCACTCCGCAAGGCCCACACCTCTCTCTGCACACCGTGGCTTCCTGTAAGCACCAGGACCCCTGATGGAGGCCCCTCCTGTGCTGGGTGACCTGCTTTGCTCCTTTACTGCAGACACCCACACTGCTGCAGACTCCCAGCCACAGTGAGGCTCAGAAGATCAAGGGACCAGTCGCAGCAGCCTTTTTAACTTTGGGAAAACCCAATGCTCACTTCACTCAAACGTCGCAAAGTGGTGCCATGACCCTTTAGCTCTTGGCTCACCAATTCAAAGAGGCACATCACATACAGCCCTTCCGCTGCCCACGGCATGGTTCTGCGTCTAGTTCCTTTCCAGGTCCCCCCAAGCGGAAGACAGTTCTGGCAGGGAGTCCGGCCGAGATTACTCTAATATTCAGCCTTTGTCCACTCTTTTGTTGTCTTATTGTAGAATGAGGCGCATGAGTCTGGGAGGCTGAGGGCTTTGCTGAGTGCTGGACTCGGACCAGCCCTCAAGAGGTACCTGCAGAACCCCAGGTTTGCTTAATCTAGCCCACCACCTCCACTTCAAAGATGAAGACACTGACCTTCAAAGCAAGGAAGGCAGGGTCTCTTCCTCAGGCATCCATGGAGGGCCTGGGATAGACTGAACTTAAAAGCCAGACCCCCTACCTCAGCAAACTTAGGGAGCACGGAAGTGGGTGGGTGGGAAGTGTCAGTCCTGACCAGCCAGGCTTCAGCCCCTAATTAGTGCCTTGTGTATACACTGCTAACCTTCCTCTCTGGGCTTTAGTTTTCCCAACAGTAAAATGATCTCTTCCTCTCGGCCTTTAAGATAAAGCGTGTCTGTAAACTGAAGAGGCAGGGTGGGATGGGGAATCCCAACGTACCTTCCTGATCCGCAACTACTTTAAAGCTTAGCATTATGGGCGTGGATACAGTGTCTACACACTCGGGACACATATGATGTACTACGCTCAAATATTTTCCCCACAAACCGTGTTCCCCTCACCCCAGTTCACGGAGCCCAGTCTCATAAGCGTGTCCCATACCTTCCCTCCTCAAGAATGACCGGAAGGATCCCTGGCTGATCGGGTCGTCACTTCTTGGGGGGTGGGGGAGCCGCCCATCTCAGGACAGCCTGGGAGGCCTGGGGACCACAGGGAGCCTAAGCTAGAGCGGACATGCGTGGGGCTGCGCAGGTCGGGCTGCGGGGCAGGCCGTGGCTGAGCGGACGCGGCGCACGTGGCCCCGCGTGGCCCCTCCCTCCCGCACGGTCCCCGCGTACCTGGCGAAGCAGCACTCGCAGTGGTGGCCCCGCTCGCCCACGGTGAGCACGCAGGCGTAGGCCGGGCAGGAGAAGAGGAGATCGCCCACGTGGAAGGGCCGCAGCGCCCTGAGCCCCCGGCCCTTGCCCGCGCTGCAGAAGCGCTCCAGGCCGCCGCGGGCCTCGGCGCGCATGTTGGCGCCGCTGCGACTGCGCGCTGCAGGGCACGCGCGTCAGGGGAGGGAGGGAGGGAGGAAGGGAGGGAGGGCAGGTCTGCGGCGGCCACCGGCCTTCAAGGAACTCGGCGCTCCGCTCGCTCGCTCGCTCGCTCGGGGCGGGTGCTGTGTCCTGGCCGCGCCCCGCAGCGCCGGGCGGGAGGGCGGTGCGAGGGTGCACAGGGCACGCGCGCGGGAGTCCGCCCGCACCCGCCAGGCTGCGCTGCCCCGTGGGAAAAGCCAGAGTCCCAAGCCTCCCAGGCCACCACCCGCTGTGCCTGCAGACGCCCCCCACTAAGATCCTGGCTGGTGGAGCAGGGAGTGAATGAATGTAGTTTGCAGTTGTTGAGCTGTGCATGCAAAAAGCACAGTTCTCACCTCCCAGGGGACTAGAGAGAGTTCATTCTGGAGCCAGTATGAGGGGCCATGGTCAGGTTTGGGTTACCCCAAACTCCACGTTCCAACGTTGTAACAATTTGATAAAAATATGTCCATAATAACAGAACAAAGAAAGTCATAAATAAAGACATCAAAAATACATCCATGGGACCCCCAGGTAGGCTGGCTGCAGAAGGGAGGGACCCTCAGCTATAGGCCTCAGATGCAGTCTGACTACATTCTTAGCGTATGGGTTGGTGTGAGCTAGAGATCTGATAATGTTCCAGACGGTTTTACATGTTATTCACGAGCTGGTAGGTTAAACACAGGGTAGGCAACGGGTGTCTATTAAGGGAACTGGAGAAGGCCCAAGGAAAACTGCCAGTAAGCGCCAGACCTGCAACATAGCAGCCTCTCCGCAAAGGTCGAAGTTCAAATCGGTTAATTAGCTTTGCAGAGAGAGGTTCCGTGCCAGCGGCAGTTCTTTCTCCAGCATTCATTCCTGGGGCAAACTGTAGAATTGGAAATTTGGAGCCCGTGAATAAAATTCCTTTAATGATAGAATGAAAAAGCCTTACTCCAAGGAAAGGACGCCATGGGATTGGGTTCTTTTGTCCATTTTTATTTTTTATTACCACACTTTTTTTGCATGTATGAATGCATGTGTGTGAGCATGCCCCTATGTCATGTATGCTATGAACGTGTGTGGAAGTCAGAGGGCAGCTTGCAGGAGTGGGATTTCACCTTCCACCACACAGGGCCTGTGTCTGGTTTGTGTGTCAGGTTTGGTGGTGAGGGCCGTTTTAGTAACCATGGACATCAGTGTCAAGCCAATGTATTTATTTAACACATCTTGCTTACCTTAAAATAGGTGTAAGCTTTAGGAAACCATTTTCCATACACTGCTCACCTGTGAAGAGCAACATTTTTAGAGTGATAGGTGTGTGGCTACAGCCTCACTCTTGTGACATAGCCTGCCACCTGCCAGAGGCATTTTTTTCTCAAATCTTGGACTTTCTAAAGATACCCACCTATGCAGATCTTCAGTGTGTTTTTTGGAGTTCATTTTCTTTTGCTTTTTAGCATTTTGGTTTGGGGAAGGATGTCTTACCAGTACAAAGAAAAAAATGTAGAAATAAACAAGCAACGTATTTGTAAACTCAGAACGTGATTTACTCTTTCAAGAACTCGTTGTGCAGAGTTTAAGAAATGTGTCTCGTTTCCCCTCCCCACCCCCACATACACACACCTTTCTCCTTCTGCGTGTTTTGTTTTGGGACAGGCTGGCCTCAACCTCCCTACATACCAGAGAATGACCTTGGACTTTGGATCCCCCTGCCTCTGTCTCCCTAGTGATGGTATTACAGGTATGCAGCACCACACCCTGTTCCCAAGCACACTAGGGACTAAATCCAGGACGTCTCAGGGCAGAGGTGAGTGTTACAGGAGGACACTGGACCACAAGCAGCTTCATTTCAGAAAAGTCGGGATGAATTCGAGTGACTGGAGACAGGACCGGGCAGTGAAGCAGTAGCTGTGAAGTTAGGAGCCTCCCGTCATGATGAAAGCCGTGCTCAAAATAAATGGCCAAGGCACGGCTCCCAGCCAGCGGGGGCAGACCGATGACAGCACCCTCCATGCATCTCATGCTTGCAGCTCTGCCACTCAGCGGTCTCACATTCCATGAAGGAAGCTGCCAGGGCCAGGTCTACCAGCTCCTCTCCAGCTTGTCTGTCATTTGGGAAAAGCGGTATTGGAAAGATTTGGGGCAGCTTTGCCTCACGTTGAAATGCAGGCACGGCACAGGATGAAGGCCCCCTCTGCTTAACCGCCTAAAAGATCATCTAATCCATTTGTAACGCATCCTTCCAGGTGCAGATTAACACGTGGAAGAAACAGCTCTAGGCTAGGAAATAAAGCCCTGGCAGAGGGGCTAGCAGGGATCATGACCGGCCTGCTGTGCTTCGGCTAGATATACTTTTTCTGCTGCGCATGTGCAGAGGAGATCCAGCATTTTGGGGGTCTATAGCCACAGACAGCTGGGGTCTAATCGGGTGCTCACACTGTTGTAGAAAGGTACAAGACAGTTCTGATGGACCTGGATAATGCCACTCAAAGATATTATTAGGGCCTCATATCTAGAGCGTGTAAACATTACCTTGTATGGTTAAGAGGGAGTCTTACCAACGTGCTGAGGACTGGAGCTAGTTCGAGCCCCTGACACAATTCCATCCCAATGCCCCTTTTCCAGAGAGGCAGAGAGAGATTTGACAAGGCTGGAAGAGGAGGCAGCACATGCTATAGTGACTCAGATTGACTCGGTGTGGCATTTTAAGTCTGTCAGGGAAGCCCCAGCTCTGAGCATGGCCTACAACATCCTGAGTTCAGCTCAGGGATGATATGTCCACAATGTCTGGCCTAGGGAACCATGAGAGATACATTTTTGCTTTTTAAACTCTCCCATCTGTGGCCACTTGTTACAGCAGCCACAGGAAAGCCATATAAAGCCCAAAACAATACAACGTTTCATGAGATGCCCTCAGCTAAAACCTGATTGCAAATTCAGTGAGTAGGAGAGCATTGGACACCCAGGGAAGCCGGGCAGTGGTGGTGCATGCCTTTAATCCCAGCACTTGGGAGGCAGAGGCAGGTGGATTTCTGAGTTCGAGGCCAGCCTGGTCTACAGAGTGAGTTCCAGGACAGCCAGGGCTATACAGAGAAACCCTGTTTCGAAAAACCAAAAAAAAAAAAAAAAAAAGAAACGTTTACAGAGCTCCCACTGTGTGCTAGTTACACCTGTAAAACATTCTCATTTAGAGGGCAGAAAAAACCAAGAGCAGAGGCTGATTTTGCAGAGGGACAAGATTGGATCCCCTAAGCACCCACACGGCCGGCTCACAACCATCTCTAACACCAGTCAAGGGACACAATGTCCTCTTCTGACACAGCAGGCATGTGATGCCAATATACTCAGGCAAACCCCCAGCCCCCAACACACAAATGCAACTTTTAAATGCTCATTTAATCTTTCTACTGGCATGTTGTAGATAAAGGCCTGAACTTAAAATTGTGTGTGCAAAGCCGGGCATGTACCTTGACATGTACAAGACCCTGAGTTTGGCTCTAATCGCTGGAAAATTTAATAATCACTTGTCTAATCAAAGCTAGTATATTTAGCCATGAATCCATGACCTGAACTACTTCCCTGTGATGTTTCCCAATGAACCAGAGCCTCAACCCTAGGCCAGCAATATTTGTGTCTAGATTAATGCACTGCCTTCCTCAATAGCCTTTCTTGTTTCTCTCGTCAGCACAGAGCTCATCTCTCTGGAAAGATGGCTCAGCAGTTGAGTGCTTGCTGCCCTCCCACAGGGCCTGAGTTCAGTTCCCAGCTCCCATATCAGGCTGTTCACAACTGCCTGTAACTCCAGCTCCAGGAGATCCAATGACTTCTTCTACCCTCTGTGGATGCCTGCACTCATCTGGCAGACAGACAGGCAGGTAGACAAGACAGACAGACAGACAGACAGACAGACAGACAGACAGACAGACACACACACCAAAGTTAAATAAATCTTTAAAAATCAAACAAAAAGCTGAGTGTGGTGGCACACACGTTCAATCGCAATGCTCGAGAAGTGAGACCAGTAGGTCACTGAGTTTGAGGCTAGCCTGGTCTACAGAGTGAGTTCCATATCAACTGAGGCTACATAGTGAGACCCTGTTCCACAACACCAAAAAACCCAAAAGCTAAACAAACCCCCCCAAATATAAAAACGTGTACACACAAAACAATCAAAACCCAACCCCCCCACCTCTGTTCTGCTCAGCTGTTTTGAGGAGTAGTTGGTAGCATTCCTCCGTCTCCAACTCTCTGTGTAAAGTCTTGTCTGTGCTGTTTTCAGAGAGAGAGAGAGGCACAGAGAGAAACAGAAACAGACAGAAAGAGAAAGGCAGAACGACAGAGACAGAGACAGAGCAAGCGAGCTCACGCTGTAGTGATTCATTGTTTTCTCATGGGTGAGCTTAGAGATGTGTTGTATGTTAGGTCTGTAGTATTTGCCGAGTCACTTGAGCAGCCAAAGCTCTAATAAATGTTTGTGTGTTGGTGACACTGATCTCAAGAGCAGCTTTCTGTGGTGGTGTTTTATAACTCCTAGATCTATTATACCATAACCAAACAAAATAACTCTTCTAATTAAGCAAACCTAGGAAGAACACAAAGAGATCAATCTCTCTATTGATCATAATATTTAAGGTGGTTGCCTATGGTTATAAAGAAAGTTCCAATGAGTAGATAGAAGTGTTCTCTTGATCCCAGAGCTATAGCTGTAGATGTCAACTTGGAATGTCTGTGGATTCGGAGGGCCAAAGCCCTCCACCCCCTGTGCTCTGCTCTCTTGATGGCAAGCAAGGATGCAGACATGAACAGAAATAGCCCTTGCTTCTGTGCTCAACTGCAGTGAGAGCCGAGTCCCCTCATGCATAATTCACAATGTGACACCTAAGCCCAGCTGCATTGCAGCATTTCTGTCAGGTGCCCTTACCTCCAGAAGAAGCTATTCACGTGGGACTGTCTGTGTGTCTGTCTGGGGGGGGGGGGGATAGAAACCAGTGTGCAGTACAGAAACCAGAGCAAGAGTGCAGTACTGTACATATAACTATCTGATTCTTTTGCTTCTTCTATTTCTTTACTCTGAATGTGTGTGTCTCTGTGTATATGTCTGTGTGTGTGTGTGTCTGTGTGTGTCTCTGTGTGTACGTCTGTGTGTGTGTGTCTCTGTGTATGTCTCTCTGTGTGTGTCTCTGTGTGTGTCTCTGTGTGTGTATATCTGTACATGTGTGGCTGTGTATGTGGCTGTGCATGTGTGTGTCTGTGTGTGTATATATTAGTGTGTGTGTGTGTGTGTTTATGTCTGTGTGCACGTACATGCACTATGGCACATGTGAAGGTCAGAGGAAAGCCTGCATGGGTCTGTTTTCTCCTTCCACTTAGTGGGTAGCTCCTGGGGATCAAACTCAGGTTGTAAAGGCATGAAAGCAAGTGCTTTTATTACTGAGCCATGTTGCCAGCCCCTAACCGATTCCTGAGTGAGCAGCCGTGTTCAACTCGCCTATGGTGATCAAGCTGAGTTTGCCATCGTGACTGAGGTACAATAACACCTTTCAGCAGATACGTAAGACTAAATAAAAGGGCAACAAAAACCCAAGCAAAGGTCTGTTACTGAAGTGGCTCATCCTGAATAAGATGCATGAACTTTACATTTTTTTCTCTCTTGGAAATCTTATCCATAGAAGAAGGAGGAGGAGGAGGAGGAGAAAAAGAGGAGGAGGAGGGGGAGAAGGAGGAGCAGGAAGAGGAGGAGGGGGAGGAGGAAGAAGGGGGAGGAGGAGGAGGAGCAGGAAGAGGAGAAGGGGGGAGGAGGAGGGAAGAGGAGGAGGCGGGAGGAGCAGCACCAGCAGCACTAGCAACAACATTGTACATCCTGCAGCTAAGTTCAGAGCTCTCTGCAATGAACAGCGAACCACTTTGTTATTTTTGGGGCGGCAGTGTCATCTAGTGGCCGCAGGAGGGGGCTGGATCAGAACTTGACTTTGTTCCCAAAGGCCATGCCCTTGGTGGACTCCCAGGAAGCCAGTTTTAAAGCTCTTGTTTCTCACCGCCCTGGGAAATCCTTGTTGATTTTCTGGGAAAGCAGAAACCACCACAAAAGAAGCTACAGTTGTGAGAGCCAGACACTTCAAGTTGCCAGGCACAGCCTGCCTCCCGGGCTCAGTCTTTCTGTAGAGTTTTAACTCAATTGTTTACTTTATTTCTTTTGTATGAGGGAAGAAAAACATGGGAATAAAAGTGTTAATCGCTGTGAGTTGAAGAATCCACTTAGAGCCGGGCAGTGTGGGCGCACACCTTTAATCCCAGCACTTGGGAGGCAGAGGCAGATGAATTTCTGAGTTCGATGCCAGCCTGGTCTACAGAATGAGTTCCAGGACAGCCAGGGCTACACAGAGAAACCCTGTCTCGAAAAAAAAAAAAAAAAAAAGCAAAAAACAAAAACAAAGCAAAACAAAACAAAAAAACCAAATGAGCTTATATATTATGCTTAAATATAGCTTACATCTAAATGATTATTTGAATCATTTTGAAAGTAATTTTATCTCACAAATTATAAAGACTCCTTTTTATGAAATCTAAGGAGAAATGGCTCAGGAGATAAAGGTGCTCCACGGCAAGCTGAAGGAACTAAGTTCAACCCTTGGGAGCCGCACTTACACACGCGCGCGCGCGCACACACACGCGCACACGCACACACACTCATGCACATACATACACACATGCACACACGCACACCACACACGCACACACACACAAGCACACACACACCACACACACATGCACACTCAACACACACATATACCACACACACACATGCACACACACACATATACACCACACACACAAACGTGCACACTCAACACACACACACACCACACACACACATGCACACTCAACACACACAAATTCACACATACAAACATAGACATACACATAACACATACATACGCAAACGTATACACATATATACACACGCACACATTGCTAGCATTCTGTCTAAACTCCACCCCACAGTTACCTGGCAACAGCCAGGTATGCTCCGCCCCACAGTTGCCTGGCAACAGCCAGGTGGGCTGCTTGCCCTTCCTTTCTCTCTTATTTCTTGCTTCTCTTGTCCTTCCCTTGCATCTCTTATCCCCCTTGTTCCCTCCCCCCTCTCCATGTGGTCATGGCCAGCCTCTCCACTTCTCTACTCTCTACTCTTTTACTTCTCTCCCCCTCTCTCTGCCTTTCTCTGCCTCTACTACCCTCTTAACTCCCCTCCTCATGCCCTAAATAAACTCTATTTCTATACTATACCTTTGCGTGTGGCTGGTCCCTCAGGGGGAAGGGATGCCTGGGCTTGGGCCTGCTGAGGCACACCCTTCCCCCACACTACCTCCCCATACCCCCATATAACATACATATCTCTATACATTTTTTATAAACACATCACACATACCACACATAGACATAAACATACATATACACATAACACACATGTATGCACACAAATATATACACACACAACATACACACAAACATATACACATGTAACATACAAGTATACACACATAACACACACATGCATGTAGATACACATACGTATACACATAAGCATACGCACAACACACCATGTACCTACATACAAACATATACACACTTATAACACAGATACATACATACATACACATGTAACACACTTACAAACATACACATGCACACGTAACACACAATACACAAACATATACACACACATACAAATATATACACACATATAACAAACACACAGCACACATATATACACACAAACACACACTCACACACTCACACACACACACACACGCACACACGCACATACATGCACTAAAATGCAATAAGGCATTTTAAAGAAAGACATGGAGTGTGCTCTTCGCTGGCGTGCTTCTAAGGCACGGTTCTTTGAAAGCATCAGAGAAACTTCTCAATTCTCCCACTGATCTCTAGCTTCCTTTCCTGTACCATCGTCTGCATTGTTACCGGCATTTTATACACTGAAATCAGAGAAACTGAAATGGGAAGGGGAAGGCAGGAGCGAGTGTGAAAGAATAAAGAGCAGAAGAGCAGCTCAGGGTCAAAGGGCAAACCCAGGGAAGGGCCTGTGCACACTCAGGTTGCGTGGCCTTACTCGTGTCTTGATTTATCAAGACAAATGCACCCCCTCCCTTTGGATGCTGTCGAGGATTGGAAATTAAGTTAAATTCCATTCTTGTCCTCTGGGAGTTTAGACTCTAGAAGAGGAGACATAATGAGAAAGCTATAAAAACCATGAGATGCTCAGCCTCAGGCTCTCTGGGGCATCAGTTCTGATCACTGCTGTAGTTCCAGGCAGTGCCAGACAGAATGTAGGTGCTCAGTAAACACTTCTTGAAGGGATGGATAACACAGCACAGATGGCGTTCCGCCATTTGGGAATTATAAACAAAATACTGGCTGACACAGAGGCAGGCGGCTTCCAGCACACTGACATTCTATTTTTAACTTAGAACGCTCAGCCCGTTAACACACTCTCCTGGACCTGCTGTTGTCTTTCAAATCGGTCAACTGCTCTGCCATCTTCTTCAGATTCTAAACACTTTGGGCCTCAGAAAAATGACAGACTCAGACAGAAGAACATGTGTACGGACAGGACAATATGGAGGACTCCTTTCAGCATTTACTTTGAGGAAGGAAGTTTATTCCTGGGGAAAGTAAAGTGGGGGCGGGGGAGGGTATTCTGGGCTGCAGCAGCAAGAGCCTGAGGAGACAGCAGAGACTTTACACTGTACCTGATGTTGAGCCACAGGCACTCACAGCCTGGCAACCCTGGGCCACACACCTAAGGTTCCACAACCTCCCAAAGCATCCTGTCAGCTAATGGGGACCAAGTACCCCAACATAGCCTAATGGGGGCATTTCAAATCATAGCAATATGACCAATGTGTGCTCCCAGGCCTTCGAACCCCACTTCAGAGTTTCCTGCATTTAAATAGAACTTAAGGAAAAAATATTCATATATAATAGCAGAGACTTCCAAAAACTTGACAAAACTTGAATGGTGAGTTGGGGAGATATGGAAAAGAAGCCCACTAAAGTCATTTTAGTGCTAATGGTTTATTATTTAAATGGACTGCAACAACAGTCCATGGAGATGGACTGTTGGCTCCAGGGAGATGACAAGGCCGAGTTCACATTTAAATCTTTCACTGTAGAGCAACAACTTTTGGGATACTTGGCCAAATGCACATGTTTTCTGCTTGTGATAGCACACTTTGCTAGAGGGGTCCTTTACTAGTAACCATGGAATTTAGAGATGGGGCCTCTGTGTGTGTGCTCACATGTGTGTGTGTGTGTGTGTGTGTATGTGTTCAAAGTATATAATATACATGTATAAAAATGTCATAAGAAAAACTATTATGTTTTTAGCATAATTAGTACATGCTAATAAAACAAAAAAAAAATAAAAATGCTATGTGGTCAAGTGTGGCTAGATTTTCACAGGCCTGCTGAAAACAATAAACAAACAGAAACATGGATCGGAAGTGTTGCTTATATTTGTGACTACATAGACCGGCTCATTCTTCAGAGCTGGGCATGGCGGTGACTGGGATGGCAGAGGGAGGATGCTTCTAAGTTCCAGGCTTGGACTACACAGTTATGCCCTCATCTTAAAGACAAAGGTGTCTGCGATGTGGGCATTCTAAATATCAGTTTTTATTATTTTAATTATGCATATGAGTCTGTGTGCAGGTTTTTACACCTGAGTGCAGAGCCCTCTGAGGTCAAAGGCCTTGGATCCCCTAGAGCCGGAGTTACAGGCTTGAGCTACCTGTTGGGTGCTGGGAACTGAATGTGGGTCTTCTTCCTCTTCTTCCTCTTCCTCCTCCTCCTCCTCTTCCTCCTCCTCCCCCTTTTCCTCCTCTTCCTCCTCCTCCTCTTCCTCCTTTTCCTCCTCCTCCTCCTCTTCCTCCTCTTTTTCTTTCTTCTTCTTTTCTCCTCCTCCTCCCTCTCCTTCCTCTTCCTCTTCTTCTTTTATTAGTTTTTTTTTTTTTTTACTGTCCAGTTGTTATCCCCCTCCCAGTCCGCCCTCCCACAGTTCCTCATCCTGCTCCTCCTCCCCCTGTTTCAAGAGGATATCCCTACCTCCCACACCACCCTGACGACCCCCACCAGGCCTCCCCACTCCCTGGGGCCTCAAGTCTCTCAAGGGTTAGGCACATCTTCTTTCACTGAGGCCAGACCAGGCAGTCCTCTGCCGTATATGTGTCGGGGACCTCAGATCAGCTCGTGTATGCTGCCTGGTTGGTGGCTCAGTGTCTGAGAGATCTCGGGGTCCAGGTTAGTTGAGACTGCTGGTCTTCCTATGGAGTCACCCACCTTCTTTCAGTCTTTCCCTAATTCAACCACAGGGGTCCCCGACTTCAGTCCATTGGTTGGATATAAGTATCTGCATTTGTCTCAGTCAGCTGCTCGTTGGGCCTCTCAGAGGACACCATGCTAGGCTCCAATCTGTAAGCACACCATAGCATTAGTAATAGTGTCAGGCCTTGAAGCCTTGGGTCTTCTATAAGAGCAGTACTCACTCTTAACTGCTGAGCTGCCCCCCCCCCCCCAGACTCTTTGTGGCTTTTTCCATGATGGTGGCTATAGAAAGTAGTGCTGAATGCTCTAGGTAAGGCAAAAATTGTCAAATCTCTATGGGTCCCACCACCTTTTCAAAATCATTGCATTAGACGACTTCTTCTTCTTCTTCTTCTTCTTCTTCTTCTTCTTCTTCTTCTTCTTCTTCTTCTTCTTCTTCCATTTACTTATTTTATTTATATGAGCACACTGTGGCTGTCTTCAGACACACCAGAAGAGGGCATCGTACCCCATTACAGATGGTTGTGAGCCACCATGTGGTTGCTGGGAATTAAACTCAGGACCTCCAGAAGAGCAATCAGTGCTCTTAACCACTGAGCCATCTCTCCAGCCCTCATATTAGACTCTTAAGTTCAGAGACAGGGATGATGCAAATGCATCACAGTGCCATTTCCACTGCTCAGAACTGTTAGCACAGGTTGATATATATATATATATATATACACTGCATAACAGAGGCTGATCTCCAACACAGAATCCTCTGTCTCAGTCATTTGACTACTGGGATTAGGATTACAGGTGTGTGTAAGCACACCTGCTCAAAAATTTAAAATCTATGTGTATGTGTGTGTATGTACGTGTGTGTATGTATATGTATGTATTTTTGTGTATGTGTATGTGTGGGTATGTGTGTGTATATGTATGTGTGTGTATGTGTGTATCTGTGTGTATGAGTGTTTTTGTGTATGTGTGAGTGTATATGTATGTGTGTGTATGTATTGTGTGTGTGTATATATATATGTGTGTGCATGTATGTTTTTGTGTATGTGTGAGTGTGTGTGTATGTGTGTGCATGTATATAAGTGTATGTATGTATATGTATGTGTTTTTTTGTGTATGTGTGTATGTGTATGTATGTGTGTGTATGTGTGTATCTGTGTGTATGAGTGTTTTTGTGTATGTGTGTGTGTATGTATGTGTATGTATGTTTGTGTATGTGTGTGCATGTGTATAAGTGTATGTATGTATATGTATGTGTGTTTTTGTGTATGTGTGAGTGTGTATGTATGTGTGTGTATGTGTATGTGTGTATGTGTATGTGTGTGCATGTGTATATGTATGTGTATGTGTGCAGGTTCCCCAGGAGGCCAGAAGAGGGAATTGGATCTCCTAGAGCTGGAGTCACAGGTGCTATGCCCTGCCCCACAAGGGTGCTGGGAACTGACCTCAGGCCTTCTGGAAGAACAGCAAGTGCCTTTCACTGCCCCAAACTGATATCGTTTAATGTTGCAATTTATAATGACTGCATGGTCCGTGTCATTTGTTTAATCAACCCCCAGCTTATAGACAGTAGAAGCATTTGGAATTCTGTTTTCATTTGTTTGTTTGCTTGCTTGCTTGTTTTTAAGACAGAGTGTCACTGTGTAAACTTGACTGACCAACAACTTTTGATCTAGACCAGGCTGCCCTCTAACTCAGAGAAATCTGTAGGAACACGACCCCAGAATGGAAGTGTATGAGGGGAATTCTGAGTGTTTGTGAGAAAACTCAAAAAACAAAACAAAAGCAAACAAACAAAAAAACAACAAAAACAAGACAAGTCTTGTGACCTGTGTTTCTTCAAAAGACGGAAATGTTCTTGGAATGTGGTCCACATTCCTCCCAGCTAGTACCAGATAGGAGTGAATTTACCTCAGATAATTCATCACAACTGGTTATTGATATTTGTTTATGCAGGTGCACAACCTGCATGGAAAAACATGTTTTTGTCAGTGCGACTTACCCTCGCGGTTGAACACCTTACTTGTGATTCTTTTTAAGCCTCAGAGGATAAATTGCCTGAATCTCTGAGTAAAGCTGGCTATTGTATGAGACTTCAGTCCACTTCATTTCCTGGCTCCATTCTCTCAGGTCACACTCCCAACAAGAGCAGTAGACAGAGATCCACTCACCTCTGCCTCCTGAGTTCTGGGGCTAAAGGTATGGGACTCTAGACCTGGCTAATTTGGAATTAAAAAAAAAAAACCCAAAACATAAATAAGCTAGTCCCAACAATGATCTTTTAAAGGAGCTGCTTCCCACTTAGGAGCTGTTACAGGGGCTGCCTCTGGAGCCGCACAGCACACAGTCCTAGAAGAGGGGGGCAATGGCCATGCATGCTAGGGTGGACATTTTAAATTCTTACAGAAAATGTGCTTAATTTAGTGTTTTCAACTTAAAAATTTTTATTTATTTTATGTCTATGAATACACTGTCCCTGTCTTCAGACACACCAGAAGAGGGCATTGAATCCCATCACAGATGGTTGGGAGCCACCATGTGGTTGCTGGGAATTGAACTCAGGACTGCTGAGAAGAATAGTCAGTGCTCGTAACCACTCAGCCATCTCTCCTGCCCCTTCAAACATTTTTGAGTCTTGTCAACACCTGCCTCTTAGAAAAGAACAGCTGCTAATATTTACCAATCTAGAAGAGAAGAGGCAAAAAGGGCACAAATGGGATTTTTGGTTTGTTTGCTTGTTGTTTTTTGTTGTTGTTTTTGTTTGCTTGTTTTGTTTTTGTCCTGTTGGACAGCACCCCTTGTGTCTGAACACAACTGCCCTTTTCTGGGCACTCTAAAAAATCTTGAAAATTATTTAGAGGAAAGACACATTTATATAATTTAGATGACAAGCCTGCGATACACTCGCCAGTTAGATTCCAGAGAGAGCACTGCTATGTCCAGGATGGTTCGGTGGGGCACTGAAGGGCTTTCCATTTTTTGGTTGGTTAGTTGATTGGTTTTGTTTTGTTTTGTTTTGGGTTTTTTTTTTTTTTTTTTTTTTAATGATATTTGTCTCAGGCCAGATAGATGGTTTGGAAGGCGCAGACCCTCACTGCCAAGCCTGGTGACCTGCACGGTGAAAGGAGAGGACCAACTCCACATTGTCTTCCAATACCTACCAGGACACCACGGCATGTGCACGCCACACTCAATAAGAAAATATATGTATGTGTGTGTGTGTGTGTGTGTGTGTGTGTGTGTGTGTGTGTATGTATGTATAGTCATCTCTTAGAACAAAAGGTATGTATCTGAAGGAGCAGAGAATGAAAATGTGGGGTGCAATTTGGGTTCTTGAGTGGATTCGGGGAGGGAAGAGTACAGAGCACTGGATGCCCACAGGGAAGAAAATAGACTGTGAAGGTGAGTCAGGAAGGGAGCAGAAATTGAGATGAATCAGAGGTTATAAATATGTGAGGTAGTGAAAGGAAAATACTAGGTAGACTAGAGAAGGATACAAAAATTCTATTCGTGGCCCATAAAACCACCCTGAAAAAAATTAGAAGAAAAATACAATAAAATAATAATAGTACTGTTTGGGTTGGGTTGGGTCTTTTTTTTTTTTTTTTTTTTTGCCTCTCTTCTCTAATTGTCCTTTTCATTTTTATTTTTAAAATATGAGATAGAAGAGAACAGAAATACTAAAGGATCAGACGGAATTAGGAGCGAGGCTTATGGAGGAGGAGGAAGACTGTGGTGGAGACGAACAAAGGCAACAGATAGATGAAAGCCGGCGAGGCAGAAGACGGATGCTCGGGCTGGCCTGGAGGAGATCATTAATGGCCCAAGTGCTGCGAAGTGGACAAAAGCCAGTCTGCAGCGGGGTCAGATGAGAGAACCCGGGAAGAATCGATTCTTTAGCACCCAGGATCACAACGATGCACTCACACCACGGTCCCCAGGCACCATCACTTTAGTTCTGGGTTTAGCATGTTGGGATTCTGCCTATATTAGTTTTTCTTTTTCTTCCCCAGGAAGAATAATAAATGAAAATAAAAAAATTCCTATGTGTAAGTTTCTTTGCCCTTATTTTTTTGAACTGAAAAATAAAGAAACGGTAAATTCTCTCCCTGAGCCGACCTACTCGCTGGGCATGCCATCATGTAGAAATCTTAATAATACATTCGGTGCATGCCGTTTAAAAACAGAAGAACTTGGTTGGCCAAGGTCACGTCAGCTGCCTTCCCCTCTCGGTGATTTTGTGTATATTTTATCCATAAAAGACAAATTACTATGAAAGGCTGGCAATATGGGTTTAAGAAAGGCAAAGAACAAAGTATGTTCCCTGCTCTTTGAATTTCTTAAAATTAAGTTCTTAAGACTCCTGCTGCTCGCCTTCAAACAAGCCACCTTGAAACTACTCTGTGAAACGGGGTGAAAGGACAAACCAAAGAGTTTCACTCATTTAAAAAAAAAAATAATAAAGAAGAAGAAGAAGCCGCCCACGGGAGAGAGGACATTCAAGTCTCCCAGTAGCCATACTTATTAGCTAAATTGAATGCCTGTGGTGGGTCTCATGGGGGCATGTGGCACCAGGCTTTCTGTATCACAACTCAGCCAGAGCCTTCATTCCCTTGTAATTAAGGGCAAGGGGCCAGCCAGTGATGTGATGGGAAGCAATTACATGCACGAGGCTGCACTGTCAATACTTTTAAGAGTTTGTGTATCTGTACCTGTGTTTGTCTGAAGCTCCTATGGAGCTCCCTGGGTTGTCCTTGGTGCTGTGGGTCCATTCTCCAAATACAACCATATAAAATGCTTACAAAGGATTTACTGTGTGGGCATTGCCGCTCCAGATATTGTAGATGTGTAGCCATAACCCATCTTCTCAAACTCTTTCACAGTTAAGGGTCCCGTCCCGGGTTCTCAGAAGCAGACACTGAGGTGTGGTGGACCCAGAACAGATCAGTGGTGTCATGGGGGCAGTGATTGGGGAAAGGAAGGCAGCTGATCAAGAGTCTATCTCAAGCCAAGTCCTTGAAACAGAAGACAGCTTTGCCCTGATCTCATACGGGTAGGCCTGGAAGGAGGGTGTGGCTTCCATTCAACTGCACAGCACATGATTGACAGCCTCGAAGAGCTACAAGGAAGCTGTGCACATCTGGTCCATGAGAGGAAACACATATGAAAGGTGGACGAAACTACCCCACACCACCTCTCTCCCACAAGGCTGGAGCTGCTGGCTAAAGCTGTTTGACCAGACCACAATGTCTGGTCAGAATGGTTCACCTCTGGGTCTAAATAGCTTTTCATCTCCCTTCTGAGTCTCTAATGATTATCGTTTATCAGAAGAGATGAAGCAGAAACACCTACACTTCCCAAACCAAAAACCTGAGCCATCTTAGGTCCTGTGTATTTGGGAAAGATGTAAAGCAGCCTCCCATTTCTCCCATGCCAGCTCAGTCACTCAGCAGAAATGGTTGTTTACAGCTCTAAGGGGAGCTAGCCTCACAGGGCTCTCACTATGCACCAGGGACTCCTTTACCTGTGGCTCTCACATTAACCTGGTGGCACCCAGTTCTGTGAGGGTCGTGAAGCAGAACCAGGGACTTCTCACAGATCATGAACTGTACAGCTTGGCTTGAACTCACACAGATCTGTCTGGCTGCATAGACCAGGCTTCGAATCACTTTGTGGTACTGCCTCTTTACAGGTATGAAGTCATACGTTAAAACTGTAATTTTGAAGGAGAGGTTTTGCAGAAATCTTTAATTTGATGAAGACATTGCCTCAGATACTTGAAATATATCAGTAACTTATAGACGGGGGGGGGGGGGGAGAAGAATAGAGAACGGCATTGTTCAGTGTTGTTTCCTGGTGTTGACCTAATGGGGGGAGAAGGGTAAAGATATCTCAGAGGGGTTTGTGTGGAGGAAATGGAAAGGAAAGAGAAGGAACTCACCCAGGTTGCTATGGGTGGTTTGTTTACGTAAGGTCTGGAAAGATGACTGTGGGGTAAAGAGCTCTTACTCCTCCTACAGAGGACTGCCACAGCCCGAGAGCTGGTTCTTACACACCTGCTTGGGGGTGATGGGAAACTGAGACAAACAGGTACAAACCGCGCAAATCTGGGATCGGACGGGCCGTGCACTTGGAGGAAGACATGTGCACAGCTCAGATGCTCAGTGTGTGTATTATATATACAGCACGGTGAGAAAGCAGGTTGGCTAGTCTCGGTTGGGGATCTTGCAGGGGAGCAGTCTAGAGGGGTTGTGATCCCACTGTCATCCGGGATACTCTACATATTCTGTTTTCAGCTAATGACCAACTGTTTGTCAACATCCCTACCCTGACATGGGGAATGCCCTGCCATTCCCATGAGTCTGATGTCCTTGACATGGTCACAGTCGTGTCAACAATACACATTAACTTGGGACTTCATCTGCTCTACACAGAGGACCTGGGTTTGGTTCCTATCACCCATCTGATAGCTCACAACTGCCTGTAATTCTCGATCCAGGATATCCAACCCTCTATGGCAGTTGCTCTCAACCTTTCCAATGCTGTCACTCTTTAACTCCCTCATGTTATGGTGACTCCCAATCATAAAATTATTTTCATTGCTACTTCCTAACTATGATTTTGCTACTGTCATGAATCGCAATGTAAATATCTGGTTGCAGGATATCTGATATATGACCTCAAAGGCTCATGATCCACAAGTTGAGAACCACTGCTCTATAGACACCTGTATCCAAGTGTTGCACACAATCTCACTAAGATGCAGTATGGACACACACACACAGACACACACACACAGAGAGACACGCACTAATAAATGGTGTTATAGGCATGACAACATGCCTTACCTTAACACGAGTGCTAGGAATCGAAACCCAGTTCCCCACATTCATGCAGCAGGCACTTTGCCCATGGTACCATCTCCCCAGCCCCAGGAACCAATCTTGTAGAAGGGATAAATATGGGAGCAGAGTTCCCTATTTGAGACAGCTGCACCAATCCAAGCACAAGGTGGCAATGAGCAGAGGCATGCAGGACTGTGAAAGGCAGCCTGGTTTCTGGTTGAGCCAAGCTTTAAAACCCCAGAGACCCAGTAGGGGGTTCCCAGCAGGGGACAACCGTACAAGGGACGGTAGGCATTTTGCCACGCTCCTGGGACCCAGGATCCTTACACAAGGCCACAGCTCTCCATAGGTCTGTGACCATCAGTCATGTAAGGGCAACACTCCAGGCCCCTCCACAGGTAGAGGTGTGGTCACATAGCCTTAAGACATCTCCATGTTAATGAGATACCTAGAGGCTTAGCCAATAAACTCCCCTTCCCAGCCACTCCTCCCTGCAAAAGGTATTTTAACCCCCGCTCTGAGGTTGTGGGGTACGCTTCACTCATTGCTACTCTCCACCATGACAATAAACACCCTAAAACCATGGACTGTCTCCCTTTATCAGGATCCACTGTGGGGAACAATGGAACAGGTCTTTGTCTAAAGAGCTGCGTCTAGTCTCCTGCAGAAGGCCTCCCAGAGCTTCCAAGCATAGCCTCTACCAAACCAAGCCAGCTAGCTGCCAACAAGCCAAAGACTCTCCCTGGTGGGACCCAGCCAGGCTCCTCCAGCCTTTCCCCCTTGGCCCTGAGCTAGATCCGGCCCACGAGCCCCCACTCCTTTCTCAGCTCTTCTGCAGCATCCAGTGGCACCCAGGATGCCCAGGAGACTGAGAACCAGTTGGAGCTGGATCTGTGCATTTCTTGAGAGCCCCAGACCACACTCCCCCTATCCCTGGGCAGTGTCCTGTGGCTTCTCACAGCCCAACACCTGCCCAGCTGTGTTGTGGAGTGAGCGAGGTCAAACTTCCTGAGTCCCGCCTCTCTCAGAGGCCCGAGCCCTGGGGCAGATGCAGGACCCTCACACCAACATAACTCAACAGAGGTAGGCAGGACTGTTTCTGTGACCGTGGTCTGTCTGCACTTGGACAGCAGACCCAATAGGAAGCACTTGCTGGTGAGTTAGCAGTGTTTGAAAGCTGGGTCCAGGCTGGCTCCACCTTTTATAGCAGTATCTAGAAAGATGGAGTCACCAGCTGGTGAGGGTAGATCATTTCTGAGGGAGATGAGCCAGAGTTGGCCCTTGAACAAGCGTAGCTAGAGCTGTCTCTCAGCATCCAGAAAAAGCTGTCAAGAAGGCAGTTGGAGCCGGGCAGTGGTGGCGCACACCTTTAATCCCAGCACTTGGGAGGCAGAGACAGGCGGATTTCTGAGTTCAAGGCCAGCCTGGTCTATAGAGTGAGTTCCAGGACAGCCAGGGCTACACGGAGAAACTCTGTCTCAAAAAACAAAACAAAACAAAAAAATAGAAAAAAATAAAAATAAAAAGAAGACAGTTGGAGAGAGAAGTCCTAAGCCTGGATTAGAAGTCATGAAGTCAGACAGAACGAGGAGGGCAGTGAACTCGCACAGTGGAGAGGAGGCGGCGAAGGCCAGCTCCGTGCAGGTGTCCTGTCCAATGTGCTCACCCATGCTTCTCGTTTTGTTGAGAAAATCATTACCCTGCCTGAAAAAGAACCTTGACAGTTATCAAAAGTCCTCTAGAGAATCAGCCAGGTAACTACATTTGCAGAGTATATATTAATTTTTCCCTGTGTCTGGTCTGATTTTCTACAAATGTCTGCATTGTTCAGCACTGGGATGGCTACATTTTGATCAGATTTATTATACTGTTATTAATAATATAGCAAATTCACTCCAGATATAGTCAAGTTGCCAATCAGAAATAGCCACTACATACCCTAAAGTTCAAGGGTGCTATTAAGGAACTAAGGAACTCTCTACAGGGAGTGATCCTCACCTATATTGGCTTTCTGAAACAAAAATCAAATTTGTTAGCATACTATGACGATTTTTCCTCCTTTTCTAAGTTTTATGACTTGACAGGTCTTACTTTGATGACAGAGTGAGTGGCTTTTAAGTTAAGTGCTTGGAGCTAGAGAGATGATTCAGCACCCATAGCTGATGGCTCACAGCTGCCCGTGACTCCAGTTCTGGGTCTCTAAGCCCACTTCTGGCCTCCTTGGGTAACTGCCTGCACACACACACACACACACACACACACACACACACACACACACACACACACACATATACACAACTCCAGTGTGAACAGGAAGCAGTTTTTATAGATCTTTATAGATCTGCCTTTTCTGTTTCCAGAGCCAATGTCTGACAACACGTTTCCTAGGAGCACACCCCTGTTACGTGTTGAATGGGTGACTCTGTGAGGCAGTGCCATCGGAACTCAGAAGCACAGGTGTCTCGGGACAGGAGGGAGATGGAGCAGGTGGGACAATTGTTGACAAGATGTTGAAGAATCATCCAGTTTCTAGTTCCCGGCAGTGCATGGCCACACTCGCCCTTCCATTCCTGCAACTCATGCATAAGAGCAGAGGTTTGCTTTCTGCGGAGGTGAACCAAAGGATTCTGGGTTGGGTTATTGGCAAGGTCTGGACAGAATAATGTCTTCAAAGCAAGATGGCCAGTGAGAGCCTCCACAGTTAAAGATCCCCAGCTTCTTTCCTGCACCAGATTCCACAGACCCCAGAAATCAGGAAGGGTTAATCCAAGACCTACGAGTTTTGGTTAGCATAGACCTATAAGTACAGACAGCCAAGAAGAACCTAGTAGAAATGGCTGAGATAAACTGCCTTAGAAGAGACACCCTTGCTTCTGAAGTGTCACCCAATCAACTTAATTCAGCTCTTTTGTTCCCTATTTAAAAGCATAAAAACCTTACTATAGGGTAACTGGAGAGATGGCTCAGTGGTAAGAGCACTGACTGCTCTTCCAGAGGTCCTGAGTTGAGTTCCCAGCAACCACATGGTGGCTCACAACCATCTGTAATGGGATTTGATGCCCTCTTCTGGTGTGTCTGAAGACAGCTACAGTGTACTCATATAAATAAAAATAAAATGAATCTCAAAAAAATCCCCATTAATATATACTTGAGGAAAACCCATCACAGGAAAGGCAAAGACTAAACAACAGAAAAAGAACTTTGGGAGAAAGAGACAATGAATGGATACAAAAATAATGAGGGGGAAAAAACTGCTTCAGAAGTTTGTTTTTTTAGTTATATCTATGAAACAAGAACAAGCTGCTATTAAAAAAGAGCATTCTGAGACTATGAAATAACTCCTGAAATTTGAAAATATGATCATGGGGCTGGAAGATAACTCAATTGGTAGAGAAATTATCAGGACTTGAGTTGGAGTTCCAGGACCCAAGCAAAGTTGGATGTGGTAGCATGTCTCTGTAATACCACCTTGTTTATGGTGGCTTAAGGTCAGAGAAGGGAATCCATAGGTGCTCACACACTAGACATGCTAGTGACTGCAATGGTGAGTAACAAAACAGACCCTGTTTCACAAAGTGGAAGGCCAGGACAGGCATCTGAGGTAGACCTCTGACTTCAACACATGTGCTGGGGCATGCACAGGCCCCTCGACCCGCACACATGCATCCACATACCCATAGATACACATACGTGATACACACAAACGTATAAAGACAAGAAAGAATGCATTAAAAAGTTAAGAAGGAAGATAAAATTCTGTAAAATTCTAACACAGTAATAACTTGATAAATAGAAAAAACAGAAAAGATTCTTAAAAGTGACGAGGCTGACTCAGCAGTCAAGGGAACTCGCTGCTATTGCAGAGGACCCAAGTTCGGTTTCCAGTACCCACATGGTGCTGTAACTCTGGTTCCAGAGGACCTGATGTTGCTCCCTGTTGACATCCTTTGGGTGCCTGCTCTCTCCCTCCCCTACCTTAAAAATATGCAAAAATTGTAAAAAAAAAAAAAAACCAAACCAAACAAAATGTAGCTGCTTGTGTGAAACACTCCCATTCTTAAGTCATGGAAGTTTCAGAAAGTGAAACAACAGAAGAGATGCAATACGCTAGAGAAACAATTCATGAAATTTCTCCATCTTGACCGAATGAACCCAGCGAGATCCAAGCAAAAGGCACACAGGCAGATACACAGGGCAAGCTACAAGCACTGCAAGATACAAGCACAGGGGTATAGACCCTGGGAGTGAAGAGAGACTCAGAGGGCTTCCAGAGGCTATAGCAGGTGGACACCAAAGCTCGCCCCTACACTGTCAGATTGCACCAACGATAGCTTTGCAAGGTAGAGACAGTAGAATAATATCTTAAAACATTTTAAGGGCAAAAACATTTGCAACCTGATAACTTTCTATCCTCTAAATATCACCACTCAGAGTAAACATATTTTCTGACTGGGAGGTCTGGAAAGTTCAGCTTATGTGACTTTCTTTCCCACAGCAAACCAACTCTGCCACCTCTAGGGTGTAGCAGAGCAAAGCAGGAAAGTGAGGTGAAGGAGGTGCTGTGGCATTTGGGACACAAAGGGTGAAAGGGAAGGAAGGTCCTACGTCATTAACCGTGAGGAACATCTGCAGAACACAACTGGGACCAAGAGAGGAAGCCAGGGTGTTGCTCTTGTGTTCCCTAAGAGACCGTGTACACTTGTGGGGAGCAATGTGCGATGAACATTTAGAAAATATAGCACATAAAAACACAGCAGACATGCTAGGTGTGTGCAACCATAGTCTGTTATAGCCTATAGCTTGTTCATTCTAAGATACTGTCGGTTACGAGATGTGCCAACACTTTGTGAGCCACTGACAATTTAAATGACTTGCTGTTGGTTCCATGTGTTGCTTTGAAATGTCTCCCACCTATGCCGAGGGGGTGGGTGCGCTTGGTTCCGCTTCCAGCTGCATTTGCTACGAGAGGGGGTCTTTTCTATGTTCTCATCAGCAAACACCGCCGTCTCATCTACCACCACATACAAGAATCTTTCTTTGCAAGTAATTATTTAATTGCTGTTGTTTTTCCAGTGGCAAATATTTGCTTTACTAATAATAGATGTATACTCCCTGGTTCTTTTCTAGCTATCTACACAAAAATTATAATCCTAATTCTTTTGAAAATAATTTTATATTTATTTTTGTATCTGATGGGCATATGTGTGCCCTAATAGACTGTAATGTCAATTTTTTAAACTATCTATCTATCTTTCTATCCACCTATCTATCATCTATCTATCTATCTATCCATCTATCTATCATCTATCTATCTATCTATCTATCTATCTATCTATCATCTGTCTATTGATTTATTATTTTGTGTATATATCTGTATGTGTGGGTGGGTGCATATATGCCACAGCACAAGTGTAGAGATCACAGAACAATTGCAGGAGACTGTTCTCTCCTGCTATAATGTGGGTCTCAGGGATCAAACTTAGGTTTCCAGGCTGTGTGGCAAGTGCCTTTACACACTGCAACACTTCATCCTCCCGTTGTTGTCTGTCTGTTTGTTTGTCTGTCTGTTTGTCTGTCTGTCTGTCTGTCTGTGTTTTTACAATGCTGATTCTTAACCATCTTCCATGTGGCACTTAAGGCCAGCAAACATAGGGCAGCTGCACAAATGCAGCTGAGTGCTGCATTTATCAACAGCTTTGAGCAAGTTTGCAAACACGCAAAGTGAGCTGCATAACAGTGCCTGTCTGGGTAACAGCAACTAAATACAAAATGAGTTTCCAGAGGTAAAATGTCGGAGGTTGGGAGAATTTTAGAATACCTAAAAAATATGCATTGGAATAAAGATAGTCATGATGCTACAAACATTGTGAACTAAGAACAAGTAAAGGCGTAACAGTGTCAGGAAGTGAGAAGGAAGACAACACACAGACACAGACACAGACACACACAGACACACACACACACACACATTGTGATGTTATTTTGGTTGTCAATCTGACTGCATCTGTAATTGACTCAAACCCAAGCATCTGGGCACACTTGTGAAGGATTTTTCTTGATGAATCATTTGAGGCTGGAAGACGCACACTAAATATGGATCTTTTGAGGTGGGGAGAGTCACCTTCAATATGGGCCACACCTTCTGGTGGCAGTCTGGTGGCAAGTTTACTTTTTTCATTGTCATTACAGCCTACTTCTTTGGGATTCTGATGTATACTGAAGACCAGCTTGAGATATCCAACTTCATGAACTGAGCAACTACTGGATTCATGGACTTTCCATCAGTAGATAACCACTGTTGGATTAGCTGGACCATAGCCTGTAAGCCACTCTAATAAATCCCCCCTTACATGTGTGTGTGTGTGTGTGTGTGTGTGTGTGTGTGTATTCATTCTACAGTTTTGTTCCTCTAGAGAATCCTGACTAATATACATATACACACAGACACACAGACACACACACATATACATATATTGTAAGTTAATCTAACAAATCCCCTTTATACACACACATACACACACACCCACACACACATTCTATCGGCTCTGTTCCCCTAGAGAACCCTGGTATACATATACACACAGAGGGATATACACTTGAATACACATATACACATATAGACATATATTTATACATATATACATACATATGCACACTTATCCATCCATATACATATATATACATATATACACTCATACACAACATTCACAAATATATACATGCATATATACTGGTGATAATTGCAAGAAATACACAATTTGTACACATGTTATTTGTGAAACTCTATATACATATGAGACTAGTTAGCACATAGGTGATAAATAGACACTAAATTCTCATTTTCTGAAGAGAGATGGCATTCATTGGTAAACATGATTGAAAGATGACAGTAACTAAAAGATGCAGACAGCTTGTCTCTACAGAGAAGTTCTAGTATGGGGGACTCTTTCTTTAGTTTCTCAATAAGCCTTTGAAGGTTCTGAAATTTTAAGTCATACACATAGGACTGAAAGGCAGAATTTAAATTTGAAATGAATCAGCAGAAACGCATTGCTGATATTTTCAGTTGATAGTTTCAAGTCCACTCACTGCATTTGACGTTCAAAGCACCTCAGCACTTCTTTGTGGTAGATTCGCCGCACCACCATAACTGACCTACAATTCTGTGTGGTAGATTCGCCACACCACAATAACTGACCTATATATCCCTCAGATGATCACTGTCAGGGTGTTACACGGAAGCAAGAAAACTGTCGCTGTGTTGCTGCTCAAAGTGGACATTTGTGTTTGAGCCCAAAGCTTCCCTAAAGCATGTGAAATGAAAACTTCAGTGTAGACATATAGAGGCAGACAGAGCCATACCTCATGTCAGTCACCACTCTTATTTGAGCAGTTGACTAGCCCTGAAGAGGGCTTTTTCCTGGTGTGGTATAAACATCGGTCCCCCATAGCTGATGCCCTCTTTGCAGGGTCTCCATCCTCAGCTCAAATCTTAGGTTTCCTGTTCACCAGTGTTTCAGGTTTCTTAGACAGTGTTCAGCATATCCCATTTTTAAAATTAATCTAAACTTTAAGGATTAATGAAAGTGGTGGGATTTAGAAACTCTAAACCAGAACTCGGGTGTTTGATTCTTGTCCCAGAGAGGCCTCTGAGTATCCCCATTTGTTTCCTCACTTATTAATGGAAATATTTCTACAGAACACTATCGGGAATCTTAGAGCTCGGACAGTGCATTGATCTGAGTTTGCCACATGCTTCTAATGTTACATTAAGTTACAATTTGAAGTAATTGAGACTTTGATGATCCTTTTGATACACATGTAACCCAGTACAACATAGAACTAAAGCTCTGAGGCAAACAAACTATCTCAGTGAGAAGTGCTCATGATGTTTGTAGAATAAAACACAGGTTATGTGTATACAATGTGACATCTGCAGGACAAATGATTCTTCACCAGTTACAACACATTTGCAAGCCTGGCAAACACGTATTGTCTAAATATTGCTATTAAGCAACTAACTGCTTTAAATACTAAGCCCTGCCATTTGATTCTAAACCCATCACAACCTGTTTTATCAATCCTGTGACTGTGGTCAGTCAGGGCAGAGACTGACTTCACACAGTCAAACAAGTACCTTGAAAACATATGTCATCTATACTCAGTTAATTGAAGAATTAACCATCCTAGGAAACAATGTCAGGCTCTAACATAAAAACCATCAGAAACTATACACTGTGCACCACTGAAGAAAGGGTCCCTTAACTTAATCACTGTACTTAATAAAAATCATAACAAGCATAGCGTACAGTGACAAAGTCGTGTCACACCTATGGGGGCTACCCTTGACTTAATTCGCTATTGGGCAGCAACAAGTGCAAGTGATGCTCACTGCTGTATGTCAGGTACATTTCCTTCATCAGCTGCCACTTCTGGAAAATGCCAAGTCACATAGGGTATATGTGTTACTAGAAAAGAAAGTCACCTCATGCTGGCAAAGTGACTCAGTAGATGAAGACACTTGTTGCCTAGCCTAATGACCTGAATTCAATCTCTGGGATCTACAAGGTGGATGAGGAGACAACCCAAAGGTTGTCCTCTGACCTCCACCTGGGCTCCATGATGCATGGGTATACACACACACACACACACACACACACACACACACACACACACACACACACACACTGAAAAAACAAATATAATAAAAATGTATCACGAGATCTTTGTTCACACAATTCTATATGACTGAATGCATGAGGTCCTTAAAGTGAATAAGGGGCCGAATCACTGTATACATTAGACTTTAGCTTTTGGTATACATTAGAATTATCTGAAGCTTTAATTGTTTGTCAAGCTTATGTGTCTAGACTCAATCTCTTTCCATTTAGCTCAGTCTGTTCGACTCTGTATTTCTTGAGAAGTGCATCAAATTCCAACTCAAGTATCAAACAACAGATTGTATTATTTTGTATGGCAACTCGACTCTTCAGTGAAATATTTCTGAGTCAACCAATGTTTCCTAAAACCTACCTGGATGTCAAGTCACGGCTTCATGGGTCCTTCGGAGGCCCATGCCAGTTACGCCGGCTCACCTTGGCAGGCTGCTTCTTTGACAAGACTTCATTGTCAAGGGAATTATTCCCCATTTTAACCATTCCTCCTCCTTCGAGGGGGGTTTTACTAGATAATTTATCCTATACTTCTTAAAGTGTGGGGAGCAGGGATGTATGGGAGTTTTAGGTATGGCATACATAAAAATTGGTGCGACCTTCATCCCCATTTTCAGCCCCTACCTTCGTCTTCGGCTTGTCTCCTTCGGCTACACTCTACAACATGAGATTATTTCTGGTAATGGCTGACGCAGACCATGGTGGTTTTGGTTGGGTTTTCTCTTCCTGCATCTCCTCAATGCCCTCTCCATTGGCTCTCATCTGATGCTCTAGGTACAAAGGAAAGACAAGTCACCTGTGAAACTCTTTAGGGTCACATTCCTTCTGTTTTTGTTATTCTTGGGAAAAGATAACCAGGCTGTCTAAGATGGGAGAGAGGACAAAGTGACAAAGATCAGGGAACTTTCACGTACCTCGCTCTGTGGGAAAGTCACTTTCTTAACATCTCCTCATGCTGTGGACAAGGATGGGAAGCTATGAGAAGCCGTGGGTTCCCCGAGCGACAAGGAAGGGCAAGGGGACTTCACAGTGTGGCTCAAGTGACTTGGTTGCCTAATGGTGGTCTACACAGCAGGATGCTCGACGGCCTTCTCATAGACAACCCGAGTGTCCTCCTTCAGTGGTCGCTTCTGGACGTGGACAAAGCCGTAGACTCCCCGGTTCAAACCACCTTCCTTAGCTTTTCGAAACCAAAGTCTTTCTTGGGCCAGATCAGCCCCATCTTTTCCTGGATGTATCTTTAATTCGCACACACATGCACCTCCATTTTCTTTCCAATGAACATGATGAAGGGGAACGAAAGGAAGGTGAAGGCTCAAGAGAACAGACAGATCCTGCCTTTCATCTCAAGTCCCTTTGCTTCTATGGTTCATGGGACTTTGGTTTTGGAGTCTCAGCCCAGTTTTAACATTCGAGCTGCCTATTACTGGTGGAAAAGGGGGGCAAAAAAAGAGCCGCTTCCCTGTCTCTTTGCCTTCATCTGCCGTTCACGTGGAAGTGTGTGCGGCTGACCCAAACCTCGCTGACATGTCAGCGTGCAGCCGCAGGACGAGGGGTGTTTGATTTATAAACGGGATGTATAATAGGCACGGAGCCTTCTGAGCGAACCTTCATGGAAAATCGCATGCCGCTCACATGAGGGACCAAGATCTTTTTTTATTATTTTAATGAATTGAGTTTTTTCAGTGCACCAGGGAGATTAGAAGGTACCTGCCAATAACCCTCTGATTGTGTCCTCGGCCAATTGGTGGGTTTCAACATGGGTACTCCTCTCCGCAATGGAGTTTGTGTGTTAAGTCAAGGTTTAGCTTTGGGTTTGAAGCTCTCTCTCAAACAAAGCCTCAGGCGCTCCCGACAGTGGAAGCCACCACAATTCTCCTCTTTGTTTCTTTAAAGAGCCCCGGGTTGGTGGGAGAAAAATCCATTTTGGGAAGACTCGGTCTGAAGATAATGATAGTGAAGATGAGGACAGCCAGCAGGCTGTAAGTTACGGCCTAAGTTGGGAAAGAGGAAAGTGGGGGAGGTTGAAAGGCAGCAAGTGACAGCAAGGCCAACAGATCACCCAACGCGAGCAGACCCAACAGGTAACAAGGGCCCTCTGGAACTTCTGAGGACTGAGAGCGGCAGGAAGGCATTCTGAATGAGAAATAAAATGTCCCTTCCTGTGAAAGAGGAAGGGAGGTATGCAGTGCTTGAGAGATGGGAAAAAATGCAATTAAAACCCAGATATAAATAAAGATTAGGTGAGAGAGGATGTCACCCCGCGGCCTCCGGGACCATGTCTCTGCTGCCTCCGAAAATGTACTTATTTCCTGGAACAAAGGATAACGTTGTGGAGAGGTAGGTGCCAGATCTTTTAGGAAAATGGGACGTAGCAGATAAAGGAGACAAAGACAGACAACGGGGGTAGGGAAGTGAAGGCAGCTGAGGCCCCAGACAAAAGGCGCAAATCCGGAGCCAGCAAGATGACTGAACCATGGGCAGGAAGGATGAGAAGATGACTCACGATGACATTTGAAAGACACGGGCTTGAATATTTATTAGCATGTTGCTCACTGCTTGGCCTTGTGGGACCACCTTTGTTCAGTGAGTCACATACAGTTTTAGGGTAATAAACAGGAAAAGATCTTGAAAGATGGCCACAGATGCTTGGTCCATGGAGTCTGGGAGGAGACCTGAGGTGAGACCTTGGCTGTGAGAGAGGGCAGGGTGGGAGGTCTTGGTCATCTTCCTCCAACTTCCAACGTCTACTCACAGAGGAAAAGGTGCTTGCGGGTCAAGAGTTTCCTCTACAGGCGCTTGTGGGTCAAGAGTTTCCTCTACTTTCTGCTTTGGTGTTATTTCGTTTACATCAAACCCGGGCCAGATATAGGTAAGAATGAAGAAGTAGGCACCAACTGATGGGTAAACATTCCTTATCAATCCATAGGAAGTGGTCCTGGGCACAGTGTAAACTTCTATTTGTATCTCTGCTCCTCCCTAAAATTTAGTACTTCATAGGCCTTTCTGTGAGCTGCGTAGTGTATCCATCTTGAGATTCTTTCCAGAAAAACAAAGTCAAAAATTGTTTTGGGTTAGGGAATGGGTATTCTTCTTTCAGACATTTTATTCAGAAATTGTTATTCACCTTAAAAATATAATATCCTTACCCTCCCCATTTGAGCTTTACAGCTCTGTCTGCAAGGATTTTCCCTTCTATTATTCACTTTTAACAATAAAACAAAATTTCCCTAAGCCAGTCAAAGACAACTTACATAACCTGTGTTGGTGTTTATTCTGGCAGCAAAAAGTCATTCCTATCTGTGGACTTGCTGTATAAGAATTTATTAGTAAAATTCCACTCAAAATGGGAAACAAGAGACTGGATATAAATGGGGGGGGAAGCCCTCAAAGTTTAGTTTCTCTACAGAATGGTGACACTATGCCAAATGGCATACTAAAAGACACCAGAAATGAAAATCAAACTTTGAAAATGGAACTGTCTGTGCTATCAGGCAACCCTAAAGTCGCCTCTTGGTGTTTGTGTGCAGTTAGCGGAAAACGAATTGCCTGGCTAATCTTCTAGCCTAGGGACTCTATTAATAGATACCAGTACAGCAACGGTAGCTGTAGGGATGGGAGAGGAACCTGAGTCCCGTCCAGCTGGACACTCAGAGCAGCACAGGTTTCATTGTGGGGCTTGTAGAGTGGCACCCAAGCCATCGGCAGGTGGAGGGTCAGGAAAAGAGGCAGCCAGGAGATGACCACATCCACACAAAGGCCGCCTCACTCAAAGTGAAACGCAGGTTCTGAAGCTTAACACACACCAGACAGGCTGACGTCTACACTTTACATCTGCTCTTCCCTCACGTGAATGAGCAAATACATCCAAATAGGTCAACTGAGATAGGATCAGGGTAGATTCTGGCCTGCCAGCTCAGCAGATACATAGGTGTTGCCTGTTAGTCTCCCTGAGTCATGGATGTAAGTCAGCTCTGTTTCTCAAGAAGAAATCTGGGACCAGGGCTTTTGCTTCTAGTAGAATTCATGGGTTTAGATGGAAAGACATAATAATTACACGTTGTACCGATGGGTATTTTTGTACTTAGCAAGAGAATCTGATACTCTGTCACTCAGGGGCGGGAAAGATGACTTAGAGGTTAAGAGCACTTGTTGCTCTCACAGAGACCCAGGTTCAACTTCCAACATCTATATGGTGGTTCACAACCATCTGTCACCCCAGTTCCAGAGAATCCAATAGGCACCTGGTACACATGCAGGCGTTCAGGTAAAACATTCAGGCACAGGAAGTAAAATAGATATTTCTGATTTTTTAAAAGATACGATCACTCGTTTGCAATTTTCTTTGCTTAGAAAGATGTGAATGGCAAGGTCTTATTGCCTTCATACTGCCATTCCCTCGGACTTAGCAGAACACGCAGATGTGTGCTTAGTGTTTGTTATATAATTAATTTTTTTCCAAAAAGAATTCAAGCGACTCTTTAATAATTCACCCAGTCTCTGCTCTCCAGCTTCTCATGTACAAACAAGATGTTTGGATGGGGCTAGTCCATGTTGGCTGCATAGCAGAACAATCCTGAGGCTTTGATGTGGACCCATGCCCAGGTTCTTTCTTTGTCTATAAAGCAAGGTCTTTAATTATGGGTCCAACTAAGCTAAGTCAGAGGTACCACGTTCCACTAAGCTCTTATACCTTCAAGGTTCTCTGGAAGGAAAAGGTTTCATCATACCTCTTTTTGCGTGATTATCATCAACTCCTTGTGGGCAGCTAAATGCAGAAGTAAAGATTCTGACCTCTGTCTATGAGAGCAAAGATATGACATCTTTAAAATGATCACACTAACAGGAAAAACGTAAGAAAGCAAAAGAAAAAAACAGCATGTCAGTTGCTGATGCTGCTGTTACATGGGTTCCAGAAGAAGGCTGTCGGCAGCTGTAAGTCTTATTCATGGAGTGTGCTGGCAATGACTGTAGCTCACTGTCTTCTGTAGCTTCTCCCAAGCATCTCCCATGTGGCTTGCTTCTCCTGAGACTCAAGGGTCCTTGCAGGAGGAGAGGATGGAGTGAAGGAGTCAGAGCCACAGGAGGGACCAGGCTGGACCCTCTGGTCATCCTGGGGCTTTTGACTTGTCATCTAATTAGCTAAGTGCAGTTTCGAAGGCTCCACTTTTCAATCCCACCTGGTGATGTTTCCAGTCCTGCGGTGGTAGTGAAGTAGATGGTGACATCTGCCTTTCTTAAATAAGAAAATGTGGAATCACATTAGTTTGTTTCCACTCCGTGGAGAAGGCCAAACTTTGTGTATTGTGGCATCTTTAAGGTGAGATTCAAGCCATCAAGCTATGGGTCTCCTGGTAAAGCTACAGGGGCAGAGGTGAGAGGTTAGAAATAATTTCGTGAATGTTGATCAAATGCAGAAAGGGGAGGTGCTTCTCTGTTAGTTTTTCTTTTCCTTTTCAAAGTCATATAATGTAGACAATCTTGGATTTTGGGGGGGGGGATATTTACTTTATTTACATTTAAAATGTTTTCTCCTTTGGAAACCCCCTATCACATGCCCCATCCCCTGCCTCTATGAGGGTGCTCCCCCACCCATGACAATCTTGGATTTAAGCTCATGTTAAATATAAAAATAAAGATGAGGAGGATGTAGCCAAGAAGACAGGACATTTTTGGTAAGATCAGGTTTGCTAGACTCATTCTCAGAAGCAATTAATTGGACTTTGTCTTTGTCAGCAATGGTGTGTGTGTGCATGTGTGTGTGCATGTGTGTGTGCATGTGTATGTGTGTGGGGCAGAGGAGAGCTGAGGAGAAAGCTAACCAAACTTTCTTCGTTGGAGTCACTTCTGGAAAGAAGAGTGTGGTGGTTTGAGTATGCTTGGCCCAGGGAGTGGCACTATTAGGAGGTGTGGCCTTGTTGGAGTAGGTGTGGCCTTGTTGGAGTAGGTATGTTGGAGGAAGTGTGTCATTGTGGGGGTGGGCTTTGAGATCCTCCTCTTAGCTGCCTCGAAGATAGCAGTCTTCTCCTGTGTGCCTTCGGTACAAGATGTAGAACTCTCAACTCCCCCAGTGCCATGCCTGCCTGGATGCTGCCATATTCCTGCCTTGATGATAATGGACTGAATCTTTCAGCCTGTAAGCCAGCCCCAATTAAATGTTATCCTTATAAGAGTTGCCTTGGTCATGGTGTCTCTTCACAGCAATGGAAACCCTAACTAGGACAGAGAACTATAGAATCATTTTATCTAAGTTTGTCCATTGTCCAAGTACAGCAACTGAGCCAATGCTTTCTGTTTCATTCTCTGGAGCTATGATTTTAGTTAGCAACCACCTGACACTTCTAGATATCAGATAGGTGGGAGCCTCTCAGAGCAGTCTAGAGTCCTGAAGGCACATGTATGGGTCGTGACTATTAATGAAAAGCAAACCATAAAGCCCTCTGAATACCACCAGAAGAACTTTGAAGAAGAGAATTTGTCTCACAACACAGCCCTGATACATATCTCATTATAGCAATGTGAAATCTCAATTATTGCATCTTCAATGACAATGAGAAGATGCAGAACAGCGTAAGAGACATCAAATTTTCTTTTTTGGTGCAAAAGGTTTTAAAACATAACTTAGGTACATGAGCCATCTTTCCTAGATGAACCTATCACCCCTGACCAATAAAGGTTCTCTTCTCTGTGCAGCAAGGAGCCCATCCCAGAAAACTACAACTGGACACAGTGCAGAGATCAACAGATCTACACCACAGCTCCTGCATCCATGGTTCAAGGAACACTGAGGAAGAGGGAATAGGAAGATTCTTAGAGCCAGAATCCTGGGAAGTCTGTTATGAGACAATGCTTCCTAGAAGTAGCTGCATAAGCAATACCATAACAATGGTAGTATCAATGGACCTGTTCATGTGGAAGGGAAAAATTTCACAGGGTCCCACACCTAGACAAAGATCTACAGGCAGCCAATGATGGCTAGGAGAAGGAGGACTAGCACCTCCCAGGGATGGGCTCCTTATTGGCTACCCAATGCAGACTGCTCAGCTCTAAACTCTTATCTGTCCGCCATACAAAACCAGATTTAGCAGGTTGCATTTATATATATATTTGCACACACACACACACACACACACACACACACACACACACCCCACAGACTCACACACACACATACACGTAAGAACAATAATAAAAAAGAGGCTATCAGCTTGAGGGAGGACATGGGCGGGGTTCAAGGGAGGATAGCTGGGAGGGGCTGGAGGGAGGAAAGGGAGGGGGAGTGATGTAATTCTCTATCAATTAAAACCTTGTTTTAATGAAAGAATAATGTTGTTTTCTTAACATACTATAATTCCTATTAGAAGAGTGTGGTATTAGGTGTCGTTCAGTAAGCGCGGACTGGAATCTGGGCGCTCTCCTGGAGTGGAGGTAGCGGGCAGAAATGGATCATTGATCTCATGCCTCTGTACTGCCCACCGGCCATTGCTTATGCAGGGCTCTCAGCTTGGACCAAAAGTGCCTTAAAGAACAAGGCTCCAAAGCAAGGCAATCCCCCGAGCCCACAGCCCACTCCTCATGCTCTTCCAGAAAGGTATAAATAAGTTGGGTCTGGAGGAATCGAAGGGACGCCAACAGATTGCTTTTCTGTAGATATCTTTTTCAGGATGCTCTCAGAATAGCTGCCTTTTGGAGGACATATTGGCTTGTTAACCTCCATTAAATAGAAAGGACTGAGGGATTTGGACCTTAGCTTCATTTTAAGCCTAACATAATTGCATGCATGGCTATTTATACTGCTTCTCTCTCACACACACAGCTGCTGCTTTTAAGGATATATTTTTTAATTCGCTAACGCAAAGGCAGACAAATGTCAGTCATGACACAATTACATGGAACTCAATTTGAAGAGACTCTGAGTGGTTTATTTTCTGCATCTGTCTGTCTGTCTGTCTGTCTATCTATCTGTCTATCTAATCTACCTATCATCTATTTATCTATCTATCTATCTATCTATCTATCTATCATCTAATATCTATCATCCATCTACTATCATCTATCTATCTATCTATCTATCTATCTATCTATCTATCTATCCATCATCTAGCTAGCTATCATCTACAATCTATTAGTAATTTATCTATTTGTCTATTATATAACAATCTTCTATCTACATCCATTGTCTTGAAACCATCTTATTATTTATGATTTCATGTTTTTAGTAAAGATTTTATTTCCAAGAATTAAAATTTCTAGACATGGAAAGACAACATAATATGACATTAAGAATACAGAGCAGAATATTGTGCCACATGCCTGTCATCACAGCACATTATGGTTTCAGGCCCCAGCATACACACACACACACACACACACACGCCCTATGTGCACACGCATGGGGAGGCAGCAATATTTCACACCTACTGAGTGTAAAGCTGATCTGCATCAGTATCTCCTGGAAGGGTGATGAACATGCAGGTTTCTGCAACTCAGGAACCGAGCAGTCATGAGCTGAGGATATTGGGTTGTGTGAGGCATAGTTCAGAACAACTTTGTCGAACAAGCAGCTTGGGTAACTCTGATGCATAATTAATGCTCTGACCTTGAACTTCTGGGTGATGGTGAACACTGTAATGCCTGTTTCCAATGAAGACACAGAATCAAGCATAGCTTATAAGCCATGGACCATTTCACCCTTTGGCACTGTCTTTGAGGCTAAGCCCTTGTTGTCAGGGTTACTAGCCTTTGGATAACCGTGGCTAGGATGGTTTGGGCGGTGGTGCTGCTATGGTGCTTGGCACTGTTGCAAGGTCAAAAGGATCCTTCGAGTCTGCAGAGTGAATGGGAACTAGACCATGTTGCCTGTGAGTCTGTATACCAGTGCTTTGTCCATCCTGTGGCATCTGTTATTGGCCAAATAGACTGTTTCTAACTAAACAGACCTTTCAGGTTTGTAAGGAGTTTCTTACGTAGATTAAGTCCAATTTCCACTTACAATAATTTAGCAGCTCATAGTGGAGGGTGTCACAGGTCTTAAAAAGGATTTGTAAAGAAGTGGATAGTAATCCCCAAAAAACTGTCAATTCAAGAAGCCAACAGGCTGTTCGTTCAGACAGTGTAGGACGCCCTGCACTAGCCAGGGTCCAAGCAGAATGTCACCTGGGCCCCTCTACAGCTTCACTTCCCTCTCCCTACTCTTCTTATCATGTCTTCATAGGATTCCCAAGTTCAGACAAACTACACCCTGAAGCAAATGCTTTCTTAGTACTTATTTATTCACACCGTTACTTGTTTTCTTACTTTCTTCTCACATTCCAGACTTCTACCAACACCATAGTAGATTTAAGACTACTTTGCAAACCATGGGAACTGTGCTCTCTCCAATCTTCTCTTCCTATCCCTTCCAGAGCAGAAAAATACAATGAGGTAAGGCCGACTCCAGCCCCCTTGGAAGCATCCCCCCAGGGGGAACTCAGGCTACGACACTTGGTTGATAACAATGTGGTGGCCAATGGATTTTACTCCATTGTGCTTGACAAATGTTATCAATCCTTCCCTTGTGATGCCTGCCACAGATGAGGCCCAGCCCTTTAGCACTGGCAATTTGCTGGGCAGAATGGCAGTGATGGCTGTTCTCCCAATCCAGGAAGGAAGGAGAGGGGGGCATCCATTCAAGACAATGAAGTCCTTACTAGTTTTAAAGCTTACATTGGAACTGTAAGCAAGTACAGTACATGCATATGGAAACATGCTATCAGTCATGTAAGTACCTCGTGCTAATCAGTTGCACCACTGGAATTCCAAATACATCCTATCTGTGTTGCTAAGCATATAAATATACATGCTTAGCAGGTATAGTTTAATATATGTATTCTTCTCCCTGACTTTTATATACAGAATAACAACCAGGATAAAATACCCTGAAGAGCATTTATAAATGAAGGGATATAGATACATTATGGAGAGCAAAAAAACCCAATGATTAATGATGAACTGAATTGATAAGTCTATTCATATGGAAGTATTATAAAACAGGAAGTGCTCAATCAATATTTGGTGATCAACTTACAAGTTTATTTTTGTTTACTTGATTCAAATGGTGTGGTAGCTAATTCTTGGTTCTCTGTCATACCTGAGAAGAGAGAACCTCAGTTGAAGAATTGGCTCCATCAGGGGCTTGGAAAGATGGCTCAGCAGTTAAGAATACTTATTGCTCTTGCAGAGAACCAGGGTGTTCCCAGGACCCACGTGGTGGATCAAAACCATTTATAGCTATAGTTCCAGGGCATACAACTCTCTTTTCTGATTTCCTTTGGCACTAGGCATGCACCACTGCATGTCACACTGCACACAAGTGCAGTCAATATATTCACACACAGGAGCTAACCTTTAAAAAATGGCTTCCATCACATGTGCCTGTGACAATGTCTGTGGGGCATTTTCTTGATTGCTGATTGATGTGGGAGGGCCTGGCCCACTATTGGTGGTACCACCCCTAAGCAGGTGATTCTAGGCTGTATTTTAAAATCGAGCTGAGAGCCGGGCAGTGGTGGTGCACGCCTTTAATCCCAGCACTTGGGAGGCAGAGGCAGGCGGATTTCTGAGTTCGAGGCCAGCCTGGTCTACAGAGTGAGTTCCAGGACAGCCAGGACTACACAGAGAAACCCTGTCTCGAAATAAATAAATAAATAAATAAAAAATAAAATCGAGCTGAACATGAGACAGTAATCAGCATTCCTCCATGGTCTCTGCTTCAGACTTTTGCCTTGAATTCCTGCCTTGGCTTTCCTCGATGATGGACTTACTTAGCTTACAGCTTATTTAGCTGAAATAAACCCTTTCCTCCTCAAGCTAACTGTGGGCACGGTGTTTATCACAGCAACAGAAAGCAGACTAGAACCATGAGAACACAGAGTTAAAGTTGTATGGCTTCCCATGTAGGAAAGCTATGGCTCCAAAGAATTCATCTGCTTCAGATGTGTTCACGTGTTGTTACCAACTATCCCTCAAAGACTCAAGGGATTGTTGCCATTAACCAGGATTTCCAGGAAATCAAGATTTGATTTAAATTGGGAGATGTAAGATTTTATGAACCCAAAGATTTAGAAGTCATTACAATAAATGCTGACTAATCCCTTAGGGAAATCAGCCCAGGATTAGATTATGTTCCTAGGATAAGTCAGAAATGCTCAAGAAAATTGGAGAATATAGCACACATGTATTAAAAATCTTCATTTTACCTAGGGGATAAAAATAACACTACATTTGTTCTGCTATTTTTTTTTTTATTACTTTTGACTCTCAGTTGCAAAATTTACTGCTTGATTTAAAGATACAGCACATGAGAGGAGCGTACTGGATGGGTCACTGCTATTCAGGAAGGAACCAAGGCTTACACCAGAACTTACACAATCATAGAGGGCGCAACATGCACTTTCCCTACACACCCATACAACACACACACATACACACAACACACACAAACACACACACATACACGTAAACACACACATATACAAATATACACATACAAACAGTATATACAAACACACACATGTACACACATATGCAAATATGCATATACAGACAGTACACACAAACACACACATGCATACACATATACACACATACATGTAGTATACACACATATGCACACACATGCAAACACACATATACACATGCATATACACACAAACACACAGACACACATATAAACACAAACACACACATGCACACACATACACAAATACATACATACACATAATTTAGACAAACACACACATGCACTCACACATACACATAGTACACACACACACACACACACACACACACACACACACACAAATTAATCTTTTTGAAAAGGAAAAAAAAATACTGAGAAATCCAAGGAACTTTTGCTTACATTGAGTTCTGTGAACACTTATCATGTTAGAAATGAAGACAGATACATTTTCTAAATACAACAATAGTTCCAGGAAAATTCAACTCTATATATTCATTCTTAATAAAAAGGGTAAGTTAGAAAGGCTAAATGAGTGTTAGCTTATGAAAACAGTCCTGCCTCAGGCGGGTGGACGCTGCGGCGAGACCCAGGACTGTGGTCCGGGCCTAACTGTCACTTACTTATCCACCAGATTATTTAAAGATTCAATTTTCTCATCTTAAGACCTGAAACTCTGTGTAGCAGGCTGGGGGTTAGACAACAAGCCTAGCCTGCACAGTGCCCCAGGCACAGGGCTCCTTGTCCTGTAAAGACCAAAAAAAAACTGTTCATTAACATCTGTCCTGTTTGGTCAGTGTTCATACACTGACCACATAACATACAAATGCGGCATAGCTCCAGGGAAGACTTAGAAACCAGGAGCTTTAAAATGAAAATGGCTTTTTACGGGACCTCACGTACTCTGGACTGACCTCACACTCCCTGATGTAGCCAAGGATAGATGTGGGTTTCTAATGCTCCTGCCTCCACCTCCAGCGTGCTAAGATTATAGTCATACACCACAATACCCATCTTTTTTAACTGAAAGACCGAGTCCAGGGTTTGTGTGTGCCAGCCAAGCACTCTACAAGATGAGCCCCAACCCTGCAGGGCTTAAGATGGGCTGTCTATATGACTGAGAAATCCAGTTCATTTTTATAAGTAGTTGGCGAACAATACTTATCCGGTGCTCCGTCAGCACTCCAGTGTTGCCTACCAACTAATTCTTCAACCACCAGTTTCTTCCCATTCTAAGTCAACTATGCTTTCTAAAATGCCAGTTTCTAAAATGGATGTGACTTGGGGAGAAAAAGAAATAAAACTAGCTACTTAATACCTTATAATGTTAGAACATTTTGATAAGATAAAGAGAAACTAAGGATCAGACAGAGTGATTTCAGTGCTGGTCAGTAGGAGGCCAGCCTTGGCTATACAGCAAGGACATTGTTTCAGGGTGATAAAAACCATTACAAAGAAAATAAAATTGGGCTGGGGAGATGAGTTAGCTGTTAAAGTGTTGGCCTTCCAAGCCTGAGGATCTCAGTTCAGCTCTCTGGAATCCACGTGAAAGGCTGGGCATGGTGAGATATAACTTAATCCCGGCTGTGGTAAGACAGAAGGTGGACATATGGGTCCTCGGAAGCTCAGGGCCAGCTAGGCTTCACATCAGTAAGACAATTCATCTCAAAGAAGATGGAAGACACCCAAGGACTCACGTGAGCTGTTCTGTAGCTCCCACACATGCACACTGTATGTACATAGTGCACACCCACAAACACATGCACACATAACACCCAGGAAAAGCAGGGTGAGAGACAGATAGTATTCATACTGTTTACTTTTAAATTTAAGTCTATTTCCACAGGATGACTTATTGGACCTGGAGAGATGACTCAATGAACAATGACAGGAATGACATCCGAAGTTGCTATTTGGCCTAGAACATGTATATGAATGCACACTCTCTCGAGTGCACACATACACAGTGGAATGGTCGTGGTCTGAGCTGAGGCTGAGAAGGAAGCACAGAGTAGCTACTCAGTGAGTAAGGCTTCAGTAAAATCCAGTGAGCAAGATCCGTCTTGTGGACCCTTACCCACAGCTGACAACACAGCACTGTACCCTGAGTGTGCCCTACAATTTCTCTGAACAGTCCAGACAATTGCACTGTTGCCTGGAAGCAAAAGCCAAGCCTGGTGAGAGCTGCAGACCAGGCAAAGGTGTCGCTTTAGAGAAGGGACATGTCAGTGACTGGAGAAGGCAGACAGGCAGGCAGCTTCCTGCTGTTGTTTAGTGCTGAGGCAGCTTGAGACACCATCTCATAAAAATCTCAACAAGTTCTGAGTCACTGAGAGGAGGTTCACACATCTTGCACATCTTCAAAGCAAATGGCAGTGTTTGCTCCCATCCGACTTGTTTTTACAGAAATCTGCAAGAATCAGGAAACACCAGATTGGAAGCCAACAATGAAGAGGAATCAAAAACCCAGCTGCTTTGGGTGAAGAGCCCGAAGCTGACCTTGCCAGGGCCTCCAGATGTTTCCTCTTACCATACCTCATCTCTACAATTTTATTTGCGTTGCGTTCGCGCCAACTTCTTCTCCTCAATCAATGGTCCCACCGATGTCTTTAGATGGGCCAGAGTATGAATGTGTTGACAGCAGCCATCACCACATCCAAGTCTACTCATCCACAAGTGAGAGTCAGGGCCTTATCTGTCCTCACCTCACTTAGTGATACTTCCAGGCCATCTCCAGAAAGTTCTCTTGTGTCCGTGACAATGACCTTTCTCAAGCCATAGTGTGCAAAAATAATTTTCCCAGAGGACAGAAGATTTTTAAGCTGGCGCCAACCAGATGTTTTGTAGATACCAGGTTGTCATGTTAGCCTGTGACAAACGGAAGTCAGCTTCTGCATTGCGAAGGAGCGCAATGTTCTCGTGGCCCTGGGGCCAGCTCTGACTGTTATTTTTATTACACTTCAATTAACAGGTTTTCTGGCATGAAGATTTATCTGAGACCTCAGCATGGCTGTATTCACAGAGCTGGAGCTGAGAGGATGGTTTAATACCTACCATGACCCTCTGACTAATTTGCTTTAAATGAAAGAACACTTGGAAAATCCAAAACACTACTCACCAGGTCTTACATCTTCACTGAACCTGCAGCAGATGTGACACTGAAGAATTTATGTTGTCTCTATGGAGTGACAAGTAGGCTTTCCCATTTGTCATGCAAGCAGGTTAAATCATAGAAGACATGTAAAGTCAGTTGTGCTTCTTTCTACCTTACACAAGCATCACAGACATGTGAGCATGTGTGTGGAAGTACAGGTGCACATAGGGCATGTGTGGAATGAGAGGGATAGCTCCACGTCAGTCTTCCTTCTTTTCCTTCCTTGGAGCAAGGTCTCTTGTTTGCTGATGCTACCGCCATGCTGGTGGATGAGCTGCTGAGGACTCTTCTGCCCCAGCCTCCCTTCGCCTTACAGTACTGCTGAGATTGCAGACACTCACACTCTGTGTCCAGACTTTACATGGGTTCTGCAGATTTGAACTCAGGTCCTTGTGTTTGCATGGCAAATGCTTTTATCCACTGAGCCATCTCTCCAGGTCCTCTTCATGTTACTCTAGTCTTAAAACGCTTTCTGGTAAGAGGTGGACAGTGGCAGTTCCCATCACTTCCCTCTGCATGAATGACAATAGTGTCACCACTGGTATCTGGGAGGCCCAGAGAGACGAGCTTGCTGGAGACTTCTGTGTTTGATGGCTAGAACACTGAGGATGGAACATGACAGACTGGTTGACTCAAACAGTAGAAGTCTGTATCCTCCCAATTCTGCAACCTGAAAGTCCACTGTTGAGGAGCTGGAAGGATTGTTTTCTGGTGGGGCCTTTCCTTTGGCTTCATATTGTCTCTTTATGTGCACACACTGTAGTGCCTCATCCTCTTCTGAGGTCACTGGCTTAAGGACCCTGTCTCTCCATATACTATAAGGCCATAATTTAGTCTCTAGCAAGATGTCTAATGGCGACTTATCTCAATGCAAAAAGAAAATGTGTTTGTTGACTTCTGATAGTGAGGAAAGACGGAACAGAAACTTCTGGCTGCCTGTGATGGAGAATAGGCTGTTCTTGTGAATTTTATACACAGGATAGAGAGGTAAAGGTTACTATTTCTTCTGTCAAGGGAATAGTAGAGAGCTCCAAAGTCTATGTAACTGTGGAATCTGGGTCTGGGAAGGAAGAAAAGCCAGTAGGAGACACTGGGATCACCACCCAGGGGCTGAGAACTGGATTGAACTTCCCTTTAACCCTTGGTGTTGGGTCAATCAAGCTATTTTTAGGCATTGGACCATAACAGAAATTTTTTTGGATGTTACTATTTCGCAATTTGGGATCAATTGTGGGACTAAACTAGAGATGTTCTTTCTTCTACATACTGCAGGCACATCTGTTTTAAGCATCATAAAAGCAAAACTTTAAAACTTTCAAAATAGCCCAGATGTAGGTACAGTAGTGATGTACCCCTCCTCCGATAAGAACAAAGCTAGCAGCTTGCTCAGGTGCTCACTTCTGAAAAGTCTGGTGATTTGGAAATCTAAATGAGGACTGTCACTCTGAGGAGGGAAGGTTTTACCTCAGTAGCATCTGTGGCCATTTGTCTCCAGGGATTTTTTTCCTTAGGGTTTCTCCCAACAAGCTCAGAACTAAACCTTTGCTGGAAGAAAGGCCCATTGCTGGGGCCACCTGAGAAAACAGGTCCCATAGTGAAACAGATGAGAAAAGCTGCCAGCCCTGAACATCCACCACCATTGTTAATGGTTGAAGACTTCTACTCAGTTCTTTTCTTCAGGGAGAGTTCAGCGAGAAGACAGTGTGAGCAGTTATTTAGCAAATTAAAGCAAAGGACTAATATATTCTAGAGGGAGGTTGGGGCAGGATAGCCTGAAGTCAGGGAGAACCCCCTACTGGTTTCTGCACTGTGGTTTTTTAAACAAGTTTGTATGGATATTTATTAAGTGGTTGGAATTAATATGGGGATAGGGTAACTTCTTTTTCTTCCCAAGTCCTGGTAGACCAGATCTCCCTTTCAGGGTGTTTCTTCCCAGAGCCGATCGTGAGGCCTATAAGAGTGGTCAGAACCACAGTGTGAGTGATCCTACACCTGCACTGTAGAAGTGAAGGAAGCCACCACTTGTGGGCTGTACATTGTGTGTGTCATTGGGTTGCCAGTCACCCAGTGTAATCTCATGCTTTTCCTTTGGGAGCCCTTTCTTTATTTAAACCAGTTTCCTCCTGCATCTGTGTGTTTGCTAAAAGGGAGACATGTCACATACCTCATTCAGCTTGCACAATGTGATCAAAAGAAGGTAAGGGGTTTTAAAGGACTTCATTAAATCTGTATTCAGAACTTTGTGTTTGAACTTTGAACACTGTATTTATTTAATATGTATTAATTCCTTGCCTCCATTTGTCTGTGCACTTTATGCCTTCTTGGGGTGCTTCAAACCAAACTCAAGTCATCTGTAAGAGCAGCAAATGCTCTTAACCACTGAGACATTTCCCAGTCAACCCCCTCTCCCATTTTTTGACACAAATCCTCCCTAACAATCCCAGACTGGCCTCAAATGTATTACATACCCCAGACTGTCTTTAAATTTGATGTATAGACCAGACTGGCCTTGAACTCACAATCCTCCTGCCTTGTCTTCCAGGGTGTTGAACTTACAGGCATGAGTCATCCTGCCCAACTATTTTTCTTTATGATTTTTGCATCAACTAGAGACCTTCATGTTTCCTAGACTCTGAAGTTAAGAGAGTCTGTATTTTAAATTGTCTGGGTTCACACCTCCACCTTAAAGCAAGAATGTAGAAGTAACTTTGTCTTACAGATGGCTTTTCAAGGGAACAGGCTGCTTCTGTAACTCCTGTGGATTTCCCCTGACGCTCCATGCTTAGCACTGGGCAGGTGTTTGGCGAGCACCCTTGGCTGTGAAGTCAAGTGCTAATATGTCCGAGCTTTATTTGTCCTCACTGATGTGCGCTGGGAGCCTCCTCTGCCAAAAAAGCCAGTGACGTAAAGGTCCTACAATTAGACCTCCACATTACACCACCAGGCACTCTGTGTCCCCACTTTCAGTGTGTCCCCACAATGACGCGCTACCAGTTGCCAGGCTCACTGGGGCCTAAACTCAGCTGATGAGGATGTTAAGTTCACTCTATTTTTATTCCCAGTAGAGGAAAATCTAGCTTCACTAGAGCCAATCTCAGGGTTGTCATTCAGCAACTCAAGAGTGAGATCTGTCTTCCTCCCCCTTATTTTGTAAGTAGCACATTGGAAGTTAAATACTAATGTGGAGAAGTCTGTTAAGTCAAGCAAAAGCAGTCTGTGTCATTGGAATGGGGAATGTAGTCTCCTCTCACTGCTGAGGACTTCTGATGTCAGGAATCACAGTCTTAAAAAATGTCTGTCTCCTGCTTCATTTTCAAAATAATGGCAAAGCTTTTATATTCTGTTATTTTACCTTGTTAAAGATTTGAGAGTTAAGTTCAGAGAGGGGGTGTAACTTGCCCCATGTCCTAGCAACGGCGCTGACTGTATCGTGTAGAGGCTATTCACTAGAGCTAAACTCGTACCTAGTAGACTAAAATCAAAATGGAGTCACTTATGCTGAAGGAGAGGAGAGAGAGAGAGGGGGAGAGAGAGAGAGAGAGAGACAGAGACAAAGAGACAGAGAGACAGAGACAGACACAGAGAGCGACAGAGAGACAGAAAGACTGAATGAATAGCAGAATAAAGGAGCAATCCTCAGACTGGACAGTCTCCCCTTAGTTAAGTGACTTTTAATGACTGGTGAGGGTCCTCAGCCTGTTGTGTGTCAGTCACCTTCTTTTCTACCTCAGTGCTACACTGCGTGTGTGCAGCTGACATTGCTGTGCCTTTGGGGTCACCCCTATCTCATTGATTCTGGCTTGTGTTATACAGATGAAATCTGAATAGTCTTCTAGAAAATGGAGATTGCTCTGTCTGTGCTATTTCTCTGTATGACTCTGACAACTACACTTAGTCCATAATTCCCAGAGCTTTTATCTTCGCTTCCTGTTTTCTCTTTTGTAAGGGTTATTTAATTTAATCTCCCTCTCTCTCTCTCTCTCTCTCTCTCTCTCTCTCTCTCTCTCTCTCTTTCTCTCTCTCTCTCTTTCTCTCTCTCTCTCTCTCTGTAGCTCTCCCTTTCTCTGTGTTTCTGTGTCTCTGCCCCTCTGTCTGTCTGTTTGTGTGTCTGTGTGTGTCTCTCTCTGTGTCTGTATCTCTCTCTCTCCCTTTCTCACTCCACTTGTCTCTGTATGTGCACGTGCACACGTGCATGCACGTGTACATGTCTGTACCTGTGCACAAGCAGAAGCCATAGAAGGCATCAGATCTTTGAAGCTTGTGTTACTGGCATTTGCAGGACAGCCAGCTTGCTAAGTTAGTACTTGGTTCTGAACTTCGGTCCTCATGAGTGCGTGGCCAGTGCTCTTAACCACTGAGCCATCTCTCACTGTCACCCCAGACTCCCATTGCCATGTCTTTAGTCAAAGAGAAAAAGTGGACAAGGATTGGAGATAGTGGCAGTTGCAAGGACAGGAAAGCTTAGGGTCTGCTCTTGTTTGTATGCATGCTGTGTTGGTTAGTGTTTTGGTTTTGTTGTTGCTATTGTTGTTGTTTGTTTTTGTTGCTGTTTTGTTTTTTGTCAACTTGACACCAGATAAAGTCATCCGTGAAGAGGGAACCTCAGCTGAGGAATTGACTCCATCAGATTGGACGGTAGGCAAGTCTGTGGGGCTTTTTCTTGATTAACGACTGATGTGGGAGAGTCCTGTCCACTGTAGGCGGTTCCACTCCTAGGCAGGTCATCCTGGGATGTATGAAAAAGCAAACTAAGCAAGCCATGGAAAACAAACCAATGAGCATCCTCCTCCATGGCTTCTGCTTCGGTTCCTGCCTCCAGGTTCCTTCCTTGAGTTTCTGCTCTTCTCTCTGTGCTGGACTATAAAGTACGAACTGAAGTGAATCCTATCTCACCCTGTTTTCAGTTGTGATGTTTATTGAAGCAGCAAGCCAGATACACGTGCTAACAACAAACTCAGTAATTGAGGAAGAATGGCCTGGACTCATGGAGGTGAGCCTGGCCTCACTCAGCCCACACCAGTGATTTAAAGGCTGAGTCACTCCAATGGTGCCTAGAACACCACACTCCATGCCAGATCCCTCTCCCCTTGAGTTTTTTGGGACAAAGTGGCATGCGATTTAAAATGTTCATTTCCACAGCTTTCTGTAAAACTTGTGGTCCAGAGCAACCTTCCCTCACTCCATTTCCCCTTCACTTCCAATTCTAAACCTTGTGTTCCTGAGCCAGCGAGCTTCAATGGCAGCCTCAGAGCTATTAAAGACCTAGAATCTATGGGAATTCCAACAACCAAGCTAGTCCCTACAGGGTAAGAAAAGGACTACTGAAACACATCCCAACTAAACAGGAGCAGGTGAGGGACTAACAGACTATGGATGGAGTTACAGCAACCTGGGAGATACCTGGTGACTTGAACCCAATGTGACCATTCAAAAACAAACTTTCCAAACAGAAACCATAACTGGAAAGATTCAAGGTAACAATTTAAAATATTAATGGGGGAGAAACATTAACACAGCAAGGAAAACCAAGCCAGTGAAAGCAAAAGAGAAGGGGAAATGATGACAGGGTTAGAGGCTTTGCTACCTGATGCAGGAATGAAGGACACAAAAGTAAGAGGAAGAGATGGAGAAGAGAAAACTGGGCAAGGAATAGGAGAATGTTCCCTGAGTCAAGGCTACTAAGGAGAACCAAGAAGCTTTGTCAATGATAGTGGGCAGCTCCTCTAACCCTTCAGTCAGGCCCAGTCTGAAAGCAATGATGGGGACAGCTGTTAAGAATCTGATGGCTCCTGGCTTGCTATCACTGCCTCAAGACCCTAAAGGGTCTTCTCCATCTTGCTTTGGCTATTTTTCAACGAAGTCTGTAGCCCAAGTGGGGAAAATCCTGTCAAAGCTGTGCTTTTTTTCTTTAGTTCAAATCTGAAAGTGGCTGGAAGGAATGACTTCCAAAGGGGTGACATCAGCCATGCGCCTTGACAGAAAGGATGTGCGGTCAGGAAAGTCTCTCAGGAGCTCTTTCAGTGACAGGAGTTGTCTTCTACAAGATGGATTGGTGGAAAAGTACCAGTGAGTGTAAAGGGCAGACTGACTCAGCTCAGGTAACAGAGGCTGAGACGACAGTCTGCAGCCCAGGCAATGGCACCCAGGTGGCCAGACAGGCCAGTCCTGGCACAGTGCTCCTTACCACACCCCATAGCTTGCTCAACTCTAGAGTGACACGCCATGAGAAAGATCCTTGGCCTTCTTGTGATGTGGACCCAAGAGAGAGTGAAGAGTTGAACACATAGAACTGAAGAACTCAGGAACTGAGCAGAAGGCAGACAAGGCACACAGCTAAGATGGATTCTCATTAGTGCTGATTTAAGGCTCAGGGGAAAAGCTGACCACACACTGAGAACGGCAGTTAGAGTGAGACTGCAGGGACTAGGGCTCCTTGAGGCAGATCGAGGGGCTGTGAAGTATGCCCAGTCAGCTTCTCTCAGTCAGTGTCTCTCAGTCAGTGGTGTCTCTCAGTCAGTGGTGGAGAAGGGGGAGGAAGAGAGAAAGGATGGGAAGGGAAGTGAGGACACAGGAAGAAGGTGAAGAGGAGGGAAGAGGTCGCAGAAGGGAGGAGGCAGAACAGTGAAGAGGAAGGAGGGGGAGGAGTCTTCACCAGGCTGGACTTGGAAGGAATCCCTCCATCTGCCTGTGCCCTTGATCTGGAGTGACTTGATGGTTTTTAACCTCAACATTAAAAGTCATATAGCACATATGCACTCAAGTGTCCCTTCCAATTCAGGCCATTTGCTTCACTTTCCAAAATCTTAGACACCCACACTCCTGTTCTTTATGGTCCAGGTCTGAGGACAAGCTGCCCATCTTCCAGGGACTCCCTCTTCTGGGCTTGCATGGTTTGGAGTTGTCATTTCTTGCTACTTGTCACAGAAATACCAACTTGCACGCACAATGCTCAAGGCTCCCCCTCCTCCCTGTCAGGGAAATGGCCTTCTCCTTCTCTGCTAGTTGGTTGTTCCAGTTATTTATTTAATGGGGAAAATAGGTGGTAATGTCCCTCCTCATTGATATACTAAAGCCCCAATGTCAAGTAACTCAGAATGTGCCATTGTTTGTAGTCAGGGCCTTTGGGAAGGTAATTAAGCTTAAATGAAACCAGAAGGGTAGAGTCTAATTCAACTTGCTCATGCCATTATAAGAAAGTAAGTCTGAGCATGGAAACGTCTAGAAAGTTCTCACTGAGACCATGTGGGTACAGTGGTAAGGCAGGCCCCTGCAAGGCAAGGACAAAGGCCTCAGAGAAGCCAGTCCAGCAATACCTCAGTCACTTCATTAAACTTCAGGTATAAGCCCTTTGGATAATTTGATTCCTTAGACATTTCTGGAAGACACGTATCTCACATCTACTTGGGTAAACATGAACGCTGGTTCTACAAGAGAGGTCCCCAGTGTCAGATGGCCCCTTTCCCTAGACTCACTCTCCTCAATAGTCTCATACCATCCCAGCAGATTCAGGGCAGAGTATCAGATCACGGCTCCCTCGGTGGGGTGATGAGTGTACATTTTGTGGAGATCAAGGAGTGTACACACTCAGCTATGGAAGGGCAGCACTGGACGAAGATTTAATGGAAGAATAGAAGAGATACTACTGGAAGGAGGGAGGCCCCTCTGGGCAGGCAAGTGCTTAGCTAGAACTTGAAATTTGAATGTAAAGGAATGAAAGACATAATTTACTGGCAGCTAAGACCTTCGACTTTGGTTACCAAATCTGTGTTCATGGCCTTTTCTCTCCCTGTGGCTGTACTAGTCCCAACCTATCCCCCTGAAACTTGGGCTATCATCCATTCACCATTCATTCATTCATTCTCTATATATTGTGGTCGAGCCATTCTCATATGCTAAGTGATATATGCGGTACAGAATTAGGAAGAGTGACAGGTTTCACATAGGCAAGCAGCTAAGTTCACTCCTACGGCTGTGTCTGTCTGCACTAACTAAATCTCCTCTATATGTTTAGCTATTTCCTTATCAATGATAATAAGTAATATCTACTAGAATGTTAAGATGTTCTAAATACTTGTGTTCCACCCTTATGGCACTAGAGAAGTTGGCTCTATTATCCCTACCACTCTAATTTTACAGCTGAGAAAGATGCAGCCAAGGCGGGTTGCAGCTGAGGGATGTTAGATGCCTTTCTTTAAAGTCCTAATCAGTAGCAGCCACACCAGAATTTGAGCACAGAAATGTCTGACTCAGAATTGAAACATTTAGCTGCTACTTCGTAGTCTTTTTTGAAACCATAACAGTGGTTCTGGTCCAAGAAAAATGAGGAATTTTTCTGAATGACAGTAAGTCTTCATATTAAAATATGCTAATCAAAGGTATATATATATATATATATATATATATATATATATATATATACACACACACACACACAGTGATCAAATCGACTTCTATGTAGGAGTAAAATGGTTTTCAGAGTCTTATTTAAAAATCAATGCTATGATATTTAGTTTTTAGCAGTCAACTCGAAACAACCTAGAATAACTTGGGAAGAGAGTCTTAATTGAGGAATTATCTAGACCATATTGGCCTGTGGTCATGTTTATGAGAGACTATACTAATTATTAATTGATGTGGGAAGATCCAGCCCATATGAGTGGCACCATTCCCTAGGGTGTCCTAAACTGTAAGAAAGGAAAAAGTAAACAAGCAAGCCGGCCTGCATGCATTTCTTTCTTTCTGTTCCTGACTGTGGGGGTGACGTGACTTGAGCTTCTGCCACTATGATGAACTGTAATTTGGAAGTATAAACCAAACCAAACCCCCTTTCCCCTCCTTTTTTTTTCCACAGAAAAAGAAACAAACCTCAGACAAGTGCTTTGTCTATTTCTACCCCAAATGGCATAAAAAATGTCCAGCTCTTTGTCGTGTACTCATTTTTTCTTCAGTTTGGGCATGATCCAATGAATTCTTACCACAGAAGGCAAAAGTCCTCTGCCTTTCATGGTTTACTTCCACTAAATATAAACCACTTCCTGCTCACCCATCTACACTCCCAGGTTTGTTGCATACCATATTCTGTAGTTATAATATTTTATGTGAATATAATTCATCTGTCAATCATGTATACTCATCAGGAGTCTCTTCTTTTGTGCACCTTTCTATTTTCCTGGAGTTGATAGTCGCCTCATGTTTTTCTTAACTCTCTAAATACTCATCACCCTTTCATCCTGCACCTTGTCCAGCTCTCCTCACCATGTCCAGTCTGGACTCTGGCAGAGCAGAAATTCCAGAATGTTCTAAGATCATGGACACCCCTTTTTCTATAGTCTTAATGGAAGCCTTTTTGAGAAAGATTCATAGAAGGAAAATATTGAGACCTTGAGTATGTGGATAAGTATTTATTCTCATGTCTGTTTGGTAGTTTTTCTGGGTAGAGAATCCATGTTAGAAGCAGGTTTTTTCTTCAAATTTTTGGTTTATTACAGCTAGACTCTTCTGCAACATTAAGATGGTTTTTGATCCTTTAAACAAAACTGGTTTTAATATTTGGATTATTAATAAGTTTTAGATCTTCTCTTAGTCCTATGAATTTATTGGGATGTGTCTTGTATTCCTCTACTACTATGGGATCCCTGTGGCCTATTTATCAGGAAGTATAAAATCTTCGAGTTTAGGGAGCATTTTTAGAAAGTTTCCTTGGTAATTTTTTCAGATATAGACTCCTTCTTGGAACAGTAGGCTAAGGTTTCTTAATTCTCACAGGGCAAACATTTTTTTAAAAAATTCATCTCGGGTTGAGGAGATGGCTCAGTGGGTAAAGTGCTTGTCAGACAAGCATGAAGACCTGAGTTTGGGTCCCAACACCCACATAAAGCCAGGTACAATATGCATATTAGCAACGCTTCCGCAGCAAGGTGGGAGGTAGACACAGGAGAATCCTTGGAACTTACAGGCCCATGAGCCTGGTGTACGCAGAGCAGAGTAACAAAGCACCTTGCTTCAAACAAGATTGAAACTCAGAAATGTCCTCTGACCTCCGCGCATGTGCTGTGACATGTACATGCACACAGACACACATGTGTGCATACCCACATACACACACAAGCACACACAAGTACACACAAGCACCCATGCACACAATTACCTTTCCAGTGCTTTAACAATACCGCTGGCCCTAAGTAGTGCTTAATAATCATTGTGAATCCCAGCATAACTGAGACAGCTTCTCATAAGCACAAGCCTTAGGACTCAAGTGTGGAGCTGGACTGCTCACATTCCTCAGTAAAAGCACGAGATTCTCAGAGCGACTCTCTCTGCTAGTGACCCTTTCCCACCCAAGGGTTCAGTCTCGCTGGACATCCTATATGAATTCCCTCCAATCTCCCATGGCTCTTTTCCTTCAATGACTCATCCACTACAAGTTCAGCATTATCTCTCCCCACAGCAAGGCTGAACTTTCCATGATGTGGGCAGTGGTGGTCAAGGAAGGAGGTGAGCGATCTGTCTGTCCAGATTCCTGCTGAGTTGATGGAAGCGTTTCCTGTCTGACCTGCCCTTGAAAAGGACTGCCTGTGAGGCCCATGCTGATGACTAGGGGAGGTGGGGCTGAGAGATGATAGGAAAAGATGTGCAAAGCCATAGGGGAAACCCAGGGGGTGGAGGTCGAGTGTGGTAATTGCTGAGTGTAAGTGAGAATCCTTTGGAGGCTTTTGGTTGTTTTGGTTGTTTACCTCTTGACACAGAATTAAGATGGAAAGGTTTCTGGTTATAGAACAAAGAAATGGTAGAGTCATCTGGTTTACTAAAGATAAATGTAAATAGGATATAACCATTCCCATCCCAAACTCGTTCACTTACTTTTAAAATTCATTAAGAAATAAGCCATCTGAGTGGAACTTGGGGGAACATCTCTGAAAAGTTCTAAGAGCTGCTCATATTTTCTACAAATGAGCACCAGAAGCTGTTATGAAAATTATTCTTTAATGACGACCTGTGACTCTCCCATTCACTCCCTGAGGGTAACCTTCACCAGCTACCAACACCCAGGGGCTTTGGTCTGAAGTGATGTGGACTTGTCTCATTCCTCAGACTTAAAAATAAAAAGCATCAAATGAAGAACAAACTCGACCTTTCTCCAAAAGATCACTCAGTCATGGGCCACCTCAAAAGCCAATGGGAATATGTTAGTTCTGAGGTAGCAGCAACAAGGTCCTCAGAACCAGTGCTCTGCTGGGTTCTCTTGAGTCTGGGTCTCAAGGGCTCAGCTGGCTGCATTCCAGCTCTGTGCTCTGCTCTTCTGAAACACAGTGCAGCCAGCCTTGCTCTAGCACTTCTGTCCGGCGGGGGAGGGCTCTAACGGTTTCTGTAGGCCAAGAGCATTGGATTGATGTTTTGTGGTCTGATCACTTACTTTTGTCCTTTGATATGTACAGATACTTTGGGGACCATCAACCCTGTAAGTAACTGGATTGCCGCCTGTGCCCCATGAATAGAGGAAGAGAAGTGAATGGAAGCTGCATATGGAGGCACATACATGTTAGCACTTGAGAGAGAGGAGCAGGAAGATGAGTTTAGGGTAATCTAGGCTATATGAAACCCTGTCTCAAAACCAACCAGCAACCAACCAGCCAACCAGGTGTGTGTGTGTGTGTGTGTGTGTGTGTGTGTGTGTGTGTGTGTGTGTGTTATATGAAACCCTGTCTCAAAACCAACCAACAACCAACCAAACAACCAACAACCAACCAAACAACCAACAACCAACCAGCCAACCAGGTGTGTGTGTGTTATGAAACCCTGTCTCAAAACCAACCAACCAACCAACCAACTAACCAATCAACCAACTAACCAACCAACCAACCAACCAACCAACCAGGTGTGTGTGTATGTGTGTGTGTGTGTTATATGATATGAAACTCTGTCTCAAAAGCAACCAACCGACCGACCGACCGACCGACCGACCGACCAACCAGCCAACCAACCAACCAACCAACCAACCAACCAACCAACCAATCAACCAACCAACCAATCAGGGGTGTGTGTGTGTGTGTGTGTGTGTGTGTGTGTGTGTGTGTGTGTGTGTCCTCTATCACTATTTACCTTAACTGCCTTGAGACAGAGGAGATGGAGTCTCCCACTGAACTTCAAGCTCTCCATTTTGCTAGGCTACCCAGCCAGTGAGCCTCCCGTCTCCATTCCACAATGCTAGGGTTACAGGCACACACAATGCCTGACATTGTGCATACGTTCCAAGGATTCAAACTCAGGTCACCATGCTTGAAGAGCAAACTGTCTCACCCACTGAACCAGAGTTTAAAGAAATTGTTATAAACTGAGTAGGCAGGGAGCTGACTCACCAGCCCGCGTCAGCAGATTGTCACAGATGTTTGATTTCTGCTATGGGTTAAGATCTTGCAGGGTGTGGTGAGGCTTCCACGCTTGGAGCCAGGAAGCTGCTAGCCAAGATTCTGTTGCAGGTTCACTCCAGGCCACGTCCCTTCACTCATTCCATGTCTGTAGACTGCTCTTGGACTTCAGGTCCCTCTTAGCAGACATAATATCCCAGAGGACCTGTAGAAGCTTGACTCTGGGTGGGTGGGTGTGAGAACCTGTCTCACACAGGGGGAAGAACACTGTCCTTCATACCAGTTTGCATGGAAAGTGTAGACTTTTCTTCTGTTCTTCTGGTCTCTGTCCATGCAGCATGAGAGACTCAGTAAAGCTCACCAGCAGCACAGTGCATTGCCTTATTTAACTAGTGCTGCCTTTCTAGAAGACACTGAACATTCAAGGAGGGAATTCTCCTGAGGGCAGAGAGGGGTCAGTAGGGTCTTGTTACATCCCATGCCTGGCCCAGAGCCTGGCGCATAGCTGATACTCAATACATTTTGCCCAGTAAAGGGAAGCAAATAGCAAATGTCATTTAATAACTCCCCCAGTTCTCAAAAATGTTTCTTTCTGTGTTGGATTCTGGCACAGTTGGCATTTAGTGGAGGCTCTGCCCTCCATGTGTGTGAGTTTCGTTAACACCCACAATCATCCCGTGGTCTTGTTTATAAAACCAAATGTGAAGGTTAGACTGTTCTCCACAAACAGATGAATGCTTGCCAGCTCATGGCAGCATCAAAGGTCAGAGTCGGGCTTCCTGGTGAACGCTCCGGGAAGGGTAGAGTTAAGTTCCTTATGGTCTGACCTTTTGGGACTCATCTATTACCCTGTTACAGCCCAAACACAGAGCTGTTCTTAGACAGGCAAGGAGTCCCTGGCTTCTCTGGTTCCCATACGCTTATCTTCTTTCAAAGTTAAAAAGAAGCACAAATAAATTACTGCCGTTTGAATCTGAAGTGTCCTCCAAAGGCCTCATCCTCAGCATAGTGTTTCTGGGGGACAGTGGAGCACTTAAGAGGTGGACCCTAGCCCACAAATCATTGTGGGAGCCCTTGAAGGGAACTGAGGGGCCTCAGTCCCTTCCTGTCTTTACTTTCTGGCTACTACGGGGTGAGCAGCTTGCTTCATCACATGGAGCCTTTAGGTGCAGGCTTATCACAAGCCTGTAAGTAAGGGGACCAACTGATCCTGGACTGGAACCTCTAAAACCGTGAGCCCACTGGATGTGGTAACATACACCTGTAGTGCTAGCCTTGGGGAGCTGAGACAGTGGGATTGCCACTAGTTCAAGGCCTGCTTGAGTTATATAGTGAGTTCTGAAGAGCAAGGAATGTTCTTAGAATTTAGAGTGAGACCTTGTCTCAAATAAATAAGTAAAATAAAATAAAATAAAATAAAATAATAAAATAAACCTAACCAACCCCCAAACCAACCAACCAACAAAAAACAGAAATAGCAATAGCAATCAAACAACAAAAACCAAATGAGTATGCTGGTTAATTTTGTAACATTGACACAAGGTAGGTTACCAAAAGTGGGAACCTTAACTGAGGGTTACTGTGGACCAGTCTGTGGAACATTTTCTTTAGTGATGATTGATATAGGATGGCCCAACCCACCGTGGGTGGTGTCACCCCTCGGCAACAGTTCTGGTTGGATAAGGGAGTAAGCTAGGCAAGTCAAGGAGAATATGCCAGTAAGAAGTACTCCATGATTTCTGCCTCTGCTTCTGCTTGAGTTAATGCCCTGACTTCTGTCAGCGACAGACTGTGATGGAGAATCTTGTAAGCCAAATAAACCATTTCCTTTCGAAACTTCTTTGGTCATGGTATTTATCACAGCAAAAGAAACCAAACTATGGCCGAAAGAGGTACTAAGGACCGGGCTATTGCTGTGACAGATCTGACCATGTTGTTTGGGGGAGGATTATGGGACTGTTTGGAATTTGGGCTGGAGAAGCTATTGAGCACTCAGAGCTTAATGGGCTGTTCCGTGGGAGGCTGGGTGAAAAGAGAGGGTTGAGAGAAATGTGGGTGATGGAGGCTTGACTTAGGAAGTTTTAGAGAGTTAGAGAGTCCCATAGAGCCTCTGCATGGGCCACTTGTGTGATGCTTTGGTTTAAGAATCTATGGTTTCTAGTTAGCCAGGGCTGCAACTTGGCACAATCTGGAGTCATCTGGGAAGAGGGAACCTCAACTGAAGGATTGTGTACATCAGATTGGCCTGTGGATGTGTCTGTGGAGCATTTTCTTGATTGCTTATTGATGTAGAAGGGTCGATTCCACTGTGGGTGGCACCATCCCTACGCTGGTGGGCCTGAACTATAAGAAAGGCAACAATGTGAGTCAGTAGGTCCATTTTAAGGACCAGGCCTGCTTCAGGAATAGACCATAAGTCCCAGAAACTAAGTCGTAAGACATCAGCTCTAAGAATAGACCATAAAATCCAGAACAAGATCATAAAACCTCCTCCCAAAGAACAGCCTGGGGATAATCACAAAAATAGGGAAGTATCTCAGAATGGGCCATCTGCTCTGGGCAGCCCTATTTCATCACATGGTTGAATGTTTGTGACACAGGAATGCAGACCACTGACCACCTGTGAGCCTTACCTACCAAAACAATTTTAGATTACCTAATCCTTCTACTGAGTTCTCCTGGTTGCCTATAAGAAGGCCTGCGTGCCTTTGTCTGGAGTTGCCATTTTAGAGACTGGTTGACTCCTGCATGCTGGTTGCTTCTGCAGAATAAACACTCTTTGTTTTTGCATACTATCCGAGTCTGGGTGTCTTCCTTCAGCGATTTTCAGACCCTTACACAAGTAAGCAGAATTCTCCCATGGTCTCTGTTACAGTTCTTATCTCCAGGTTCCTGCCTGACTTTCCCCAAAGAAGGGTCATGACCTGGAAGTGCAAAATGAAAAACCCTTTCCTCCCCAAGTTGCTATTGACCATGATGTTTACTAAGGCAACAGAAAACTGATTAAAACAGGGAGAGCTCCATTGCTCTCCAGGTCCTAGGCCTGAGCAGGAGTTGTGCTTAATCCCCCTTCCGAGGGACAATTACCCAGGATTTCCTTGTTTAATGTCAACAGAGACCAAGCTCTTTGATCGCTGCTGCTGCATCCTTTGCTGCGTCATCATCACCTGGGCTTCAAGCTTCCCCTCAGCTGAGACCTCTGCTGACCAGGCTAGGGAGGTCTGGGTAGACTCAGCAGGAGGTAATAGCTTCGTGGAAGGCAGGGAGGGTGCCTTGTCTCTAGTGTAATGTGGAAGTGGTGACAGAGAATTTCAAGCAGTGATGGTCTCTACCTAGAAACAGCCTTTCGGGATGACCAGTGACTTTAAATGAACAGTACTGACGCAACAGCATTTTCTACTTGCACTTGAGAGCATCGGGCTGGAGGGGCGGGGCAACGACTGTGGATCTCTCCTTCTCCAGTCACCTTCTGCCATCTGCCGGCCACAGACGGAAGTGCTCCTGAATCACTTCAGGTGGTTCCTGTGGGGAGTTTTGTTCCGTTTTGTGAATATAGGGTCTCCCCGTGTGGTCCAGAGTGGCCTCATCTTCTTCCTCATTTAGGTGTTTACAGGAGTGGGCCACCATGCCAAGCTCAAGAAGGACGCCTTATTATTGTATATTTTCTGAGCTTAAAATGTGGCTTCTGGGTGGGATTCAAGGCTGGGGAAGATAAATATACATGCAGAAGAGTGAAGAAATAACAGAGAGAACAAGGCTTGCCCCGAACCCAGACGCAGCCACACGATGAGGATTCCCTGCACGAACACTCAGAAGAGGTCACCTTTGAAGCTGGTCCTCTGTCCCCATCCTAATCCACAGGATGACAGCTCCACTGGGGAGACCACGCTCCTCACTTTTGCTGTCCTGTTTCTGACAGTCCCATTAGCCCTGAAGTGATCAATGAACTAGAAATAGATGCCAAAATATTTGTTCTCCAAATTAGCTTTTAATTATTTTTCAAAGACTTTTAAATTTTAATTATTTTTTATTTATGGATATGAGCGTTTTGTCTGAATATAGTCTGTCCACTATGCAGAATCCTGGTACCTGCAGAGTCTAGAAGAGGGAGTCAGATTCTTTGAAACTAGAGTTATAGATGCTTGTGAACCCCCCTTTTGGTGCTGAGAATCCAACCTGGGTCCTCTGGAAGAGCATTCAATGCTTTTAACAGTGGAGCCATTGCTCTGGCTCCAAGTTTGTTTTTATTTATGTGTGTGTGCGTGTGTCTATGTGTGTGTGCATGCACACTTGTGTACAGTGCCTGAGGAGGCCAGCATAGGGTGTTGGATCTCTGGGAGCTGGAGTTATAGCCAATTGTGAGCCATGAAATAGGTGCTGGGAACTGAACTCTGGCCTTCTGCAAGAGTAGCAAGTGCTTTCATTTGCTGAGCCATCTCTCCAGCTCTCTATAACTTGACTTTCTGAGAGGCCACAGAATACCATGAGAACAGCCCCGTTACTTCTTGTTAGGTACTGAGTAGGCAAGTAAATTCTATTATTCTCCATTTCTTCTTCATACTGTACTTCAAAGACTTCAGCCTTTCTTGATGATATTCAACAGATATCCACACAAAAGGCTTATTGATCACATATGTAGCCTCATGGTGCTACAGCCCTCTCCTGAATCCTGGGACCTACAAAACCATGAGGTACTTGAGAGTAGAAGGTGTATCTTCTCCCATGTTCTTTTCCATGCTGGGGTTTTGTGTATGCTAGCCCAGGCTCCACTGCTGAGCTACGACCCGACCCTTCTAATCCATTCTTAAACTCTTTATGTGATACACAGAACTGGCGGTGGTGGTCTTGGTGACGTCAGTGACAGAGATGATATTAAATGTGGTTTACTGGGCACTCACAGCGTGGCAAAGTCATTGTTATAAATACATTCCTTTATTCTCAGTGACCTCTGAGGCAGGTCCCTTTAACTTTACTTGGAGAAACACGTTGTCACATCAGAGGGTCTAAGTCATTGCCTAAAGCCACCTCTGGGATATGGTGGACATGGGATTTAGACCAGGATCTTTCTGACCCCAGGAAGTGAGTTATGGTGATATCATAGTCGGGTCCACGGTAGGTGCTTAACATCTGCCTGTGGAGCCAAACAGAGAAGACTGAATAGAATTTGGCAGGGTGGTTTTCCCCTGCCAGTCCCACTGCGAGCTGACTTGCAAAGGCGTTATTTGTTACAGAACATTATTTTATCATTAGTTCCAGTGCTCCAAAGTAGACTGCTAGTCCCTCGAGGCAGGCGACTTTCACAACCCATGCTTCATGTGCATTTTTAACCCTTGTAATAGTTCTGAAAGGAATACGTGATCACCCTCATTTTTCAGATGAAGGAACAAAGGCATAGGGCAAGCAACTTGCTGCCAGTGCAGGGTTTGCTAACGGTGGGAGCTGAAAGGCTTCTATCTGTCTCTGACATACCCACTTTGCTCTGGCCTTTTCCAGGTCACCTGGCCCCATGCCTTAGAGTTTCTGTCTCCCTTGTTTTCCCTCCCCAGATCTCTCTTCTAGCTAGCCTAACAAAATCACAGAAGTCTCATAAAATGACAGTCAGGGCTGGGCTGACTGGTCTAATCTGCTTCTCCATCTGCTCTCTTTTACTAGGACAGCTACAGAAACCCAGCAGTGGATGTCAGAGGCGACGGATGCCAGGGTCTGTCCATGGAGAAGGCTGGACACAGCCCTCTACTGCCTCTGTCTCATCCCCTCTCTTCTCTATGGCTGCTGGCAAAGATGGGTGAGCCAGGAAGAACATAATTTATTTTTCTAGAAAAAGAAAATATTTCCCTTGGGAAATCTGCAGCTCTCTGAGCCAGAGGAGGCTCTGGCTCTTCCCTCACTGTGCCTACTTTGGGAATGAATTTTTCTCCGAGCTCCTCAAGAAACTGGATTCTGTCTCCTCAGTAGACCTATTGGTTTGTGCAGGATCAAAGCTCATACTGCCGGGTCTTTATAATTATGCATATGGACCAACTCGTAGACCAACACCCAGCATCCTTTACTGCATATTTATGACAAGTCATGCTTCGTACGATGCCGAGTAGTCTAAAGTTCCACAAAACAAAGTAGATGGAATGAAAGCTTCCTGTAATACACAGGGTCCATCAAAATAGAAGGGTCAAAGGGCACCTGGTAGCATTAAAGTAACAGAAGGATTGTGGGGGTGTTTCAGAGCAGGCGCTTTCTGCACCTGGATTAGGGGACCTTTGCTCCGGGTTTATTGGGGGAGGAACTTGGGAACCAGGAATCCTTCCTAATCTCCTTGAAGCTAAGAATGTGGAGTGTCTCAATGCAACTCTGCTTAGAAATAGCTAGAGTTCGCTGTGCATGCATGTGTGCTGTGTGCATGTGTGCATGCATGTATGTGTACATGTGTGCATGCATGTGTGTTCATGCCTGTGTGGGTGCACACATACGCATGCACATGTAAAGGTCAGCAGTTAACTCAAGTGTCTTCCTCAGCTGCTTCTGTAGGTTTTTTGTTTGTTTGTTTGTTTGTTTGTTTGTTTTGAGAGAGGGTCTCTGGCTAAACCTGGTGCTTCTCACAAACCCTCAGGATCTGGCAATTACCATTCTTCCTATGCTGGGATTATAGGCACATGCCACCAGGCCTGGTTTTGTCATTGTGGGTCCCAGGGCTCGAACTCAGGTCCTCATGGTTGCATGGCGAACATTTACTGACTGAGCTATTCCTCAGCCGTACTCCAGTTCGCCTGAAGATTTCATTTGCACTGGGTGTTCAGTAAAGTCAGGAGAAGGATGAGCCAAACAGGGAACAGTGACATGTCCCCATCTGTGATAGGCTACATGGAGTTCTTACGAGAGGTTGTTCAAAGCTGTCGCCAAACTAGGACAAATCTCATTCATGGAAGGGACCTCTGTGTATCCCTTTAGACAGAAAGTGCTGTCTCCTTGGCCGTTTTGTGGACATGTTTCTCCCTCTACTTCCCTGCACATACCTTTTGGTGTCTCTGTAGGGAAAGCTGCTTTCTGGTGGATAAAGATAAGCAGGGTGTGTTTGAAGAGATCAGCAAGGGAAGACAGTTCAAAATGGATAAACGTCTTTGTGCTCCTCAGGTGAGGACCATTTTCTTTGGCCAGGGACGGGCAGCCAAACAGGGGCCAAGCAGGTTAGAGGGTCACCTGGTGCAGCCCCACTTCACAGGGGTGACATTACATTTGGTGCAGTGACCCTCTGACAGCAGGTCGCTTCACGGAAAGACTGATGCTCTTCCAGGAAGGTAAAATGCCAGTGTGTTTAGCATGCCCCATGGGATAGAGGAGACAGCCCTGGTGTTAAGCTCATGTCGGATGGCATCACATTCCTGGGCCTCTTCACCAAGGGTGCTCCATATTAAGGGAGACAGGGATACTCTGGGTTCTCCACTAAGGTTTCTCAGAAGGACCAGGGAAGCAGTTCACTATTGACGAGACAAGACGATGGGAGAGGCTGTGCCTACCTGGTGCCTAATATCTAGTTCAAAACCCAGTGTTGTAGGCAACCGGATGCTTCCACATACTCAGATGTCTGCCCCCAGGAAGACCTGCAACTACCTGACGGTAGATTGCCCACTTCCACCTCATTGTTCTGGAGAAATGGGCTTGTTCTGCTGAGTTCATGCTTGAGTGGGCAGAAGTGGTCTAAAGTCAAGATCAAGGAACTCAAGTTCATTTCCCCCTCCCCAGCATGCCTATCCCCAAGCTTCTTAAAGCATGCAGGGAGTGTCCAGCTCAGGGATTTCGCCAGCAGTTCCTCCACACGTAAGCTCAGCTCATTCTGATTGTGCTGACTTGCTAGGGTTTCCAGAAAATAAAAGCCGAAGTGACAAAGAGACAAGGTTCCAGGAGAATGGTGACCTCTTCTGCTTGAACTTATACACGCGCGCGCGGCGCGCGCGCACACACACACACACACACACACACACACACACACACACACACACACGAGTGCAGAACCTTAGCAGATACTTAATTCGGGGCTCTAAAGGAGGAGGGAACAGGAAGCAAAGCAGAAAGAAGACAGGTTTTGGGCTCCTGTGATGTTGCTAGGTGGACACTCTGCATGCCACAAAGTCACATCAGCATGAAAAGTGAGCCTGGGATCCTGCACTTCAGAGCCAATGTGCCCTTCGCATGTGCTTGTGTGTGTTCCCCCAGGCTCTTTCTAGCCAGTCCTGTCAGCCTTATTGACAGACCACTGGACCAGAAGACATGACCAGTGCGAGCATTACTCCCAGCATGTGAAGGGCTGACTGGTCTGCATCATTATATCTGTAATTTTTGTGACCGGTATACTGCTGTTTGAATTGCCTCAAAGTGTTCAACATGGCAGCCACCAAGTTTCAGGAGAAATGAAGTATGCTCCTTCCCATGGGTTTGGAGAAGGAGTCAGTTGTAAGGACTCGCTTCAGAATGATCCATTGTTCTGAGTCAAACTGGTGCAGGTTTCTTCAGGTCGGATTCCATCAGCACCAGCGTTACACGGGTCATCGGCCATGAAAGGGGTCTGCACACGCATCCGTGTAGGGTTAGTCCCACGGGAGCTATGGCCATGCTCTGAATGGCTATTGAAAGTGTGAATGCCTTTAAATGGCATTCCTTCATTCTTTCAAGCCCCACCGAGGAATGTCAGTTCATCTCCTGCTCATTAGAAGTGACAATTCCCAGGCCAGAGGAATGACCAGCGTGCACCAGTGAGATGGGCTCTTTACCACAAAGAACAGGATACAGCTTGGAGCCAGCTGGGCGGGAGAGGACACTATGGTAAGTGGGGCGGGAGCTTCCAGCTATATATTCCTGATAATGAATACACGATAGCGGAAGTTACCTCAGAGATGCTGTGGCCTGGAAGTGGAGTGAGCTCCCAGGTCCTCTCAGTCCCAGCAAAGGTACCTTCCAATACTCATGAGCACACTCCCTTGTCCTTGCCTAGCTTCCCAGACAAGCACACACTAAGGTCCTAGATGTCATTTCAGCTAGTCAAAAAACATTTTCAATAAATTTATCTAATTTATTTCCAATAAATTATGTTCACTCATCTTCTGATAGTAAATTCTGATAGCAAAGTATTACAAAAGCACATTAAATGTTTTGGAAATCCAAGCAAATGCAACTGGAGCAAGAAGGGTGAGTACATCTGTGCCAGGGGCCAAACCTTACACTTGTGGCAAAGTAACATGGGATGAATAGGAGCACAGCTCACATTCTGGTGGATAATTTGTTTGCTCAGATCCCACTCTTCATTTATGTTGTGGTCTCTTATAGGAGTTACCAGAAAACCATGATATATTCCAGACAGGGCTTTGCCTATGTTTACTGTCCTCTGTGATCCGGGCCCCAGCAGAGCTCAATTGTAGGTTGACTTTGACTTGGTCTTCGTATGCTAACTCAGTGAATGAACTGGCTCTGTTCAGCCACCGTAGTGGGAATGCACATGCCCCTGTCATGCCCTGGGAGCTGGATGTACAAGCAGCTGGTCTGAGAGGATTGTATTATGAACCCACTCTTCTTGTGTTTGTCATTAGTGAGCGACTCATCCATCCTGACGTGATGTGAGCATCCTTTGATGTCAGGCATCTCTGTATTTGTTTCATTTCCTCCCCAGAACTGCATACTTTACTTACTTATTTTCCCAGAGTACGTTTAGGGGATGTGTCTACTTAGCAGGAGAACATTTTCAATAACCTCTCCTGCTTTTATTGAGTCTCTATTAGCGTTATTCTTTTGTTGTACAAGTTCACCTGGGCCCCATCAAAGCAGGAAAGGGACTCTGACTTCCAAGATCCAGTTAGGCAGACAGAGACACAGAGTGGAGGAGAAGAAAAAAAACCTGTTGTGCTGAATGTCAGGACGGTCTGGAAGGCAGGAAAACCACAGCAAGATGAAGCTAAGTGTGGGCGGTAGCGCCCAAGAGGTGTGGGTGAGGCCAGATGCAAGTTTTCAAAACGCAAGGATGGGAGGGTCTGGGAGGATAGCTCATTCAGTGAAGTGCTGAATGTTCAGGCACAGGACTTGAGTTTGGTCATGAGCACCTATGTAAAAGCTGGAGGTAGCAGCTTGCATTTGTAACCCCAGCACCGGGCAGTAGAGGCAGAACCTCCTGAATCTCTGTCTGTGGAATTCAGCTCATCTATCTTAACAGATCAGTTATGACGGTCTCCTCTCATGACAAAATCATTTTAGTGCTGTTTTATTCACGTTGTTGATAATCTGGGTTTTGTATAACAAGGGTCTACTGTGCATTTTCAAAATATAGGTTAAAATATGTGGGAAATATAATAGCAATGCGTCTTTCTGGAGTGAAGCAGTAAGCCCGATTTGTGGTTTGTATCGATCACGCCCACATGTGCACATTCACACATTGTATTGATTATTATACATGCACACACAGGTCTGAAGGAAGATGTGGGTAGAGTTTGGCATTCAGGACCCAGAGTGGTCAACCTTGGCTTTGAATACTTGATTTAACATCTGTATGGCCTTGGGCCAGGTACCCTTTCTTGTATACTTGGTTATGGCGCTAGGATGCATCTTGTATGATGGTAGTCAGAGTAAAATGATACACTGTGATATTCAGAAGTTCTTGGAGCACGTGCTACACTAGTGACTGTGATGAACATGGCTTGCCACTATCATTATGTTGGTACATCTTACTAGTCACCTTCCTCATTGCTATGGTAAAACACTAGAAGCATCTTAAGGGAAGAAGGCTTTATTTTGGCTGGCGACTTCAACAGGCTTTCTGTCCATCGTGGTGAGCAAAGCAGGAGGAGCATTTGGTCCATGGTGGGGAGTAGTGCGGTGATTTTTCACATCAGGTGCACGGGAAGCGGAGAGCTATAGGGGAAGTGGAGGCAAATAGAACCTTATGTGCCGCTCCTCACCACTAACTAGACACCATATCCCCAAGGTTCCACATCCTTCCAAACAGCCCCACCAGCTGGGAAATGGGTGTTCAAACACACGAGGTACCAAGAGACATTTCACAGCCAAACTGTGGCAATATTCATGCTTACAAAGTTCTTTCATCTGTGAAAATCTTGGATCCAGTCATGGGCGGAAAACTGAGTAGAGACTCTTTTTCTCTTTTCTTGTTTTCTAACTCAATCTTAAGCACCCAGCGAACCTTTAAGGAGTCTATATTCCTTAATTGTTGGAACAGAAGGCGACACCAGAGTCTGAGAACTCACGGTGCCTCCCGGCCTCTCCCTGACACATTCCAGACAGTAAAAGTGTAAAGGTAAATGATTGTTCTGAGCCTAGAAGAATCCCATATTTGGTGAGAAAGACCAGTGGCCTCTGGAACTTTTGGAGATAGTCATAAGAAATATTTATAGCTATAGGCAGCCCTTCTTCAACAAAAAGCATTTAAAAGTATATATATATACACACACACACATACACACACACACACACACACACACACATACACACACACCACACTCTAACCAGGTCCATGTTTTAAGGTTGCTAAAATCCAGTATAGGTGACAAATGTGGTTATTTTTTGTTGTTTTAGTTATAACATTTGAACTTAAATTCTGCCTCATGTCTAAGATGTACTGTGCTATTTCCTAGTTGGTACAAAATTAGCTTGCAACTATTCAATGCAACTTCTCAGAGTTGGTTTGAGGAGGAAGAGGAATTAGAAAGCTTAGCAAGGTAGTGGTATTGGAAAAATACCTTCATCTCCTTTCAAACATTTGGAATGAGTGAGACCCCACATATGTGTTATTAATAAATACCTCCTTCACCACGAAGAGAAATCAGATCCTGCAGACCCTGATTCTTTTACACTGGACTCATCAGAATCTACTTTTGCAAGGGCAACTTGAGAGCCAAGACACCCCCAGAGTCTTTGTTCTTCGACTGAAAGGTCAGGTTTTTGCCAACACTCGCTGCAACTTGAGCCGGGAGAAACTGCAGTTCAAATTTGGAACCCACAACCTTGAGGAGTTAAAAGGCTGGTGAACCCACACTGTATAAAACCTCACCCAGAGGACACAGTTAGGATAGACTGGGTAATGTCTTAGAAAAATACATGTTCTAGGGATAGAGAGTAAAGTGCTTGCTTTGTGAGCATCCATTAGGCTCTAGAGCTTGATCCCTAGAACACGGAGAAAGAAAAATCAGGTGTCGAGTATATGTTTGTAACCCCGGGACTGGGGAGGCAAAGACAGGTGGATCCCTTAGGCTCTCTGGCCAACAAGCCTAGCCTATTCAGTAAACTCCAGGCCAGTGAGAACCTGTCTCAAGAAAACAGAGACTAGTGACTGAAGAACACTGTCTGAAGTTGTCTTCTGGCTTCCACACACATGTGCACCTACATGCATGCACCCTCACTACATGCACACACATGAATACACAAACACATACACACATGTATCTGTGCTCACAAGCACACACAAAGATAGAGGGGGAGGAGGGGAGGGGGAGGAAGAGGAAGAAGAGGAAGAAGAGGAGGAAAGACAAACACATCCTAGGGAACAAAAGACCTGTTCAACAGGGCAGGTTTCTGGCAGAGGATAGTTCCCTCCTTCCCTTCTGGGAAAGCTAAGAAGGATTACCAGGTATGAGCAAACTCATACACCAGCCTGGGACGTAAGAGGTTAGCCTTGTCTACAAGAAGAGTGGACGCTATGGTTACATGTAAAATGTTTTCATAGGCTCATACATTTGACCATTTGGTTCTTAGCCAGTGGTTCTGATTGGGGAGGTTAAGGAACCTTTGGCAGGTGGGGTCTAGCTGGAGAGAATGGATCTCTGGGTAGGGGAGTAGGGATGGCACTTGCTGTTAATAGCAAAACTGCTTCCTGGCTTGTTTCGTTTTGTTTTTTTGTTTTGTTTTTCCACAGGCATGAGCAGGCATCTTTACGCTGATTCTGCTGCTCACAGCCCTGAGCTACTTTTGCCTCATGCCTTTCCAACCACAACAGACCAGAATAAGCCCTTTCTCTCTTGCATTGCTTCTTGGTAAGTGTTTGATGACAACACACACACACACACACACACACACACACACACACACACACACACACACACACACACACACACACAGAGAGAGAGAGAGAGAGAGAGAGTAAAACAGTGGATTTGTAACACTGAGTTCTCAGTGAGTCTCACACAGTGGACATGCACTGTGACCATAGAGTCTTTAAACAAATCCCACTGAGTGGACACTATGAGCAAAAGAAGAAGCTGAGTTCTGGCCTCATCTTCTCGCTTTGTCTGACACAGGACAAGTCAACCCTGAGGAGTTTTGATTTCTTACTATGAGGTCAGCAGGCTGCAGGGAGATGTCCTCAGTGCTGGGAGGATCAGAATATGTTAGATCTATGATAGGATTCACTGATTTGGAAAACATGTATGTGGCCACTAATCTCATTGCCAACTCGATGAGATCAAGAAGCACTTTGCAATAAATTATAAGTATACTTGTGAGGGACTGAAGGACTCTCAGCCTCCCTAATGCTGCGACCCTTTAATACTGTTCCTCATGTTGTGGTGACCCCAACCAGAAAAGTATTTTTGTTACTACTTCATAACTGTAATTCTGCTACTGTTATAAATTGTCATGTAAGTATCTGTGTTTTCTTATGGTCTTAGGTGACCCCTGTGAAAGGGTCATTCAACCCCTAAAGTGGTCATGACCCACAGGTTAAGAACCACTGATCTAGACTACATCCATGAGAGGGATTATCTCAATGGGAAGGCACATCCTGACTGTGCAGAACCATTCCCTGGATGATGGGGGTCCTGCTCTACCCATCAACCTCTCTACCTTTCTTCCTATCTATCTATCTATCTATCTATCTATCTATCTATCTATCTATCTATCTATCTATCTATCTATCTATCATTATCTATGTATGTATGTATCCATCCATCCATCCATCCATCCATCCATCTATCCAAAAGAGAAATTGAGCTAAGTACGATCATTTGTTACTGGCTGCTTCCTAAGTATAGATGCAGTGTGACAAATGTGACCAGCCGGCCACCTGCTCCTGCCACGGTGCCTTCTCAGCCTCGTGCCTGTCTATCTTAATGGACTGTAGCCCTCTCTAACTGTAAGCCAAGAGTTGCTTCTTCCTTCCTTCCTTCCTTCCTTCCTTCCTTCCTTCCTTCCTTCCTTCCTTCCTTCCTTCTTTCTTTCTTTCTTTCTTTCTTTCTTTCTTTCTTTCCTTCTTCAGAAAAGAAACCAAGGCCCTGTATTCTGTGGGGCAAAGAGCATGCGTTAGGTGTTCTCTTCTAATTCCTTCCTCTAAAGTAGAGGCAGAGATTTGAGTCTACAGCGAGAGCACATCAAAGGAGGCCTCAAGGTGTTGTTTTCTCCTCTTCTCTCTCCTCTAGTGTGAAACCCTATGCTGTGTGTCTTCAGGAGAGGAAGCCTCAGCAGTTTGGGAAAGGTACAACATCTCTTGCTGAAAAAGCCAAAAACCATAGAAATCTGGAGCCTGGTTTTCCTTTGGATTAAAATAAATGCTGGTTGCAAAGGCAAGGACCTTCTGCTATTGATGACATATTTGGACTTTCCCGTTCACAGGCAGCCACTGTGAGCTCTACTGGGTAAATTCCACTGACTTCCACTGCTCCTAGAGGAACTCAGAACCACTTGGAAAAAGCAAGTTATAGACAAATAATGAATCGGCCACCTTGCTAATAATGGCAAATGCTTTGTTCTTACCCAGGAATGTCATCTGTCCCTGGGGATGAAGGATGGGTGCTGTTCAGTCAGCAGGGAAGAGATTTTAGGCCTATAAGACTGCACGGAGTAAAAATCCTCATTCTGATTTGCAGAAGATGGACAGTCAGGCCATCTGAAGTGTTAGAACCACCTCCTCTTCTTATCTGAATGGGTGACATCGTCACAGATGACTATATAAGTTAAATGCATATAAAATTCCCTACAGAAAACAGCCTGAAGTTCCAAGAGGGAATCTGTGGCTGCTGGAGGAGATAAATCTGCAAAGGAAAGGAGCGCTCAAACACAAAAGTGCCAGCCCAGGGACAGGCCTCTGGCAGTCGCCCTTTCTTTACTGCTTTTGAAATTACTCAAGGATTTAGGAAACAAGCTGGACCTAGAGGTGCACTCCTTTAATCTGAGCACTTGGGGAGGCAAAGGAGGGTAGATGTTTATGGGTTTGAAGCCAGCCTGGTGTACTACACAGCCAGTTGCAGGGTAGCCAGGAACACATGGAGGTTCCCTATCTCAAAAAATGGGTAATATCAATCATAGAAAAATTACAATTACATAAAATGGTAAAGATGAAAATGAGTTTGGGTCTAGGGAGGTGACTCACAAGGCAAATAGTGCTGTGCCAGCCGGAGAGCCTGAGTTTGGATTCTTAGAACCTACATAAAAAGCCGCCTGTGCAGATGTTGTAAATCGGATCCGGGAAGCTCACTGGCTAGCCAGCCTAGCTGAATATGTGAGCTTCAAGTTAGGGGAGAGACCCTGTCTCAAAAAATACAGGCGGAGAGCGATGGAAAAGACAGAGAACATCAACCTTGCACCTCCATTTGCACACATACACCTGAACACAGATGCACACCTGAACATGTGCGCCCACACATACACACACACCTGAACACATGTACACACACACACCCGAACACATGTACACACATATATATACACCTAAACACATGTACACACACACACCCGAACACATGTACACACATATATATACACCTAAACACATGTACACACACATACACCTGAATACATGCACACACACACACACACACCTGAACACATGTGCACACACACACCTAAACACATGTACACACACATATACCTGAACACATGCGCACACACACTCCTGAACACATGTACACACACACACACACCTAAACACATGCACACACACACATATATCTGAACACGTGTACACACACACACGCCTGAACACATGTACACACACACACACACCTGAACACATGCACACACACATATACCTGAACACATGTACACACATACATATATCTGAACACATGTACATACATACATCTGAACATGTGTACACACACATGTACTGGAACACATGCACATACACACATGAACACATATACATATGCATACATACACATGAACACATGTATACACACACATACTAAAAAATATTAAAATAGGTAACCATATCTATTCCTTAGGGGGAAAATAAAGCAGATGCCAATGACTTTAACATACTTATTTCTGGTCTATAAAATCATCATAGAGACTTCTTTCAGAGAATACTTTACCCATGCTCTCTTTACTCCTTTCGAGTTAATTGTGATGAAATACACAGAATGTGAAAGTTTCAGTCTTAACTGCTGTGACGTGCTCAGTGCTGTCAAATGTGTTCACATTATAGGGCCAGTTCTTTCTGTAAGACATGTACACAGAGATACACAGATACCTGTGGTGGTTTGAATGAAAACGGCCCCATAGGCTCATAGGGAGTGACATCATTTGAAAGGACCTGTGGCCCTGTCGGAGAAAGTGTGTCACTGGAGGTGGACCTAGGGGTGTTAAATGTTCAAGTCAGGCCTAGTCTGCCTATGGATCCAGATATAGATCTCCCAAGCTACTTATGACTTATCCATACCATGTCTGCCTGGATCCCAGCATGCTCCCCACCACGATGACAATGGGCTAAACCTCTGAAGTGTAAGCCAGCCCTGGTTAAATGCTTTTCTATAAGAGTTGCTGTGGTCATGATGTCTCTTCACAGCAATAGAGCAGTGACTAAGACAACATTTGTTTATCCTTATTGATTCGAGAATTTTTCTGTTATTTTTATTACTTGTGTGTGTGTGTTTGTGTGTGTCCACGTGTGTACACACCTGTGGGTGGGTGCTCCTAGAGTACAGATGAGAGCATCAGACCCAATGGAGCTAGAGTTATAGGGAGTTACCATGTGGATGCTGGGAACCGAATTCCAGTCCTCTGCAAGAGCAACACCTGCTCTTAACTGCTGGCCCAGCCCTTTGTCATCTTTATAAATAACATTTCTTCAGATGTCAAAAGTGATGAATTGGTGTTTAGTATAGAAAAATGCCCTTTGACCTAGTACAGAGAGCTTGGTAAATAAGGGAAGCACTCATTGGTTGTCTTATCAGGGCATTCTCACGTGAGAAGAAGTAACACGAGTGCATATGCATGCACTATGAACATTTATGTTTATAGAGATAAGATTACATGGAAAGTATTAACTTAAAGACTGTGTGAGTGTGTGTGCTCGCGTGTGTGTGCACATGTGCATTGCACCAGAGCACATGTGTGGAGGTCAGAGGGCAACTTTGTAAAGTTGGTTTTCTCCCACCTTTACATACATGGTGGGCAACAATCTCACATCTCCAGCCTTGGATGGCGAATGCCTTTACCTGCTGAGCCATCCCGTCGGTCCTTAAATGACTTTTAAAAATGTTGTTTTGTGACTGATCTCCAAGGCTAAATCTTTACATGCAACATATATGTGTGTGTGTGTGAATATATATATATATACCTAACATTCTGTTTTTCTTTCCATCTCACAATGTGGTCAGTGTCCGTGAAAAGTCTGGGAGGAATGGGGAGAGAAGGATGGGGGTTATTTTTAAGAACAGAGCTTTCTGGAGCTGTTCTGAGCCTGCTGTCCTGGCTGTCACCCTACTCTAAGGTATCCGAGGTCCTTGGGAAGGCAGCCATGTTTGCTGTCTACCAAGGCTCAGGACGGGACAAGCTCCATCATTTGAAGAGCAGAGCTGATGCCTCACCTGCTGAGAGCCAGGCTCCCTGCCCTTGTGTGCTGGCTAGGGATGCACTCATGAGGTATTGATACCATTTTTGCAGACACCCACACGATCATCAGAAGTGAGAGAGAGCAATTCTGAAAGGCAGAGAAGGGGTGAGAAAAATACTCCTTGATTGAAAAGGCAGTTGAGGTGTAAGGCACTCACTGTTCAAGCATGAGACCTGAGTTAGAATCTCCAGCACCCACGTCCACCTGAACTTGGTATCGGGTGTCTGGACGTGGAGCCAGGAGAACTCCCAGAAGCTCCAGAGCCAGCTAGTCTGCTGTATGCAGTTGCAAACAACAAAGAGACCCTGCCCCAAACAAAGTGGGAGTGAGCATAGGCACCTGAGTTGCCCTCTGACTTCCACACATGCACAGCTATAAAAACCCATGTATGTCCATACATTCATCAACACAGACAGAGATTAAAAAGTGTGCCTTTAGTATGAACTTATTGCCAAGTCCTTAGTTGGAAGTAGCCAACTGGACAGAGTAGAGAGTTGGTGGTCTCCTTGGGCTTGACACACGAAGGCTATGGGCTCCTAGTAGTTCTTGAGCAAGTCCCCACAGCTAGTAGCATTTGCCCACCAAGCAGAGTGCTGCAGGTAAGCTGAGACTATCTGAGGGTTCACATGTTGTAAAAAACCAATTACCCAAACTTCCCTTGTGAATTCCACTGTCTCGGGTTAGCCTTGTTTTTCTACTTCCTGCGAGGTGACTGGAGTGTCCTGGTCTTCTCTTTGCCTGGTGTTGCCATGCGTCCAATTTTCTCATCTCAGTCACTAGGATTTTCAGACTTTAACAGGGATGGAAATATTTTAAACAAAAACAAAAGATGTTATTAGCTGAGAGCTTTAGCTAAGAGCTTTTATTATTCAATGGTCCAGTGAAATTATTTGAAAATGTTGTAAGATGGCTGGAGAGATGGCTGAGCCGTGAAGTACTACCATGCAAGTGTGAAGACATCCGTTCTGCCCTCAGAATCCACATGAAATGGACAGCAAAACAAGTTGGGCATGGTGTCACACGCTTGTCATCTCAGGAGGATTCCTGGCTCCCTGGCCAGACAGCCTAGCCTAATGGGTGGGCTAGAAGCCCATGAGAGATCTTGAGACCTTGCCTCAAAAACCAAGATGGGTGACACCTGAAGTTGACCTCTGGCCTCCACATGGATATCTGCACATGCACACACATAAGTGTGTTGAGAGCACACAATTTGTTTTCCATGTGAATTGAAGCAGCTGACTAACTATTGTGTTTGTTTGTATGTGGAGAATATTTTTCTTTGCAGATATGTAATTTTATAAAATTTTGGAAAACTGAGCATGTTTATAAAGAAATATCAGTAAAAACAGACATTATGGAAAAAAGATAATTATGCACTATGGGGCCTGATTTCATCTTTTCATGGTGATGTTTGAATTTGAATTAAGGCATCTGGCTGCTGCCTGGAACAAGAGCTGTAGTTAGTTACAGCCCATCTGTAGTGACAAGGGCAGTGTCGGACACTGAGTAGCGTTCTGTGCTGAACGAATGAGTGACTGACTGACTGAATGGATGCTGGCTTTTAATGCATGGGTTTTAAGGAGGTTGCTGACATCTATTGGAGAAAGAACTATGCACCAGTTAACACTCACCCACTTGATAACAATGTTTCGGTGCAACAAACACATGTGTACCCGAAACACAAATGCATCGTGCATGCATTCATTGTCTGAGTTTATTAGGAAGACTAACAATCCCTGGCAAATCAGAGAAGAATGTGATGTTTTGCTTTACAGTTGAAGCAACCTGCTGAGTGAGTTCATGGAAGGACATATAATAGATTAATACTGTCTGGCTTCCTCTGGTGGAGGGAAACGCAGGTCTGTGGACTCTGGTTTGGACTGGAGTCCAGGGCTAGGAGCATGCACAGGAATGGCAAGAGGCTGCAAGCTCTGGACATCATGCTTGAGTCCCAGAGACAATGTGAGGAGGTGGTGTGTGTGTGTGTGTGTGTGTGTGTGTGTGTGTGTTGGAGGTAGGTAGGATAGAAAAGGAGGTCTTGTGGGTTCTCCAAGTAACAGCTGAGGAGAGAAGGGGGTTGGAAGATGGGGGGGGAGGGGATAGAGTTGCTATCTAAGTTGCTAGAAGCACTCAGCTAATTCAGACACTTACAGGTGGATCCACAGTCCGTGTGTAATTTTCAAAGTTCTAGGTAATTTTCAAAGACAAGACTAGTCCATCTTGCCAGAGTGCATACCAAAGGTGAAGGCCCCAAAGCAGAAGTAAGTGCAGTAGACATTGATTTGGGCTCCTCCAGATCCTTCTCAGGGCAGAGAGCTTATTTCATATGATGCAACCAGCCTCTGCTGAAGAATCCCCTTCCAGGGAAGGCGTGACTCCGCCCACTAGTGCTCAAACTGGAGTGTAAAGGCACTTCCCCCAGGCCTGCTGGTAAAGCCCTGAGGGGCTTTCGTGACTCAGAACTCCATGCAGAGTGGGTTGAGGCTGGCCTTGAGGCTTCCACATATACTGGCTTTCTTCCCTAAGATGCTGATCCTGAGAGTAGTTCTTAAAAAACAAGGGACTCTGGTCCAGGGCACCTCCAAGGCTGGCAGTCAGCTGGTGGCAGGACCCTCTGATCGCAATAGTTTTATGGTATGTTATGGAGACATAGGCAACATCGGATAAAAGAGACCGGGAGCAGGCCAGGTCTTGATGCATGCTGGTACTCTCCGATACTGTCTTGCTTTAGGGTACTTCTTTGACCAGGTTTATAAACTGAGGCTGACAAGGGCTGGCAACATAAAGAAGAAGCAATGACTATGGCGGTGTGGAGAACTTAGCCAGGACCGTGCCGAACCTGGCTTCAAAGCTTATAAATAAAATTAGAACGGGGCTGTTATTAGGAGGGGAAAGAGGAGGAAGAGGAAGAGGAGGAGAGGAGGGGAAGGTAGAGGAGGAGGTGGAGGTGGAGACTTACAGGGAGCCACAGGCAGGGAAGGTGAGGCCACCGCCAGGATCTCCTGGGGTGTGACTAACAGGGCAGGGGTGTGGTCCACAGCTAGCCTTGGACCCAGGAAGATGGTGACCACCAGAGATAAGAAAGTGTTGACCCTGTCTGCCCTCTCTAACAGGATGGTAAAACCCAAACATGTTGGCAAGTCAGTGTCTGGGATTCTACCTCTGGCCTCAAACTGAAAAACAGCATTTCAATTTCTGATCTGAAGGTCCCACACAGTCAAAGCACACATGTGGAGGGAATACTGTCTATAGTGCACGTTGGTGGCACACATCTGTCACGGCAGTACTTGGGAGACTGATGGATGATCAGCAGCTCTCAGACCAACCTGGGCTACCTACTGAATTCAAGCCTACCCTGGGCTGCAGAGTGAGATCTTCTCTCAAAAATAATAACATAAAAATAATAAAATGTTAATCCTATTACTATTTCTTTCATGAAGCATCTTTTTATTCCTCAAGGGGCACCCACGTCTTAGGGTATGGTTGTAGTCTATTTCAGTCTATTTAACAAGTTTCTGCTCCACGAGCCTGCAGATTGGTCTCCTGGTGCATTTTTTCCAAGGGACACGATGCGTTTCCGAATAGGGCCAAGAGCTTAGCTGTGAGCTCTATGGCAGCCGGGCTCCTCCAACTGGGCTCATCCTCTGTGGCAGAGGCAGAGAGAGCGAGGAGAATGAGCGAGCCCCACGGGTGTCTGTGACCCTCCAGGCAACCGCAGGGAGCGCCCTGGTCGCCCATTCCTGGTAGGCAGTTAGCAAATTGCCACGGGGTGAGTCCTGAGCGTGGACTCTGCCCGCTGCCCATCTTGGCAGCAGACTCTGATAGTTCCCCCGGTTCCTGTGAAAAGCAGCCACTCCGCTTGCAGAACGTGTTTCTCAAATACCGGCATCCGGGGACCGCAGAATCACAGCAACAAACGTTACGAGGCAATATTTCTAAATAGACATGCTGAAAAAAATCCAAATAGGACCATTGGATAATAATCCTCATTAAACCCAACCCAACCCGAACACAGTCGTTAAAAGTGAATGAAAAGGGAAGAGAAGCAGAACTCCGAATGTTTTTAGAGAAGATTAATAATTTGTTTATTAATTTGATTGGATAATTACATATCATTTTTTTTCTGAAATGGAACATTTAAAAATATTATTAATTGTCCTTTTTAGGTTTTTCTGATACAATGTGACTGTCATGGATACAGAGTGTTTTATTACATATGTGAAAGTAAAGCCCAATATTCTACAATGTGCTTCTTCCCCACGACCCCCAAGGAGGCAGCTTCCCTAAAACATTATTCTGTGGTTTAAAAAAAAAAGACACTGCTAATTTACAGGAAATTAGACAAGGAGTCTACTCGGCAAACACCCCTGCTAAGGCTTCATTAGTGTGTATTTTCACATAATTCAATTAGCCAAAACACATACGCATACTAGCCGAGCTCCTGGCTGCCCTGGGAGTGTCGGCAGGCTTTAAGCAGATCTGAAACCAAATGGCATAGTCGGCTTGCGAGGCTCTGTGCATACAAAGATACCTGCAGGCTCTAATAAATTCCTGAAACTTTTTAAAGTCTGATTTCTTAGCAGGCAATCACTTTTAATTAACGGGCTCACCTACAGCAACACATGTCCTTCAAAAACTTACATTATTTTTTCTTTTTGAATTTCAAAGTTTCTGTAGTAAAAGTTGAATAGCTGAGTAGCTTAACCTCAAAAGGATTCCAGGCTTTTATGACAGTTATAAATCACTGTGGTGCCTTCTCTATAAAGAAGAAAAGATTCTTAACACAACAGAGACAGAGAAGGAGACCTCTTTTTAGTCATAGCTAGAAGCAAGCATTTTCTCCAAAGGTCAAAAAAAAAAAAAAAAAAAAAAAAAAAAACTTTTCCTCAGTTAAAGAATAATTTTAAGGACATTGCCGTTACTTGCAGAAGTAATCGCTTATAATTTACTGTATGAATTAAACATTCAATTTCCAGGATTGAGGTTTGACACGAAGTGGACTCCCTGCTTTCTCAAGCTGGCTTTGTAGAGTTTCTCCTCTTGTCAGTCTTTAGTAAACAGGAGGGTCGTGGTTGAACAAGGGTCTTAGACTTAATGAACCCCTCTCCTTGAGGAAAGCCAACATTTAAATGTTCGCTGAGAGCCGTGTTAGGGTTCTTCCTCTTGCCCTTTCCTGTCCAGGCCTTTGTGTGAAAGATAGGATGTGCTCCTCTGTTCTGGGGCTGTCTGAGGCTAATGGGTAGGTTGCAGAGAACCTGGGAAGGAGACAGAATTGTCAGAGATGAGGGAAGAGTCAAGATGAAAAGGAACCATCTGTCTCCTGCCACTGTTCTCAAGCACCCTGCATCTGCCTCAGGTTCAACCAGCAACAGCCAGCCCCACAGCCTGGTGATGTCTACTGACTCCACCTGCCCCCACCAGCTGTTCCCACCAGTTGTCCCCACCAACTGCCCCTTCACTCCACCAGGGTTGCCTCAACTGAGAAGCCTGCCTTTGTTTTCTTATTACCATTTCTTCCTTCAAGTACTCACTCAGGCAGACTTGGGGACCTCACTCCCAGTAAAGCAAAGTAAGGGAGAAAGGGTTTACTTTGGCCCACATTCAAGGCTACAGTCATTACCATGGGGAGGTCAAGGCAGCAGGAGCTTGAAGACATTGGTCACATACGTGCACAATTAAGACTCAGAGAGTAATGAATGCATGCTGTTGCTCCTCCCCGGCTCCATTTATACATCAGGAGCCCAACCAGGGGACAGCGCCACCCATGGTGGACTGGCTTTCCACATCAGTTAAGTCTATCGAGATAATCCCTCCCAGGCACACCCAGAGACTCATCTTCCGGCTGATTCTGTATTCTGTCAGTTGACGGTTAACACTGCACAGGAAGTGTTCTTAGGAAAGTGATTTCTGCCCTTCTAAAGACTGCATCTATCTGCGGGACAGAAATGACTGGGGGAGGCATTGGTGACACTAAAGCCCCTTTCTCCACCTGGGTCCTTTCCTGAAGCCACTGGGGGGGGGGGTGACAACCCCAATATTCTTGCTGGTCTCCTGGTCTCATTACAGATTCACAGTCTGCCGAGGCATTATTTAATAGTGTTTGAAGAGATTAGCCAGGCCATGGACAGAACAATTTTCAGAACATCAATCTGGTTCATTCCAGGCTTAATTCTTTCAATAGTTTCTCATTGCCCTGAAGATAAAATTAGAAATGGTGTTGGCGATGGAGCTCAACGGGTCTACTCACTTCAAAGTCTGAAAGGTTAAGTTCCATCTCCTGGAGCCATGTAATGGAGGGAAAGAAACGCAACTCCTGCAAACTGTCCTCTGATCTAGGCACACGTGGAAGCATACACGCATACACACACATACACGCTCACACACACACACATGCATGTACACACAGGTGCACACACACACACAGGCGCACACACACGCATGCACACACACAGGCTTGCACACACACATGCACGCACACACACGCATGCACACACATGCACGCTCACACACACACACATGCATACACACACGCATGCACACACATAAACTCTCACACACACACATGCACACACACAGGCTTGCACACGCACGCACACACACATGCATGCACACACAGGCGCACACACACATGGGCATACACACACGCATGCACACATATAGGCATGCAGAGTAAATAAATAAACGAGTGCAGAAATGTTATCAAACTTGGAGGTCACAATCTATATGCCCAAGTCATCCATCTCCAAGACAATTTCAAAAACCAAATTAAAAGGGGAAAGTGGAAAAATGAATTTATTCAGTGCAGCCACATTGGGAAGAGGGACAAAGGGATCCCGAGTATCCACAGGTGAGTCTTCAGGGTCCTGTGTCGAGAACAGAGGTTAGAGGCCAAGGATATCCCATAGGCAGTCCTGCTAATGGTGTGGCCCCGCTCACCACTCGCCCTGTATGGGCATCAGACCCATTCAGTGAGGCGGGCTGACAAGTTAGGATTGTGTGGAATGCCAGTCAGGGACATAAGAAACCCCTCTGGCTGGCACCTTCTCCCAGCACAGATTCCTGGGAAAATTACATTTGGGGATCCATTATTTCAACAGTCTGATAGGCTGAAAGACACAAGTGCCTCTTTAGAATATCTTCATTTCTGCCAGGCTGGCTACAAAAACATTTAATTGATTAATTAATTAATTGATTAATTAATTTGTTGGAGACAGGGTCTGTACTGGCTGGCTGTGTGTCAACTTGACACAAGCTGGAGTTATCACAGAGAAAGGAGTTTCAGTTGAGAAAATGCCTCCATGAGATCCATCGGTAAGGCATTTTCTCAATTAGTGATCAAGGGGGAAGGGCCCCTTGTGGGTAGGGCCATCCCTGGGCTGGTAGTCTTGGGTTCTGTAAGAAGCAGGCTGAGCAAGCCAGGAGAAGCAAGCAAGCCAGTAAGCAGCATTCCTCCATGGCCTCTGCATCAGCTCCTGATCCCTGACCTGCTTGAGTTCCAGTCCTGACTTCCTTTGGTGATGAACAGCAGCATGGAAGTGTAAGCCGAATAAACCCTTTCCTCTCCAACTTGCATCTTGGTCATGATGTTTGTGCAGGACTAAGATAGGATCTCTCTCACTATGTAGGGTCTCTCTCACTATGCAGCTCAGGCTGTCCTGGAACTCACTATGCAGACCAGGCTGACCTCAAACTCCCCTGGCTCTGTGCTGGGATTAAAGGTGTGCGCCGCTATTCCTGGAAAATAAAGACTTTTTTAAAAAAAAAAAAAAAAAAGGAGAAATGGAAAGACCTGACTCAGTGATCAGTTCCTGTATGGCCTTACCTGTTCATATCAGTATCTGGGACTGTTCTTGGGACAGAATGATGAAGACATATACACTAGTGGCAGGAAAGAGATGCCATATGTCCATGCAGACAAATAAATAACTAATAAAAAGGTAGGATTACTGCAGTTGTGAGGGTTATAGTGGAGGCCTGGGAGCTGTCAGGCAGGTGTGGAGCTCAGTTCTCCGACGAGAACTGATGGGGAGTGAGAAGTCACCAGCCAGGGAGAGCTAGCCAGGGCCCTTCCCTCTGCAAAGCCTGTAGAGGCCCTGAGGTTCTACACACTTGATGCTCTCTGGGAAGAACACCAACACTACTGGCATGTGCCTGGCACATGAGACTTCGTGACCTGTCTCAGCCTGCCTCTCTCACCGAGTGATGGACTTTGTCAGACATCAGTTATGAACCCTGCATTTTTCAACATCTGGATGCTTTGTGATCCTTCGATTCGTACGGACTTCCGTCTGTGAATTATAGTAATTGAAATTCCGCTTGGTTTCTTCTTACTTTATTTTGATCTTTAAAGGGTGACTCTGCAGTAAGGTGTATATCACTTAGATCTATGCTAAGTGCCTGTGGCATCTCTTCCCAGTGAACTCTCCACACACGCCTGATTAGAATTGGAACTTCTAGGAGCTGGAGAAGCATTGGACCATTAGGAGTGCTCGATACTTCTCCAGAGAACCAGAGGTTCCCCTTGTGCACCCACATAGGACAGCTAGCAACCTCCCTGTCTTAGTCAGGGTTTCTATTCCTGCACAAACATCACGACCAAGAAGCAAGTTGGGGAGGAAAGGGTTTATTCGGCTTACACTTCCATGCTGCTGTTCATCTCCAAAGGAAGTCAGGACTGGAACTCACACAGGGCAGGAACCTGGAGGCAGGAGCTGCTGCAGAGACCATGGAGGAATGCTGCTTACTGGCTAACTTCCCCTGGCTTGCTCAGCTTGCTTTCTTACAGAACCCAAGACTACCAGCCCAGGGATGGCCCCACCCACAATGGGCCCCTCCCCCTTGATCACTAATTGAGAAAATGCCTTACAGCTGGATCTCAAGGAGGCATTTCCTCAAGCAAGGCTCCTTTCTCTGCGACAACTCCAGGTTGTGTCAAGTTGACACACAAAACCAGCCAGTATACTCCCTATGCATGTCTCTAGCTGTTGGGAATCTGCTGCCTTCCTGCCTTCTTCTGACGGCACGGCACTCCCACCCACGGCCATTGGAAATGCATTGTCACCATAAAACCCTTTCCTCCTCAAGTTGCTTTGGGTTGGTGTTTTTCCACATCGACAGAGAAGCAGACTAAAACAGTGGAGTTATCAGATGGCCTTTCTCATAAGATGCAGGGCCTCTCTGCCTCTACTGATAAGCAGTGGCAGTCCATCAAGGTGGCAGGTTACAAAGACGAAGCGGCAGATCCCCTGTCAGGTCCCAACATTTGCAAGGTCCAACTGCCTAGTGCCCCTGGGAAACAATAACACTATTTAACGGCTACTTACAACATCTAGATCCTCTAGGGATCAGTTAACATTATATCTTTGTGATTTGCTCTTTGGTTCCTTCTTTAGACTGCCTGACCAAAACAATAAAAATTGAAACAAGTCAGACACCCCTGGTTGTAAAATTCTAACTATAGCAAAAACACCTGCGCTCAAGCCTGCTCTCCTTCTGGTGGTGAGTGGGTGAGTGGTTCTCCTGCAGATAGAAGTATTTGTTCTCTTAATGGTATGTGCCAACCTCACTTGATGCTCATCTATTCATTAAGGCCATGAGTAAATGACTTCTACTTAAAAATTTCCCTTAGAGCTACTTAAGAAGGTAAATTTGTTAACATTTTTCTCACACAAAGATTTGTTACTGGGCAGCGTTGGCCTTCCTGCCTTGTTTCAGGCTGTACTAGTTCAGTGCTATATTTAGAGACGTACAGAAATGGTTTGTCCCAGGTAATGACACCACAGCTCATCACAAAATACCATCACCTCCCAGACAGATTTTTTTTTTCTATTAGAAAGAGCTGTCTTCCTGGAGGCTGCCATAGTTTTGTTTAATTGGCTGGTTCTGAAAATAACCATGTAGGCAGCCCGAGAGTTGTCCACTCTGATGTATTGTGTAGGGTTCTCCAGAGGAGCAGAACCAGTCTCACTGCAGTGCACACTCGTGAAGGGATTTCTTGTTGGCTTATGTAATTGGGGCCTGGGAGCTCCAACAACTGACATCTGCAGGCTTGGGAGAGAGGATTCGGTAGCTGCTTAGTCCAAGAAGCCGGAAGGCCATGGGGAACCAAGAAGGGAGCCCCAGCTGAACATAGTGGCGGTCGTCTGAATCCTAACACTCAAAGCCAGAGGTGGCAATAGATCTCTGTGAGTTTAAGGTCAGGCAGCCCCAGTTGCAGGCTGGAGGACTAGAATTCCATAAAGAGTTTCAGAGTGATCTCGTGAAAGCTAAAGACTGCAGCCTGCAGCAAGAACACTTTATTTTTTAAAAATGTGTGTGTGCACATGTGTGTGTATTCACACCTGGGTGGGGACGCATGTGTGCATGTAGGCGTGTGTGTGCCAGAGATCAGCTTCACGTATTATTCCTCAGGTACTGTCCACTCTGCCTTTCGAGATATGATTTCTCAGTGGAGTGGGACTTGTCAGTGAGCCTGGATTAACTTGCCAACAGGGATTAGCGGCAGCGCTAGGATTGTGTGCTCCAGCTAGGTTTCTTAATGTGGGTTCTGGGGTGTCGGAGTTCAGGTCTTCACACTCATGTGACATACACTTTACCAACAAGCCATCCCCCAGCCATCACCTCAGCCCTCAGTATACACTGTTGTTCTAGAAGAGTGGAGATGTTCTGCACGGTTCTCTTCCGCCATTTCTACCCCACCTGGGCTCTTGCCTATTGCATGGTGCAGCTCATGTTTCCGGCTGGCATTCCCCTTGCACTGAGCCACACATCAACACTCTGGGGAACACATTCCATGGTGACTTTGCTCCCCAAGACAGCTCTCAGCTCCCTGAAGTTGAGGACCAAGGCTGATTCCCCCCCTCCCCCAGCCCCCAGCAGAGGTATTTCCCATTCACTGCTGGCCTGTCACAGCCTTTATCCAATGTCATAGTCATTGGGTAGCAGTCACCTAGTGTTGTCAAATACTGAAGCTTTTCAGGGCTTTGCTGTCAGAATTTTAAAGTGCTCCATTTAAAAGAGTGATCCATCTGACTTTGCAAACTACTCAACAAAGGTACCAAGTTTGCAGACAGACACCTGAAGATATTGTGGCTGAGACAGTGGAACAAGAAAAGTCAGCAAAGATGTCAGCACTCGAGGTCTTTACATTGAAGAGCTCACCCGGGATAATATTTTTCTAAATGAACCAGCTGGTGCTCAAGGTCACGTGGCATATGTATCTGAAAGATGGCGTGTGTTTCCTGGCAACATGAGCTTTTACCCTAAGAGGACTGCCAAAACATGAAATTGAAGGTGAACCTTACGTACAGCAGTGAGATGTAACTTGTCACAGCGAGCTGTAGGTTAGCTGCAGGGGTGGGGATAGAGCCCATCTTTTGGTAATTAGAGAGTGTGGAAGGGAAGCCATCTCTGGAATCTGTGACTGTGTAATTCCCTTCAGAGTCACCCTGGCTTCTGCCCACTGCCCACTCCCTTGACTCTCAAAGTCTCTTGTTTTGGGTTATATACTGTGGCCATACCATCCATAAGAGACCTTATAAAACACTATGGTACAAATCCTAAATAGTCAGAGCCTTTGACAATGGAGTGAATTGGAGGAGTCTGGATTTTCCTCAGAGAAGGACGAGAATAGTTCAGCCAGAGAGCGCTTGCATTTCTGGGTCAGCCAGATTCATTTATGGGGGTTGGAGAATAGGGGCGAAAGGAGGGGCTGGAAGAAAGCATTGGCTCCTCTGGAATTACAGGTGGTTGTGACCTGCCTGACATGGTGGAGGCAGTGACTTGCTGTGTGGTGGCAGGAGCCCATGACATGATCGTCTGCTTGTTACATGGTCAGGGAGCAGAGAACGCTAGGGATGGGTGGCAGTAGGCTGTGCCCCATCCCTACATCTGCTAGCTAGGCCCTGTGTCCAACATGTTCTACCCCTTCCGAACAGCACAAGTAGGAGACCATGTGTCAACCACGTGAGTGTGCCCATCGGCTTAGCTGTGCTCAAGTCAGTGATTGCATGATTAAAAGAGACTAGGTTGTTCCAGGTAGGGCACATGCAAAGTTGTGTGGCAGGTCCAGGCTGTGCAGCATCTGAGAACACACACTCCTCTCATGCCTTCAGGTGCTTCGGCCATGTCCTCGTCCACAGCCCTCTCACGTCCTCCCTTGCCCATCCTCACCTCCAGCCGCGTGATGCTTTACTCCTGCCTCAGCATCTCCTGGTAAACATCTCCACTGGCTCCTCATGGTAACCATCTGTAATTTGGGAACTGATGTCTGCTTCTCTGTTAAGGTGGGCATGTCTCAGCATGTGTTTTCTCTCCTGAGTGCTTGATTTGCCTATGGACATGTGTCTGCCACTGTCTCTACTATGATATAACTCAGTGTCGGTCAATGTCTCCTGTCTTAGTTAAGGTTTCCATTGCTGTGAAGAGACTCCATGACCAAGGTAACTCTTACAAAGGACAACATTTAATTGGGGCTGGCTTACAGGTTCAGAGGTTCAGTCCATTATCATCAAGGCGGGAACATGGCAGCATCCAGACAGGCATGGTGCAGGAGGAGCTGAGAGTTCTACATCTTCATCCAAAGATAGACAGGAGAAGACTGACTCCCACATGGTTAGGAGGAGGGTCTCACTGCCCACCCGCACAATGACACGCTTCCTCCAACAAGGCCACACCTACTCCAACAAGGCCACACCTCTTAATAGTGCCACTCCCTGGGCCAAGCATATTCAAACCACCACACCTCCTACTATTGTTTATTTAGTCTTAGATGTTTAATTTATTTTAATCTTATGGGTATGTGTAAGTGACTGCCTTCCTGTGTATGTGCAGGGGCATGTGTGCTGGTACCTATAGAGGTCAGAAGAGGACATATATAACCTGACTTAAAGGCAGTTGTGACCATGACATGGGTGCTGGGAACTGAACCCTGCTCCTCTGTAATGAAAGAAGATGGGGTTCCAGGAGACTGGAGGACAAGAGGAATGAGCAGTGTGCCCAGAGAGTGTGGCTGGGCTTAATCAAAGAACACTGTGGTATTTACTAGGTGAATTTCAGAAAGACTGTGGACATGTGGCTTCCATTCTCCTTCAGGACAAAAGTGATGGTTGTGCTAACTCTGATATTGATTTACAATCATAGGTCGAATGTGGACATGGCGGTGGTAGCGGGAGAGACCATTTGTCTTTTAGGTTCATAGGTTAGACTCAAGAGGAGCTTCTACTGGATTTGATGGAATGCATGAGATACAAGGCTTTATGCTTTGAGACCGATTAGATGACGTGGTGTTGGTGATAATCACCAACTTGACACTCTAAAGTCACGAGATTACCCTATGGGGGTTTGGATGAGAAACGCCCCCCATAGGCTTGTGCTTTTGAACATTTGGCCCCCAGTTTGGGGAGGTTATGGAGCCTTTAGAATTACAGCCTTGCTGGAGGAAGTTCATCACCGGGGGAGGGCTTTGTGGCTCATAGCTTCACCCTACTCTGCTCCTTCTCTCTGCTTCCTGATACAGATGAAATGTGATCAGCTTCTGCTCCTACCACATGCTGTGCCTTCACTGCCATGATGAACTCTCCCTCTGGAATTGTAGGTGAAATAAACTCTTTTATCAGTTGCTTTTAGTCATGGTATTTGTCATAGCGGTGGGAATGTAACTAAGACACGAGTGCAGGGGATTATCTTAACCGTCTTAGTTAATTGGTGTTGGTGGTAATACATGTGTGCAGGGGATTGTCTTGATTCTCTTAGTTCATTGGTGTTGGTAGATCCTCCTGACTGTGAATAGGACCATTCCTCAGCAGAGGACCCTGGACTGTATAAGATGGAGAAACTGAGGCAAGCAGTAGAAAGCGTTCACTGAGCTCTCTTGACTGTGATGGGACTGTTGCCTTGACTTCCCACCATGACAGACTATATCTTGAGCTGTGAGTCAGATTGTTGCTTTTGTCAGAGGACTTTATCACAGAAACAGGAAAATAAAGTAAGAAAGATGACAATTGGGTTTTCAGGAAGAGGATAGTTTTTGTGGACAGGGCTATTTGCAATGATATTCTCTCTCTCTCTCTCTCTCTCTCTCTCTCTCTCTCTCTCTCTCTCTCTCTCTCTCTGTTTCTGCAGTGGTTCCTCTTTTTGAACTATACCTTTCTGCCCTAATGACTTCTGGGTTGGCTACGTGGTTTCCTTGGTAGGGGAACATAAGCAGGATTAGTACATGGTCATCCAAGGAGCTGTGTGGACTGACCTGTGTTTACCAACTCTTGGTCTTCTTTCACTCCTTCCATGAGAATCACATGCCTGGAACCAGAGAGGCTTCTAGAAGTGAAGAAATGTCCATGACACAGAGCTCAAAAGATGATCATAGGCAGCCCCGGTATGCTCACAAGTCCTCCCTCCAACCTCATCAAGCAAAGGTAAATGTTTATGCTTGTGAGGAACTGAGATGTGTGGGTTGTTTGTTACTACAGCTGAAACTGAGTATTACAAAAATTGTATAGCAAGAGATGAGGAATCACACATGAGACAGAAGCAGGAACATTTCATGCAGATCAACTAGATTGTGCTCAGGACTGAATTACGTTGCAGTCCAATGTTTGCTACATGTAATGTTAGTCCCACCTAAGGAAGGTGGGAAAATCAGGGTGAGAGTTCTAGTGCTTTTGTATCTGAGATACATATTCATATTTTAAAAATTGAAGAAGACATCTTTCAGAGTTAGGCACCGACTTAAAAGTCAAGAGCACACTTCTGGTGGACTTGACGTGATTGGTCAGTGAAAGGTGCATTGCCAGTGTTTCTGAAAGTCAGACTCATCTTCATTCCTTGTCCCATGCAGAGTTCCCATTTGTTACTAAGAGATATGACATCGACTGGTAATGACGGCATTCCGTGGGTACTTCAAACATTAAGGGCTGTGTTTTCCATATTTAACTAAAGACAAAACATTTCAATGACAAATATGAAATTTGACTTTAGATCAACTTTAAGATGCATAACAGATTGCTGACTAAATGCTGTTAAGATAAAGTTTAACTTTAACAAGGTAGTAGACTCAGTAGATGATTTAAGCTGAACAATGGAAAATTAAAAATCAGACTGGAGATGTTGGTAGGAAATGAAGTTAACTGTGAATGTGCTGTGTGGGTTATTTGATACAAACTCATAGTTGCTATTAATGCCATTTAAGATTAAAAAAACACTCAGTTATATTTCAGCCTTGCTGCTCATTTTTGTAAAAAGGGTAAGATACTTTTTAAGCTCTAGAAGAAAATATTTTTTTCTGTATTAAGATTGACAACATGAGATATCCATGAAAATGACACTCTGATAAAAAGTAAATAAATAAAGTCATCCAGGGGACTGAAGAGATGGCTTAGCAGTAAAGAATGCTTACTGTTTTGGTAGAGGACCTGTTCAGTTGCTAGAAGCTACAGGTGGTTGATAAATGTCACTCTCTCTTGTTCCAGGGGACCTTATTCAATTACCAGGCATGACACACACACACACACACACACACACACACACACACACACACACACACACACACACACAGAGAGAGAGAGAGAGAGAGAGAGAAAGAGAGAGAGAGAGAGAGAGAGAGAGAGAGAGAGAGAGAGAGGCAGACATGCATATGTTTAGAATAAAAATAAGTAAATCTTTTTTTAAAAGGCAGCCAGCCAGGTGTGGTAGTGCATAGTCCTAGTGCACAGTAGCTGAGATGGGGTTTACGACTTTGAGTTCAGTTTAGTAACTCAGCAGGGAAAAGAAAACATCTGCAGGGCTGTGCAGAAGAAGCACCAGAAGTCACTTCAATTGAAAAAACAAAAGCTTAAGTATATTGAGTGGTCCACAATAACCTTTATTTTTTGCATGTAAGTTTTCGTGTGTGGTATGTGCACACGTGTGAACTGGGTATCTGAGCATGGGTCCTCACGCTGTGTAGCGAGCCCTCTTACTGCGAACCATCATCCTAGCCCTCAATGTTCTTTGCCTGTAATGTCTAAACATTGAAAATGTTACGAGGGTGTGGTGGATACTTTGTCCTCTCAGATGTTTCCTAAAAAGTGCTGACATTGCGTGGTAATGATGCCCTGAGGAACACCAAGTGGTTCTCAGTGGAAAGAGAATGAGGCTCTTCCTGGCCTCCAGTATGCTATACAAGCTATGGAAAATTCGAGGTTCCTTTCTGGGTCTAAGCATTGCTTTAAGTTTTCTTGTTGACAGTTCTACACACCACAACCCAACTTCTCCAAATCGAAATGGATATGGGAACAGAATATTTATTCAAGAATGACAGTGGCTTAGCCAGACCTAGCAGTGAACTCCTTTCAACCGCAGTGACTCCAGAGACAGAGGCAGGAAGATCACAAAAGGTCAAAGCCTGCCTGGGCTACAGGGTGAATTCAGGGCCAGCCTAGTTAATCTAGTGAGACCCCGTTTTAAAACAAGAAGCAGGGGCCAGGGATGAAGCTTGCTGATTGAATGCTTGCCTGACTTGTACAAACCCCAGGGTTCAGGGATTTGATGGTGGAGTTCTTGCCTTCCAACTCCTTACATAAGAGCCATGGGTTGCAGATTTATTGTTCCTGTTTTCTTGCGGGGAGACAAGGTGTCAGCAGAAAATTGAGCTTGAACCTTGCTGTCATTACTGCTTTGTACAGCCTGTTGGATGTCTTGATTGGACACTGATGGAAAGAATTTGTTACAACAAACCTCACAGGGCCTGTGGTTTATTGTCAAAGCTCTTTTAATGTGTTGCTGGCACTTCCAGTTACTTCAGCTCTACTAAATTTGCTTGGTTTACAGAAGAAACAGAAAAATGACAAGACTAGGAGAGGAACCAAGTTGAAGTAAATAGGTCAGCAACTGTTGGGGGTGACATATTGTTACTTTTCTTGTTCTGGTGAATGAGCACCTAATGAGAAACTGTTTGGGAAGCATGGGTTATTCTGGGATGCAGTTGCCATGGTGAGGAAGGAATAGTAGCGGGAGCTACTGGCTGTGGCAGTAGCTTGCTTGCTCACATCTAGGTGGATCAGGAAGCAGAGAAAGGGAGACATGCGTGGGTGTTCAGTTCTTGCTCTCCTTTTCCTTCAGGGCAGGGGTGCCACAAACATTCAGGACAGGTCTGCCCCCTCAGGAATCCTTTCTGGAAAATGTAGCAGTGAATTAGTTAACACTCTGGTTCCCAGCAGGTCACACGCCCAAGAGCTCTGGATTTGTGAATGAAACACACACACACACATACACACACACACACACACACACACACACACACACACACACCAGCTAATTTTGATATGCTTTGACTAACTTCTAAATCTCCCCTCGGCTAGCAAACACTCCCTTCCGGCATTGCTGAGTTAACATCTTTTAAAATCTATATTTCATCTCTGCTCCTAGGGCCACTTTCCCAGATTCTTACATGTCGGCGGGGCTTTAACTTTCATTTTTGCTTCCCCGCCAAGGTGATTCTCCTGTTCTTCTTGCTCTCTCCCTTGGTCCCTTGCCCGTGCAATCTAAAAGTCCCACCTCCACACTGGCTGTACAAATGGACAATCAAAATTAACCATCGCCATTCAAGAACCCTTTAAAATAGGCCATAAAATCAAATATATCATAGATTTTTAAAAAATTGGCTAATGTTGTAGTTAACTGAAACATTCAAGATACCCTCAGGTTCTCAGTGACTTTAAAAGTGGTCAAGGTCTTTATAAAGTTACTTCTTTCAGATTTATTTTTATGTATATATGTAGATGCATGCCTTTTGAGTATAGGCCATATGTGTGTACGAATATGTAGAGTCCAAAAGAGAGTGTCATATCCCCTGGACCTGGAGTTACAGATGATCTTGAGCCACTGACATGGATGTTGGGAACCAAACTTGTCCTCTAGAAGAGTAGCAAGCATTCTTAACCCACGAGCCATCTCTTCGGACACTAAAGATGTAATGTGTGATTGCCTGATGCCTGAGGCCAGAAGACAGCATAGGATCCCCTGGAACTGGAGTTATGGATGGTTGTGAGCCACTGTGTAGGTGCTGAGAACTCAACCTGGGTCTTCTACAAGAGCAACCGGTGCTATAACCACTGAGCTATGTCTTCAGCCACCAGTTACTTTTAAAATAATATTTTAAATAATATTTTTAAAAACAAGAGTTTTATTCCTTTCTGCAGAATTTTTCCCTACGGTAGGAATAAAAAAAAAAAAAAAAAAAAAAATCGAACTTCACAAGTATGAGATGCTGGGTGTTGATCCAAACTGACTCTCATGATCTAAGCATCTTACCAGTGGCTTCCAGAAAGTTAGGAAATGACACACAGCAGCCTCTGAGGCCCTTTGTGAAGAGCTGAACTTGCTAGGTTTCTAATCTAGGAAAGATGAAGGCCCTCTGCAGTGATGCCAAGATGCTGACTCGAGCAAACACAAGGAAGACCGGCATAGGCATTTGGCTGATGAGTCAGAATTCAAGCCAGAATTTAGGCATTTAAATCAAATTAACTCCCAAATAATCATCTTAGGGTGCTTTTTCCCCTCTGTTATAATGAAACAATACAATGAACTTGTAAATCAAAATGTTTATTTTGCCATTCTAGTCCAAGCCAGGGCAGACTCACTGCTTTGGGCCTCTGGTGGGCCAGCTTAAAGCAATAATGGAGGCCTATGGAGTAGGAAGAATCACTCACCAGGAAGCAAAAGATGTGGAAAGACTGAGGTCCCATAATTCCTTTCAGGGTATACCCTGCAACAACCCAAGGATTTACCACTGGCCCTTTTCCTAAAGGGCCCACCCTCTCTATATATATAAACTGCACTGCTGACCACGTGGATGGGCCTTTGAGATCCATAAAGATCCATGTTGTTGGGACTGGAGAGATGGCTTAGTAGTCAAGAGTATTTTTTGGTCAACTAAGGACCACCCACATTCCAGAACAGGTACTCCCCATCCCCTAGTCCTCCTTCAGTGACGACCGGGTTCCACCGTTGCCATAGTAGTAGGAGCATGCTCCGTCTGCATGCTCCGTCCGCATGCTCCGTCTGCCCCATAGAGCCTGAGCTCCATCACAGCCTGGTTTCTCTCCTTTCCCATCTAGCGCAGAGGCAGCTCTTTCACATCTTCTTCCACCCAATAAATCTCTTGCAAGAGGTTTATTCTGTGGTGTGATTCAGTGGTACCCCTTGACCCTCCAATTACCAGGATAGTCTTTTGTCCAAACACACAATGTTTACTGTTCTTGCGGAGGCCCGGGTTCAGTTCTCAGAATTCACATCATGACTGACAACTGACTCCAGAGGATCCATTGACCTCTTCTAGCCTCCATTGGGATTTGGTACACATGAACCCACACAAACACTCATACACATAGATTAAAAAAAAAAAAAAAATCTTTAAAAAGGTTCTACACCACAGCAGCCACTGTGATGGCTACTCTAGGTTGTCAATTTGACAGCATGAATCAAGAATCAACTAAATTGCCAGAAGCATCTACTTTTTGACCAGACCCACACCAGATGTGGGTGGCACCTCCTCAGGCAACATAGATAACAAGAGGGCTGAGGAAAATGGGCTTTTTGCCTCACCATCCTCCGCCCTCACTGGGAGGTCATCTGCTTCACTGCTGCTGAAACTGCTGCTGCATTCCTTCACTGCAATGAAAGTCCTTCCAGCTTTCACAGTAGAGTAAATGTAGAGGCTCTCCAGGAATCTTCCAGGCCTTCAGCACCAGGTGAAGACTTCTGAGATGCCTGGCCTCCCGACTGAGAAGTTATGGGGTTCTCAGCCTCTCTCTCCAGTATGCAGCCAGACATTGTTGGACTGCCCACACAGTATTGTATAATCAAATCTAATAATGTCCCTTTTAGTATATATTCATTCCATCCACTGGTTAAATCACTTCTCTCTGCTTTTCACCCACATTCATCCCTTTAATTGGCTTATATGGATGGGTGGCCGAGCATAGCCTTTGGGGACTGCAGGAGCCCGGGACTTCTGCCCTAAAACTCTGGCTACTGGAATTTTTAATATGTTCATATGGTCTGTGGTCTTGATCTTGTGGAGGAGGATGCGGTGCTCAAAGCATCTTGGGGCTGAATGCTCTGCAGGACATGTTTAGGAGGATGCTCACGGTACTTTCTAGGCAGTACTTCCTAAAGGAATGGATTGTTAGAAAAACGAAGGAGTGGACCCTTAAAGCCGATCAAATTCAGGATGCGTCTGAATGAAAAAGAAATGGGGCTAAGATCCCCCAGCTGGCCTTTCTATCTCTTTTCCTGCGGAAGCATAGAGGCTCCCCTCCCCCCACCACTTTCTTTTCTTTCCCCAGGAACAGGAAGCAGGGTATTTCGATGGAACAAACAAACCTGCTTGCTCGAGACATGGGGCAGGCCACTGTGCTCTAAGGTTCCCGTCTGAATTAAAGGCGATGCTACCTAAGAGGAAATAAAAGGCTGTGCAGGGAGATCAAATGAAGCATTTGTATAGAGCCTTATTCAAAATGGACACAAATGCATCAACTTTTCAGAATTATAGGTGAATCAAAGGGAAATTACGTCCAAGGAGATGAAGCAGAGCCTGCAGTCTGACCACGTATGGAGCAGAGCCGAAACTTTGAAGCTTCCGGCCTGGTGTGCCAAAGAGCCAGATGTGGCAGGTGGAATTATATAGCAGCCCAGCATCTGGAGAGGATAAATCTGCCCTACAGAAATTCAGAGGTGCGCAAGGAGGTGGTGAGAACGGCTGGTTGAAAATGGGCTTTTGAAAAAAAAAAATCTCTTTGAAGAACGTAGGACATCCCTTAAAAAAATAAAAGTAGGTCTAGGTTCAATTGCTGTATTTATTGGGGCTGGTGTGAAGGGATCTGACGCAGAGATTCTTCGAGTTCCTGGGATTTATAGCCCAAACTCCGCGGCGGAGAGAAAGAGGGATTGTGTCTGTTAGAACCCAGACCTGTGGCTGCTCAGGTCACGCCCATCTGCAGCTGTGTCTCTGTCCCTCCTCCTGGCTGATTCTAGTATAGCACCCCTCTCTCCCCTCCCCGCCCCCCACCTCTGGCTTCCAGACTCCCAGCTAGGAGGGGGCTAGTGGTGACACACCCCAGACAAGAATATACTTCAAATAGCTAAATAGGCCTCTTCGCCCCCCCCGCCCCCACCCACATCCTCAAGTTCACACATTCCTCAATACAAGATCCCCCTCTGGCTGCTGTTTAGGGATCAGAGACCTGACTGTAGTACTATGAACAGATCTCAGCCTTGTGGTATCAAACTCTCTCATTCTCTGAAGCCTAAATGCAGAGACACCCCCACTCTGCCAAGTGCACCTAATTCTCCTTAGAGCTCCCACATGCTTTCTTACTGTGGAACTAATATCTCTTCTAATACATTTCTTATCCAAAAGACAATCTAATCTGTTGGGCTTACCAAAAGCCTGCCAAAAATCCTTTGCTCACGTTTCAGAACCAAGTTTCTTCCGGTCAGGAACCCTCCATCACTAACGGCCAATGAAACAAGTTTCCGCTGTATTTTCCCTATGGGCATTCTCCGAAATACCCCCTATAAAGCCGGGCCATGCCTAGCCTGTCCCCATCACGGCTTGGACTGTCACTGTCTCTGTCCCCCATTGTGTGAGATCTGTTGCTTGGTGTGATTTTTGTGGTATTCCTTGGCCTTTTATCGCCAAGATTCTCTTTCTCTGCAAAGCTCTTTCTCAGTCCGTCTCAACGTCCTCCTAGCACTGCTCATGCAGGAGCGTCTAGCACTGTCGGACAGGAGATGAGTGACAAGCGCTAGCTTAAACTCACTTTATGTTATCGGATACATATTATCTATGCTGCATTCATACATAGAGAGGTACTACTGCAAGTCTGTGACAAGAGCCACACTCAGTCACCCTAGGGTCAGAAGAAAGCTTTTTGTGTGGGTTTGTTCCATAGGCAATCTATTGGTCAGTGTTAAGTTTTAGTGAAGGAGAGGAGGAAGGAGCGAAAGAGTTGAACGATCCTTTGGACAAGATATTTTCTAAAGTAGATAGCATGGCAGGTGTCTGAAGTGGAGTTTCAGGGCCAAGACACAAAACACGGTGTCTACTTTGAACAATTTTTGATGAAAGGAGAACACTTGCACTGGTGAAGAAGCAGGCTTAGTTAGTATGTGCCCTGTGCTGTGTGTCTTGAGTCAGGGGAACAGGGAATAGGTGACTTGGGCTGTGTGACAGATGTCCCTCTTTCCTTGGGTAGTGGAGTAGAGATTGGTTAGCTTGTGACCCATGTCATGTGATAGTAGTCAGACTGCCTTTGACCTTGAGGTGGCACTGGGCCAGGTGTATTGTCCTGCTTGCAGCTCTCTCTGTTTAGAGCCCAGAGGGCCTGGATCCTCTGCCAGGCAGAGAATGGTTAGTGTTTATATTAGCACAAAGTCATGCTAGGTGCATAGAACAGGTGCTACAGATATGAGAGATCTCACCACAGCATAGATGGCGCAGCTCCTCCCCACATCACCAATATGTGTGCATCGCCGTCTTCTGGCTTGAAGGGACCTTAGAGATGATCAAGCCAATCATGTCACACTGAGGTATGAATCTGAGAAACAACAAGGAGACTTGTAGAGAGCGGTGGCCCAGGTACGACAGAGTTGAGGTTAGACCACTTGTTTCCACTCCCAACAGCAGGACTGACTCTCTGTCTCTCTTGGCTCTGACTCTCTGTGCTTTCTTTTGTCTTACCCAGAGATCCCACAATGCTTTGCTGGTGTGGAGCCCTTCACAGCTGTCATCTCCAGTGGGAGGTCCTATGAAGGTTGAGACATTGTAACTTTAGCTCTGAAATGACCTCTTATGGTCAGCAGTGACTGTGCACACTTCCCTGCTCTAGGATGGTTAGATGAAGACAGGGCTTGAGCCCCACATGCTGGGGAGGGCTAGGTTAATCGGCAAAGCTCCCTCCGGGAATTTCCTCTGGAACATGAGAATGTCTCATTTTCCAAACATTTGGAATCCTTAGGGCAGAATTGAACTGGTAACCACCCAGGCTGTCCTGGTGATCGTTCACTGTCCACTTGCCTGGAATCATCTGAGAAGAGAGGAAGGATCTAGATCAGATTGGTCCACTGGTGTCTCTATGAGGAACTGTCTTCATTGTTAATTCATGTAGGAGGGAGATGACCTCATCCCCTGGGCATGTGGTCCTCACCTGTCTAAGGAAAGTAGCCGAGTGTAAGCCTGCTGCCAGCCAGCAAACCTCCGCTGTGGTTCCTGCCACACTCTGGACTGTGAAGCCAGTTCCTCAGTAAGAGGCAATTCACTGTGGAATAGCAAGCAGGCCTACCTTCAAATTTCTACTTGATTTCTGCCCCCCAGAAATGAGGGACTGTAACCTGGAATTGTGTTATAATTCCTCTCGTGTTGACTATTGTCAGGATATTTTAATTACAGCAGAAATGGAACAAGAACAAAGCCTCATTCCCTCCACGAACTAAAGGCTGACTTTGAGAGAAGAAGCACCTGCTCTGCTCTCTCCCAGCCCTGATATCACCCAATGGCTGCCACACCTCCGCTCTGCAGACGGTCACACATAGGTTTCAGAAGTTTGAGATAGTTTGCTCACAGGTTGGGTGTAAGTCTAGTTAACTGCCTTCCAGATCTGTGTTACCACCTTCCATGGCTTTTGGGGCTCCTGTGTGGGGAAGGTGACCAGGTCACAAGAACAGTGACTCCCCATGAGGGAGATCTGGGCACAGGTGGTGGGGTTCATAACCTGACCCTGCTTCTGGAGGGGTCAACTCAGATTAAAGAAACAATACACTGGGGTGATAATGGCCATTAAGTTGCCAAGAGTTAGGCCAGAGGGTGCTGATGCTCTTGGGTAACAGCAGCAATCTTCTTCACGTGAAGAACAGTACATCGGTTTCCCTCCCGAGTCTGATCTCAGGGCTCCTGGAGGCTGCCTGTGAGAAAGACTCTTTCCGCTGAGGCCAGCTCATCCCAGAGCCCCAGCAAGGAGCAGGCCAGCCAGCCAGACACACTGTGTGTTTGGACAAAGCTTGCTCAGGTATAAAATACAGCTCTGGGGAAGGTGACAATTCCTACCACATGTGCAGGCTGGTGAGCCAGATTCCTGCCTGTTTTTTTGTGTGGGAAAAATCTTTTGAAAGGCTTCTTCTGCATACCCCAAGGAGACTGTTGCTCACTCATACCTCAAGCAGCCAGGGCTGCACACAGTTTGCCTGTGGTAGCAACCATGTCTTACCTTGGGTTAAATCTTATTAACTAGATAGTGGACTTGGACCTCCTCAAGTTATCTTATGAGACAGGGATTCTCAAGTGTTTAAATCTGGGAACATGTCACTCCAGTTCCTTCTGTGTAACTTCCTCAGATGCCCCAGAGATTATCTGAGCAAAGATGTTTATGAGACAGTGAACACGCTCTTACTAGTCCATGTTCTGAGGTGGATGTTCAATAGGTTCTTGTCCTTGGTTAAGTGAGTCCATAGGCATCAGCTTGGACCAACCCCCTAGCTTGACTGACTTGCAAGTTTGTTAGTGCTATGCAGATTGGTTGACTCTGGGCATCTGCATTTTGGAAATGTCCAGAGGAATTTGAGCTCTGACTAGGAATCCTGCAAAAAATTATTGTGGGTGCTTCCTACTGCTCATGAGGAACCCATTCTGTTAGTGACTTAATTACATGCAGATAATTGTTATACATAAGACGTTGCCTTAGCTACCCATTACAACTTGTTCTCTACTTGGAAATGACATGGTATTTTTGTGTCCAGCAGCCATTAATACTTTTTGAAAATCTTTGTTTATCTATTTATATTCCACTGTATTTTAAAGAAAGTTTTTTGATTTCTGAGTATTAGTGATCTGCCCAGGTTCATTCTTCTAGACCTGAGTCCCATCTGCCTTTGATTCCTTACTAGGGACAGAAGTGGCAGAGGTGGTGAGATCACTTTAGTGGAAAATGGAGCCTCCAAACTGAGGAGGATGTATCAGATTCTCGGCAGAATTTGGCTAAGCAGTCCAAGAGTTAGTGCAGGGCAGCCATCAGGAGTATAATGAGCTCACTAGCCTGTCAAGTTCCCATGGTGCACAAGGGCTGGATGCTTGCATTTCTTCTCAGTGGTGGGACAGGTTGCTACATAGAACCAGTCTCCCAGAATCCCATGTAACTTTCTTTCCTGAAATAACACCTTTAAGGGGAGAAGAGAAATTATCATTCATAATCAAGAACTCCAGGGGGTATTTTAGTTTAAGTCCTTATCTAGAAATGAAAGATTGTTTAGGAGGAAAACCATGGCGTGGGCAGACCAAGGTTACCAAAGGGAGCATAAATACTCTGAGGATCCAGTCGAAGGTGGCCTCCTCAACGACCAGTTCTGCTTTCCTATCTTACAGAGACATCCCCCTGCCTTAGACCCATCCGATGTTTTCATTTTGTGTGTGGCCGCGTTGGATAGCACAGGATGCCTCTCAAGTGCAATGGATTATTGACAAGGGCTCTGTCTGTCAGTCTATAGATGCTTGAAGGTTCCTGGACTCCTCAATGAATTTCAGTTGTGTATCTTATTTCATCTCTGTCCCCTCAGAGCAAGCTTCTCCTAGCCCCAGCTCACACAGGCAGAGGGGTGTGGCTGCATGGGCCAGTCTCCCTGCTTCAGATGATAGATTTCTCAGAGGCATTGATAAACATGCGGTTACAAGAACATAAGAATGACTCGTTGTTGTGGTTATTATGATCATATGAATTTCCTGGTCATTGTCTCTTTCCCCTTTGCATATGGAGAAGGAGGTTGACCATCATTCTGGGGGAAGTCACAGAGGCAGGGGTGTTTGCCAGGATAATTTTAAAATGCTCAAAGTATCATTACTGTTTTAACTAGTTTAAAGTTATGCATACTTAAAAGAAGTTGTGTTTCAAATACCTCTGTCATTTACACCTTCTCCCATGAGTACCGCTTCTCAGCGTCTCCAGGAAAGTCCTGAGCTTACTACCCCTCCCGATTTTAGGTAGATATCTTTATCTGACCCTACTTGCCAGTCTCCCTTGTGCCCTGGAGGTTGTGACTCAAATAAAGATCCCAGAGAGCTCCTTATGAGGCTCTGGCTCCAAGATACTCTTGTAACATCTGCCCCTGTACTTACTCAGGAACAAGATAATCAGAATAAATGTAATTTTAAAAAGGTGAACAAGATTTGGTGGGCTAGAGGAGTTGGCAACAGATTATATTATAAGCTTCCTCTTAACTGTATGCTCAGGTGATTATGTAGCATATAAGACTGGAGGCTGTATATGGTATGCCCCTAGAGGAAAACATACAGCGACAAAGTTAGATTGGCTGGTGTTATCTCTGCTCTACACAGGGACGTACACCGATGGACAAAGAATGGTGTGGAAAAGTGATTTTAAACATGGAGTATTAAGGATCCCCTTTCTTTGCAGTTAGCTTGTGTAGGGCCACTGTGGGATTGTCTGACCAAGGAATGAAAACATACCAAGATTCTATATATAAATAAATTCTACAAATATATAAAATATAAAGATTGCATTATGCCAGAAATTGAATAATAACTGCAGCAGCTTTAGCCTGAAGATTTTTTTCAGGCTTAATGACAATTGGTAATCTGACCATTAAGAGTTAATAATAGCTGGGCAGTGGTGGTGCACGCCTTTAATCCCAGCACTTGGGAGGCAGAGGCAGGTGGATTTCTGAGTTCGAGGCCAGCCTGGTCTACAGAGTGAGTTCCAGGACAGCCAGGGCTACACAGAGAAACCCTGTCTCGATAAACCAAAAAAAAAAAAAAAAAAAGAGTTAATAATACACTTCTAGGGACAGGTCAATCTGCCCAGGTTGGCTTAGAGATTGGCTTTAGAGATTGGCTTTTCTCTTTATTTGATGGTGAGGAGCCTTGCACACTTCCTGAGTGTGCCCAGAGAAATGACATCACACTTGAACACCTGTGTATCCATTCTTTCTAGCCTAGCATGGCAGTAAGTCATGGGGTGGTTTGGAAAAGATGTCTGAGATTTGGCATCCAGAAGACATGACAGCTGTGGTCACCTTCCCTCTGGCTCTATTGTAAGGCTGTGTGCATTTGTATCCTGGTCTTGACCTGGAAGTTAGGGATGATGCTGTTTTCTCTGAAGGACTGGGGCCTCTTTGAGCATGACATTGATTCCTCACAGGTGCCCAGGCAGAGAAGGTCATTGTGCCACTATGGCAACTTATTAATTACCTTCCTTATCAGTGTAACCAAATTCCTGACAAGAAGCAGCTCAAGGGAGGAAGGGCTTATTCTGGCTCACAGTTTGAGGGATCACAGTCTCCATGGAGGGGAAGCCATGGTGATGACTAGCTTTCTCCTTAGAATTTATTAATCTAGTCCATGGAATGGTTGCCCATTCACTGTGGGCCTTCCTTTCTCAGTTAAACCTTTCTGGAGGCTCTCTAATAGAGATCCACACCCACAGGTGTATTTCCATGGTGATTATGAATCCATTCAAAATGACAATGAAGATTAGCCATCTCAGGCAGTCAGGAAAACCATGGCAAGCTAGAGAAATAATTCAGAGTAGTACAGGGCTGAAGCATCTAAGAAGAAAAAAAAAAAGAAAGAAAGAAACTAAATTTTAGAAAAGAAATAAAAGAGAGAGACCAAACCCATGACTGTGAATCCTATCCTGTGTGCTAGATTTCCAGCTCCAGAACATATGCCTTAGGTTGGTGAAGCAGGGAGGGGGGTAGGGCATCTTTCATGCCTCTGCCCATTAGGACCTATTTGCTTCTCTCTGTTGCACAGAATTAAATGGTGTGCTGAGCCCCTACGCGTGGATACCATCCTACCCCTAGTTACCAGTGGCAAATAACCCCTTCGCCCCCAGCAATACACTTCCAAGCCTCCAGATATTGGAGTGAGTTAATTTTAGCAGAGACATAACAAGTGAGGCCACAGGAACAGTAGGGAGGGGGCAGTAGCTCCTGTCACCCACATAGGGCAGAAGCAGCAGTTGAATTATGCCAGGAGACAAACCTTCCTGATGGTGAAACCTCCAGTGTGGCTACATACAAGCTCCCAATGGGGACCATTCCCAAATGTACATATGTGCCACAGGTAGCTGCAGGGGCTGTCCTGGAGGACATCAGGGAGAGGGGGAGTGAGGCTACAGACCTCCGTGGGCAGAGAGAAGCCCCGGTGGGAAGGTCCTGGCCTCACCCCACTCCACCTTTGACTTCCACTGTTTGATATCTAAAAACTGGTTTTTCCCACCATGAAAAGTCATAAGACGGCCTTGATCTTTTGTTCCTAAGACCTTGGAAAATAATCCATTCATAAGGCTGAAAACCAGGAATTAAAAAAGAAAGGGAAAAGAAAAGAAAGAAAAAGACAAGAAAGGAAAAAAAGAAAGGGAAACCCCAGCAACCCCCCTTGAAGTCTCAGTTGCCTAAGCCAACGTATTAACTTCTATATCTCTCCTTTCTACTGCTCATAAAGCCAACTCCTCCAGGATGAAAGTCTCTCGATGCTGAAGCCACTGGTTTTAAGAGAGACAGCTGCCTTGTGAAGGGGCCGGCGGCATTCCTAAATAGCTTTCTTTTTATTTGTTTCTAATTTTATTGGCCACCCCAAACAGGTTGTCTTCTTTTATTGCAGAACAGCGAGGATTTGGATGGCAAGAAGTTGTCCTGGAAGGCAGCAGCCCTCATGGTGACCTAGGACTGGGCTGCAGCAGGAGGTTAGCGTAGGAGTACAGAGTGTTTGATTTTTTGGGTCATACTTAATGTTCTCTTTAAAAGCCGGGGAACCTATTAGAGTAAGTGCAGCAGCCACTGATAAATGGGACACATCTGGCCCCATCCCTGACACAAACCTCCCAGTATTAATTATGCTGATCGGTACAGCTGTGAAGGGGGAGACCATTATTTATAGTGATATCTTTGCTAAGTAAATCATTTTTAAAAATGGCCAAACGCAATATTTCCCTTTTAAGACGTCCTCCAGAATTAAAGGGGCTTTTCAATGGAACATGAAACATATTGCAGAGAGAGAGAGAGGAGAGAGCACACGCTCACGCTCTAGAGAGAGCGATAGAAGCTGTCTTGATTAATGGCCGTGATTATCAGCCATGCAAATCACTTTCACTTATTAAGTCTTGTTTAATATCCTAATGAAGGCTTCTTGAGCAGATTTGGAATTTCCAGCGAAAGTGCCCTTTCATCTAGGAGAGAACGAACCCGCACTATTAAGAAAAACTCATTTACTGCAATTCCTCCCCTGCCCAGGACTGGTTTCTCAGCTTCCACATCACAGCAGGAGACAATTAACCTTTTCAGTGCCGGAAGTGATTCCCAGCGTCTCCCAGCTGCGAAAGCCCGCAGGGTCAGGGGAGGACAGAAGTCCTCTGTAGTCAGCGCTGCCGTGGGACAGTTCTAAGAAACTGGACTGCACAGGAAAGGCTTGAAACGTGGCTGCTGGTTAGGCGACTCCGCGTGGGCAGACGTGGTACCCCGCACCCTACCAACGGCTTTTCAAACCCCGGCCTCAGCCCATCTGCCATGGCTTATTCAGCTCAAATCAAAGACGGCCAGAAATGAAAGCAGGCACACTGAAGAAAAGCCCAACTCGCCTCTAAATGCTGGGCAGTCTTTGTGAGCCGCCAGGAAGTTGGTTTTATTGAGGTTGAAAGTCTGGGAGGTGGAGCCGGGTGGTGATTCAGGGAGCCGCCTTTGGCTTGCTTTACAGGGCCTCAAACTTTGGCTCAGGCCCTGGGGCCCGAAGTGGGCCGGGGCTGGGATCCACCCTCCCGTAACTGGGCTGCCACCTGTACCCAGTGGACAGGGAGGGACTTCCAAAAGTCACTACTTCTTGTTTCCAGATGTAAGAAAATGACCCAGCTGGAGTTCAGAATGTGAATAAGGCCACAGCATAGGTAGGGGTCTCCTGTGAGGCCCCATTGGAGTGAGCATGTCCCCTGACTCACTGGAAGGTCTTCAGAATGTTTGGGACCACGGTCTCAATGTGGGGACCCGTCTTGTGGAGCAGAGGATGGCTTTGCATCTGGGTAAAGACAATGGAAGAGCCCACCCATCCGCTAGCTTGACTTTCCATATTAAACAGCACTAAACAAACCTTCTGCTCAGGGAGCAAGGGCCTTAGTTTGAGTGAGTTCAGCCCCAGCACTCCAAACAGAATCCCCAGACCTTCGGGACCCAACAACCCACATACACTGAATCCAGCAGGCCAAGCTTGAGGTCTTTTGCCTTTTCTGTATCAGCTCCTGCTTATGGGAAGAAAAACCCATCATGCATTGCACTTCTTCTGAACCCCAGTGAAGGTGTGGAAGATGAGGTGCTCGTCTCCAAAGAGGAGGCAAGGACTCAGAATGGGATTATGGGCCGTGCTGCACCAGAAGGCTCAAGGTGGGGGCGTTGCCCATTATTCTGCATCAGAGGAGTGGGGGAGGAAACTTCTGTGTGTGGCGACCCAGGAACAGGTGAGGCATGGATTTCAGAGCTCAGTGGGGCGAGCAGGATGGTTCACGCCCCTCAGTGTTACACAGGGCTGTTCTCTGAGCCACACTGCCGCCGCCATCTTCATAAGTGTGGCTGTGTCTGCTTATAGAAAACCGCCACAGTTGGCTTTGTTGACTGTTAACCTCCCCTCGTAGAAGGAGGGAAGAGGACGGTCATGGGATCCTCACTGGGGTACTGAGGCATCCCTCCCACCCAGTTGTATGAAATTCTGTCCTAATTGCCCCTGCCTCAGGGAGGGGCTAGAAGTATAAAGTCTGGGAAGGACCAGGGAAAGGGGCTCTACCTATGTGGCCCTGGAGAGTCAACACCCATGCTGGGTCCAGACTTTCCTGAGTGATTCCATGAAGGCCACCCACTCTCCTGCTCATAACTCCTGTTGCTCTAGTAGACTCACTGGCTACCCAGTGTGAGTTTCAGTGGGATCGTACCTTGGCTAGTCATTGACATCTTTGGAGGAGGGGTGATATCTCCCCTAGAAGGGATTTTATTAATACCCAGCCTTTCACAGTATTTGCTAATTCACCACCCAGACTATTCACCTTACCCCATGTCTTCGACCACCTCTCTCCCTCCCTTCTGCCCCAAGGCCCTCCCCTCCTTTCTTCCCCCTCCCTCTCTTCCTCTCTAACTCCTCCCTCCCTCCCTTTCTTTCCTGTCTCCTTCCTCCCTCCCTTCCACTCCTCACATTGCATTTTCCGTCTTTTAACTGCTTTGAGACTTTATTTTGCTTAAAATAATTTTGTCCCTCTTGGTATCACTAGACGAACTGAACAGATGACTGAGTTGGAGGTTAAAGCCCAACGGAAGGTCTCGTGCTGGCTCCGTTCTGGCTCCACTCCGTTGAAGCCATCGCATGTTTAAGACTTAAACAATGTTGAACTGGAGACATAGATTCTCAGGAAGGAGTAAGGTCCTCATGGTCTCAGTCCTGCCCACCTCACAGCATAGCAGCAGCACTTTGAGAGCTACCCACATGTGCCTGGGCTGTGGTTATTAATGAGCGTAAACCTGCAGCCACTTCCTGTTCCTCTTCTTTGCTGTGTAGTCCCTCCCCTTGTGCTGTCTTCATCTCTTCCCAGTTTTCATCCTGCCCGTGCCCAGCTAGCTGTAATGAGAGCCATATATGCCAGGCAGGCGCCCCTCTAAGGGTGTTACATTTATTAACTCACAGCAACCCAAGTAGCCCTTCTACCATGGGGGAACTGAGGCACAGAGGACGAGTTTAGCGGGTCTCAGGGACACGGCTGGGAAGCTGGGTGGGTAGTGCATGCTTTGCACACTGGAGAAGCACTGCAGAGGCTGACACAGGGTCAGTATACGGAGGGGGCAATGGTCCTTTCTGTCCAGTGTCCTCACAGAGTGTTGCTCCAAGAAGCAATGTGAATGGCCGCGAAGGTGCTTTGTAAGTAAAAAGGTCAGAGATTATTGTTATAATTAAATATTTTTTAAAGACAATGAAAATAGGAACATGTAGAATACAGCTAAAGCACCATCTATGAAAATCCCCGCCATCCGTTCTTTGGCAGTTTTGTAAGTACCCTGTGGAAGGCACAGACCTCAAGTTGTGGTTTTTGATGCCCCTGCTAAACTTGCAGCTTAATGAGATTTTAACAACTTTGCCCAACCTTGGTTTCTCTCTCTCCTACCCATGTGCGTGTTTGTGTATGCCGTGTGAATGCCTGCAGAAGTCAGAAGAGGGTGTCAGATTTCCAGGTCTAGAGTTGTGGATGGTTATGTGGTGCTCAGAACTGAACCCATGTCCTTTGCAAGAACAACAAGTGTTCTCAAACACTGAGCTATCTCTCCAGCCCTTTATTTTAAATTTTAAAATTGTGGTAAAATACGCATAGCGTACGTAGGTGGCTGGGCGACAGTTCAGTCAGGACCTGAGCTGCTGCCTCTGGCGTCTGTTCTCTGCTCCTCCCTATTGTGGGTCCACCCTTGTCCCCATGTCCATCCAATTCTGATGGAATGGAATTGATTTCATCTTTATGTGACCCTCTTTTTGTTTGGGATGTAAGGTTTGTTTATTTATTTATTTTTAAGATTTATTTATTTAATATATGTGAGTACACTGTAGCTGTCTTCAGACACACCAGAAGAGGGCATCGGATCCCATTACAGATGGTTGTGAGCCACCATGTGGGTGCTGGGAATTGAACACGAGACCTCCGGAAGAGCAGTCTGTGCTCTTAACTGCTGAGCCATCTCTGCAGCCCCAGATTTATGGTTTTAAGACATACTGTTTTTCCCCATTCCTAATTCTAGAAATATTCTCCTGGGTTTCCTGGTGTCCCTTTGCACTTTAGTCTTTCCCAGGTAGGACAGAATCCATCCTTAGTGACCTGAGGAGCAGACCAGTTTTCTTTTCCACCTACATATTCTCTCCTGATGCTGCCCGCAAAGTTAAGGCTCTTGGAATACATCTTCTATTATGTATCAAGTGTCTAGGTGTACACCTATGTATGTGCCTCAGATAAATATTTTTACATCAACTTTCCCAAGGCCTCTCAGTCCCTAGACAGTTTATCTGAGATTACATAACTTGTAAGATTAACACATCTCCCTCTTGAGCCCCAGGATGCAGAGCAAACAGCAGCCTTGGAGTTAGACAGGCTAAGCCTGCCATTTGACTTTGGGTAAGATAAGTCTCCTGGCCAGTGAATTTAAAGAACCTTTGAGAACAGGGGAGTTGCCTCAGCAGGCGAAAGGACGAGGTTCATTTTCTTTATGTCTCCACCAACACTTAACAGAGGCTTGCACTGGCATTCTGAGCCAAGTTTGGATCAGCACATAGTGTTTGTGGCTTAGCTCATTCTGGTAGAGCAGGAGCTATGATCCAGGCTTCTCCGTCACAAGGAACATTTCCTCGTGCAAAATACCAAATTCTCTGGAAAGAGCTCCTGGCATCCTTCCAAGTCCCAGAACCACCTCTGGGTCATATGCAGATATTTATTTACTTTAAAACATTTAAAAAAATTTTTAATTTTATTTTTATAGATGTTTTGCCTGCAGGCATTTATGCAGTATGTGTGTGTGTGTCGTGCCAGTTTGAAAGAAGGCATCTACTACACTGACACTGGAATTTCAGATGATTGTGAGCCTCCACGTGGGTCCTGGGAGTAGAACCAGGTTCTCTGGAAGAGTGACCAGTTCTCTTAACTATAAGTCATCTTCCCAGCCCCAGCTGCAGACATTTAAGAAGAATTTAGCATCTAATTTATTGAAGGGTGGGATGCAGTTTGAGCCCAGCAAGGAGAGGAACTTGAGTTCATCATGTCTACATCTCTGGCCTGTTGCTATGGCACCGGAAACAGGTCACATGGGAAATAGATCAGGAACCATGAGAGTTGAATATGTTCACCTACCACTGGTCTCCCAGCCAGACAACAATGATAAGCTTCTTTGGTCATCAACCTGGCATATCTGTGGGGGCATTGAGCTAACCTGTGCAACATGGGGAGAGGGGTTGTTTCCTGTTGATGTGGAAGTCTGTTTGAACCTTGGCTATCCTCAAACTGTCCTTGCTGATAAAGGAAAGGCATCAGTGATGTATCAGTAACAAGAAACCATGTGTCAGCCAGGACACATGTCAGCCATCCAACACAACAGACCCTGAATGAGACAGGGAAGGCTGATCACCAGAGAAGCGTATGTATATGCATGTAATTTAGTATGCAGTAATCTTAGGTCCATGGAAGGAACTTATTTAGGTAACAGATACTGGAGATGGTTTCTTTACCTCTTCTGATTCATTTCTGAAGGCTCAATGCATTTGTAGTTTAAAAGAGTAAATGTACCAAATAGACTGGAGTTGCTCACATTTTTGACATATGTAGATGGGGCTAGAGAGAAAAAAAACACAGCTTGTGACACTATGATTTTTTTAACTCGAAGGTAGAGCTGCAGAAGTCAGCAGCTTGCATGAATGGATCCTGCCCCCTGCTAGGCAGAACTTTTATACAGGAGCACATGAAACTCTGAGGAGGCGTGGATGGGTATGTGCAGACCCTTGGATGTGTGTCTGCACCCTCTCAAGACCAGCCGCATGCCTACACAAGCTGCATGGCTAGACACAAAGGGGACGAGGAGGTTAGAGTCAAAAGCAGGGGGCAGTGATTGTGGTGGTGCCGTGTTCTGGGTGACTGGTTGTAATTGGAACCCCTAGCAGCGTAGCTTCATTTCTTAAAGGGAAGAAGGTACTTGTCTCTCACATGGAGAAGAATGGGTATGGGATGACTGCATGAGGAAAGCTACATGGTAGTGCTGATGAGGAATTTATTTCAGTGAAGGCAGAGAGGCTATTGTGGTGAAGGAGGGACCCCAGGCAACATGGACTTGGGTGCCTGAGTTCCTAAGAGCCTTCAGGAAGCTACCTCTCTGCCCCCTACTTTGATGTTCTCAAAGCCAAGGATAATCTATGTTAAGCTGCGGCCTCCGTGTTTTATGCTCCGTCCGTTTAACCCACTCACTAGATTGCCAAAAAATTAATTCCAAATGCATTCCTAGATGCAGTCTTTTTTTTTCTCATGTGTATGTGCACATGGTGCGTGTGTGTGTGTGTATGTGTGTGTGTGTGTGTGTGTGTGTGTGTGTGAATGCGCATGTGTGTGTGTAAGCCGGGGGTCAACACTGCATGTGTTCCTGGATCACTCTCTACACTGTGTTGGGGTGGGGGTCTCTCATTTGCACCCATAGCTTACTGACTTGGAAAACCTAGCTAACCAGCCCCTAGGAGGCTTGCCTCTAGGAAGCCCCTATCTCTGCCCCCCAACCTCTGGGATTACAGGCAGTCTGTCATAGCTGCTTGGTATTTACACGTATGTTGGAGTTTTGAACTTGGGTCTTCATGCTTGCCTGACAAGCACTTGACCCTCCAGACCTTCTCACCCATCTACACAGACCTTTCTTGGTCTCAGTTCTTCTGTGTTTTGCCTTTGTCCATAAAGTCCAATACAGACTATTTTGTTTAAATTTGTAAACTCTACTCCCCTGTTCTGATTTTTGTCTTCCATCCCGATGCTGTATGACCCTCTCTATACTGTAAACCACCTGCTCCTTGTCTGAGGGAGTCTCCTGATGCCCACTGCCCAGAAGCTGCGGTTCTGCCTTTAACTTAAGATCAAGTTCAGTGACTTGCTTCATTTGAAACTGCTTCTGATGGTCCCAGTGGATCTTTGAATTCCTCTCATGATTTACATTTATCTTATGGTGTGGCTTCCCCATGCCCTTCCCTGTGTGAAGACTACTTCCTGTATTGTCTTCACATAAAATTGGGGAATCATCTGCTGCACTTTCTTTTTCTGATTATTACATCTTACTGAGGGAATAGTATGAGTGAGTTCTGAGTCCTGGAAGTCATGCAGCTGCTTCTTCTGGGAAATTATGGGGGTTAGCATCTCTGGAGTACTGAGGATGAACCTTGCCTTGGGAAAACCATGTTTGTGCTCCTGGTTCACTCCCCTGACAGGTGAGTTTTCTTTTGTGTTTTTTTTATTTTTTAAAGTAGCACATATTTTAAAAGTGTAAAGTAGTCAACTTAATGAATGACTACAAAGAGAATAGCAAGTAGCTAGCAGTCATGTCAGTAATATGCGTGGTTTTGCATGAGTCCTGCTGTTCACACCTACTTAACAAACTACCTTTCCTTTTTCAACACCTGCTTCAGAGGTGTGGGCTCAGGGGGTTGGTCAGTTACTTCAAGGATAAATGATGAGAAGATGAGGTCAGTCCAGTGTGAACAGGGAGAAGGGTCATAACCGTCACAGGACAAAGGATTCAGACGCCATTCTCTGACTAAGGGTTTATCAGAAGTCCCTCCGTAGGTATAAGAACTGTATTTCGCATGTGAGATGTTACTTATTTTTAAAGGTTAAAGAGACTTCTCACTGGGTAAGAATGCTCTCTGTACAGCCATAGGGACCTGAGTGTGGATCCCAACACTTACATGACAAGTATGGTCTCAGGAGGGCCTGAACCCCAGCACTGTGGGGGCAGAGACAGAAGGATCTCTGGGGCTGACTCGTTCCAATCTAGTTGTAAACGGTGAGCTCCAGGCTAGGGAGAGACCCTGCCTCAAAGGAAAAGACAGAAACTGGCTGTCGGACACCCTCTTATCTTCTCTACACATGCATCCCCTAGGTACACATTGCACACATGCATAGACCACGTACACACATTTCCCCCTTCATGATATACATATATACACACCATACACACACATGCTCCACACACGTCACATGTTACATGATCATATACCACACACACCATATATATACACACATCATACATAAACATATACATATGCCCCCACATACATATAAACACCACACACACACACACACACACAGACACACACACACACAGAGGTCATACATCACATATATATGTCACATACAGACACATGTGCCACACACACACGTGCCATAGGACATATGCCATATACATACCTTCCACATACATGCACACACTGTACATATACATATGCCAAACACACATCTGTCACACACACATACATCACACATACAATCGCCATACTTACACAAGATGGTTTAAAATTTTAATTCATGTAAATTCATTGTACAAAGTGATGGCCATTCATCATGACATTTAAAAACATTTCTATTATGTAGTTTGCTTATCATCACCCCCCATTATCCTCTCTTGTCCCCTCTCTCGCCTCCCTCTAGTCCCTTCCTTCTCCCAAAGAGGACAAGATGTGATTCAGGAAGCATCTGTGGAGTGATAGATCCCAGTATATCAAAGTGTAAGCCAGGAGAGGCCCCCGCTTTGCAGAGCTGCATCCCAAACCAGAATTTCAGGAAGTTAGAGAAATAGTGACTGCTGACTTAATCCAGGCAGGCACCTGCCCCTTGAGATAGCACAGGGGACAAAGCTTGGAGTGCAAGCTTTGGAGCTTGAGCTCCCAGTGAAGTCAGACTCCTAAAGCTGAATCTGATTTTCAGGTTTTCTTGAAAGACCCCAGGCGAGAGAGCACCTAGAACACCTAGAAGATCTGGGTGCTCATAACCAGGATGATAACAGCATCCTGTGCCATCTTGTCGCTGTGACCAGTAACCTTCTCAATATTTACGTTTTATTTTTATCCCCACGATAGAGAGGCATTATTTGTGCACAGGCTATTAAAAACAGTTCAGAGGGAAACACTTGAGCTGCTTCCCTGTTTTCCATCTGCTGCATTTACACGTCCTTGTCCTCCTGTGCAGTTAACTGTTGCCTGTCAGGGCGGGTGGGATTTTCTGAGGACAGAGCAAACAAACAAACAAACAAACAAAAATCCTTTAGGGTGGGTTGGGAGCGCAATTGCTCTGAAAGACTTTGTCTTGGTTATTCGCTAATAAGTATCAAGCTGAGAGGCTGAGCATCGATTAGTGAGCGGTTGTAAGAGTTAACTTATTGAGTGAGACTATGTTTCTGTAAGTGTTGGCCTGCGCCTTGTCTCTCATTTAATCTTAAGTATGTAAATTCTCAGTTTATCTGGAATTACTCCTCAGAGGCTGATGTGTGAGTGTGGCAGATTATAACATTCCATCACCACCTCTGAGCCTCTTTACTTCTTACTCTTTTCATAGCAGATCAAAAAAAAAAAAATCTGAGTGTTTGCCACAAGAATATATTATTTTAAGAGACTTGGACTTAGGCATTGATTTCCTTTATGAGAAATAGAAAAGTCCCCTTCTGACCCAGAGGTCACATCATAATCTGCCGCTCTCTAGCAACCCCCACCCCCTGCAAGAAGATGAGAAAATTTTCTGAAAAGGAATTAATTTTTCAGCTAGAGTAATAGCAGTTACTCACCAGCTGGGCTGTAGGAGGGGAGGAAGCGTGGCCGGGGAGTGGGAGTGATTTGAGGTCAGGCAGTTGTCTATGGAGACCGGAATCAGAGAATGCGTAGAACCCATCTTATTGATGACTAGGATTAAGCCAGTCTCTTCTTTCTGACTTTCTTCCTCTGTCTCCCTGTCTTTTGTAAAGGGATTTCATTGTTTTCAAGTATTTCAGATATTTATGATGGGTGCTCTCTTCTCCAGTGTGGATTTAAATTAATACGCAGGATGTGACTCTCAGCTCCACCCATAGAACACGATCCTCTGTGCTTCAGAGTATGGGGTCTGATGTCCAATGTGACAGCCACCTAGAGCTATACTCCCAGGCCACACAAACACTTTGTTCCAGTAACATGCCTACAGACTCAGCATCTTTCCATGCCCCTCCCCCCCCCCAGACTTCACTATATCTAGAAGCTTCCCAAAGGAACCCTAAAGGGCTCAGCAGGGCTGTGAACTGCTAACTTGGACAGGCTCTGAGTTCACCTGGAGTTGTCATCATGTGGTACCTATGTTTCAGAGATGCAGTGTCTGCCCGTCTAGAGCCCATGTTTCAGTTATGCATAAATTATTTGGGTGGATCTCTAATCTCTACTAGTGTGGTACCCCCAGAGCATCCTGAATAACCCGTACCTATACTGTAAGGCCTACTTTACTGACAGAGAGAATGGGTTTAGAAAAAAAAAAATCTCAACTCAGGAAATGCACACACATGTGTGTAGTCCACATCCCCATGTGTACTGAAGTAGAAACGCTTCGTGAGGAAGCGCTGACGAGGTTCTGTAGGCCCCGTCCTACCGAACTCCTCCTCCCCAGAAGCTGAGCCTTCCACGTTAGTGAGCCATTTCTTGATCTTAAGTTTGTCAATCCAGTTGGTTATGTTTACAGATAACTCGATTCTTGAAGAGACGTGGTGTCAAGTACCCAGAATCTGTAGGACAGAGAGAGATCCTTCTGGACATAAGATTGTAGAGAAAACCGTGGCCAGGCTGGCTTTGTGGATGCAAGACCTGTGCAGTAGCCTGGAGCTCCATGCTTAAAACTGTCTACACTTTCTTAGAAAAGGCCACAGTAATTCCTAACTCATTATATGGGAATTAGCGCTTCTTTAAGTGGCTGTGCTTTAATACCCGAGACACCCTGCCCTCCCCTCCCCCCTTCCCTCCCCACCTCCTTTCCGTCCTCTCCTCTCTCTGACTGAAACCTTCCACTTGCTCCTTAAACATTCTGTTATCGAGTGCGCAAAATCTCTTGAAATTCTTCATAGTAATTTAAAACCTTTTAAAACTAAAAACTTAAAGATAATAGATAAAATACTGGGTCTCGTGCGTTTGATGCAGTCCAGTGCTTCGCTCACATCAAAATCCCTTATCTCTTTATAGTATTTTTTGAAGATTTATTTATTTATTTTATTTATATGAGTACACTGTAGCTGTCTTCAGACACACCAGAAGAGGGCATCAGATCCCATGACAGATGGCTGTGAGCTACTATGTGGCTGCTGGGAATTGAACTCAGGACCTCTGGAAGAGCAGTCACTGCTCATAACCACTGAGCCATCTCTCTAGTCCCTTTTACAGTATTTTTCAAAAAGATTTCTTTATTTATTATGTGTAAGTACACTGTAGCTGTCTTCAGACACCCCAGAAGAGGGCATCAGATCTCATTACAGATGGTTGCGAACCATCATGTGGTTGCTGGGATTTGAACTTACGGCCTTTGGAAGAGCAGTTGGTGCTCTTAACCACTGAGCCATCTCTCCAGCCCTACAGTATTTTTAATCAAGGGTAAGCACTGGACCTGAGAGTGGCCTCTAACTATAAGTTGTCCATCACGCCCTGGAGTCACCACTGCAGGCACCAAGAGGACTCAGAGGCTCAAGACATTCATGCCTTCATGGCAGGAAATAGGTGAGTAGCCAGGGATGAGGGGCTTGGGCAAACACTCATTATTTCCTCAGGCAGTTAGAAGGACAGTTTGGTGCCATGTGTGTTTTGTGATGACATTGGTGTGGGCCACTTGGGCATGCTGCATGCTGACTCTCTCCAGGACCAGGCTCACCACAGGCAGCTTTGTAGTAAGCATCCTGGGGTGCACAGGTGGGGAGGGTAATAGTTGCCTGCAAGTGCAGTGATGGGTCTCCCCGAGGCATGTGATCGGACCGTGTCAGGAGACTTAGCTCAAGCTGAGGCTGAATGATAAGGGGGTCACCAAGTCAGGAAGAAGAATTAAAGTGTTGTATACGACAAGACCGACATGCAAAAGCCACAGGGTCCAAGAGAGAAAAGCTGAGCCTTAGGAAGCGAAACATGGTTGGAAATTCCAGGCACTGGGGTGTGGGATATAAAGATGTTGGAGAGGTCAGTCGGAGTTAGGCACTCTTAAGTGACTAAAAGTGACCAGAGTGACCATGTTACTGATGGAAGGCCTTGTACATTTCTATGATTTCAACCCCAACAATAGCTTTGACTGTTCTCTTGTTACCTCCCATTTACAAAGGAAGAAAACAGAGACATGGGATGCGTTTGCTGTGTTGACTGATGAGTTATAGACGCAGGAGTCAGGCTGCAGAGATGGCTCAGTGGGGAGTGCGGATGCTGAGCAAGTCTGGAGACTAGTTCAGATGGCAGCATCCACATACAAAGCTGAGCATGGTCTTGTGTGTTCCTGAACCCAGAGATGTAGGGGTGGAGGTAGGAGGGTCACTGGGGTCTGCTGGTTGCCAGTCTAGCTGAACAATACACAAAGCTCCAGGCCCAGGGAGAGATATTGCCTCAGAGGAATCGGAGGATGAGATAGTGACTCAGAAGGGAATATTGACTCCCTCTTCTGGCCTCTCTGCATAAGTATGCGCACACGTGCGTGCACACACACACACGCACACACACACATACACACGTACACACACAATTTTAAGTTTTAATCCTTAAAATATTTTATATGTATATCAATTATAGTCTAGCTTTTAAACCGTGTCATTTTATACAGATAAAACAGTCACCACAACACACATTTTAAAAAAGAAATAAGATTCAAATGCATATGTGTCTCTTCACATGGACCAGGTTCTATACCACTGTGCTGTGTAATTAAGACTGAACAACTCACACTAGAGAGGGAAGGAAGGACTGTTGATATATCAGGCCATATGAAGGAAAGCCAACTCTGGATGCTTCCCTGGGTATAGCACTATGTGAGCACTATGGCTCAGTGGCTCTGGGCATGGCTCGTCATGACTGCAGCTTTATTGTCATTCGTTCTCTGGCTTAACTTTTGGAGTCTGAAAGAAGACACGGGCAAACCATCCAACTTGGTCAATTTAACTTGTGATGAGAGGCTTTTAGTAAAGTTCCCTGGGGCAGGCAGAGCATGGAAATGAAGTTCTGTTTGTGGGTTGCAGTTTGGTCTCATTATAGGCAATTATCACAGTGTAGATCAGTATACATAGATATGAAATTATTTACAAATAGCAATTTGCATTGTGGAATTAAAAAAATAGGTCTTTATAAAGCCTCACAATATTTAATCACACACTTGAGTGTACGCGTGCACATACATACGCACACGCTCATGCACACACACGTATACACACGCATTCACGTGCACACAATCATCTCTCTCTTCAGTCTCACCTTCCTATACAAAGCTTCTTACACAGGTCTTGCCTCCTGGCATTTCCTTTCCAGTCTGCCCTGAAGAGTTTCCATCCTCTTGCTCAGTCTTTTCCACCTAGAGCACCCTCTGTGGGTCCTGAGTATCTGACTGAGTATCCTCTGTGGGTCCTGAGTACCTGACAGAGCATCCTCTGTGGGTCCTGAGTACCTGACAGAGCATCCTCTGTGGGTCCTATGTACCCAGAACTGCCCCCTTTTGTCCCTACAAGGAAGCACTTGGATCATGAGGACTAGACTTGGGAGTCTGACATAACTGGGTCAAAATCTCAGGAACCTTTGACCCCAAGGTTGGTCTTAGTGTCTTAACATAAGAATGACAAGCCAACATCAACCTTAAGGTCCACTAGGGAGCACACAGAGTGAATTCTTTGGCAGTGTGGCCATTCCTTTGTTTGTGGCAGACACCTTCTGCTGCAGGTGGCTGCAACCCTGCACATGCTGTCTGTTCTTAGACATACATGTGTATGCTGAGGTTTAATTTGGAGGTCAGGCACAGGATGGGTAAAGAACCACTCATAATAAAATAGAACCATTACCTTGTTCTCTGCCTTCTTCTGGTGGTAAGAGATCACTGTTCACAGGAGGAGCTGATGTGTGAATGCTGTGAGCATCACACCACAGCTGAGACTCTATGCAGGCTTACTTGAAGCAAGTTCTATTTATCCAGTAACCAAGATGGCTGCTAAGTGTTTGACAGGCAGGTGGCAGGTATGGTGTGCATACACTAGGAAACAGCAGTGTGTCTCCTGGGTAGGAGGGAGTGGGGGAGCATGAGTCCTTGCTATACTAGTCAGGGTGACAAGTAATTTACTATGATTATTTATTTCTAGAGTTTCCATTTAATAGTTTTGGACCAGAGATGAAGCTTTAGTTACTTTATTCTTGTTGAGACAAAATTAAGGAAAGATTTATTTTGGTTCACAGTGGGAGTGGGGTGGGGAGGCAATGATAGTTTGTCATGATGGGGAACGCATGGCAGTAGGCAGCTCCACAGCAGTGGGAACCTCTGGAGGGGACTCTTCACCTCATATCTCAGTGGAGCAGGAAGTAGAGAGGAGACAGGAAGTAGCCTGTCCTCAATGATTCAGTTCCTCCAGAAGATTCCACCATTTTTCAAATCAGCACCATCAACTGGGGACCAAGTACCCAAGTACGTAGGCAGGGGAGAGGTGCCTCACATTCAAACCATGACAGACAATCTCCTCTACCTGACATGACAGAAAGCAAAATGGTGGAAAGAGAGACAGAGACAGAGAGAGAGGGCTATTTATTACTGTGGTTTCTTGTAACCAGTTTGAGACCTCAGCCCCAGTAGCTTGTCTGTATCACATTCCTTTCAGGACTGACTGTCTCTCTCATGGGCTCCTGCTCCCCCTCTCACTGTCTGTCTTTGCAACACACAGAAGCCCTGTGGTAATGCCTATCTATGTCAATGGCTTGCTCTTCTGACGGGTGTGTTAAGAGTCTCCCTAGTCTGGCTCCTTGGGGGCTGAAGCCAAGTCAAGAAACTCTTTGAAATAGTTTCACAGAATCAACTGAAGGCCAACATGGCATTCATTAGTCACCAGAATGGAATTCTACCATGAATATTAGTGAAAAAATAAAGGCAAATGTGGTATAGATAACTCCTCATTGAAGCTGTCTTCACAGTTGATTCTATTTGTGGCAAATTGCCATTTAAAACTAACCACCACAGCCCCCCTGTCTACAACAGGCGATAGAAACCCAGTCAAACTCCAGGCTCTTGAGCTGGGAAGTGACCTTAGGATGCTCTTGGCCCACTTTTGCTAGATGACAGTTGGTGTAGAGGATGAACAAGCCCATGCGGTGGAGACTATGTTTCTCAGGCACCAGGACTGTACCTTGCATGTTGTTGTTTTAAATGAATGAATGACCAAGGAACTCACTTGCCCACACCATGTGAATTCCCCTGTGACTCTGATTAAAGCCAATGGTTTTAATCAAGGCAGACTATCTTCTTTAAACACAAGGATTAGCCTCTATGAAAAGAGAAACATAAACTGGACTCTAATTAGAGAATTTACTAATTATTCTTCCCCACTGAGGACATTAGCTGGGGTTTAGTCTTTAGCTATGACAGCCATATGACTTTCTCTTTATCTCCAGAAAGGGAGACACGGATGGAGAGATTCATTTCAATACCCTGATTCTTTCCCTTCCCTTTCACCCTCAAAAAGGATAGTGTTGCAGCAGGAAGATCACAGACTCAGCCCCGAACAGCGGACCCAGGCAGGTAGCGCTCAGCCGCCTCTCCATCCCGGAGCCCCAACTGCTGAGGCAAAGATAAATCGGCAGGAAGATTTCTTTGGAATGATGTGAATTTAATGAATCATGAAAAATATCCCCAGCTGTTCTTAAATTTAAGGGAGACAGGGTGATAACAAAGGATAGTTTCTCTTCCCTTAGATGTAGGTTGGAGCGGAAAGAGCTGAGGTTAAAAAAAAAAAAAACAACAAAAACCCCTGAGGCCACGAGCTTGCTTTTTTTTTCCCATCTCTCCTATTGTTAAGTGGGGAAACTCTGTCTGCAGTCGGCATCCACTGAAGGACTTGATGGAGGGCATTTGTCATTACCAGACTTGAAGATCACCCAGGCGAGTGGAGCGTTTAGGAAGTGACAGGCTCCTGACCCCACCCGCCACCCTACCCTGCATTCCACAGCTCTGGGGGCAAGTGTTCTTCCTGGTCTGACAGACACCCAGTGAGTGTTTCTTCCCTCCACCCATTTGCTTCAGCCTTCACAGCCCAGGGAAGAAATCGGTATGAACGTGTCCATTTGTGAGGTGTCCTGGGTCTGCCCTCAACTGTGGTATTAGAAACTGGGCCATGTGGGGTTGCCTAAGCTTCAGAAATTCCCTGCCCAAATCACGCAAGCCTCATCTGCAGAGACCTGAGGAGAGGTGAAGGGATACCTGCCTCTCCTCTTTTTATCCCTTTGGTCTGGGTCTTTGTTGACTAGATGATCCTCACTGCCTCCCCAGCCACCTTCAGATGTCGAAGAAGCTCCTGGCTGAGTGTTCAGACCCAAGGCAGGCTGATAGTTGTAAAGGTCATGAGAAAATACCTGCCCTTGTCCCTGTTCCCTTCTGCTCCCCCTGTCCCTCTGGTCCCCTGCTCCTGCCTCCCCCAGTCTTCCCTGCTCCCTCCCACTCCCCTGGAGACGATACCTGTCTTTGGATATTCCCTCTTTTCCTGAAGGTTTTTAAGGCAAGTATAATGGGCCTGCTAAGCAAAGCATGGCCACGGGAGCAGGTCATGGCCACGGGAGCAGGTCATGGCCACAGGAGCAGGTCATGGCCACAGGAGCAGGTCATGGCCACGGGAGCAGGTCATGGCCACGGGAGCAGGTCATGGCCACAGGAGCAGGTCATGGCCACAGGAGCAGGTCATGGCCACAGGAGCAGGTCATGGCCACAGGAGCAGGTCATGGCCACGGGAGCAGGTCATGGCCACAGGAGCAGGTCATGGCCACGGGAGCAGGTCATGGCCACGGGAGCAGGTCATGGCCACGGGAGCAGGTCATGGCCACAGAAGCAAAGCA
>CM052711.1:4793792-4936482 GCA_028551405.1 Uromys caudimaculatus | reverse complement strand
GTCATGGCCATGGGAGCAGGTCATGGCCATGGGAGCAGGTCATGGCCACAGGAGCAGGTCATGGCCATGGGAGCAGGTCATGGCCACAGGAACAGGTCTTGACCACAGGAGCAGGTCATGGCCACGGGAGCAGGACATGGCCATAGGAGCAGGTCATGGCCACAGGAGCAGGTCATGGCCACAGGAGAAAGGCATGGCCACAGGAGAAAGGCATGGCCACGGGAGCAAGTTTAGGCCACAGGAGCAGGTCATGGCCACAGGAGCAGGAACAGGTCATGGCCACAGGAGCAGGAGCAGGTCATGGCCATGGGAGCAGGTCATGGCCACAGGATCAGGAACAGGTCATGGCCACAGGAGCAGGAGCAGGTCATGGCTGGTTACAGCACCCAGGTAAGTTGGGAAGTAGAGATGAATGCTGGCAATCAGCCTTTCTCCTCCTTAGTCAGTCCTGCACCCCCACATGGGATGGCACCGCCCACTCCCAGGGTAAGTGTCCCCTCCTTATTTAGACCTCTGTCGAAATAGGCCCAGAAGATTTTCTTTTAGGTGATTCTTAACCCAGTCAAGTTGTCAGTGCTGATAAATGCACCCAGAAATGCTCAGATGACAAGGGCAAAGTCCAAATTTACTTTAGCATCCTAATGGCCCTGCGTGTGTTCCTCCTTCAGGGGGACAACGGAATCGTAATATAACTGTAGGAAAGGAACTTTGTTCAGAAAAGTCGTCGAGATTTGCGGGTGGAGGTTGAGATGTAGGTGAACAACCAAAGAAAACTGACGACTCGTCGTATAGGAGAAGTGCAGCAAATGCTTTGGTGTGAAGAAGAGGAGAGATGAGGGAAGAAACTGGGGAACACAAGGAAGAGCTATATGAATAGAAATGCCTAAGAGCCTTTGATACCATTGGAGACACAAACCCTCCCAACTTGGCCAGCCTCCAGTGATGGCCTCCGCGAGCGGGGGTGGAGGTAGGGACAGAAATCAAAGAAAAGCCACAGGTCTGAGACTTAGCAGATGAAGAGTCCAAGGCAGGGAAGCAAAGTGAAAAGCAGGGAAGGGTAAAGACTGAGACCTGGGCAGCACTGGCCATGGGGCATGCACACACCCCCGGGGATTTGCAGCCATCTTGAGGGCGGCAGCCTGTTTCCCACTGGACATGGCAAAATCAGCTTGAGCTAACTGAATCAAAATCTCATGTGACAGTGCAAACTGCAGCTGACATCTGGGCTGTGCTCAGCCGATCAAATGGTTCTTTTAGGCATCTGCTTTGTAACTTCTGCACTGCGCTCTTGACCCGACTTGCTACAAAGTATAGTCTTGAAAATGGACGTCTACTTAACGCCCCATGCCCACATTTTTTTTTGGAGGTACTGGAGAAGCAAAGCCAACACAGGTCAGGCCAAGGAAGACCACAATCACGTGGCACGAGTAATAAGATGAATCGGTGATCAGCTCACAGTAATTAAGTTTGATGGTGGAGTTAGCAGAAAGCTTTTCCTGTGAGCATGTGCACAGAGCTGCATCTGAGAGTTCTGTTGCCCAAATCTTAAAGTGCACTCAGACCTCACAGGGATCTCTCCATGCAAGTGTGATTTTTTTGGTATGGCTGGCAGCTGCAGGCTGAGTGGAGGACCACAGTTCAGTCTTCAGTATTACAGTAAATGAAATACTGAATGCAGGGTTAGCTAACTTTAAAATGCAGTTACAACTGCCCAGAGACAGAATGGAGGAGAGCCAGCCATTGTTCTAGAACATTCAAGCACTCATTTCAGCGAGGTAGGTTGCTTCAGTGTCTAAGGGCTGCAAGCACCTGGTGCCCTCACAAAGCCTAAGTTTCAAGAGTAGAAGTCCCTGTCTTAGCATCTGCTCCTTCACTGTTTTTTATTCTGATAAATTTCATAACACAGGAGTTGCTAGCTCCTAAGGTACGTAGGCAGACATGTGTGTCCACGTGTAACATGCGCATGTGTGTCTACATAATGTAGGCATCCTTTTGCTAACTAGAAACACATCCTTCCATTAATATCATTTCCTTAACCACTTTCTTTAACTTAATGCATTTTAACCCTAATTTACTCTGCAGCATCACAGACGATAATATGATACAACTTAGCTTCTCAACACATTGCTCACCCTGGGTAATGGACACACTCTTTGCTGCTCACCTACTGTAACTCGTTATGATATACAAATTTATTTGTCATTTGCTTCAGGGGGCAGTCTGCTGGTGGCGGAGGTAGTGACAGGAAGTGGGACACTGAGCCAGGTTTTAGACTTGGGTTTTGTTGTGCTCTCCCAGTGAAAGAATAGACGGATGCCATCATTTCCCAGGGTGCTCTGGCTGTTGAGTGACAGCTCACATTAGAGATTCTGGTCTTCTGCTTCTGCTCTGGCCCTTTCCCATGTGTATGTACTTATTTCTCTCCTGGTCATCCTTTTCTTTTCTGTTTTACATATTTCTAGCCTTTCATCTCAGTGGTTTTTTTTTTTCGGTTTCGGCATGAACAGCATTGCACAGCCAAACAGTTAAACATAGTCCCAATCTGTTTTAATCCTTTTCCTCTCCCAGTTTGGTAATTCCTGGCTGGATTGTCCAGTTTGCTTGTCTCCCCAGGACTTTGTCATGCACAGTTCTAAAGAGCCTAGGATGGAAACTCTAAGTACATGAACCTCCGGGAGAGGCTTGATATCAGAGGTTCGGGTGCAAGTCAGCCTCCAGGGCTCCCCCTTTCTTGACTTCCAATAATTAGCAACCACAGACAAGGAAGCAAAATGAGGTCCAGGAAAGGCTTTCTAGCTTGATTGATGGTAGAGGTGGATTGGAGAAGGCAGCAGGAAGTATGTACTCTGAAAAACAGGAAGGTTTCAGGGAGAGCCAAGAGACACTGGAGACGACACAGCAATGTCCCTCACCCTGCTTCCTGAACCTGGGGTGAGTGGGGGTGGGAAGGGATGCAAGAAGCCCTGTGTTCTCTCTTCCTCATCCCATGTCTCTAGAGCAGTGGCTCTCAACTGTGGGGATATCCTGCATATCAGATAGTTACATTACAATTCACAACAGTAGCAAACTACAGTTATGAAGTAGCAGCAGTTACAAAGTAGAAATAATGTTCTGGTCCCGGGGTCACTACAACATGAGAAACTGTGTTAAAGTGTTGCAGCATTAGGAAGCTGAGAACCATTGCTCCATAGGAAGGTGTCAGGTTGCTGTGTGTTCTGCAGTACCTTCACATCTGCGGAATGAATAAGACAAGCCTGAGGGCAATATTGCATTTATACACAGATAAGGACCCTCCCCCAGACCTTGTGCTCTGGCTATGACCTTCCTAATGAGGATGACAGTTAGCAGCTCCCCACTTGAAGGTCCTGAGCCTGTGCAGAGGCTATGTGAGTTGGTAAATGTGCTCCTTGCCTTGAGGTTGAATCTTGATACTAGTGTGTAGGTCTTCAGGAATGAGGTTAGCCAAGGGTGCAAGCATGTTGAGTCTCAGAGAGAGCTTGGCATGTGACGTCAATGTTGCAGCGTTGGAAGGAGAGATAGAAGAAGGAAGGGGAAGGGAAAAGCGAGCTGATAGCTCTCTCATAACTCCCGTGTCCTACCTAGTGCAGAACTCAGGAGTACGAGACCTCTATGATAGACCATTTCAGAGTTGTCATTAAGGACAAACATCAGAGCAAAGGAATCGAACACTGCGTTTGTTAGCATTGTTTACATCTTTCAAATACTCAGATAGCTGGTTCACTGTCCCCTGTGTGCATTCTGACAGCAGGCCCCACATAGGTTATACCGACAGTCCTAGGTCACCAAAGCCCTTGCCTCAGCTCTGCATGAGAGATGAGCTTTGCTGAATGCTATTCCAACCACAAACATAAGGGAGCAGAAATTCAAACTATTTTGTTATTCTGAAAGCTTTTGTGGTTCAAGAAGGCAGGACAGATGCATAGTAGAGCAGTGCCTCGTGGGATGGGAACATCAGAGAGACTTGGAGTCTGGTGGTGACTCTGTGGATGGGCTGGCATCTCTGCAAGGCGCTCTCCCTTCCTTATCTGGAGATGAGATTGATTCTGCTGTGGTGCTGGCTGCAGCTCCCACACAACTCTCTCCTTGTGGCCCGGGTTTCTTCTGAGGCCTGGGTATGAGGACGATCAGAACAAGGAGCTGCCCTGCACCTTATAACCCAGCCTTGGAAGTCCCAGCAGCTCCTCTGCCGCGGTGGTGAAGGCCAGATTAGAGTAAAAACCAAACTAATCAGAACCGGCTCCTCAGGTTCTTTGTTCCCAGCACCACCAGCACTAGCACCATAGCCATTACCACCATCACCATCAACACATACATCACCATCACCACCACCACCATGGTCGTTACCACCATCACCATAACTGCCACAACCACCATCACCACCACTATCACTACTATACTGCCCCCTCTGCTGTCACCATCACTGCCCCACCCCCACCTCTGTCACCTCTAAGGAACCTGTGGAGATGGGTTGATCATTGTTGGGAGGAGAGAACAGAATTATGTGGTACTCTGGATGCCTCACTGTGTGTTCTACCCTCCTGTTCGATGCTGTCGGCCCTGTCACAGTATTAGATGGACTGCCACACCCTTTTTAGGTTCCCTTTGCCTTAGTTAATACATCCCTAAAGCACGAAAGGGGGATGCTGCATTCATGCTTAAGTGAAGCTGCAAGCAATTTATGGTAGGTCTATGTTTAAACTTAGTTTGTGGCTCGTATTAGTAAACTATGAATTAGCTATTTGGTGACATTATCAAGTATGGGCCTTATTTATTTATTTATTTATTTATTTATTTATTTATTTATTTATTTATTTATTTATTTTTAAACACAATCTCATGTAGCCTTGGCTGGCTTTGAACTTAGAAAGTAGCTAGGGATAACCTTGAACTTCTGATCCTCTTGCCTCTACTTCCTGCTGGGATAGCAGGCAGTTGCCTAGTTCATGTGGCAGTGGGCATGGAGCCCAGACATTCCTGTGTACCAGACAAGCACTGTAACAACTGATCCACGTTTCCAGTGCTAGGCCATAAATTCCAAGGGCTTACTTAAATCAGTGCTGATGACTGTGTCCTAGTCATTGCTTCTGTTTGCCGTTTGCTAATGATTCCAGAGAAGATTTAGTTGGTGATGATTTCAGCGTTCTTTACACACACACACACACACACACACACACACACACACACACACACACACACACACACAGTAAACGTAATCACAGAACTTCTATTTACCGATCTGGATACTTTAGATGTTTTAAAAATCAGAGTTAAAGAGTGTTGTCTCACAGAATTAGCAAACCCAACTCATACGAGGAATGTTTAATGAAGCAACAAATTGTATAACTAGCCAGAGCCTCTGTAGACCGTGGCTACTGGCTACTAAGCCCACCCATGGCAGGAACTTCACTTGGCAAGAGAACAGTCTCCCCTTATCTATACTTCTGTTTTCTACAATATCAGATACATGTGGTCAAAAGCAATTCAAAACCACTGAGTGAAAAATTCCAGACGCAGATGATTCATGTTTTGGATTCAGCATTGCTCTGAGTCAGGAGATGAAGTCTCTTGTGCTTCTCTGTTGGCCAAGACATGAACCAGCCTCTGCCCAGTGTTTCCTCACAGTATGTACTACCCTCCTATTCAATGCTAGGTAGCCTTGTCTTAGTACTTAGATGGGCTGCCATGATGCTATAGCGCCCCCCTCAGGTTACCATGGGCACAGAAATAGGGCTCCTGGGAGTCCACAAGTGCTTATAGATGAAGCTTTAGTATGCTTCAAAAGCTGAGGATTTCTGATGATGATGATGATGATGATGATGATGATGAGGAGGAGGAGGAGGAGGAGGAGGAGGAGGAGGAGGAGGAAGAGGAGAGGAGGAAGAAGAGGAAGAAGAGGAAGAAGAGGAAGAAGAGGAAGAGGAAGAGGAAGAGGAAGAAGAGGAGGAGGAGGAGGAGGAGGAGGAGGAAGGGGAAGAGGAAGGGGAAGGGGAAGAAGGAGGAGGAGGAGACCCACATGTGAGGATTCCTAAGAGCTGCAGTATGAGTGAATCTTCCAGAAGGAAAAATCATTAAAAAGAAAATATAAATTAGTGTGAGTTTTCTAACACACTGCGAGAGACAAGCACAGAGCTTAGAGGGCTTGAGATTTATCCTGAAGGAGTCTATGTGTCCTCTTAACTGGCAGCATTTAGTGCTTGAAAATTAAGTAATTTTTCTAAAAGATTCTTCTATAATTCTAACCATGAATTCACTTCTGTAGTTTGTTTAATTTCATTTTGGGTTAATGTTCAAATCGCTAGTCTACCTTTGAGGACACATGGGTGGTATAGCCATACCAATCAATATCCTGGGTGCTGAACCAAACTGGCCCAATGATGGCAGGCCTTGGGGGCCAAGAGTAGCTGAACACTAGTCCTCCTTTTCAGTCAATGCTGTTTGCTCCGAGGCTCCAGAAGCACCTTAGGGTGTCAAGAATGCCAGCCAGTTCTGGTTTATGTAACCATCCTTGTTTTGTTTCCAGATGGGAGGTAAGGTCAAAGGTTAGCTTTCATAGAGGTCCACTATCTAGACTGTCTGGGGCCTTTCCAAGGAGGCAGAGTCCAACTGACGTTGGATGTTGACCTCTAGTGTCAATGGACAAGGGGTCAGTGATGAAATCTTTCCCTCAGGTTTTCTAGGCAAAAATGGAAGCTTATCTGTGTAGAGCCATAACTAGACTTTGTTATTCAAGGAGACCTCTGAACCGAGTGGTCTGGGTTCACCATGGACTGACTGTGTGACAGGTAAATGGGCCTCTGTTTCCTTGAGTCTAAAAGGAGACAAGAGTTGTACTCGGCACACAGACTCTCCTAAAGCATTCTCTGTGTGTATGGTATATCTGTAGGCAGTGTTCCTCGATGCACGTGTCTACACATGTGTGCATGTCGAGAGACCAGAGAGTGATGTTGAGTCTTTCTCTCTTAGGCTCCATCTTGACACACGGCTTCTCACTGAAACTGCTTCAGCTGACCTGGCTGGCCAGTAAGCCTCAGGGATCCCTGTCTCCCCCTGCCCAGTGCTGGCATTGCAGGTACACGCCACTGTGCTCAGCTTTTGATCTAGGGGGCTGGGGTCTGAACTCAGATCCTGGTGCTTGCATAGCAAGCACTTCACCCCTTGACCTATCTCCCAGTCTACCCCATGGGAGTCTCAGGCAGTAAAAGGAGTCATGGAAGCCAAGAGCTTAGAGATGTACGCTGCTGATAGCTGCCCCAGGAGTTGCTATTGTTTTTCTGTCCTTGATACCAACTGCAGCCACTCAAGAGGAATGACTGTGTGGTGGGCACCCTGTTAGGCATAATTTTATCTTCATAGAAACTCTCTGTGCTACCGATTTTCTGTCCCCAGGCACAGATGAAGAAAGTGAGGCATGGGGACAGTCTGCCATCTGCTCAAGGTTACATATTAATGGGTAATGGGCATGGAGATCTAACTCAGGGCTGGCTGGCACAAATGCTTTTGCTTTTCGCTACAAGGTACCCTGAGCAAACAAAAAAACAGAACAAGAAATACCCTCATCCTAGGCATGTTCTGGGCCTTCTGGGAAGGAGCTCTTTCAACAGCCAACAAGACAGAGTTGTCGTGGCTGTGACACTTTCAGGCAATTTCTTTAAACGTTTCTTTTGTAGCTCTAACTAGATCGTGGGAAGTTTGTTTTCCATAAAATTCCGTTGTGTTTTTGTGAGCCTTTGTGTAGCTTATGGGTCATTCTGTTTTGCCTTAGCATTTAAAGATCTAGTCTTCTTTTAAGGGCCAGAGGCACCTTCAAAATCAAACCAATCAATGACATCGATTGGCTTTGCTGCTGTGTGCAGAAGACATATCGTGAAGGCTTTCTGTGCCAGCTGAGCCTGTCACCGTTGATGGCATTTGAGGCTGGAGGCTCAGCTGTGTCCCATAGGGTTTTGGGTGAGGGACAGTGCATGTTAGGACAATCCTGTGCACTCCTGTGGGAAGCCAGATGAAGTTGGGGGATGCATCTTAGGGTGGTAAGGGTGGAAGTACAGAATCCCCGAGGCTCCCAATTCCCTCATTCTTCAAGGAAAGTCTGACCATCACACTTAACCTGAAGATCTGTCACACTAGAGTGGAGTTGCCTCTGATTGAGCTTGCTCCTTGGCTAGCTCACTCCTCCTGACTCCTGAACTTTTCCTTCCACATCCCTTCCTGCCTCCCCCCGCCCCCAACAAGGGAAGATTGACAGCCGGAATGGAAAAACCCACAGTGTGGTCTACAAATACAGACAGGGCCAGAGTGGGGGAAGATCCTCTTTCCTTCTCTGTTTGTTCAAAGATAAAGAGGCCCATTCAGTCCACATGGGGTCCAGCAATTTAACCATAAACTACATTAATGGATGCCAGAAAGTAAGTGCCCTGCTTGGGTTGAGTCCAGAGTCAGGCACCTCAGGTTCCGAGCCCTCTGTGCCAAGTGTCCCCAATCCCTCCCTTTCAAACGGTCACCTTTTAAGCATTTACTCTGCAATCTCAGAGGCCATGGATTTTTCTTTCTCTTCTATTTCTTTTTTTATTTTTTTCTTTTATAAAAAAGGCTTCTTATATTTCTAGTCATTGGTGATCCTGGAGTTTCAGATCTGACAATCCCTGTTCCAAAGACAAAAGTCTTCTTTTTTAAAAAAATTCCTTACTGGAATTTCTCATTCCTTCCCACCCATCCCAGCCCCATTTCTCATTTCCTCAGGAAACCATTTAGCTAGAGACACAGGGAAGGTTCCCCAGCACATTTCACCAGCCACCACAGACTCACACATACCCAGGCAGGAATCAGACACTAAGAGCGCATATATACAGCCTTGCCCATGAACGTTTCTGCCCGGGGACAGTTGGAAGGGCTCTCACCCCTGCTCACACCAGCCTACCTTCAAGAATTACTGGAAGTGGCAGGTTGGCCCCTGCATGTCACCTTTGGGAATATCCATGTAAAGCCATCACAGAGCATCCATGGGTCACTGGACAGGACACTCCCGTGTGCTTTCCGGGTTCTCTTGGAAAAGCACCTGCAGAGACAGTCTGGGGGGCTGCGCAGGAAGATGCTGCACTCTGCAACTTTTTCGGGCCTTTACTCTGTAGTTCTATCTGCTGGGAACAGGAGGGGTAAATACACAGAACTCAAGAGAACAAATAAAGTGTGTTTTTATGATGTTAAGTGCTAGGAAGAAATAAAACATTTATAAAAATGAAATGTTTTACTATAATGACCAATTTCCATTGTGTTTGCAAAAAAAGTGTCCCTAATACTCCAGAGTCAGTTGTCTGCTGCCAGGCATCGGGTGTCCCTTGGGAGATGGGGGAAGTCTTCGTCCTATCTCCAGCAGGGAGCCTACATCTTCCCCCAAAGGTAGGCTAGGAATTTCCACCAGCAGAGATCTGGCATCACATGGGTTTGCACCAACTCCTGGTTGGACACTATGTGACAAGAGGGAAAAAATGTCTCTAAAGGGCTTGCGCATTCTCCACTTCATGGTCCCCCACAAATGGAGAGCTTGAGAGAAATATCTGTGAGGCAAAGACCACGTGGTTTTTTGAGACAGGGTTTCTCTGTGTAGCCCTGGCTGTCCTGGAACTCACTCTGTAGATCAGGCTGGCCTCAAACTCAGAAATCTGCCTGCCTCTGCCTCCCGGGTGCTGGGATTAAAGGCGTGTGCCACCTCTGCCTGGCGCAGAGTGGAGTGCTTTCAAGTCCGAGGAAAACCAGCTTCCGTGTGCCCTTCATGTTTCAGGACCGGCTACCCTGCCTGAGATCAAACCTAAGCCTTCTAAATCCTACAAGTGCTGTGAGCCTTCAGAGCAGGCTGCTTCTCCTTCCGTGGCCCACAGGCATCTTCTTGGGGCTGGGGAAGGTGTCTCCTATTCCTTGCTTTGCATTCTAACCTTCCCACTGGATTAGCTGGGGGAGCCTCCAGGAATCAGGTGGAGCTAGCAGGAACCAGCAGGAAGCCCTTGGAAGGGCCCATGCTCTGCTCTGCTGAGCAACCAGCAGATGTCAGCAGCTCCTCTACTTTTGGTCCCTGGCAGAGGGACAGAGCCCACCAAGAAGGAAGCCTGGGCCTGACACCAGCTGTTTTGAAGTCTCAGGCATGGGTTACAGAATGGGTCCACTCTTAGGCGGAGCACTGAAGACTCAGGGCTGGCCTACTTCAGGCGAGACAAGCAGATTATATTCATGGAATGGTTTCTTGCTTTTCACACTTGAATGGGAGCTTGTGTTTTTTGTTTCTGTTTTTGTTTTTATTATTGTTGTTTTTGGTCAGTCCCATTTACAGATACCAGAATTTGTCAGAGAATCAGACAAGCTTTGTTGGGAAATTTTCAAAAGCTAAAGGCAATTGAATTTCCTTTCAAATATGATTTCTTTCCTCCTTTAAAATCTGTTTTAAAAAGAATCTCACTAGATTCTTGAGAAAGAATGCTTAGCAAGGAAAATGCTGTCTGAAAATGACAAAATTTCAAACAGGAGGTCCAAAAAGAATGTGCAAGGGGCAGAAGGCAATTAAGACCAGCCCCTGTGATTGGTTATTTATTCTACAAAGCCAGGGTAATCCCTCAGTCTAATAAATGTGAGACCAAACACCACTGGTGAATTAAACATCAACACAGCTAAAAATGCCTTTGGTTTATGTAGGAGGGCCCCATTCTCATGTGTGCCCATGGCTTATACACCTGTCAGCATGTGTTCCTCAGAAGCCCAGAGTTAGGGTGAAAAGACAGTAAGATGGCATTTATTAAATGCTCCCCAAACCGGGGAGCATGTGTGCACATGTGTCTGTGTGTGCACACATGCTTGTGTATATATGTGTGTGTGTGTGCATTTGTGTACGTGTGTGCATGTGTCTGTGTGTGCATGTTTGTGTGTGCACATGTGTTTGCATGCCTGTGTGTGTGCATGTGTGTGTGTGTGTGTGTGTGTGTGTGTGTTTGTGTATGTTTCACTGAGCCTGTTACTCATCAATTCAACTAGGCTGGCCAGCCAGCAAGCCCCAGGATCCTCCTGTCCTTGTCTCCCCAGGATTGAGAAAACATGTTACCACGTCTGGCATTTCATGTGGGTTCTGGGAGTTGAACTCGGGTCCTTGTGCTTGCTGCACTGCTAAGCAGACCATTTCCCCAGCCCTCATCCACTCTCTTCCCAGTCAGCCTCTAGTGCTTCTTCTCCTGCTTTGCCTTTTCACTCTTCTGGCTTTGTTGTTTATGGAGTCTGTGCTTCAAGGTCAAATCTTCATGGTTCATGCCATTGTTGGGCAAGTCTCTGTGGGGCGGGAATTGCAGGGGAAGGTCAAGTGGATGCTGTTGTAAGAATCTCTGGGGAAGTCTAGTTGGCATTACATGTAGGACCCAGCCCCTGAGTGCTGGCATTTGAGGTCTGATTGGGAGTCATCTTTCATGCTCACAGACTTTGATGACAGTTCCATCCCCAAGGCTTGGTACATGGCTCAGTGGGTTCTGATTTACCTACTGGCAAACCAGGGTGCAGCCTGCCTTTCCCTATGGTTCTTTACATCTCTTACCAACTCCTGGCATCACCCTCCTACATGTCTTTTGATCACCTCCAAAGCTCTTCATTTCCCTTCCCAGGTCTTTCCTTGAAATTGCCTTCCATCTCATTTAAATTCAACTGATGTTTTAGAGTCCCGCTCCTGGCTGGTGCCTTCACATGTTACTCCAGCTTAATGTTATTTTATGCCTCTTAATTCCTCAAGTGCCCAGCATACCACGTCTTTCATTCTTTTAATTAGCCATCTTAGTTTACATGAATAATTACATAGATACAATTATATAACAGTAATTGTATATACAACACACATTATATTTTATATTATATTGCCATCTCTATAAAGTAAATCTCTTCTACATTTTCTTCCAGAATAGATGGGCAAACTTCTTGAAATTTGAGGTAATTTTTAGACTTCTTTTACCAGTGGCATGATGCCTGGTGATAGGCACTTCATACGTGAAAGCAGAAATAAGGACTGGGGAGATGGCTTCCCTGGTAAAATGCTTGCCTTGGGAACACAGGATGAGTTGGATGCTTAGAACCCATTAGGAAGTGTGTGGTGGCTAACCCTGTAATTCTGGCTCTGTGGAGGCAGGGGCAGATGAAGTCCGTGGGACTCACTGGCCAGCTATCCTATCTTTCTCTAATGGAGGAGCCCAGGCCCTAAGGAGAGACCTTGCTTTAAAAAAGAACCCAAAAGCCCAAAACTAACAAACAAAAAACAAAACAAAACAACAACCACAAGGTCAATGGTGCCTGAGGAGGAATGACCTGAAGTTGTTCTTTAACACTGTAACACTGGCACGTGTGTGCACAAACATGTACACACCCCTTCCCCCAGTGAATATTCAGGAACACACACGCACGCACACGCACACACGCACACAGAGCAGATATGTTATGTCGGTTGGTTAATTTCACATCAGCTTCTAATGCCCAGAGTAGACCTCTCAGGGAATATGGGATAAAAGAGAAACAGGGCTGAATCCTTCAGTTCCTACTCTACTGTTCTTTTGAGATTCTTAAGCAAAGGCCTTTCCCAGGTTGAGCTGTTCAGGAAGTCTGTGGCTTCTTTTGGCTAGGAGGAGCACCAGGCCTCAGTCCCCTGAGGGAAATTCGACCTGCTAATTATATGCAAAGACTCTCCCCTCAAAGGAAGGCCTGACTTTGTTGTCACTGGGAAATGTCAACAAATGACATTATCTCCCTTTGAGCAATCTCTGGCTACACAAGGACAGGCAATAGGGAAGCCAGGTGAGAGTGGAGACCTTGGGATCTTGGGGGACCTGAGGTGGGATGGGTGGGACAGCTGCTGCAAATCTTCCTGCAACTTAGATCTTGCAGCTGAAACTTATGGAGAGAACCTTGAAAGGCAAGGCATTTTTCTGTGTCCCTGTTTGGAAGTAGAGGAAACGCTCTGCTAAGAAGCATGATGGTGTCCCAGTGTTGCTTCTGCTGGTTGGACTAAATGCAGTCACCAGTGCACAATGCCAACTTGTCCCTCCTCTCCCTCCCACCTGGATGGGCCAAGGTCAGTGTAGAGGGAGATGAAGAACTGATTATAAAGACTCACGATGGCGTGAGCCTCTACTCACCCCAACCGTAGTGTTTCACACCACTACCATTTTCAGTCCCTACTGAGGTTCTTCTGAGCCTATCTCCTTTCTAGAGTTAAGGAAGTTGGGGCTCAAGGAAGTGAGGAACCAGGCCCTATGTCACACAGCTCCTAGTGGATGGAGATGGGTTTTGAATCAGGCAAGATGGCAACTGGACTTGGCTTTGCCAATCTCTGCTTCTGCATTTGTAGTGGTTCGAATGTGGAATTGTCCCCTGAAGGCTCATGTAGTTGAGCTCTTGGTTCCCACCTGGCAGTGCTGCCTGGGAAGGTTGTGGAACATTTAGGAGGTAGAGGGAGGGAGTCACTGTACCAGGCTCTGAGGCTTTCTCGTATGGCTCTGCTTCTTGTTCACTCTTTGCTCTGGCCACCATGCCTTCCTTGAAATGATGGTCTGCATCTCTCTTGTCAAGAGTATTTTACCACAGCAATAGGATGGTAACTAAGACAGTGTCTCAGAAAGGACTGTTCATGATCCTTTGTCAGACTGTGTCTTTTTCTTAAAAGGCAGGGATTGGCCAGACGGTGTAGAGCAGCTCTGTTGGTGCCATTGAGCATGAGTGGTGCATGTGTGAAATACAAAGATCTGCACAGTTACAGGGGAGGGGCTCAGTCAACAAAGTGCTTGAGGACCTGAGTTTGAGTTCCAGAATCCACATTAGAAGCTGTGATTGGCTATGCACATCTATAATCTCAGCACTGGGGAAGAAGAGACAGCAAGATTTCTGGAACTCTCTGGCTAGTCAGTGTAGCTAAATTGGTAGGCTCTAGATGCCATGAGAGACTCAAAATATAAGATGGATTTTGTGGTGGGTATGTGATAGTTGAAACAGAAACCCCATGCTTCCTCAACAGCCATTCTGTCTGGATAGACGCTCATCGGGATGCATGAAGTTTGGGACTAGGCATATGTTTGAGTAGTTTCCTTAATCTAACTATATGATATTTTTATTTGTGAGTTCATTACAGTAAAATGATTTAAAACAACAACAAAAAGATGGAGAAAGATAGAGAAAGATTGATGAAAATATCTGATATAATCTCTGACCTCTATATGCATGCATGGGTTCTGAATCTCTGTAGGATAGAGGTGGTGTGTTGCTGTTTTCTCCTAATGGTAACATTCTCTTGAGGCTTAGAAATACAACTCACAAGGTTTAGCAATTTCCTGAAACTTACAAGACTCAAAAGACCCTACCCCATGATCATATAATCAGTATTCACTGAGCAAGAAGGCACTCTCCAACCAGCCTAGCTGTCTGCAAGTTGTAAAGGCAGCTCCAGGGTTACAGCTTTAGTGATCCCTTGAGTTGTTGTCTATGATGGGGTCCATGCTGTTCAGTAATGCAACCGCTACCCCAAGAATCATTTACTCTTGGTGTGGTCTGCTTGAATTATTCCAATAGTCTCCTAATTGCTGCCCCCTTTCTTGTCCCTTTACTACTTTTTTTACACAGCAATTGCATTAGTCTATTTTTCCCCATGGGCTTAGCAAAACCACAGAAACTAGGTACTTGCAAAGAATATGTTTACATTTCTCATCATCCTGAAAGCCAGAAATCCCAAGTTGAGTGGCTCCCTCTCTGTCCTCTTGACTTTGTTGCTTGGTGGGGAGACAGAAGTGGAATTGAGCATACACAGGGGGAGCTCCTGCATGAAAAGCGGTCTTGCTGTATAAAAACCTAGTCTCATGAGAACCAATCCCTTCAAGAGACAGCACTAATTCTTTTTAAAGGCAGTGCCTTCAGTGGACCTCACTTTCTAAAGGCTGGACCATGCCTCAAGGATCTTGCCTCCAGCATGTGTACCTAAAGGGTTACAACCCAAAAACCTTTAATATCCAAACCCAAGTAATAGTTAAGGGACAATATGGAGGCACAAGTCAGGCCATGTCCTCCAGCTGCTCAAGATACAGAAGGGACCCATCTCTCTAGAGAAAAGCTCTCATCTTTTTAGGATCTTGCATGATTTGGGTCCCCACTGCCAGTTTCTGGGTAACCCCTATCATTCTTTGCCCAGATAACACTGACCTCAAGCAGGTGAGGCACAGCCTGCATCAGGATGTATGTTCTTTGAGTTTCTTCCTCCTACTGGCCTCCTCTTCCAGAATCCTGCCGGTCCATACTTTCCCTGCTTTCTGATTTTGGTTTACATGATATCTTCGCTTTGAATCCTTTCTATACCTCTTGGCTTAAAATGACAGTCTTCTTCCCATGCCCATAAACACTGGGCAATCTACCTTCAAGGTTGATCCTTCTCCACAAAGCAAACACCTCTGCTTACTGCATGTTCCACACACTCATTTTGTTCTTTTGTTTCAGTATTGTCCCACTAGAGCATAAGCTTATGAGAAGAAGACCTTTCCTCTCTTTTATTTATGGCTGTACTTGCTACAACCTTGAATGATGCCCAGCACACAGTTGCTCCGTGAGAGTTGGGTGAATCAACATGCCCTGATTCCTGAGAAGTCTCTATGGAGTTTGTAGATTGGGGGCAGCCATGCCCAAGGCACTTCTGAAACTCTTTGAATTCCCATACACACACATTAGCATGGACCTTTGAGAAGGCCTACAGTTTGTGAAAATAAGAACTTTCTAGAACAGTGGCGGCAAAGAGGGCACTCCGGCATCCATTCAGAAGTGTGGATAAACAGCCTCACCCACTGAAACAACACCCAGAACTTTGGAGAGAGAAAAGCACTGCTATGATAATTTACAGAGACTGAGTTGTTATTTATAGCTTTGGCTCTGAAGGCTGCTGTCTGTCTGTCTGTCTGAGTTCTTCCCAGAGTCAATTCTCCCTGTTCCTGAAGGAAGGAAACATGTCTATGATTGGTGTTTCCTTCAAACTCTGGAAATTGTCCTATCACCAGTGGGATCAAAGCCTCCTGTCTTCTCTTAACACTAAGGACTGGGAGAATTCAAGTGTGGCCTTGCTGAGTGAGTCACATCTCCATTCCACATGATTTGGACTGTATTTAGCCAAGGACACTAAAGGATTTATCAATGAATTATTTAAGGAATGGGCTGAGAGAACAGAGAGTCACACTGAGATCTGAGCTGGTTTCTGTAGAATCAACTCTCGAGGCCACAAACAGGTGTGACAATTGGGGTCTGTGTGTGGGATTGGGGAGCCAAAAGTCTAGAGAAAGTCTCCAGTTCTGTTTTCATGAGACAAGTCAGCTGAGGCCTGGGGAAACTGCTCAGTGACCGAGCGCTTGCCTGGCATGGTCTCTGATTCAGTCCTCAATATCCCCTCATTACCTCTTCCTCTCAAAAAATGGCAACAGAAAAATCCCCACTTGTAACTGAAGACAGAGTTGATTTGGTTTCATTGGATCTGTTAGGACATCTAGACTGTTTAATGCTAGTATGAGTACTCAGTTTACTCCAAAGGCTTACCCTGTATCAAACACACATGCTACACACACGCACACACATGCACACAGGCAGGCACACACACACACACACACACACACACACACACACACACACACACACACACACACACACACTACTCTTAGAGACCAATCCTTCCATGGGTATAAGCCTGATTTTAAGTCGCGTAAGTTCATAAGACATAGAACAATCATTGTCACCTCACCAAAGCTCTCAAAGGTGTATTTGGTTTTCAGTGGATCACATGAAAAATCTTCCATTAATTACCAGGAACTCAGATTTAAAAAAAAAAAAAATCACATGTGATGTTCATTTTAACATCACTATTTGTAAGTGATAAACATGTCTTGTTCCATGGAAAGCCAAATGAAAGAGAACAAGGAGCCATGTTTAATGAAGGTAATTGATTCTCTGGTTCTCCTACTAAGCACCGTGAAACAGGAGGGTGAGAGGCTGCCCTTCACTCCTCTTCTTGACCACCTTCAGAATGACTCCTTCATACTGGTAACATATGTGTTCCCCAATGTCCAGACTTAGCATCCAGTTCCTGGCACATGTCATCTCCTCTCAGCAGTGTTTCCAGGGCTAATCATGTCTACCCACATGAGCATCTTCTTCAGGCAGCCTCACGTACACACACCAGTCCTCCTGATAACTTCTTTACCCCAGGGCTGTTCTTCCCCACCTTCCTTTGTGGTCCCCCACCTCTTCTTCAAGAGCTGTTCTTTGGAAGAGTGAAGGTTTTCGCTAAGACCTCATCCCTGTTGTAAGTAGCGACAAGATGAATTTATCCAGGGTCACACTTTCAGATGTGATCTGTCATTCAAGTACGTTTCCTGTTCATAACTTAGCATGGACTGTTGTCTGCAGCTAGCCAACTCCACTTGACATGTCTGCTTTGATGCTGGATAGGTATCTCCTGCTTAACATGTCCCCAAATCTGCCTTTATTTCTACATGTCTCAACAAACTCCTGGTTGCTTTCCCATCTTGGCTGATAGTAACCATGTTTTTCAGTTATCCCAAACTAAAAAGTTTGCAATTGTCCCTTATATTTTCTGTCTTATCTGGGGCATCAGCATATCCTATTGCTATGACCTTCCCAATCCAGTTTTAGTACTGCTGCCCCTTCCCTGTAGAAAAAAATATCTTGTGTCTGTAGGGCTGTGGCATCTGTCAATAATAAATTTGATGGCCTTTAGCTTAGGCAGGAAATAGGAGGTGGGACATCCAGGAGGCAGAAAGAATTCTGGGAGAGTGCAAGGCACGGGAGATTCACCTGGGAAAATGTGACAAGAAGGACACATGGTATCTGAGCACAGGTAGCCAGCCACATGGCAGAATGTAGCTCAGAAGAAATGGGTTATAGTAAGTTACGATCTAGTCAGAGAAGAGCCTAACTCTATGGCTAAGGGATTTGTAATATATATTTTGAGTCTGAGTCTTGTTTCTGGAAGCATGGGGCTGGGAGGAAGAACTAGATCAAACTTCTACACTTCCCTGCTCAGCCCTTCTCTAGGCTACTGCTTACCTTTGAACTGGTCACCCACGTTAGCCTGGGTCCCTCTGCATTATGGTTTCAAGGCCGTGATTGGAGTGACACCCTCTTTGGTTGCACTCTTGTCTCTTCTGGTGGGCTTCTATGTCACTCAGAATATAAGCCAGGACTTGTAAGCTCTGAAGAGCCTAAGTGACCCACGTGACTCTGGTCAACACTTCCATCTGGCTTCCTACAACCTCTGCCTTCCCTGTGTCCCAAACACTTTTGGCTTTCCTTGGTGACACTGATTACACATCATCTCAGGGCACCTTTTACTAGGGATACCTCAATCTCCAGTGTCTCTTCCTGCAAGGTCTCCACTGAGGGGCTGGGAGTGTGGCCCAGTGGTAGATTGGTTGCTTGGCATGCTCTGGCCTTGAGTTCAATCCCAAAATAATACAAAAATTAGAAAAGGTCTCTGCTTAAATGATGCCTCCTGTTACCTTTCCTGACCACTGTGAAAAATAGTAATGACCTTATCCAGCTTCTGCTACACATGGCATAAATAACAATGCATAGTAATACAAGCCCCCAAGTCTTCCCTTCACCCCACTTCTTACTGCTCTGTGCCTCCACTGAACTCCAGTTATTGGTCCTGTTAGTGACGCTGTGACATTGCTGTCTTTGTTTACTTGCTATCTCTCTATCTGTTGACACTGAAATAACTACAAGAGCCAAAGAACTTTCTCAGCCAAAGCCACCACTAGATTCTGACTGCCTAGAAGCCCTGGCCAGATAAGTATAACTGAATAAGTGACTACCTAAGTAGACATCAGTTGACGGTAGGAAGGTGGTGCATAAAGAATACACCATGAGGTCATGGGGCTTGATGGCTCCTTTAGAGTGCTAGCTCAGGAATGGAGGAGATGGCTCAGCGGATACAATGTTTGCCACCCAACTGTGAGACCGGAGTTTGAATCCCCAGAACCCACTTAAAGTCAAGTACAGTGCTATACATCTCTAATTCCAGCACTGCACACAGGTGAGGGGCAAAGACGGGTGAGCCCAAGAAGCTCAAAGGCCACATAGCTTGGTGAACATAGTGGTGAGGACTGACACTCAAAGCTGTCCTCTGCATTCAGATGTCATGGTTTGCATATGTTTCCTCTCACATTGGCCCTTCCCCCCCCCCCCCACACACACACACGGGTAAGGGGATATTGAGATTTAATTCTCTTTTCTTTTTGAGACAGGGTCTCACAATGTATCCCTGGCTGTCCTGAAACTTGCCACATAGACTAGGCTAGCCTCAAACTCCCAGAGATCCACCTAATTCTGCCTCCTTGGTCCTGAGATTAAAGGCGTGCATCATCACGCCTGGATAACTGCCAAGGGTTTTTTGAAAAGAACGAGAGAAAGAACTATTCCATGGATAGAGGCAGTGAGAGTGTATCCTCAGATGACTTGGGTCAAAGAGGCTAAACATTCCATGTTCATGACCAGTTTGTACCCATGCCTAACTGGCTATGTGTCACTGGGCACAATATTTAATATTGTAAAGTCTTAGTTTCTTTTTTTGCCCCACAAGGTAGAGTCAATAAATCTACTTTGGAATTTCTATGAAGAAAATATGTTCACAACTATTCAGTGTGGCACCTGGATATAACAAGTACTCAATAGAGGTCATAACTGCCATTTTTGTAGTACATTAAAAAACAAAAAACCAAAAAAAACCACTGCTGGCTCTACCCTCAAGCATCCACAGTGGCTGGCTTGACTTTGGGATTGTCGATGATTTGGGTCTGATGGCAAACAAGCAATACCATATAAACACAAACAGAAGTTAGTGCATTGAACGACAAGTTAGATCCGCCTAGCTGTGCTTCCCTTGGGTTGGGTCAAGTGGAACAGTCTGAGTAAGTGATGGTCCCTCCAGTTCCTATCAGCCCTGGTGGCTCCTTCTAGTGGTTCCTATTAGCATATTGGCTCTTTCGAAGCCAAAGGCAAGAGGCAATGTTCTGAGGACGTGTGGGAGAGGGTAGGAGCACAGCTGCTTTTGCTATAAGTGAAAAGGTACAGATGTTAAAGTGGGCGGGCACTTCTGCAGCTGAGGTTTCTACTACACAGCCTGAGTAGAGCCTGACTCTAGACTTCTTTGTACGCTGCGGAATGAGAAACACCAATTATCCTGCCTTGGCTATGGCACTGAGGGGTTTTAAGAAGAGGCAAAGTCTAGATGTGGGAACCTGGGTTCTGTTGTATGGTAGTCGAGAGTTGTCTAATGGGAGGAGTACAATCCTTGTGATATAAGGTTTTCTAGCTGGAGGCTGGAGTTGGGTCTCAGTTGGAAGGCTGTATGTGCAAATCCTGGGCTTGATCTCCAGCACAAGCTGGGCCTGGTATGGTACTCTTATAATTACAACACTCAGGAGCTGGGGTCAGGAGGGTCAGCACTAGACTACATAAAGAGTTTGAGGCCATCATAGGCTACATGAGACCTTGTCTCAAAAAATTAGAAAAAAAGAAATAATTAAAATGAGAAAAACACAATGTAATATTTTAGTTGCAACACTTAAGGAGCAGAAAAAAACAGGTGCAATTAATTTTCATAACATACTTTATAATTCCTCATAACACTGACATTTCTTCCATGTTAAGATGATATTCATTTGTGGTATTTATTGGTCATCTATTTTTCCTAGGTGTAACATTGGGTATTTAAATATGTTTTTTTCATAATATTCAACGAGTGTCATAGAACAAATACACAAATGTTATTAATAAGATGATTTATATATTTTTTTCTTCTGCTTCTTTTATCACCAAAGGTACTTCAGATTACAGGACATCTGCATGTGGGCTGGCTGCCACTTCTCTACCTAGTAGTCACCTCTGCCTGGTGGCCACTACACACTATAGGACAGCTACAGATCTAGCAAGTGACTTCTCCAGGCAGGGAGATTCTGCCAGGGGCAGCCTAAGCCATTTTTCTTCCTCCTGTCTTATCACCGTTCCCTCTGAGAGAGCCTCACTTTGGCCTGGGTCATCTCCTGCCAGGGTCAGCCCTTGATGTTGCCAACCCTTCCTAGAAAAGGAGTGGTTTCCAGAAAAGACAAAACCTGTTGAGAAATGCAGAATGCAGGCAGGGAGCCATTTGGAGGGCACTCTGGTGCCTCCTCCAAGGGCCCATGTGGAGGTCTGCCTAGCCAGTGACCAGCAGGGCTAGGCTGAGACATTCTCAAGGTTAGTGGGGCCTGGGGTATGATGGGCAGGGAAGGAGTTATACCTTGACTTCCTCCAGAGAGGATGGCCTTCAAGAGCTGGAGTGTCTCTCCTTACAGCTTTGTCCTTCCCAATTTCCTCCCCAGGCCTGTCCTCTATTCCCCTCCCCCCCCCCCCAGTGGCCCTGTGTTCCCTTTTCCTCAACCAAGGGGAATTCAAGATAAGGAAACATGCTTACCTTGCCTGAGGAGCCTTAACCAGCACATTTATCAGCAATGGAGCTCAGCTGAAACAGGACTAGTGACTCCATTTGTCACGGGCTGTGTTTATTTGTTTGGAAGATTTAATTTTTCCCAATGAAGAACTGTCTAAAGAGGTCTAATGAGCCTTGGGGGCCCTTGTTTGCTTTCAGAGTTTGCAGCAAACAGGGCATCTCTTCAAGGCATGCTTGCCTCTCTAGGCTCTGTGATACTCACCTTGAGAGGGTGAGGGCGAAAGCAAGAACTGTTCTCCTTCTCAGGGTGACACGGCCTTGGGATGCTCAAGTCCTTCCATTCATCTCCCAACCTGGGATGCTTATATTTGGGGCTGCTTAGTTAGGATGATGTTTTCCTTTATGTTTATAATGCTTTGCGTAATCTTTTGTTTGTAGAGCTGATAATGTGCTCTCTAGGCAGGAAAGAAGGGCATGGTCAGCCTAGAAGAACAGAGGAGAGGCTTGGAAGCTGCTGGCTTCTCACACAGCCGCCACCACTCCTGGCCTTCCTGTTTGCTTCCACTTCAGTAGGGGGCTTCTTTCTGACTAGCTGTTACTCTAGTGTTCTGGGTGTGGGGGGTAGGAGAGGCAAGGGTAGAAAGGAGACAGGGAGACAGAGAGAGGGACAGCGGTACAGCTGAAAGCAAGGGGTCAGAAGAGAAGAGTCTAGGCAACCAGAAAGAAATGAAGCAATGACGATTATTGGTGTGTGTGTGTGTGTGTGTGTGTGTGTGTGCCCATGCTTTTGGGTGTGATGCTTGTGTGTGTGCATGCTGGGGGTAAACGACTGACAAATGTTAGGTGTTGTTCTTCAGACACTGTCTACTGCTTGTGTTTTTTTTTTTTTTTTTTTTTTTGAGACTGTCTCTCATTGGCCTGGAGCTCACTGAGTAGGCTTGCCTGGCAGGCGAGTGATCCCCAGTGAACTACCTACCTCTACTTCCCCAGGGCTGGGATTACAGGTATGCACCAGTCATCATGAGACAAGTTGATATGCTTAGCTCTGGGGCTCCTTGGACCTCTAAGTCTAGTGACCACAGAGGCAGGATAGTTTGGAGGAAGAGCTTGGGCTGACTTATTTGCTGAGCTGCTGAACTTTTGAACTCTCTCTGGCCTTCTTTCCCCACTGGTGCAAACAAACAAGACAAACAATAGAAACTATCATTCCTTCTCACAGAAGTTTAAGGCTAAGGTAACACACATGGGGAAGCAGCCACTGAGACCTTCCCATGGTGCAGTGCGAAAAGCTTTAGTTTATTTTTCTTATTTGTTTGTTGTCCATGTCTTCAGTGCTGTGCCTCTGGGTCATAGTATGTACAATTAGGCTCATCCCGGCATGACAAAGCCCACTGTGCCCGCCTCTCCTCCATCTTTCATTATGGTGTGTCTTAGTTAGGGGTTCTATTCCTGCACAAAACATCATGACCAAGAAGCAAGTTGGGGAGGAAAGGGTTTATTCAACTTACACTTCCACATTGCTGTTCTTCACTAAAGGAAGTCAGAACTGGAACTCAAGCAGATCAGGAAGCAGGAGCTGATGCAGAGGCCATGGAGGGATGTTACTTACTGGCTTACTTCCTCCCCTGGCTTGCTCAGCTGGCTTTCTTATAGAACCCAAGACTACCAGCCCAGGGATGGCACCACCCACAAGGGGCACTCCCCCTCTTGATCACTAATTGAGAAAATGCCTTACATCTGGATCTCATGGAGGCATTTCCTCAACTGAAGCTCCTCTCTCTGTGATAACTCCAGCTTGTGTCAAGTTGACACACAAAACCAGCCAGTACACGGTGTGTCCCCAGAGCAGCCTGAAGCTACCATGAGCATATTGGTAAATATGATAATTGGTAAATGTGAGTCAAGCTTCCTCCATCCAAAATATCAGTTATAAACATCACTGGCACTCTGTGTGGCTGTACCTGACTTTCCCACTTTAAGGTGTTATTTGTTCACAAACAGGAACTCTTGTGCATAGGGCTCTCATACAGCCAGAGAAACGCACTATGGTCAGCTGAAGTTTCACGTCAGACAAGCAATGGGTAATGTTAGAACACCATGTACATTGCCCATGGGCTACAGAGGTGGCTCACTAAGGATCTGAGTAAAAGCCAAGTGTGGTTGCTGGTGCCCATTGTCTCAGCACCAGGGAAATGGAGGCAGGGTTACTGGGCTTGTTGGCCAGTTAGTTTAGCTAACCCAGCAAGCTCTAGGTTCACTGAGAGACCTTGCCTCAAAAAATAATGTGGGGTGTGAGTGAGGAAGACATCTGTCACCAATCTCTTGCCTCCACATATATACATACATGTGTGTATACACATCCATGCAGGCATGTACACATGCACACACGCACGCATGCACACGTGCACATGCAGGCATATCCTGCACTTGTATTAGTTACATCGTAACCAAGCTATTGGAAATAGAGTCTTGGGAGACTCAGCTTCCACCCAGGAGATACTTATGGTGTAGCAGAGAGAACTCACGCTGCCTGGCTTTCCCCAGGGAGTCTGTTTCGATTCAGCCATATAGATAGATAGGGCATGAACAGACCAAAGAAACGATTTTACTCGTGCTCAGTTTGGTGACTGATGCGTTTATGGACATTATTTACTGAGAATGAGTGGCTGGGGTGGGTGTATCGCTGAGAATCCCACCTCAGCTTGGGTGACAAATCACCAAAGCTATGTTGCTGAAGCTCTGCACAGCTCAACCCAGAAGGACTTCTCCACCCTAGGACTTGATGATGTCATCTTCTCCGGGGTCTGGTGAGGAGTCGGCTAACTTTCTTATGGCTTTCTCCTCCCCTCCGTTAGAGAATTCTCCAACCCAGAGTCAACAGCTACACATGATTTGAAGATATTGACCACAGAAGGTCCACGGGGGACTTTTCACACATGACCCTCCCCTTCGTTGTCATCATTGTGGCGGTTTAAATGAGTGGTTGACCCACCAAGCATGTGTTGGAGGTGATGGGCCCTGGTGTTCTGCTCCCTTGAATAAATTCACAGCGCCATGAGGGTGGCTATTTTGAGAGTAGATTTGTTGATTTGCTCTATCTTGTTCAGAGTGCTTACTGTCTATTGTCCTTCTGCCTTCTCCAGTGGGATGAAGAAGTACCCTGCCCGTCAGATACCTGCCGGTGCTTTTGGATTTGCCAGACTCCTGAACCACAAGTCAAGCACATTTCTATTATTTATGGATTACCAGCCTTGGATGCTCTGTCAACAGAAAGTGACTGAGATAACCATGTTTGTTACCTTTTATTCAGTGTCTATGGGCCATGACTATATATGAGGCCTAGGTACCAGGGACTAGGCAGAAGATGAAATAGTCTTTCTTCTCCCCACCATCACAGATATAATGAATGCCATAGGACATTAGGCGCTACTGACAAAACAAATCAAGGAAGGAGCCTGCAGAAGGTTGGGACAGCCTTTATTAGGAGAGTTGGAGCTAAAGGCAATGCTGTGGAAAGGCCCTAGTGCTGGTCACCTTCTCACATGATGTCCCCTGTGTGACCTCAGCTAATCATGCCTAGGCTCTTGTGGTGGACATGGCTCTCTTTACCCTTCTGAAGGTGAGGAGACTAAAGGGTTAGAAGGTTCAATTTCTCACTCAGGTCTCACAATCAGCTCCTCAGACAAGGTTTGAGACTCCACGTAGAGCTGCCAACATTTCCCTTCATTCTCACTGAGAAGTGGCTCCAAAGGAGGGACATCTGGGTTCTTCCAGCTCCCATTCTGCTCTAGCTTTGGAAAGTCCCCCATAAGCCTTATTGGGACCTGGGTGTGGTGTGCTCAACACAGCTTCCTGTGCTCTCAGAGGGTGGCCTTTCCCCTCCAGAAAGCTGGTGTCTCAACTCAGGGGTCTGTTCCCTCATGAGAATGAGGGCGGGGTGGCTCAGCCTCAAGGTCCCTCAGGCACCGACCTTGTACCTAAAAAGGATTCATTGTTTCCAAACCCAGCTTCCTATTCCTGCCAGATAACCAGCCCATTAATGTGTCCAGGTTGTAAAATGTTGGCAGGGCTTCCGATTTTAGCAGCAAGCTTTTGTCCACAGGCTGGCATCTTCTTCTCCATTCACCCGGCATGGCTCTCCTTTCAGGGCACTGGCCTCTGGGTACCCAGCCACACACTACAGGCCAGCTTAGCCTCCCAGTGTTGATAACATTGTTATTATTAGACTCAGCCTGTGGAATGCCAGAGCTCATTCCCCAGCCTCAGCTCTGCTGGTGACATGTGATACAGCCCATGGACCCTAGGGGCCATGGGTCCATGACCTCCAAGGCTCCTGAGAATCATTCTGAAACTGGTCTTGAAACCATTGTCCAGCCAGCACTAGGCACACATTCCCACCTTCTTCCCTCTGCTAGGGACAAACCATCAACTGGGGGTGGGGACCGGACCCCAGGCTTCCCTCCTGTCTTAGTCCCACCTAGACTTTAAAACTCTCAGAACTTGCGACTCCAGAGAATCTGTCCCTAGAGCTCTGACTGCAGACACCCACCCTTAGGTTTGTTCTGTCTTCTCAAGACACTTTAAGATGTGTGTATGTTCTTATACCAAATAAATGACCTTAGTATTTTTTTTTAAATGAGTCTTAGCCAGCCAGATGGTAAGCAGGGACTCTCTGTACATCTAAATTGCCTCTTTAGGTGAATAATGACAGAGGCAGGTGGGCCTTTGGGGCAGAAAAATATTCATTTTCCCAGACTGGTATAAAATGTTTGCAACCAAGGGCATCGTGTATGATAGTCTGAAGTGTTCAGCTCAATGTATATAGTTAGGAGCGTCTGTGTGTATCCATGTATCCATGTGTATGTACACGCTTCTGTGTGCATCTGTGTGTACACTTATGTGAGAACATGTATATTTCCGTGTATGCATACTTACACACGTCTACGTACACTTTAAGTATATGTGTGTATACTTATTGGCTTGCATGTATACTTACATGCATGTGTGGACACATAGCATGCACATGTGTGTACAATGGCACACACATACATAAGTCACCCACCAACTTCCAGGTAGATTTCTTGAGACCACGGCCATTTTTACTTTGATACACTTACACACTTCTGTCCCATGAGGGAAAGCTGGACAGAGAGTCTTTACCTGAAACCGTGCTATGAAACCACAGGGCACGATGCTCCACTGCTGGCCTGCGGTATGTTCTGGTTTCCTATTGAGTTAGGCGCATTGGCCTGGGTCTGTGTTTCAGCCTTGCTGCTCTGGGCTGGGTCTAAACATGCTGGAAACTAAGTTAAGGGCAGTGCTGCTCTGTACATTGGTGTGACCACTGAGCCAGGGAGACCCATTTATTTTTAATTGAATTAAATTGCTCACCAAATGAAAGTGGCATACTTTCATTAATATTTAATTACACACAGTGTTAAACAATGATCACAAAGAAAACTTCACAGCTTTTTCTGTCCCTGTTTTATTTTTTATTACTTTGTTGAACAAGACACTCTTATTAGCTGTTTTATGCTTGGGATTTTAAGGGTTCTGCACTTCTTATCCTGTCTGAGAAGTGATCAGCTGGGTGAAGAGGTATGTTGAGTATAATGCTGGCCACAACAGTGTGTGTGTGTGTGTGTGTGTGTGTGTGTGTGTGTGAGAGAGAGAGAGAGAGAGAGAGAGAGAGAGAGAGAATGTGTGTGTGTATGTATGTGTGTGCAGGTAAGTGTACCTGTGTGTGAGTATGTGTATGTATATAAGTTTGTGTATGCCTGTGTGTGTGTTTATGTGTGTATGTGTGAGTGTGTGTGTGAATATGTGTGTGCCTGTATATGTGCATGTATGTATGTGTTTATGTGTGTGCACATGTGTATGTGTGTGTGCATATATACACAACACGCTCAGTCCCTTGGCTATTTATATGGTATGGGCCATCAGGGCCCCTAGCAAAGGGAGTATACATTTAGCTTTGTTGAGGTCAGCACCAAGCTTCTACTGCTAGGGGTCTTCCCAAGGGAAAGTTTGCATGATAGTTTCCATGTCTTACCAGATTATCCTCATCCTGTAAAGCAATGATTTTCAAACCTGAGGCTTACCTATGAGTTCCACAAGGTGGTGGTTAGAACAAGTTCCCTGGTCATGTGGCCAGGAGCTCAGTTCGTCTGAATTCCTATCTGTGTCCAGGGTATTGACTGATGGAAGGCCACACTCTGAGAAATAGTTTGCCGAGGTTCTGAATGGGACTGAAGAGACCAAGTAGAGGGACTATGTGTGTTCACCATCCCACCACAGGTCACATGTCGCCAAGGAAAGCCACGAAGGAGTTCAACTCAAATTGTAAACCTCCCTTGAACTTTGTGAAGTTTTATTTTCACACAGTTCTCAAGGTGAACTTGTAGACTGCCATGTCTGTCACAATGTCAAGTGGACATGCCTGAATTAGTCACTTCTAGCAGGGGACTGTTTTCCAAATAAACCTCAATAGATAAAACCCATGAAAGAAAGCATTGATGTTGTAATATAAATCCTGATGGGGCTCCTGGCTCCCTTTTCTTCTTTGCCTTCCCCTCCAGGTTAGACTTGTGCCTTGGAGGTGACTGAGAGCTCATTATTAGTGAATATATGATAGAAACCTTGACTACTTAGGTGAATTTTTATGTGTGTGCATATGTGTATGCGTGTTCACACATGCATTGCTGTATGTATGCATGCAGGTGCTCATGTACATGTTTATACATGCATGTAGAGGTTCATGTCAGGTGTCTTCCTTAATCACTCTTCTATTGATGAACCTGGAGTTCTGGGACTCAGCTAGCCAGCTTGCCTTGGGAATCCTGTCTCTGCCTTTGATGTGCTTTGCTGGGTCCTCCTGACATTTACATGGGTGCTGGGCATCTGAGCTCTGGGTCCTCATGCTTTCTTCACAAGGTGCTTGCCCACTGAACCATCTTCCCAGTCCCTGGCTAAGTGGCTTTACTGTCACATACGAGGTGTCTAAAGGTAAGGCAGCTTTCCAGAGAAGCGTACAGAGCCACCATCCTAACACCAGTGAAGGTGCGGTCAGCTGTTAGCAGGATATCATCAACCTTTTCACTCATTTTTATATGACAGAAACTGAACAACATAATGCAACAGGCATGTGCAGACATGCTACAGATGCCCGCAGTGCTGGACAAGAATTTTTCTCTCAGTATTTGTGTTTTAGTGGTGGGGTAGAGACGAGAGAGAGAGAGAAATCCAGCACACGAAGGCTGTAGAGGATGGAAGGGAGCCATGTTCAGGAAGTCCCAGGAAAAGTGACACAGAGGCCTGAGTTGTAAGGGAGAAAGCCCGTGGGAAGTGGGGGGAGGGACCCACAGCAGAAGGTTCAGCGTGCAGATAGGGACGAATAAAAAGAGGGCTGTGCTTTGCAGCACAGGTGAGTGGTGGGAGGCATGGGCCGGAAGGCTGGGATGGCTGGCTCACACGCAAAGTGAGCTGCCTGCTATAGGCCAGCATGACTCTGGGCATGTCCCTGGACTGGGGACCATGTAGTTTTCATTGTCTAAAGGTGGAAGTACTCGTTTCTACAATTTCCCATTTTCTTCTGAAAGTAACTTGCCTCTTTTCATAAAGCAAGTGGCGTTTACACCTCTGTCCTTGTATGTCAAACAGCAGACCATGCTTATTCTGAAAGGAACCTTGGGGCCATGAACACAGAGGTTCCAGACCTGGCAGCTCTGGACGACTGTCCTGTCTTCTTTCTCCTTTGTCATAATGTCGTACACCTCTCTGTAGAGACATTCCCAGCCAATAAGACACTAAGGGAGTCTTTAAATGTTCCGACTTCAGGCCGATAACTTGTGGTTCTGAGAAATTTAATAACTTTGATGTTCTAAAATGTCTAGTTTCTCTATTTGCACGTTTCTCATATTCTAAGACAGGAAGAATTACAGAGAAATGAAGAGCCAAGTGAGGAAATTGTCCTGAAAGGGTTTTATTTAGCTTTTCTTCAACATAGAGATGGATTGGTGCACCCGGGGGAAGCAATAGGCTTTGGACTCGGTGAAGAGGTAGATCTGTGTACCACCTCTTGCTTGTATTGTTAAGTTGAGCAAAGTTAAACCCCCTTGATCAAATCAACCAAGTCTATAAACTAGTGTGTAAACTGCGAGGGTGATAACGCATGGAGAGAGGACAGAGTGCTTTGCCAAGTGCTTGGTGCATGGTAGGTGCTTTGAGGATGCTTCTCCCACTCAGACCCCTCCCCAGTCTTCTGCTTGCCGTGCTTCCCCTTCCCCTCCCTTCCCGTGCCCCAGGAGTGAGCTTTGGAGCATAAAATAAAGGCAGAAGATAAGCCAGGAAGCTGTGGACAGAGCAGGAGACCAACAGGCATGACATACCCGGCTTAGTCACAGCCTGGAAGGAGAGGAAAGGTCCGCCTCCAGAGGCCTTGGTGGCTTCTGCTTCTCCCTCTGCTGCATGATTCATGGTCTTGGGGTCATTTCAGGTTCTTGTTAATTGGCCTTTTAGTTTGCAAAGCACATCCACACACCTTATTGCATTTGATCGTCCCAATCACCACAAGCCAATTAATGGTTCCTTCATTTTATAGATGAGCCAAATGGGGCCTCCTCACCGTGGGTAAGAAATGAGCCCACCAACCAAGAGGGAAGAGTGAGTCTGAACTTGAACCCAGCCAGATACTGTTTCTCTAATAGTACATTTCCACCATTCTTCTGCTGTCCCCTGAAAGCCACGACAAAATTGAAAACACAATGGCTCCCTCACCAGAGATGCCTGCTATGAGAACTTTTTAGCCAGGGACTTCCAGGAATAGGCAAATAAGTGAAAGAGCATAGCCTCGCTTCTGCAATAATGGCCACTTAGGGGAGAACCGCTCACCGACCAACTGATCCTGCCTTCCCAGCCTCCTTCCTAGCTCTGACTGCTGCAGCTGAGTTCAGCTCAGCACCTGTACTCTGGGATCCTAGGGACAGTCTCTGTCACTTGACGTGTTTTTGTTTCTCTTCATTCCTACTTAAGATTCCAAGGTCCACCTTTGCAGTAACCACCTGTGGTCATTCCCTCTTTCCTTATCAGACTTATCTGGAAATCCCCCAACACTGGGTAAAGTTAACTGAGTCTGGTCATCGGTCACTCCCACTTTCCTAACTGAACAAGGCTGGAGAAAACCCTGCAGCTGCGGGAGAGACCCACACTCAATTCAGACGGTGACCCTCGAGTTTGTGCTCGGTAACAGCTACTCATGCCCAGATTCCCTAGACTACCCAGCTCTGGTACAGTCTTCACAGCTATGGCAGTCTCTCTCCCCAGACAGTCAGCATCACCTCCCCTAAACACACCCAGGAAGGACACTCTGTAACCTTTGCAACCCATTTCTCTCATGTCTTCCTTGTGCTGTGAGCTCTGCCTCTGATGGACAGGATTCTAGATAAGAACAAAACCCTTCACATTTACTACTCCTACGACAGGCAGCCTTGAGTGAGCTGCTCAAGGACGCCGCCCCGGTGACCCCTGGCCCCATCCATTTCTTCTTTACTCATGGGTCATTCCTGTTGGTGTACAATATCCTCCATCTTAAAACAATGCTTGCTGTGACCCCCTTAGTGCCCTTTGGCTTTTCAATTTCTCTTCTTTATTGCAGAACTGAAGAGCTGGAAATAATTCATCGTCAAAATCTCTCTTCAACTCACTGCCTCCCTGATCCACCAACCAAGGAATGAGTTTATACACAAGGTTGCTAAGGACGCCCGTGTCCCTAACTCAGAGGTCACAGTCTTTGTGCTCCTGTCTCTTCAGCTATGTAGGTGATGCCTCCTGCTTGAAGCTCTGCCTTTGTGGGGCTCTTAGGAGACCATGTTTTTCACTCTCCTCCTTCTCCGTTGCTGGTATCTGTTTCTGTGCCAGTCCCACTGTTCTGAGTCTGCCTGCTGCAGATTGAAAATCCCCTTTTGGAGGGAGGAGAGAGAGTTACCATATGCAAGAAGCTCACAAACTTCCAAGTCTGGGAAGACACAGAAAGTCACAAGGTTCCGGAAGCCACTACCCGAGACAACAGGAACACGTGGCAAGTGATTACCAGGGAACAAGAGACTTTTCAGGAATGAGGGGCTCCAGGAATGCTTTTATGGAATGCCACCCATGCTGGGGTGAGCTTTCAAGTGATGCAGCTGCCTTTGAGTCACTCAAACTCCTGTAAGTGATCCTGGTAACCCCGGTAGTCTCACTGGGTCTTTGTGGCTCACTGCCTTCTCAGCCTGTGTATAACTTGCAGACAGAATGATCTTGGAAAAACAGTTTGGGGCACAGCAGTCCTCTGCTCACCCATCTACCCCCCATTCCTGTGTCACTCAAAGCAAATCCAGCTCCTGCTTAGTTGTGCCTCACTGCAACCTCATGGGCCACTCAGTATCTGGTTCGAGCCCAATCCAACCCCTGATGTCTAATGCAGGTCCTGGTGTCTCTAGCTCAGAACCTCTCTGTACTCCGACTCCTTAGGCCTGGAAGGCTTTTCCTCATGGGAACCTTGATGACCCCACCCCCACCCCAAACACACATCTGTTTAATGGTGTCTTCCCAAGGGCCTCTTCCTCTGTCATTGTTCTGCCTTGGCCTGGCATTTGTGGCCGGTTTTCTCTTCTATACCATTTTTCATAAATTTGATTTTCTCTGTGTTGCAATTCTTTGTGTTGACATTTTCTGTCCCCCTCATCTTCTAGGTTAGCTTCGTAGACACGCAGGTTGACAGTGAGTTTGAAGTGAAGGCACCTGGTTTTGTTTCCCACACTTGTTTTAGTGCCTAGGAAAGGTGCACACTAGAGAGGTAAGGCCAGTTCACTGGGGGGGGGGGGGAGCATGTCAGTGAGCCCATGCTGGTGGGTGCCTGGAAGCGTAGGCTGAGGGGTTGGGCATAAGTGTTTCCAAAGAAGCCAAGGGCAGTGGTGGGAAAGTGGTTTGAATCAAAATGGTAATAACTGCTATCTTTCTGACTTTTATCCATTTAAGATTTTACTTGGAGAATGTCTAGTCATCTTCCTAGACCCAGCAGGCAGACTTTAGCCATGCTTAGCCACTTGAGTCCTCAGACGATAGTTAACACTCTCCTGAGGAACCTCTCTTCTGGCTGCCAGTTTCCTTGTGTCACCAGCACAGTGATTACTGCCCAGTTGTAAGTCTGTCCTTACACGATCCCCTGGGTTCCGTTAAGACCAGGGACTATGACTTCTGCCTCCTACACCCTCATCCAGCATTACACTAGTGGAGGTTAGTAGCAGGCATTTGATTTCTGTGGCTTGAAAGTAGAAATAACAGATTCTTTTAAGGAGCATAAATACAGAAAGAACTTATTGCTAAGAAAACCTCAATTGCAGCTTCCAAAGGACTCGTGGGTTCGATGTCTGTAGCACATGTGCTCTAGGCCTTGGAGAAACCAGAGGGGCGAGAAGTACCAGCAGATCGCACCTGAGCAAGTGTCCTTCCGACATCAAAAGCAGCTAAAGTTTAGGTTGGGGAAACGGTAGAGTCCCAGGCTGTGCAGCAAAGCCCTTAAGAAGTCCCTAAGAAAGCCAAAGCCAAAGGCTGTGCAAACAAGCCCAGGACTGTCTTTGAAGTGGGTGTGGCAGCTGACAGCCTGGGTAAGATGCCTCATCACCTGAGACTTGAAGCTTGGGAGGAGGAAAGGGCAATGACTTGGTGGGAGATGCAGAGATAGGGTCATGGGCTGTCAGGGCCTTTGATAGAGCTGCGAAGCTGTGAGCTTTGGGCTTCAAATCATTCAGAAATGGGCTTAGTAGTTGCCTCTAGACCAGGAAGTCATAAAAATGGAAACAAGATGGAACAAGTAGAGTTTGTCATAGAAGTGTGTATGTACATGTGTGTGAGTGAGTGAGACTATCTGACTGTCTGAGTGTAAGTGCATGAGTGTGTGCATATGAATAAGTGTGAGTAGGTACCTCTGTGTGTGTGAGTGTGAATGTGTGTGTATGTGTGTGTACACGTGTGAGAGTATAGAGGTGTGTATGTGTTTAAGGGTATGTGAGTATGTATGTGAGTGTTCGTGAGAATGAGTGTATGTGAGTGTGTGCACACATGCAAGTGTGTATGAGTGTGTGTGAGAGCATATGTGTGTAAGCATGTAAACATGTGAGTGTGCACACATGTGCACATATGAGACTGTGTGGGTGAGTGTAAGTGGTATGGGTGTGTTATGTGTGACTGAGAATGTCTGAGTGTGTGTATATGTGTGAGTGTTATGAGTGAGTGTGAAAGTATGTGTGTGTCTGAGTGTGTGTGTGCTCACATGCATGCCACAGGTTGAGGGTAAGTTTAATTCAATCTTTTCCTGTTGAATTGAGGCTAGCAATAGACAAAGGCTTTTCTGAAGACATTGTATCTGAAAGAAAAGAGAGAACAGTTATGTTTGCCACAAGAAAGTAGAGCCTCCTGTTTAGAGAGAAAGATCAAATTTGACCCAGTTCTTGGTCCACATGGAAGTACATGTCCACACGTCCGAGACAGGATAGATGTTACGTGTGTAACTGAGGACAATAGGGGAAAGATTACCATCTTGGCCCATTTGTAAGAAAATGTCTAACACTCAGCAATTTGTAAAGAACACCATCTTTTCATGGTTCTTGAGGTTGGGAAATCCAAGATCAAGGTCTGAACAGGTTCCTCTGTCTACTAAGGGCTGTTCCCTGCTTCCAAGAGGGTGCCTTGTCCCATCTTCCAGAGAGGAACACTGTATTCTTGGATGTTGAGGGGTGGGGTGGAAGGGCAAACTAGCAAGCGCTGCATAAGCTTTAAAAACCCAAACACAAGGGCTTCCTATTCCTCCCAGGGAGAGATGGCTGAATCCCCTCTGAAAGCTCTGACAAGTTCTACTAGGGGTGACACTTTATGAAGGCCTGCTGCTACTGTAAGGACACTTATCCAATGTCTTGTTTCTGTCTAAGAACAGCAGGGGACATTTATCAGGCTCTTACTGTATGACAAGTTCAGTGGCTTAGAGATAACAGGTGAGCAAAACCTCGAGGTCTGATGTACTCGACACTCAACATTGAAAAATGCAAAAAATATAAAAGATTTTTTTTTTTTAGAATCACAAAAAAGCAATCTTCTTTTAGGAATATCAATAGTGTCTCACATTTTAGCTTAAAAGGGCAGTTCTGCCTTATTCATGGTACTCAGTGTTCCAGTGGGGTGTGTTGACCAGGTGATATGTTTAAAATTTTATTTATACTAGTGTGTGTGTGTGTGTGTGTGTGTGTGTGTGTGTGTGTGTGTGTGTGTGTGTGTTGAAAGGGGGTAGAACACACACATGTGGAAGTCAGGAGACAACTCTGAGGAGTCAGTTTTCTCCTTACACTCTAACATGGATTAGGGGGATCAAACTCAGGCTGTCAGGAAGAAGGGCTCTTTATCCACTGAGCCATCCTGTGGGCTCTGTTATGTTAGAGAGAGCTGACTAAGGAGCAGGGTGTTCAGAAGAGGACAGACAGGGCAGAAAAGGACACAAACCCCAAGTCCACTGAGGTGCTGTGGAAGGAACAGGAGATTCTTGTCTGGGAAAGAAAGAAAAGATTCACAGTAAGGATGCTGAGCCATTTTCAAATACAGGATCTGCATGGAAAAGTTGGTTGCATCTAGACATTCCTCCATGGGCTCAGGCATGTCCGTGTGGTCCCCGGCTAGCGGCACTTCTGAATGCTGCAGAACCTTCAGGAGCTGGAGTCTTGCTAGTGACCGTGGGTCATTCAGGTTTTATGTCCTGGCCTATTTCTGGACTGAGTCCTGCTTCCTAATTACTGATGGTATGAAACTAGCTGCCCCAGCCTCATACTGTGTCGGCTGCCTTCTCCACCATGGTGGACTGTCCCCCATTAACTACAACCTAAACAAATTAAAACCCGTCCTTCCCACCTTAAGTTGCTTCCTGTCAGGTATGTGGTCATGGCAACATGGAGAGAGAGAGAGACAGAGAGAGGTTGATTGAGATTGGAGCTGTTTCAGAGGCCAGAAGGGGGGACCTGGAGCCAGCAGGCGATGGTGCTGAGTGAATCTCACTTGCTCTAAGGGAGGACATTCCTGAGTGCTGTCTGCATTAGAGCTGCTCATGAAGCAAGGCCAGCTTCAGAGCAGCTAGACAATCACAGCTCCACAATCGTTGTCTATGACAACTGCAGAGGGGACTGTGGTGTCTGGATGGGGTTAAGCACATAGCTCCCTCTCACTTGGAGGTGGTCAGGTCTGACCAGCTGAGGCCATGAGGCTAGTGAGCTGGGCTGGGAGTCATGATACATGTGACTGAATTTCCATATGCACACACATGAACACACATACACACACACACACACACAGGCACGCATGCACACATGCAGACATGCACATGTGTGCACATATACAGACATGTACACACACACACACACACAAAGACACACACACACAGGCATGCATGCACACATGCAGACATGCACATGCGTGCACATACACAGGCATGTACACACACACACACACACACACACACACACACTCACATACACTTATCTAGTTCTTTCCTTCTATGGTCAAAGGCACATGCAATTGGTTGTTTATTGGTGTCACATGGATAGTCACTAACCATTCCTTCCATGGGGCTCCGGCCTCCATGCTTCTGATCTCTCATTCTGTGTCTTACTCTTTCTCACCTCTCTCTTCTATTCTTCTCAGTCTTCTCTCACTCTACTACCAAAGCTCCCCAGGGAGCTTGATCCAAGGGCCATCATACAGTAGGCTCTCAATAAGTTAAACTTGAATTGCTTACTTCTCTGTGGAAATGGGAGTTAGTCTTTCTCCTTGAACTTTGCCTTTGTGCTGTGCTCTGTGTGTGTGTGTGTGTGTGTGTGTGTGTGTGTGTGTTGTATATGTGTGTGTACATGTGCTCATGCACCTGTGTGCATGTGGTAGGGGAACACACACCCCATGTGTAGTGGTCTGAGGAGGATGGTAGATGCCTGCTTCTATTTCTCTCTGCCTTCATCTCCTGAGACAGAGTCTCTAAGTGAACTGGAAGCTCATTTTTTGAGATAGGCTGGCAGCCAGCAAGTCTCACTCCTGTCTCCGCCCCAGTGCTGGGGTTACAGGTGACCACAGCCACATGACCACAGCCATGCCTTGCTCTTACGTGAGCTCCGAGATTTAAGCTGAGGTTTTCTCGTCTCCCCGAGCAGTCAGGTGTGGGAAGAGGGATGAAGGAGGAAGGATTCAGACAGCAAAGCTTCCTTTGGGTTAAAGGGAAGACAGCGCTGGCTGTGATAAGGGGAGGTGTGAGAATGTGCGGGACCAGATGCAATCAGCAAGGATGGCAGGGAGTTTTAGGGAGATGTCCTGGAGGAAGTTGGAGGGCCGGAAGCTAAATGCAGGTTGAGGATATTAATAGGATCGTTAGGTTAGAGGTGACAGCAGAATGGAATCTTCTGGAAAGTTCAGCATGGGATCCCAAGGAGAATGAAGACACAGATAGTTAGGAGGAGACCAGAGTGAAAGGGAGGACTGTTGATAAGTAATCCATCAGTGGTATCAAAGGGCAAAGATACAACAGGAAATAGATTTGTGCATTAAGTATCTTACATTGTTTTAAAATTATATTTGCTTTTATTTATGTGTATATCCTGTGTCTGTGGTAAGTATGTACATGTGAATGCAGTTGCCCAAGGCCGCCAGAGGGTGTCTGATCCTCTGGAGTTAGAGTTACAGGCAGTTGTGAGCCTTCTGGCATGGGTGCTAGGAACCAAACTCGAGTCTCCTGGAAGAGCAGTGAGCACTTCATGGAGCCAGCTCTCCAGCCGCCAAATATTTTACTTCTGTATGCATCTTTATAAACCTCATAAGCACAATCAAATAATAATGGTGCTACGAGAAATGTACGGCTATAGAAAATATTTATACTTTGGAGGACAGTCCCAAGGAATGTATAGTCTGAACAGTGAGGCAAAGCCTGGTTGGATACAAATGTGCAGGCTAGTGGTCAATGACAGGGCTTACTAAGCATAAGATGATTCCAGGTTCTCAACAGTTCTTAAACGAGAATTTGGTAAAAATAAATGTGAATTCAACTAGATAATCTGGAGTTTTATTTCCTTAGAGTTCAATATAAAATGGCGCCGCTGGAGACCTAGAAGGAGGATTCAATCATAATGGGCGTCGTACATTCAGACAGATGCTAGTGCAGCAGTTCTCAACCTGTGGGTCATGACCCCAGGAGGGGTCGCGTCCCAGATATTTATATCATGATTAATAACAGCAGCAAAATTACAGGTATGAAGTAACAACAAAAATAACTTTATGGCTGGGACCCAGCACAACGCGAGGAACTGTACTGAAGGGTCGCAACATTAGGAAGGTTGAGAGCGATGGGTCTAGTGTTTAATGCCCCCTTCGCCCAACACATCCAATCTGGTGCTTACATATCCAACAGGACACCGGCAACGTGTATGTATCATGCTGGAGTCTGGGGGCTGGTGCTGACTTGATGGCGGGACACGATTGTTTCCCTATCTCTGTGAGATTCCTCCTCAGGAACCTCGCTGATCATTTCCTGGTCATTGCCAAGTTGCTATATCCATATGCCTCTTTCCTTTCTCTTCCTCGCTTCTCTTTTCATTGGTCTTCATTGTGATCCAAGTCATGTGTATTTTCACGGCCCAAATCTCGATCATTGTATGTCAGTATGTAGCTATGCATGGGCATTTAGGTGTGGATCTGTGGCTGCCTGCCCATGTACACATGAAAGTCAGAGGTCGATGTCAGGTGTCCCCAGTCTCTCATGGAACCCAAAGCTCATGTTTTCTGTTTGGCTCTCTTGCCACTGAGTTCTCCTGGGTTCTGCCGGTCTCTACGTCCCTCCCCAACATGAGGGTTAGGTCTTGCCGCCATACCTGACTTTCACACGGGTTGTAGGGAATCAAACTCAGACTCCTGTGCCTACACAGCAAACACTTTAGCTGCCAAGTCTCCCTGACCCCTCAAGTTCCGGTTCCTATTCACAAAATGCCAAGTGTCTTCCTGTTTTAGAGCCTTTGCCATTTTCTCTTGAGACTGAGAAGTTATGCAATTATCAGCCATTCTTCCTGGTCTGGTATTCAAGCAAATTGTTACACAGAAGTTACAGGGGCCAGGGGTTCAAACTCATGCACAGGCCCTGTATTTTCTGGATTGGTAACCTTGCTTAGCTTCAGAGTACCTCCTTGATTCTGTGTTGTGATCATGGCAAGGAGTCCAGTGGCCCTGTAAGCCCAAGGAGGGGAAGTGAAGGGCCCAGCTGCTGTGCCCTGAAGTCCCCTGACACATTCACACCAAGGCCATTCTTCCCACAGCCTTCTGCCAGTCAGTGACTGAGTGTGGAAAGACCCAAGGACTCCAGGAGGCACCAGACTTTGCTAATCGCTGGCCTGGCTTTGAGATTCCTCAGAGTCACACTGAACCTGGTCTCCATGGCAGTTTCAAGTATCTGACCTCCCCCACTCTCCTTCCCTAAGGTGAGCTTTGTGCCTCTGGCAGGTCTTCCTGGTTCCTTCTCTGGCTTTTACCACAAGTCTTTGTGTTAATAAAATTCTTGAACCTGAAATCTCGTCTTGGCATCTTGGAGGGTTTGAACTCACAGAAACACCTAGTTAAAGAGAAAAGGCCAAGCACGTGGGTCCTGGGCCTTGGGATTTTGTCTGGCATTTACTCCTGCTCGTGTGACCAACAGCAAAATAGTTGAGCGAAAGTGTTCTTTTTTGCAAAGGGGGCTGTGATGTCTAGCCAAGCTGAGCTAGTAGTTAGTAAGATTTCAACTGTGACTTGTGATCAGAAAATCAGATGCCAGCAAACCTGCTCTGAAACCTTACACCTCCCGATGCTTGCCAGGTATTGTATTTCCTTCCCTCTGCCTCACATTACCCACAGGAGACAAGATTGAGCTGATGGGCAGTGGTGGAATAGATACTGATGTTTTCTGAGTGCTTGTGGATTGAACAGCATTGTGGGTAGACTTGTGAAGAACACAGACTTAGTACTACTCATTTGAAAATGTCTCAGTTTGGAGAACAGAAAGTTAAAAATATTTGGTTTGCTACAAATGATCTATCAAACTGTGAGATAAAATTTTTCACTTATCAGATTGGCAAATATTGAGAAGATTGATCTCCTCTGGCATTGGTTAGAGGGTACGGAAACGAGCCACTTCCTGCACATGCTAGGAGCACAAACAGGTACAAAACCATAGCGAGATTAATTTGTCAGCTCTGAGGAGGCTGACGTGAGCGTGGGAAGCTTCCGTATGGAATACTTTTCTGGGAATACAGAGATCCACGCAAAAGGACCACGAAAGTTTTGCATTGTAGGTTGCTTGTGGTAGCAGCACAGGCTGTACCGATGGCAGGATGAGCTCACATGAGTAAGCTGTATTGGTTATACCCTGGTGTGTTGAGGAGCTGCTAATAGGACTGCCTCCAGGCTGCCTTTGTGTAAGCAGAGAACAGCACCCTTTCCTTTTGGCTAGCAGAGTCTGTGGAGAGCAATGTGATTTGCTGAATGGAATGTAGGCAATTCCCATTGCTCGCTTGCCAGGGATCCATCAAAACGAACATTGTGAGCCCTGTTCAGAAGCCCCGGGTGTTAGAAATAATGAGACAGAGTTATATGTGGTGACACAGAAATTGGTCCAGGATACTGATCTGTCCTGCCCAAGAAAAAACATAGAAAAGAAGAAAGTTGGAGAATGTCTCACTGACCATGGTGTGTGTGTGTGTGTGTGTGTGTGTGTGTGTGTGTGTGTGTGTGTGTGTGTGTGTGAGATCTACATGTTTTATGTATATTGTATATGTGTGGTATACATATCTTTTGTTTGTTGTACCTGTGTGGTATGTGTGTATTTGCACCTGAGTGGTATATGTGGTATACATATGTATGTATGTGGTCTATGTAATATATCTGTATGATATATGTGGTATGCATGTATAATGTGTGTAGCACACATATGTGATGTATGTATGCGGTGTACATGTGTGGTGTCTGGGGTACACATGGTATGTATGTGTGAAGTATGTGGTGTGCGTGATGTAGATTGTGTATGTGCGTGGTAGCTATGCGTATGTGTATGCAAGTGTGGTGCTGGAGGCCAGGGAAGGATGTAGGATGTCCTGCTCTACTGTTCTGTCTTGTTACCTGAAGACAAAGCCTCTTAGTCTACCCAGAGCGAGGCTGGTGGCTAGCAAGCTACAGTGGTCCTTCCATCTCCCTCACCCACTGTACTAGGGCAACAGGCATGCTCACAGCCACACCCAGTTGTTTACATGGGTTGCCAATTTGAACTCAGGTCCTCAGGCTTGTATACCAAGTGCTCTCACTTGCTCAGACATCTCCCCAACACCCAAAACAAGGAGTCTTTAGACAATGCACACAAACACATACTCACAAACAAAAACAAACGAATGAAGACAATTTAAACCCTGGTCTAGTTTATTTTCTAGGAACATAGGCAGTTCGTTTCATAACCACAGTAAATATTAAAGACAGGAAATAAAACACTAATGCCCAATTATTATAGAATATTCAAATGGCACCATTTTCCCAGGGACTCCCTCTGTCTGTTTCTTCTCTTGGCCCAGGAGCAGCCTTGGGGTCGTGCCTTCATTTAACTATCTGGCTTTTAGTCTCATTTAATCTGGTACAGTTCCTCAGCCCTTCTGTGCCTTTCTTTATCTTAACATTTTTTATTACTCTACTTATTTTGTGTCCATGTATCCATGTGTGTGTACGTGCATGTGTGCGTGTGTGTAGGTGCATGTGTGCGGAGGTCAGAGAACAGCTTGCAGGAGTCGGTTCTCTCTTCCCACACCGTGGATCTCAGGGATCAAACTGAAAATCTCAGGGTTTGAGGCAGTGCTTTAGCTACTGAGCCATCTCACTGGCCCCTGCATTAACATGTTTTAGTGCATATAGGTCAGTCATGCTATAGAGCACCCACCAGTCAGAGCTGGCTTAGGGCTTCATAGTTACATTTAAGTTATGCGTTTTTGGTGAGGGTATTGCAAAAAACATAGACAAGCAGTGCTTTTAATAAACAGGTCATATTTGTTATGATGAATGTGTCCATAATCACATTGTTAACACTCATCAAAGTCATCCTCAGTGTCTCCATTGTCCCTGGCAACTACAACTATTTCTCGTGTGTTGAGTGACAGGCCATTGCTGGCACTCATAAAGGGTCCCAATTATTCTCATTGTCCGAGGAGTCAACATCCTCTCGTGGTTGATTTAGTCATCAGCTAAATAAATAAATATTTTGAAAATGAAGTCTGAGAATGGGAATAACTTCCTGCTCTCTAGAGGCAATGAGCTCTGGTATGGCTTTCAGCAGGAATATCATGGAGCATACAACTCTGGTTCACACCAGCATCACCTGGCCAATCTGATAACAGTGTTAGATCCTCTATAAAGGGCAAGAGGGACTTTCTAATTTTAGAGCCGGCATTTATTAGCTCTTAATGACTGCATCTGGGACAATAGCAACTAAACTTAGGGCATGCTCACTCCTGACGTGGAGAAAGGAGACACGGAGTTCAAAGAGGAAGACACCCCAGTAGACACAGAACCCGAGCACGCATCTCAGTTAAGACTTCATTATTTCTCCCTGGTCCTCTGATGCCTTCTTTATCATGGTGGTCTACACACTTTTCATGAAGTCTAGCTGTGAGATCTTGCCTTCTGAACAACTTGTCCCCCTGAGGGGATCATGCATTTATAGAATCCTGCAAGCGGGGTGTGCACTTAAGTACTGTCTCGCCCTGGGTTTTGCCATTGAAACATTCCCACAGATATATTCCCCAGATGTGAATCCATGCCCCTCCTTTCATGCCCCTTCCTGTACCATTGGCTTCGCTGCTCAGACATCAGCACTGCCCTGGTTGGGGGTAGCGAGGTAGAGGATAGGAGGATAGGGGTGGGCGGGCTGGAATTCGGAGCTCAGGCTACTCAGCTGGGCTACTGCTCTTTCGATGTGGCAGATATAGCACTGGAGCTCTGACCCTCCCCTGGTGCAACTCTCCACAACCTCTCCCTCCACTGGCTGGGGAGGTCAGTGGATGCCACTATCCCTCTGCTCCCCCACGCTTCTCAGCCTTTGATGAGATTCTCTTCCCGGCTCCTTAGCGAGACTCTGGGGAAAGGATTGTTTTGGCTGGAATTTGACAAGGCACAGGTGGTTTCGCTGTAAGTTCTTTCATTCTTGCTGGCTGCCCACCAGCTCTTGGTCTTTTCACAGTCTTTTCTGTGGTGGCGGAGGAGGGGCAGGAAGGGACAGTAGGTCCTTGACGTTGTTGTTCAACTTCAGCAGCTGTCTCGGGTTGGCATTGAATCCAGAGTGTTCCTCGGGAAGGGAAGGGTGTTTTTTTCCCTCCTTTTCTCTTGAGTTTGACTAATCGTCAAGGGACAGCCCCAGATGGGTAATACCAACTGTATCTTGGTCATTTGGACACGGGGTACGTGGACAGCATGGTTCCCTTGTATAAACACCCTTGTGCCCAGCTCCCGGGCTCAGCTCAGAAGGCCCTGAATCAGCCACGGCGATTCAGACTGGCTCTGGGTTGCAAGTCTCTTCATTGCTGCACTGGTTGGAATCCAATGATACCAGCATCGTCTCCCAAAATAGACAAAAATAATCCTCAGCTCTGTCTCTCAAATGCTTCCTTTTATTTGAAGAAAGAAACTTAAAACTTGAAAGTCCCTTTCCCTCCTTCCTCTTCCTCTCTCGGCATCTTTGTGACACGGACCAGGAGAGTGCTGCTTGACCTTGAGGGCCAGTACCTCCACTCTTCTCCTCTTAGGCCTCTTTTATTCTAAAATTGTTCACTTAACCCCTTTCCTTCATCAGGCCTCAAGCCTCCGTCAAGGTCTTCTTAGGCCTTCTTTCCTGCGAGGCACTTGCAAAGCTTGGGTCTGGGCTTTCCTTGATGTGGGTGGGCGCTTGCCTCCCCATTAATCTGAATCTTGTGGAAGGGGAAGCTAAGTGGCCCTTTCTGGGTGAATTCTTCTCTCCTTTCCTCTGATCTTGTTTCTCCCTGCCCTCCCCCTCGCTAATGGCCTCTGCCGGTTAGCACCAGAGCATGCTGGAGTCTTCCTATTGTCAGCTGCTTGGAAGCAAGAACTAAGCTAGCAAAACCTTTACACAGGGTGCGAGCAAGTCCCAGGGGGACCCCCTAGGAGATTTTTGGAGGCTCTGACCTCACTTTCATCCCTCCTGCCCATCTCCAGCTGCAGGACCGGCTGGCACCACTCTCAGACCCTGATAGTGTGGCCTGATGCTCTCTTGGGATTTCAGCATCCCAGCTGCCTCCTCCTCCTCCACGGTGAAACGCCATCTTCCTCTTCCACTCCACGATTATTCTGTCTCATTCCCAGCTCTGGCTTACGAATGAAAGCCATAAGAGACACATCTTGTTAACTTGGTGGGTATGGAGTTGAATTCTGCCAACCCAGAATCAGCTCCGGAGGATGCGAGCCTGTTTAATAAGCCTGGTTAACATTCCATCTTTCTGTTTGCTTCACACACACAGCATCGCTTTGAAGCCCAGACAGCCTGGGACAAGGTTCAGATAGATAGGAAGGTATAGGTGCGGATGTGTGTTTTGGGGTGGTAGGGCAAGGATGGGGAAACAGAAGAAATGGGGGAGGGTAAACAAGGATGATCGAAAGGATTCCGCCTCCTTTATCCCTGGGGGAAAGATATAACCGTGTTGGGACATTGTCAATCACAGGTTCCCAGATCCTTAGAGCTATGAGCCACCAAAGGGAAGCTGAAAGACATGGCCTCTGGCTGAGGAGAAAGCTCAGTTGGTAATGGGCCTTGTAAGCATGAGGACCTGCGTTCTAGCTCCAGGCTCCACCTAGGAAATTTCAGCATGGTGGAGTATGCTTGTAATGCCAGTACTGGGCAGGCACAGACAGGACAACGGCTCCGGCTCTCTGCCCAGCCAGCTTAGCCTCATGTGTGAGCTTCAGGCTAGTGAGAGACCATCTCAAGGATAAGGTTGATGGTCCCAGAGGAAAGACAGACACAAACGCGCACACATGTACCTGCACAATCACACATACATAACACTCTTTCATCTTCTTCAGCTGTAATAGTCAGGGAACTGTATTATTGATTTGGCAAATGCCAGCATTTTTAAAATAACAGAGTTCTGTGTTCTATGTCATCGCAGAGTATTCCTCATAATCAGGGATACAGGCTATACCTGTCCATTCAATTGAGAAAATATGCATCTTTCTTGTGTTTGCTTCAAGAGCCTAGCCATGCTAATCTTCAGCCATAGCCTCTCCCCAGTAAGAACTCACATCCAGTCTGAATGCTAAATAATGTTGTCATGAGGTTGCGTGGGCATTGGTTAAGATCTATGCCCAAACTATAATGAATCTCTCTTCTACATTACTGTTATTGTGGCCAAAATTGGTGAGCGGCCCATTCTCAAGGGAGATGTGGGAGGAGACGAGGATATTGTGTTGGATTGTATCCTGGACATATCTTCGGCTAGACTCCTGGAGCAGTTTAAATCAAGAGCTGGGCTGAGCAGACTTGAATGGCTTTCAAGTGACAGATTTATGGAGGCGGGCCTAATTAGATCATGGTAATTTGTAGTATGACAATATCTTTTGCTCAAGATCTCAAAGCAAATTTCTGCCTTGATAGGTGAATTACACAAAGGCTCACAAATGTTAAAGCATTTTCTCACTAACACACACACACACACACACACACACACACACACACACACACACACACACACACACAATCCTTGGGCAGTCCCAATGAGAGCCAAGCTTGCATTTATAAAACTTTTATCAAACATTTATTCTATGCTTATAATACATGCTCATGTAATTTTTTTATTACTTGATTTGGTGGTTAATCATGAATGTCAGCTTGATAGGATTTAGAATTGAAACATATCCCTGGGTATGCCTACCAGGGTCTTTTAAGGGTTACCTGACCACGGAAGACTCACCCTGCATGTGAGTCTGTGAGCTGCGGCCCAGGGCTAAGCTGAGCCGAGCATCCTGCATATCTCCCTCTGCTTCCTGACTGCAGGTGCAACATGACCAGCCACCTCCTGGCCAGTGACCACGTCTTCCCAGCATAGTGGACCGTGTGCACCCTCCAACTTAAGTTGCTTCTTGTCAAGTGTTTGATCAGAGAAATGAGAAAGTTAACTAACAAAAAATCATAGGGTTTAAGGAGAGAAGCAGTCAGTGTTGCTCCCCTTTCAAGAAGGGAAGAATGGAGCTGTGAGCAGTTTGCTCAAAACAGTACAGTCAGCAACGGAGTTGGCTTTTAGTAATGGTATTTATGGAGAAAGGAAGCAGACAAACTCCAAGAGTAAGGACAGGAAGAAACTTCAAAATAATGAGTTCTGCCTTGAATGGGGGGGGGGGGGAACATGGCGGAACCACGCCAGCTGCACAGACTCACACAGAGAATGGTATCAACGCAGATGGGGATTCATCTGGCAAAGACATAAACAAGTGGCAAATAAAAATGTGAGGAGCCAAGTGCCTGGGGTTCCCATACCATGGATCAGCCATGTCCCAAAGACAACATTCTGTGTCCATGGCCACCACAGGGGACTGTGATAGTTTACCAACCAGAGTCAGGGACATCTTGAAGAACAATGGTGTAGAGAAATCCCTACAGCTTCAGAGAGAGAGAGAGAGAGAGAGAGAGAGAGAGAGAGAGAGAGAGAGAGACAGAGAGAGAGACAGAGAGAGAGAGACAGAGAGAGAGACAGAGAGAGGGAGAGACAGATGACACAGAGAGAGAGAGACAGAGAGACAGAGAGACAGAGAGAGAGACAGAGAGAGAGAGACAGAGAGAGGGAGAGACAGATGACACACACACACACACAGACAGAGAGAGACAGAGAGAGAGACAGAGAGAGGGAGAGACAGATCACACACACACACACACACACACACACACAGAGAGAGAGAGAGAGAGAGAGAGAGAGAGAGAGAGAGAGAGGGAGATGCTCCGACATGCCTGATAATACCATTCTCTTGTTAGGACTGTGTCTACATTGTACTTTGGGACACTTGAGGAACACGGTCATATCTATAACGTGGCTTGTCCTGGCCTGTTGGTTGTGGTGCTGGCTTGTTACAGGTGCCGTATGAGTTTTTTTAAGGATCAGGTAGAGAGGAGTTTAATGGGGGCTGGAGAGATTGCTCAGTGGTTAAGAGCACTGACTGCTCTTCCAGAGGTCCTGAGTTCAATTCCCAGCAACCACATGGTGGCTCATAATCATCTGTAATGGTATCTGATGCCCTCTTCTGGTGTGTCTAAAGACAGCTACAGTGTACTCATGGACATAAAATAAATAAATAATTCTTTGAGAGAGAGAGAGAGAGAGAAGTTTAGCTTTTAAGTTTTCCTAACAGATCTCTGCCCTTGGCTTATGTTCATAATATCTGCTGACAGGCAGATGATAGTTTGAATTTCTCCTTTGAGAACCTTGATACCTTTAGCTGAAACAGGTCTCAGAGGAGAACTGGCCTTCGTCAGTGATTAGGATATCCCCCCCCCCATAACTTCTGCTAATTTGAAGATGGAGCCCATTTCACAGGGGCCACAGCAGGCACTGTCACAGACATGACTTTCTACTATACTTGGGGGACAGCAGAAAGGTTCCTCTTCTAACCCCTGCATACCCCCAGCATGTTCGGGAAACTCAAACACAGGCATACGTGTTTTGCCAAAGCCAACTACTCCAAATCCTAGGAAGTAGGCAGGACGTAGGAGAGCTCCCCCCATAGTTTATGAGGCCTGTTATGTAGTCCTAGTCCTGACTCCTTCTACGAGCTTGTCCCAATGGGTAGGTATTGGGCAGAGGCAGTTTGAGGACCTGCAGCATCCTGTGGCCATCTCTTCTGACTGAGCTCAGGAATTATGACAACCCCCCACCCCCTACCCCCAACCCCACCCCCACCACTGCCAAAATCTGGGCCTGGCTGATTCTACAAGAACAGGAGGGAAGGTAAGCGCCTCTTCCAAGTCAGAGGAGGTTAAGTCATAACAAATATGTGATCTGTCCCCAAATGATATGAAAAATTAAACATGAAGATGGGGCTTCTCAGATGACAGAGCTGCGGGGTAGGTGAAGGGAGGCAGGGGGAGGGGATGGGTGAAGTGGCAGAGTGTGAAATCTGTAAAAGGAAAAACATGGGTACGGTGCAAACTCTCAGCGACACCCCTCACCGCTCCAGATGGCAGCTCTTTTAGAGTTGTTCCTAGATTTTCTGATTGAATGGGATTTGCTAAGAGCCTGATATCCATGTTAGAATTCGGGCATTGGATTCCTGTTCCGACACCATCGTGGGCTGACTCTGCAGTTTGGGTTGGGAGGAATTCAGAGACTCGGAGATGGGCTTCAGGGGAAACGGAAGGGAGACGCCCTGGCGTGGCCTCTGCTCTATACACCAGAAGAACCTGACTCCCCACCCCTCCTCAGGTGGGCTGTCTTGGTGACTTGGAGACAGCAGGTAGGTGCTGGTTACTGATGGCTGGGGACTGCTCAGCTCCTCTTCAATCCTGCTAAGCTGTTAAGTAAGGGCAGGTTCTTGGATGTTCATACGCTATCACATCAGTAGCTGTGAGAAGGGGAAGGGTCAATCGCCACATTGGGTCTTGATGCCTAACTATGCTTTATATAAAGCTGCTCCCCTCATAAAGTTATTGTGTAGGTCCGAAGTGCATCAGAATCCTTTCTCTGTAACTAGTAGTGGGCAATTTTTCTTAGCGACTCCTCGGTCAGAGGGAATTCCGTGGCGACCTTTCCCATCCAAGGGAAGTCTTGCTAAGATCAAAGGCATTCAAGGGAAGAGAGAACACCAACATTGCCTCCCACTCTGCTGTGCTCTTGTGGAGACTGGATGCTGCAGCACATGTCTGCTTTGTACGCAGATGTCATTCAGTGAGTCGCAGGCAGAGCTCCCTCTTGGTTCTAGCTGCTACCCAGTGACTATTTTTAGTCGTGGCCAAATGTGACCTCATCCTCTAGGCTTTGCAAGCTCAGCATAGTGAGGCCAGGTTAGGCTGCCCGCAGGTCTCCCAGGAGCACCCCAGATGCTGTGGTGTGTCTTGTCAGCAAGGCCAAAGTTCTCTTTCTGCTTGTCTTCAAATGGCTTTCAGCTCAGCATATTAGAAAGCAAGGTGATTGGAGGGGCCATCTTTGAAACCAGAAACAAATGGACAGCCCTGGGTACATATGCGTTACCAGTTTGTCTTCATTTCCCTCTCTCCCCATCTTTCTTCCTTCATTTCATGTTTTCTCCCTCTCTCCCATCTTGTGTTGAAGGAATAAAGCAGCATCTGGTAAAACAACAGCATCTGGGTACATTTGTTTTGGATGTCCCTGTGAACAGACAACTCAGTTCTCAGGGACCCCAGCAGAGCCCTGATCCTTCACTTGTGCATATTTAAGTGGGGGTGAGAACTGACTTAGTCAAGTGCTTTCTGCACAAGCATGAATGTCTGAGTTTGATACCTAGAATCCACATTAAAACAGCCAGGTGTGCTTGTGTGCAGCCATAATCCCAGCTCTGAGAGGAGGCCGGCAGGAAGATACTTTCGGCTCAGTGGTCAGCCAACTTAGCTACATGACAAGCTCCAAGTCTTAAAACATAAGGTGGATACAGTCAAGCATGGTGGCATGTGCCTTTAATGCCAGAATTAAGGAGGAAGAAGCAGATAGATCTCTATGAATTTGAAGCCAGCCTGGTCTAAATAGTGAGTTCTAGGCCAGCCAGAGCTGCATCAACCGGCACAGGGTTCTGCTCTTGAGGAATGATGGCTGAGGCTGGCCTGTGGCATCCATGTGGATGTCCACACACATATGCACCCATTCCTACCCCTGCATATACACATGTCAATAAACTTTTTTTTGTTTTTGTTTTTGTTTGGTTGGTTTTTTTGTTTTTCAAGACAGGGTTTCTCTGTGTGTAGCCCTGGCTGTCCTGGAACTCACTCTATAGACCAGGCTGGCCTCGAATTCAGAAATCCACCTGCCTCTGCCTCCCAAGTGCTGGAATTAAAGGCATGCACCATCACTGCCTGGCTGTCAATAAACTTAAAAAACAATAAATATTAGGACCAAGGCACACTCTACTGCTGAGGAAGTGACAGCCTCAATATGGACAAGCCACTGCTGTAGTAAGCACCACTTCATCTTAGAGTCCAGTTTTTAGGACTCTTTGTTCAGGCAGTCAGTACCTACTATGTGAACATAGTAAGTACCTACTATGTACACTGTTTTCCTATAGGTTTCATCCATACTTTGGGGAAACAGCCATGTATTTATGAGGCAGAGGTTGGTCCTTACAGAAGTGTTCTATTCCTGTGACGAGACCTTCTCAGAGACATTCGTGGGATGTTGTGCTTCTTTCTAAGTCTTTACTATCTAGTGATGATCTAGAACATTCTTCATATTTAATTTAGTATGATCCAACTTCACTGAGGTTGAAGGTCTTCAAATCCACAAAGTCAGTAACCAGAGACCTGTTTATTTCAGTTGGGAAATATGTCTAGGTAATAGTTAAATTCTGGAGACCTATGATGGCATGTACTATAGTACTCAGAGCAGGTAACACTACAGGCACTGGGTAGAATAGTTTACATAGAAGTGGGCCCTGTCCTCCAGGAACTCCATGCAAGATAAAACGTAGGACGCTCAGAGACCCCATACTAAAACAGCACAGGAATAAGAATAAATTAGAAAACAAAAACAAAATAAAACAAACAAACAAACAAAAAACCATATGTCTGGAAAGGAGACTCACAGTCTGCTGGCAGCATCTACCGATAAAAAGATATATCTATAAAAACTATATTTACATCCCATCTGTGACATCACAACAATGTATTCTAAGGTGAAAATCCACCTTGATGTTTTGCCATTTATTTCCACTTTGGTTTTTCTAAAGTGAACATGAAATATAGATAAAAGGAATAAAAATAGTGGTCGTGGGGAAATATTCTCTTTTCCCCAGGATCCCTGTAAACTAACATTCAAAATCCTCTTCTGACTTCATTTTGGAAAAGAAAATGGCAGCTGGACTGGCAGTGTACACATCCCAATCCAGTCTACCACACTTACAGATTACCTGCAATGTCAGCCCTGCAGCAGGATGGACGAGATGTCACGGATACACCAGCCAACCTCTAAGAGCAGAGCAGTTGCCAGCAAGAATATCCTGGGAAAAGGAAGAGAACTAGAAACTGCAGGCAAGGTGATCACCATTGTCAGCTGAAGCCTGGGTTTTCTCCCCACACTCCAAGTGGTTTTTGCTTCTGAAGTTGAGCCTAATGTTTTCTCTTTTGTAGACAAAATGTCATGTCATATATAACTGAAATGTTCCTCTCTTCCCTTACGCATGCCCTGGATATGATTACCCTTTGTGCCCCCTCTCTCCTTTGAGAAAACATGAGCATTTAATACACAGCTAGGAAAATATTACAGTTGGAACTCAGTCACACAGGTAGGGGAGAGACTCCATATCTGAGAAGCAGAATATGATATTTTCAGTCAGATGTGATAAGAGAATACTTCCTCTTGCTCGTCTAGAACTCTCATGATCATCTCTACCAAGGATGTCACTGAACATATGTTCATGAAGCTCTGTGTGTTTCAACATTCATCCAAGTAGTATGTAGCTATTTCTTACCAGACTGAACTGCTTTTTACTTACTTCAGTGTAAAAGAGGAATTATGAAAGATTTATAGTTAATCAAAGTTAGAAGTGACTGGTAGAATTTCTGCCCTCCTGAGCCTTGGTTACTAGCTTGGGGTGAAAGACATTTCAAGTTTACAGAGGATTTCAGGGGGCCAGTGACTCCCTGTGTTCGTGAAACATCTGTGTATAGAACGGATATCAAGAGCACCAGGGTCACAGGGATGCTCACCTTCCAAGAGGTGGGAATGTCTCCAAGAATGTTCAACTTTCAAGGGTTAGCCCTGGCCTTCTGCCAGGTTCACAGGATGTGTTAGGAGTCTGAGTCTGTCCCTAGCAGAAGCAGCATTTCCTGTCACCAAAGAAAAATCCTGTGTTTGGGGCGGGCTTGATAATAAGAGTATGTCTATATCGAAAATCCAGATAGCATAAGAAAGCCAGCTTCATCTTCTACAATAATTTGAGGCAACTAACTCCTTCAACTCTTTCCTTCCTTCCTTCCTTCCTTCCTTCCTTCCTTCCTTCCTTCCTTCCTTCCTTCCTTCCTTCCTTCCTTTTTTTCTGTCCCTTCCCTTCCCTTCCCTTTCTCTTGGAATGCTCTCTCACCCAGGACCCCCCTTTTTAAAGACTTCAAATAAAAAAATTCTCCCATCCCCTCCACGCAGCCCCACTCCTCCACAGTCCTCTTCCGGAGATAGCAGCACCATTTTGCTCAGACTTGCCTGTCAGCACTCTTACTAACAGCTTAGTGTCTGAACAGGAAGGCTGGTATGTTTGGGACAGGGAATCTGCTTTTAAATCCCAGATGACTTCGGATGCATGGACTGGCTTAGAAGACTCTGAACTTGGGGTGTAGGTAGAAATATAGGAGCAGTTCCCTGGTGGCCGGGAACCAAAAGACAATTCTTCCAAGTCCAGACAGGTTTCTTGAGTGAGCATGACATGCTGAAGAGGCCAATGCATTGGAAGGACCTAGATGAGCTTTCTCCCCTGTGGGAAATGCCATTCTACCACAAAATCCCCACAAGCCCCATGAGTAGACAGCATTCCAACTCAGATTCCCAAGTGAAATCATTTTTTTTGCAACAGCAACATGGCCAGGAAATTGGTGACACCTTGGCAGACACTATCTCCCACCCCCACCATAAGATCAACTTTCTGGTCAAGATTATTCTTAACATTAAATTAGGAAGGAAGAAACAGAGACTGGAAAGCAGGGAAGGTGACCTCTGAATCCAGAAGAGAATTCTGTGCCCCTGACCTCACAGGAATGAAGACCCAAGATTCATCCCCAGAAGAGCCAATGTGACCAGCAGAGAGCGGTGGCTCATCTTGCAGTTCTTGCTCTGGGGAGATGGACACAGGCTGATTCCTTGGGTTCCCTGGCTGTGCTTCCTGGCTGTGCTCCCTGGGTTTATATCAACTTGACACAAGCCAGAGTCATCTAAGAAGAGGGAGTCACAAGCATAAAAAATGCACCCACCAGATTGTCCTGTGGGTAAGCCTGTGGTGTATTTTCTTGATTGATGTGGGAGGGTCCGGTTCATTGTGAGCAGTGCCACTCCTGGACTGGTGTGAGAAAGCAGGCTGAGCAAGCCATGAGAGCAAGCCACGAGCAGCACCCCTCCATGGCCTCTGCCCCCATTCTTGCTTCCAGGTTCCTGCCTTGAGTCCTGTCATGGCCCTCTTCGGTGACTGATTTATAAGCTGTAAGATGAAATAAACCCTTTCCTCCCCAAGTTGCTTTTGGTCACAGTACTTTATTGCAGCCCTAACCAAGCCACTGGCAGGACCGCCTAGCTGGCTGGATGAATTCTAGGCCAGAGAGAGACTCAAAGACAAGATGGACAGCACTTAAGAAATAAAAGCCTCTGTTGTCCTCTCTTTGGCTTCCAAACCTACACACCTACACACCTACACACACACACACACACACACACACACACACACACACACTTCCTGACTGAGCTTACTCAACTGCACTTCAAATCTTGCTTTCTCAATCACAGACAGTAAGTGACTAGGATACTCTGAAGTCATGAAGGGCTAGAAGGTCTGTTTCTTGGGGAATGAGCCTGTGGGCTCTGGGGACTTTAGTAGGTCCTAGAAGGTTTCAAAATAAGTTGTCGTTTGGCACAACTCAACGTACTCTTTCATCTCCTTCCTTCCAATGTGACAGAGGTTAGCCCTTGTGCTCCATTCTGTAGCCCTAGCCAGGAACAGCTGTCTACTGAATACAATTTCACCTCGTCACGTACTGTAAACAACTGAAGTCTAATCACAGCCGTGCTTGCTGAAATGCAGTCTCATTTGTATCTCTATAAGCATGTGCGACTACTACAGTATTAAGTCATCACATGGTAAGAATCACCACTAACACAGGGAGACAGTGGCAAAATACAAAGTCCAGTGGCTTCTAATACATTGACACTGTGCCTAGAGTCCATGATCGGTCCCCTAAACTATTATCAGTCAATTTCCCCAAGATAAAATGAGTTTCCAGCGATTCTGAGAGTCTCTTCATCTTGCCTCTGCTGATCTTACATAGGGGAGGAGGAGAAGCCTGGGTCCACCTAATGACAGCTTGCTTTCAGGCAGCTGGTGGAGCTCAAAGATCTCTCCTCAGCAAAGGGAATCATGGAATGGGTCGCCAGACTCATTAGCATGGCCACCTCCCACCTCTGGTCTCTACCTTCCCTGACACAGGGAACTACTCACATCTCCTTCAAGGGCTGTGCCTCTGCCCATTGTACCACACTTCCCTGCTTGTCTGTTAGTTCTTACCAATGTGCAGCTGAAACTTAAGAGATACTTCTTAAATAAAACCGTTACTTACTTCAAAACATGGCTCTCTTGCTCCTGTGTGCGCACGCACACACACACACACACACACACACACACACACACACACACACACACGCCAACAACCCTGGGCACAATTTCCCTTCACTTTTTTCCCAGCCCCTCTATCGTCTCCCCTTGCCCTGCTCATCAGCTCTGTCCAGAGCGCCATGATTTCTACACTCTGAAGTCCATGGCCCTGCCTTTCCTCTCTTCTGCTTGGAAGCTGCAGCCTCCCACCAGGGCTCTGTTTGCCAGCCCTGTACTGTACTTCATTAGGCAGCTCTATTTAATGGTTTCAACAAAAGCCATCATTTTAGCCCAACTGCCTCGACTAAATTAAAATTTCCAATCTCTGTTTTAGTGTTCTGCAACTGATGTATACATAAGCAAAAGCGGTCAACATCTGCCAGGGGGTTGGCTAAAAGTTCTGTAAAGACACTCTTCGCATTTCTGAAGCACGTGCAAAGTAATAGCGCCCTTATCCCCCTGAGAGCTCTCAGGGCTCTGCGTCGCCATTTGCTCAGACACACTTTAGCTGCGTATGAGCCATACAGTTGATTCTCCCCTTGGTTGTCGTTTGGTCTGTAGTGTCATTTTGAGTAATTGGGGTATGGTAGCTGATCAACTTACAGGTTTCTCATTGGCAGAAAGGGACTGCATTGGCACCAAGAAAGAATATGATGTGTCCTCCCGGTGCGTGAGCAAGTGTCCCTGTCTTGCACTTGGCTACCCGAGGCCATTAGGAAATAAGCTTAATAAAGCCTTCGAGTGGTACATTCTCAGTCTTCCTCGGGCAGAGGGAGGCACCTATAGGAGAGGCATGGCGCACCAACCTGGAAAGATGGTCAATGTACATATTTAGTCAGCGATCTGTGAAAGTTTTTGAATTAGTTTTTAAAGCTTTGTTAAGACCAGAACGCACAGATGTTGAAAACAAGTTCAGATGTAGCGACAGATGGTATTTGATTATGAAGCAGACTGTTCATATAATACAGAGATGCTGCCTCTGCCATACACAAGTAACTGCGGAGAGTGCAGTAGAGATTTTGGAACGCAGGCAGTTCGAGGGGCCCTTTGTGCTGCAGTAACTCTCCCATTTTGCAGCCGCTCTAGAATTGGGATAATCCCCCACTCCCTTCTCAATCAGGGCCTCTCTCTGCTCTTCCCCACTCCACCTCCAAGGCCAGTCTCTTTTTTGCCAACTCAAAGGCTCTTCTTGTTGCTCAGCAAACAGCCTTCCCCAGCCACCATGTCCTGTACAACCTTGCAGTTCGTGCTGGAGGCAGGACCGTGCCCAGCTAGAATCAGGAGAGAGAAAAATCAGTGGTATCCTCATAGTCTATGCGGACCAGAGCCACAGCTTTGCTTTGCTTTGGCTTTATTTTCCATGTTCTTCTGGTGCTAAAGCTGAACCCAGACCCTTGAGCATGTTAAGTCAGTGTCCTAAGCTACACCCACGGCGTCCCAGCATTGTAAATACAGACCAGGGTTATGGCCTGGCTTCAAATATGCTTTCACATGTGAAGCTACATCTCCATGAGCATGGGCTAGGCTGAACTACCTCTTCTGTAAAGTGGGGTGACAATAGCCCTGTTCATGCTCAGCCATGTCACTAAGATCCCATAGGATCCTGGATTAACAAATGCCTTGAGAGAACTGAGGTGCTACTCCTATGCACGCTATCGTCACTGTCAAGGTAGTTATCCTGTACTTCAGCAGTTCGTAGTTGGAACTCCATCTTCTAACTTCCCCTGAGCCCCTGGAGAAGTACGTGGTCTCAGGACGCATGTGCACTGTTGGATGAGAGGCCAGTGGCCCTGAACACTCATCTCATTTCTTTACCCAGGGCTTTGGAGGCTCCAGCATTTAAGGATTCGGGTGCTCTCAGATCTAGGGTGATGGTAGTGTGTTGAGTAAGGAAGGAGACGTGACTCATAAACAAGAAGGAAAACTCAGCTGGTGCCCCAGCCTCCTTCAGAAGCCACACTTTGAAGTCTCAGTAAGTTACCATTTCTATACTTAAAAAAAAAAGTTTGTCTTAGATGAGGGGAGAGAGAGAGAGAGAGAGAGAGAGAGAGAGAGAGAGAGAGAGAGAAACACATGACCTCAAGTGCCCATGAAGGCCAGAAGAGGATGTTGGATCACCTGAAGCTCGAGTTACAGGCAGTTGTGAACCACCTGACACAGGTGCTGGGAACTGAAATCAGGTCCTCTGCAAGAACAGCCAGTGTCCTTTGCTTCTGAGCCATCATCTCTCCAGCCCCCCAAACTTTGTTTCCGAAGCTCTTGTGGGTGTATTACCTTTCTTTTCCAACCCGTTTGTGTCACGGAGCATGTCATGGTAGTTCTGTGGGCAGGGATCTAGTGAGTGGGAACAGCTGTGCCAGCACAGGCATATTCCTGAACAACTCGCAAGCCCACCCCCTGCTTCCCACAATCCAAGTCTCTTGTTTTGAAGAGCTTGCTCTGTGCCAAGCAATATTTAACACACACACACACACACACACACACACACACACACACACACACACACACACACGCACGCATGCACAGATGAGCAGTAGGAGGCGAGGAAGGAGCTGCCATGCCAAGATGCATTGGAGGAAAAGCCCAGGGAACACTGGCTGTGACACAGCTCTAGCGGAGGAGGGGGCGTGTGCAGGCAGTCTCATTCAGTCTTGAGGTAGATGTGGGGGATAGAGTACATTTTAGGTTTCTGTCTGGGATGATAGACCAACCACTGAAAGTACCTCCTTCATTCTTATTAATCGCAGTGGTTGGTAGGCTAACACATCAACCTCATTGAGGGTGACACTGACCTGCCTGTAAATGGAGCAAATCCCTGGAGTTTGCTGAACTGATTAAAAAAAAAAAAAAAAAGTGGATTGCAAGTCATCCTTCAAATCACAAGTGGAGGCAGGGGTCTTTGTCTCTTGCAGAGCGTACGGATGGATCATTTGCTTGACCCTTTGCAAAGCAGGAATATACAGCTCCTCTTCAAAAACTATTCACAGTATTTTGTTTTCCCTTTCCTCCCTTCCGGTCTCCTCTCTTATGTAGCCCAGGCTGCCCTTGAACTTTACTACATAGCCAAGAATGACCTTGAACTTCTGATCCTCCAGCCTCTATGTCCCAAGTGTGGGATTACAGGCATAGAGCAGTCTACTGGTTTACGAAGTACTGGGGATTGAACTCAGGGTACTGTGCATGCTAGGCAAGCACTGTGCCAACTGAGCTGCACCCATGGTCCCCTAAATTAATGAGAGTTTCAAGAGGGTGGTGGCATCAACACAGCCCAGGCGGACTCTTAATGACAAGCCAGCATCATGCTGCAGGCCTCCTGCAGGCTAGGAGGCCCAGATGTCTCTGACGCATTCCCATCCTGGTAGTCTTCAGCATGCAGAGGTCCGCTGTGGCTTAAGAAGCAGTTTAGTGGAGTCTGAGACACACTCACATCTCCTCTGACAAGGCTGAAGCCAATGGTGGCCACCGACGCTCTACATAAAATGCTGGAGAGGACAACAGGTTGGCCAAGGAACCGTACATCCCAGGAGGACTTTCCTGTCACTGATGAGGCTTATGGGTGGTCCCTAGAGGTGGATCAGTGACCCTTGGGGGGTGATGTGCATCTCAGGTTTGACTTGATGGATATCAGACAGTGAGATGCCAAGCCTGGGTGTCTTGGAACTCTTGGTCAGGTGATCACATGGCTGTCGGGAGGCAGATGTTGGCTGATGACTTACGGACACTCACTCAGCACTGCAGACTATGCAGGGCCAGGCTGATGTGTTTTCCTCTGATCCTAGAGGGAAAATATTTAAGTGGAAGTATACAAGACTTGAGGAGGTTTGCAGACCACCTAGATGTTGCCCTGGGTAGGGAAACCAGCTCTGGAAGAGGCTGTGTTATCCCATAAGCATGACATCCAGCTGTACCTTAGGACTGACAGAAACACTGTCTGTTGGGAAATGGGACCGTTGGAGACCTGTACGAAACAGCAAGACAAAGGTTCATGTCAAGAGATGCAAGGTGGGCAGGACTTTGGCTATGACTCGGGTCCTGTCATCTGTATCTGGTCCTTTCCCTGACAGCACTTTGAATGAGATCCACTCAGTCTTTCGCCTCTCTTCCTCCACTTCCTGTATCCCTCCTGCATTCAGAGACAACTGAGTCTTTTAATTTTATTTTGTCTTAACAGTTATTTATTTTATATGTATGGGTGCTTGCATGCATGTCTGTGCTCCATATGCATGCCGTGCCCACAGAGGCCAAGGGACAGAGCCAGGTCCCCTGGAACTAGAATTCCAGATGTTTGTTAGCTTCCATGTGGGTGCTGGGTATTGAACCTCTGCCCTCTCTCTGAAGGAGCAACCAGTGCTCTTAATGCTGAGACATTTCTCCAGCCACAAGAGATGTGCTCTTTAAATCATTGTGTTTTGACGAATTGTTGCATAGACACAGAAAATCAATCCATCCATCTATATTATTTTACTCTCCTATGGTAATAAATAGCATTTACTGTGAATTGGTCAAATACCTGGTTTTATTCTAAGATATATTGCTTTAGCAACCTGGTCATGAAGTATTTTGTATTTTCTTTAAAAAATTATTTTAAGAACTTCATGTATGAATACTGTGTCTATATACAACTCCCTCCCCCTTCCACCTCCTTCCGTGTGTGTGTGTGTGTGTGTGTGTGTGTGTGTGTGTGTGTGTGTTTGAGTCTATTTAGTGCTTAGTGTTAACTTCCTGAAGGTAGATAATCAGTGAACAATTAGACTGAGGCTGAGCAGTGCCGAGATAAAAGCAGATGCTCCGTGGGTAAAGACGACGCCCAGCCTGATGGCTGAGCTACATCTCAAGGACCACATGGTGGAAGGAGAGAAGTGTTTTTAGCAGAGAAATAATGTGGTTTTATTTTATTTTTAGTATTTAACTATTTATTTACTTGGGAGTTTGTGGGTTCTTCATTTGCCACGGTGTTCATGTGGAGGTCAGCAGACAGCATGTAGAAGCCACTTCCTTTCTTCCACTGTGTGAATCCCAGGGATTGAACTCAGGTTGTCAGGTTGACAGCCTTTACCTGTTGAGCCATCTTTGGGCCCCATTTTACATTTTACACGAATCTGTGCTAGTTAGCTTTCCACTGCTATAACAAAACATTTGACATAAATAATTTATAAGGAAGAAACTTTTGCTCACAGTTCACAGGTGTCAGTCATAGTCATGTGGCCCCGACACTTTGGGCTGGCATCAAGAAAGCGCATCAGGACAGTGGAAGCACAGTAGAAACTGGGAGGTAGAAACGAGACAGGAAGGGGTTGTTACTGATATCCTGTTCAAAGGTCTACCCCCAGTGACTCACCTCCTGACACTACACCCTCCTCTGAGACCATACTGAGCCCACACATCTCAACACCACTATCAGCTGCAGGCTAAGTTTGCAACACATGAGTTTTGGGGAGACATTCCAGACTCGCCCATAGCAGGATCAATCTGGCTGCTGTGTTGGGCATCCACGATGAGGGAGCACAAGATGAGACTCAGGATGCTCAGATAGAAGAAGGCATGGCTGAGGGGCTGTGGAAATGTAGAAAGTTCTGGTTTCTCCATGTATTGCTGAATGCTAGTGCATAGAAGATTAGAGAACCAGTCAGCTACAGAATGTAAGGGAAAAAGAAAAACCAAAGACCAGGTTCAAAGGTTTGGGCATCCGGCACTAAAGGCTGGAGTGGAGTCTGCTGAGCATAGGAAGAGTGTTCTGTGGGCTCGGATACAGAAAAATCGGAAGTTCAGGTTGGAGAATGTTAAAATGAAATGTGTATCGGTGTCCACATGGAAATGTTGACTAGACAGCTGGATGGAAGAGTCTGGGGGTTCATCCAGCTGGAGCTGCATGCTATGAAGCTGTCAGCATATAGATAGGATTTCAAGCTGTGGTCTGGAATAGGATCACGGGGGGGGGGGGGGTGTGTGCAGGGCAGGGGATCTGTCAGCAGCCCTGAGTGCCCTGAGTCTTTTTCATGGTCGCCTTTGCATCCGCAGGTACCCCCCCCCCCCAAATCTCTGCTTTTGTTCTATCTCTTCTGGGCTGTGACTGGACTGCTCGGTGAGGATCGCAGCAGTCTCTGACACTGGCCCGCCATACCTTTGCTTTGTCGTTGCTACTGTTGATGACCCATTCCCTTCCCTGGAACCATCTTTGAATCCTCTCTGTTAGGCCCATAAGTTGATTCCTAATGCTGCAACCCTCTAGGTCCTCATGGTCCGTGTGCACACAGTGTTCTAGAGACTCACCTAGAGACATAGCAGCAAACAGAGAAAGAAAGACACCCAGGAGTAGGGCTTATGTATATGAATGTCCCAAGGCATCAAACCACAGGATGTGGTGGGGATCTTGAGCACCCCGGTTCTGTATAAATGCTGCATAGAGGACAGAAGCAAGAGAAACAAGGCCGGAGGAGGAGTGGGGTCCGGTCTATCATCCATGAGACTTAGTCGTAGTGCTGAAGTGAACGGGAATCTCAGAATAGCCATAATCTGGGCAACAGCACATGGAGGCTGAACCTGAGGCCAGCAGGAGCAGCTCCTAGGACAGGAGTAGAGCAGCTGGTAACAGATCATCAGGGCTGCTAAGAGCCCTCCCAAAGCCTGTGGACTTCAATCTGGAGCAATGATAAAAGATCGTGTTGTGAATAAATGCATCGATGTTTTAGATTAATACCTTAGAACAATTGCTCTGGATACTGTTCAGGAGCATGGAGCCATATTGAGGTGGGATAAGAGAAGGTAGATACAATGTATTTGCTGCCACTGTGAGGGGAGAGGGGACAGCAACAGTAGTGTAGAGAGAAGGCTGTACTTGGTGTGATGAGGGAAGGTGAATTAAAGCCAGTGAGTTCTGATGAGTCATGGGGGTCCAGAGAACAGATGGAGAGGTGTCTGGGCCAATGGATGTGTGGATGATGACACATGTCATCTTAGAGAAAAGATGTTGTCACCTGGGATGACGTGCATTGCAGATGTAAGTTTCTACATCTCTCTCTTTTTACCCTAGAATGTGACTCACTTTTATCTGTCATCCTAATCATCCCACCCTCTCCTAGACCTCCCTCCTTTGGCCCAAATCTGCAGAGTCCTCTTTCAGTCCTCAGAACTTCTGTACATCCATCGGATCCAGAGCCCTTGCTCATTGGTCTAAATGTTTCCCCTTTCTGGCCACAGGACACCATTCATTCTTTAGAAGCGAGTATTGGTCATTTTCCCAGTTCCTTGCCTGGTTCTGCCTGCTCAGGGCCTCCTGTTCTCCTCTGGTCTTTCCTTCCTGAGTCTCAGCTCCATACCCAAAGATAGATGTTTGGGAATGTGCAATTCATTAATTTTTATGAATAATTTTTTTCCACAAGAGATGAACCTTCCTGAGGGTAAGAAGTATGGCTATTACTGTCACCACTGTTTCCAAGATTAGAACAAATGCTGTCTGAAGGGACAGATGACAAGAGCATCCTGTAGCTTCTCTGTCTCTGAGTTACAGAGACTCCTTGTCCCCAGGGTGAAGTGACTCTCCTCAAACAGTTCTCAGCTGCTGTTTGAGAGTTGTGTGATTAATTCCCAGACAGAAATTTATTCAAGATCCTACTGAGGCCACTGCATAGAGTTTGGGGGAAGTTGTGCCTTCCAGGTATCCAGAATCCAACACCTCACATTCTGGGTGAGTAAATCCATGCTTGCCTAGTCACTCCAGGCAGTAACCCACATCGAGATTAGTTTTGCTTGAGAAACAGTTGAGAAGACACCATGGAGCCCCCTTGAACAGATTCACACTCTTGTAGACTATGTGTGCAGTCTAGGTTCAGATCCTGATTTCTCCTGAACTCAGTTGAACACTGGGCCCCTAAGTACATATATGTTAAGTAAGAAAATGCATGCAAATGTGACAGCTCTACTGATCTGCCACCTGTCTTTCTGATCTGACTGTCTTTTGTACAGATGTTCCAATATATTCTGGTTGCTATGCAACCAGATAGGTAGTCCCTGTTATACAGGGTGACAGAAGGGATTCTCTTCTCTTCAGGGGTGGTTAGAAACTCCAGGGTTTATGGGATTTATGAAGATAGGGTAAGCTTTGGGTCTCTAGCCAATTGGGTTCCTATTCACGGTGATTCTTGTTAAGGATGCAGGCACAAAACTCTTCATCCTGTTCTTCTCAGGGACAGTGCTGATCCCTGCATGGATACTGATGGATAACACAGTACTGATGATCTGTATGGATCTAATGGATAATGGCACAGAAAGTTCCTTGAAATGAGTGGGTGAGCCAAATTCCAGAATGGATAGACCAGGCTGCTCCTACAGGGTGAGGACAAAGTTCTTCTCTTCAGCTTCCACCTCTCCTTGGCCCTCACCTACACAAGTACACAAGGAGACATCAGGGAAACAAACAATAATTTAGTCAGTTATATAAAGAGATGGAATAGGGACACACGATGACCGTGTCTCATCAGACCTCAGCATGGATTGTAAGGAGAACCATTATTTCAAGGTCTACTAAGAAGAAACTTTTGCCCAGATGCACAATCATGACATGAGTGTCAGAACTGTCGATGCAGGGAAGAATGAACTCAGAGAGCAACAAAATATTACTAAATCTTCTGCTCCCAGAACTTTCTTCAGTTAGTAATTTGTTTTAGTGATCTCTCTTCATTATTATAAGGACTTGGTTCATTGTAAATACCATTCACTGATATTCCAAACAAGGGAGCAAAACAATGTACTTGAACATTTGTCTGTTGATGAACCTTATTTTTGGATTTGAAAACAATGCTTTCATGATGCTTCTTGAATATTTTGTACATTTTCTGAATGTTTCCATTTACCAGGCATAGGATTATAATATCACATAAAAATTTGGCACTGTGGATTTGTCCCCATTAAGAAAAAGAGAACTATCCACAATCTAGCTACAGTAGCCCTTTCCCCATGCCCTTGTAAAATCTGGATAACAATGTTTCCTACTTCTCCAATCTCATTGGCCAAAAGCTACATTGCGCTATAATTTGTGCTTCACTGCTTATCAGTGAAGGGACTCACACTTCCCAGTATGTTTCCGCCATTTTTCTTTCTTCTCTGGTGCTTTGACCATTCATACCTTTTGTCATTTAATTATTATGTGATCCTACTTTGATTAACTTACAGATGGCTTTATATGAGATTAATAATCTGCACTCATGTAAAGTTTGCTTTCTTCCTGCTGACTCTCTCTGATTGCTCCATACTTCCATTGCTGTTGTTGAATGTGGTGGTTTGAATAGGAATGGCCCCATAGACTCATGCATGTGATTGCTTGGTCATAGGGAGTGGTGCTATTAGGAGGTGTGGCCTTGTTAGAAGAAGTGTGTCACTGTGGAGGTGGGCTTTGAAGTCTCTCATATGCTCAGGCTATGCCAATGGGTATGGCACACAGTCTCCTCCTGGCTGCCCTCGGATCAAGATGTAGAACTCTCAGCTTTTTCCCCAGCACCATGTCTGTCTGGATGCTGCCATGATGATAATGGACTGAACCTCTGAAACTCTAAGTCAGCTCCAATTAAATGTTTTTCTTTATAAAAGCTGCCTTGTTCATGGTGTCTCTTCACAGAAATAGAACCCTGACTAAGACACTGAGATATAACTTTTTTGTGTAACTTTGATGGCCAATTTTCATCTTCAACTTGACTGGATTTAGAAACACCTGGGAGACATACTTCCTGGCATGTCTGGGAAGACTTTTCCAGAGAGGTTGAACTGAAGAAGGAAGATTTGTGACATGATCCCACAGACAGGGGTCCTGAAGTACATGAAAATGAGAGAACCAGGGGCATACTCCCGTTCACCTGTCTGCTTCTGGACCATGCAATGTGACCAGCTGCCTCACACTCCAAGGTTGCAAGTATGGTCACTTCCATGGTCACCCCTCCCCCCACCATGGTGGACAGTAGGCACCCTCACACCATCCTTCCTACAGTTGCTTTTTGCCTCAGCCATGAAGAAAGTAACCAGGGCAGCAATAGCCTCTTGTGTTACTACCGTTTATGGCTTCTGGAATTTGTCATGTTAGAATGTTTTCCAAACTACCTATTAAATCAGTTTTCCAGGTGTGTGTGTGTGTGTGTGTGTGTGTGTGTGTGTGTGTGTGTGTGTATGTGTGCGCGTGCGTGTGTGCATTCCAACATTTATCAATAATTTAGTTTTATATATGTCATGCAGTAGGGACCTAACTTTGAGTTTTTAATTCATTTTCTTATTGTGTTTTTGTTCTTTGAGGGCCCCACTGTGTAGCCTGGGCTAACTAATCACAGATTCAACCCTTTTGTCTGAGGCTACAAAGCCCTAAGACTAAGCATGACCACAAAGCTTAGCAGTCTTCTCTGTCTCAGTAGCAGGTTTACCTCGTGTTCTTTATTAAGTGGTTCATCTTCTTCTCCTGACCTGGAAGTGGTCTTTAGCACTGGCTACGTTTCTTTGTTCATCTGTGCCTTTCCTGGGTTTTCAAGTCTGCTCCTAAAATGTTTTTCTCAGCCTTTATATGAATAATTACTGTCCCTTTATATTTTTTATAGATACTTAGGAGCAAATGGTAGGGAAAAGAGATCAAAATATCGAGTGTCCTCTGTGTGCCAGCCTCTATCATAAGATTTTGCCCATCAGACAACTGTACTGAACTTAAATGGCAACAATGTCAATAAGCTGTAGTGGTTGAATTCTAATAGGTCATTAGCTGATACACCCCCTCCAACATTGCCTTGGCTTTCCATGAAAGACCTTTTTCTCTTCTTGGTAAGCTTTAAAGTGATTTGGAGAGTTCCATGAACCATTCTCTGAAATTTGATTGAGGTTGCATTAATTTATACAGAAAATTTATTGCATTAACTTTCAAGGTAAATGCAATCGAATAAATTAGAGAAGATAAATATACTTATCATTTTGGGTCTTCCCCATTCAAAGTTACCTTGCCTTGATGTGACCTAGTTTCCTTTCTTCAAAAAAGAAAATGAGAGTGTAATTTTAACCACCTATGACAGTTCTAAGGAAAAAAGAAATAGTTTACTTCAAAGTAACTTAGACAGCCTGGTCATTGAAAGAATGTAACACACAGTGGTTAATGTTGTTACCAATCTTGCCCATGTTTCTAGATGCTTCCTTGTATCTTTACAACACCGTTTTAGATATTCAGTCCTGATATTTACAGTGTCTGATTCCTATTTAATTTCCATCACATGTTCCAGTTGTTCATTGCTAGAATACAGGAAAACTATACATTAAATAGCTGAATATTTATTATGTTGTAGAATCCTTTCTCATTTCTTCCTGTGTTCTCACTGTGGTAGTACTGGAAAGCAACAAGGGTGGAAAACTAGAAGCCAGATTCAGAAAATATAAATATGTCATTTTTTTACAAGGTTGATGCATCAGTTTTCCAACGTCAAACATACATAAATTCTCAATGTTGTATTGTTTATACTTGTTTTCCCTAGATGGAGCATATGAAGCGTTCCTACATTGGGTATAGCGTACCCACTGGTGTCAGTATTTTTGAACATTGCCATCTCTACTTGTGATAGTTTGCATGAGAAATGTTCCCCTTAGTCTCAGACTTTTGTACTTGGTCCCCAACTGATGGGGCTGTTTGGGTAGGGTTTTGGGGGTGTGGTCTTGCTGGAGAAAGTATTTTGTTGGTGCGGCCTTTGAGTCAAAATTTCACACCATTCCCAGTGCACTATCTCTGCTCCCTGCTTGTGGTTCAAGATATGAGCCCTCAGCTGCTCCAGCTGCTCCAGCTGCTCCAGCTGCTCCAGCTGCTCCAGCTGCCATGCCTGCCATTTCCCCACTGTGATGGTGATGGACTCTTATTCCCCTGGAACTGTAAGGCCACACAAACTGTTTATTTGATCAGTGGCCTTGGGGGTGATATTTTGTCACAGCCACAGAGGAGTAACTAATACAATGTTGTACACAGTCATTTCATCTGAGGTCATGGAGCAAGTCGTTTGGAGGCACTTTTGAGAGCTGAGCATGTTCAAGAAGAGGATACATCTTGCTGGGTTCCAGCCATTGTCATGATGCTCTAGAGAGGATGTGGCTGAAAGCCATCAGAATTCACCAAGAGATGTTAGAGGTATAATTCCCAGTAGGCCATACCAGCGTGGCTGTGAGTCTATAGAAGTATCTCGTCTCCTTTTTCAACCTATTCACATCTGTTGGTTTGTTGGACAATTTGGTTATAAATTTATATTCAGAAGAAGCATATGATGGTTGCTATGATTATCAGATTTTTAAGAGCCTCACCAAACAAGGTCTCTTCATGGAGATTTCCTGATTTTCTCTTTCTCTCTCTTATCTCTCTCTCTTATCTTTCTCCTGTTTGAGCCTCCCTCTCCCTTTCCCTCCCTCCCTTCCTTCCTCCCTCTGTGTGTCTGTTTCTCTCTCTCTCTCTCTCTCTCTCTCTCTCTCTCTCTCTCCCCCCCCCCCAGGAAACACTACATGACCTCAAATTGATTTATAAATTTATATTCTTTCCAGTGTGTGGGGCTCTTGGGATCAGCGCTGCTGTACTGGGTACTGCTGAGAGTTTCCTTGCTCATCCTTATGGGGATGACACCCCCTCCAGTGTGACTGGCTTGGTTCCACTGTGTCAAATGTATGCAGCAGAGAAAGGGGATATGCCAGCAGCTGGAGTGGCTGAGAGGAAGGAAGGAGGTTAAAAGGTATTAATCCCATTTGAAGCAGCAGGCAGTGTGCCGAATGCTTTCAGATACAATGCCATGTTTAATCCCCCTAACAATCTTGCAACAAGAACATTGCTACGATTATTTCCACATACAAAGTTACGGAGGTCCAAGGAGGCTGGAGTTTGATCCATGGCTGTTCACTACAAAGTCCATGGATGGGTTGACACTGCCATCTCATTTTAACTCCTAGCTCAAGCTATCAGAGATGTTAGGTCTCCCAGGAATCCTGCAGACAAGAACTGTGTCACATGGAGGCCAAAAATGAGCCTCCATGAGCTGAATGAGCCACATGGCCATGGAATCCTTGCATGCAAAAAATACTCCACCAAGATTTTACCCCGTGGATGAGTCAAGTTGTTCCCAAGAGAAAGAGAAGCCCTGCTCAACAGACAACACCATTGTCTTGTGCTCTCAACCCCCAAATCTACTTCCTGGAACCAGATCAGCACACTTCCCAGGCTCTTTCGGTTTTGCTTAGTGAGTTAAGATCCTATGAACAGGGCTGAGGAAACTGTAGGCAGACAGAATTAGCAAAAATTCTTTCCCACATTACAGCCCTCCATTCTTCTAACATACCTCAAGTGCATGCCCTCGGCCAACACAGATCTGCTGAGAGGAAGATTAACAATGATGACAAGAATAGCCCCTGACTTGATAAAACAAATATCAACTGGGTCAGGGGACAGGAATTGCCTGTAAATGACCTTGGGTTCAGTGTGTTCTTCATTAGCAGGGATTGCACCATCTTAAGTATGTCAGTGCATGCTGACTCTGAAGTTAGACATTAGACCACTGCCCTTGAACTCAGTCAATATTTGCAGAAGGTGGGGAGGGGGCAGAGGCGACAGAGCCACAGAGAGGGAAACTGAAGATATTTGGGGATAAAGTCTGACTTTCCATCTGTTGACATTTTAGAAAGTCTTTGGAGTTACGTGTTCTCCGTGAGGCTGGGTGCGTGGTAAGGACAAAGGTGGCTGCTAAGTTTTCATTGAATAAAGCGTGCTCTGCTTTAGTCCAAACTCCTCAGTCTCCTCACAAGATAAGGATGAGCTCACTGAATGGATCCCCTCTCTGGATCAGCAAACAGTCCCTGTGGGTCAAATTCCAGCCTCAGCTCTGGGTTCCTGCTCTTTGGGGCCTCATCGATTTCCCTTTCCTGAGGCTTTGGGGTGAGAGGTCAGGGAAGGTGGGGGTGTGGGCGGCCAGATTTCCTGTCTTCCAGTCATGGAGTCTCAGATGGGGAAGCATTCAGTTTCATTAAGTTCATAGGATGTTCTAACCGCATACTGTCTTCTTCTTCATTGCCTGGTCTTCTGTTTGGCCCTCTACCCAAATGCAAGAAAAATTTATGTATTATCATATATGTGTATATATATATATGTATACATATATATGTATATATATGTGTGTGTATACACACACACACACACACACACACACACACACATATATATATATATATATATATTTTTTTTTTTTTCCTGATCTGGGGATAGGGCCCAGTGTCTTGTGCATGGTAAGTAAGTGTTCAACTACTGAACTATGCCCCTAGGCCTTGCACCATCTATTTGGTAAGTTTGTTTCTTTTCTGATCACTTACCCTTGAACTCTGGTCTATTCTAAGTAAACTTTTCTCATGGTATAACAGGTCTCCCTTATCTGAAACCCATTATTCTATAGGCCAAACCAAAGACCTAAAAGCAGCAGAGTGTGTGTATACATGCATATGTGTGTGTGTGTACATATGTGTATGTGTGTGCTCACGTGTGTATAAGTGTATGTATGTATATATGTGTAGACATGTGTATGTGTATTTGAATGTGTGTATGTATGTGTATGTGTGTAAGCACATGTGTGTCTATGTGTATGTATGTATATATGTATTTTTGTGTATATGAGTATGTGTACGTGTGTATATGTAAATGTGTGTATGTATGTGTATATTTGTGTGTATATGTGTGTCAGTGTGTATGAATGTGTATGTAAGCGTGTCTGTGTATGTGTATATTTATGCATGTATGTGTGTTAATGTGTATATGTCTATTTGTATGTGTATATGTGAATGTCTATGTATGTAAGTGTCTCTAGTTATGTGTTTATGGACATGTAGATATGTGTTATGTTTGTGTGTACATGCATATGTGTAAGTGTGTACACATATGTGCACATGTGTGACGGTCCCTTCCATTTCTGACATATCTGCGCACACACACTGTGGGAGGATAGCACACTCATTCTGTGTCCCCTGCCTGTGTCCTGACCAGGAGCTCCATGCAGACTCCTTTGGGCTGTTAAATTGAGGACATGAAGCACATGACTCAATTTGGAGTCAGCATGCATTCTGTTCCTCACTGTGAGCAATGACTTCCCTCTCTGACTTCCTTTCCTTCAACTATCTGTTGAGCACAGGCTGTCCCAGGTATATCCCACTGCACATTTTACTCATTCCTTAGCTCAAGGACTACAGGGTATTTTGTGAAGGGGCAAACAATGACTCAGGAAGACAAGAAGCTGTGGCTAGGCTTCCACTGCAGGTCTGAGCTTATAACCCATAGCACAGGGACTATGTGGGTGCCTTCCTCCTGTGAGTGGAACTACAGACCACTGACATGGGCTGGCTAATGCAGACAGCACACTGCACATACTTACAGGGGGCTCCATTCTAGGTGGGAACCCTGTTCTTCTCAGACAGCAAGCTGCTTATGTCTCCCTATGCCTCTGTGATTTGACCACTTTACAAGGAAGCTGCATGTTTGCTTGCTGGCAAAACTCTAAACATAACTCACAACCGTAGCATAAAATTATAAAGTCCCCCGATGGCCACACAAACCAAGTATCAGGGGCATCAGCCACAGAGTGGTGGGAGGAGAGGGTTCTGGGCTCACGTTACCAGGGAATAGGACATTCCTCACCACAGGAAGAGAACAAGGACCCAAGTGGGACATGAAAGTCTCAGATCAGAAGCTAGGGAGAATTAGTTGGTAAGAGGACCCAAGTTTGATACCACGAACCCTGGTAAAAATGTCAGATATGGTGACAGATGTTGGGAAATCAGAGGCAGGAGGATCCCTGATACTCACTGGCCAGCATTTAACTGATAACCCAATAAGAGACAGTCTCAAAGGTAGTGTTGATATTTCTGAGGATGACAACTGTGACTCTCTTCTGGCTTCTACATGTGAGTTCATACAACTCCCAACACGTGCGTGTGCACACTGTGTGTGTGTGCACATACAATCCCCAAAAGAAGCTAGAGATTCAGTTGAACTACAGGGCGAGAGTAAGTCACATTTTAGCAGAACCAAAGCTACAAGTCTGCATGCTATGCTTAACTACTCATGTGCAGATCTGTGCAGGCGATTAACAGCTAGCTGCAGCACCAGCAGAGATGAGTCTCATGCATCTGATGTGTACGGGGTTCTTCTGTGAACACTGTTTCAGCTCAGCCTGCTTTCTGTGGAACAGTTGGATAGAGACATCACGTCTATTCCCTGACATGGCATCCATTTAAAACTATTCATCAATGCCAATGGGAAAAATCTCCCCACAGGTCTTTTACTACTGATGACTCATGTTGAGCTTCAAGACTGTGGGATTGCTTTCACTTCTCGGGTCCAAACTAGCGGGCAGAGTGAAGTGGAAACTCCTGGTTTCTTTGCAAAGTCAGTTATGCCAAATGATGGTGTGCAGGGGCACACGGGTGAAATGATGTCTTGCTAAAGCAGACACATGAAGGGACCCTTGCTGAAGGAGTATAAATATGACCCCACAGACAGTGGGAGTCTTCACTAACGACACACATGGATTGGTTCACCTTACAGGGGTTCGTGTTGCTGAGCTCAACTTGTAGTAACACTGCCTTTGAGAAAAGCTTGCCCAAGAACTGCAGCAGCTTGTCACCTCAGCGGCCTCACCTGAGGCCGGTTGGTGTGAGTCTAAAGGTTCCTTTAGGACTGAGCCACAGCTGCTGGTTTGTGTCTGGTGTCAGTCTGCCTAAAAGACTGGTTCATAGCTGCCGGTTCATGTATGCCGTCTGTCTGCCTGGTCTGAGTCATATTTGGTATTTGCTACAGGACTGAACTGCTGTCAAAAAGATTGAGCTCACCCCCAAAGAACTATTGCTGAACAGGTCCACTTCCCCCATATCCTAACTCTTCTCGTCCACTACCTCTGCTGGGTGGTGGGCTAGAGGAGAGTTAATAGTAGGTTGCAAAAAAAATTATGCCTATAATAGAGGGGCTCATGAGAGGGTGACATTGCTGAGCTGTGTGTCATTTTGTGTGGTCTGGAGGCACACACCTGTCATCCCAGCACTCAAGAGCCTGAAGCAAGAGCATAATGAGTTCTAGACCAAACTGAGGTACAACAGTGAGACTTTATCTCACTAATGAGAAAGGTACTAAAGTTAAAAACTCAAAGAAATGCCTGCAATATGTCTTAGTAGGTAAGGACACTTGCAGTACAAACCTGAAAACACGGGTTTGATCCCTGAAACGTAAGTAAAGGTAGAAGGCTAGAACCACCACATATATGTTCTCCACCCTCACCATCACCAGGACACCATCCCCCCACGCAACACACACACTTTTTAAAGAAAAGTTAATGATAGACATGAACCTGGTATGGAGATACACATGTGCCATTCTAGCATTTGGGAGCTAAAGGAAAGCCAATCCAAGTTTGTGGTCCGTCCCAGCTGTTTAGCAAGTTCGAAGCCAGCCTGGGGTATATGTGATTCTGTCTCAAAAATAAAATAAAATAAAAGGAGCCCCTCATCTGTTGCTTTTGCTACAGTGTTATCCCATGTGGTGGGAACTCTTTAAGTTCATCATATTTCCTGGAGACAGTGTTATTTGGGTCAGATTTCTCCACAACCTAGCATCTTACTCTTTCCTCAGAGAATATAAAAAATTAGGCTGTAATTAGAAGTCAACCTTTCAGAAAATGAAATGCCAGGGTTGCTTTGGTATAGAATGGAGAATTTATCCTTAATTGACATACTGTTCTGGATTTCTTGTTTTATTAATACAGTCTCTCACATAGCCCAGACTGGCCTTGTATTCCCGATTCTCCTGTCTCCACATCCCAAGTACTGGTGAGACACATGTACCATACCATGTCCAGTTTTATGTGGTTCTGAACCTGGATCCTAGGGCTTTGGGCAAAAAAGCCCAAACCAAACAAAACCCTGAGCTATACTCTGCCAGCCAAACTGATCCCCAGCCCCCAGATTGAAGGAAAGGCTGGAATTTGTTCCAGTTGAACCTGGCTTTGTCCAAAGCTTTTGGTTCCAAGAAGACAAAAATAAGAGGTAGCCTCGGAGCTGGACAGTGCAGAAAACTGATATGTCAGAAGGGCTAAGTCTGCTTTGTGACACAAGAAGGTGGCAGCTTGAGGCACTTGAGTGAGTAGTGGCTCCCACAAGACACTGACCTCCACTGGCATGTCTTCCCATGTTCCCATGTGTGGGAACACTCCAGGCCTTCTATGAACAGCTGTGTCTGCATGCTGCTTATTTTACACATGTTGCAGTGGCTCTGCTTGTTTGTTCCCTGTATGTTGTGAACACGAGCCTTATGTAAATTTGTGCATATAATACATGAACAATGTAATATGAGTTATTTTGACTACTTAGCTAATTTTAACCATACATCTATAGACACCAGCAGCCGTGGGAGAATATGAGTAGATAGTGATTTTTCTTTTGTTTCTTGGATATCTTTGATCATTTCTTCTATGGCTCTTGGATCTATTAAAGTTTCCTGTGTGTGTGTGTGTGTGTGAGTGTGTGTGTTTCTTACTTTTAGGTACACTATAATCTTCCTCCCCTTTGCTTAGAAAACCATCTACTACATCACCAGGATTCCTCACACATGCAGCTGTGATGAACTGGATTGCTGGACACTGAGTGGAGGGAAGATACCACCCGAGTGGGTTTTCTGGGTCTGGGTAGCTCCTCCTTCCCTCCCTCCCTCCATCCCCCTCCCCCATTCTCTCTCTCTCTCTCTGTCTCTCTCTCTGTCTCTCTCTCTCTCTGTCTCTCTGTCTCTCTCTGTCTCTCTCTGTCTCTCTCTCTCTCTCTGTCTCTCTCTCTGTCTCTCTCTGTCTCTCTCTCTCTCTCTCTCTCTCTCTCTCTCTCTCTCTCTCACACACACACACACACACACACACACACACACACAGAGGCACGCACGCACAGCACCAGGCTTTGGGGTATTAGTCCCACTACCCTGTCACTTGCTGAGCCATGAAGGTTGGAAGGAGCATTTATTTTAACGCTTACCAAAGACTTTCTAATTGTGAATAACTGGAACTAAGAATATTGGTTTGGGGCAATTGTTTCCCAATCAGTCAAAGTCACAACAAGGTCATCAGTTACTCTGGTTGCTAGGACCTGGGGCCCCACTCACCAAGCAGTTTCCAACACCCGTAAAGCACTGGGTATTGTTTGCACAAACACCAGGCAAAACCCAGTCTTTCTACACCCACAGGATTTATTTGCAGAGACGCAGGCATTTTTTCCAGGGTAGCTGCCAAAGGTCCCCTGAGCCCTCTCACTGCACCTGGGCAGCCCCGCAGGGGGCTTGGCAAACACTGCCCTCCCTTCTACCGGGGTAAGGCACCCACACATTCTGTTTCAATTGTGATGGTACCTTGGTCTGCCCCACACCAGGGCTGACCCACGCTGTGGGGGTGGCCAGGCAGCTACAGTTTTGGGCTCAGGAAATATGTGGGTGCCTGGGTCCTCTGTGTTCCTCAGAGTTTCCTGGAAGTTAGTGTGCGTTCAGGTGTAGTTCTTAGTCACAACTTTTCAAAATGACTAAAGCTACGGACTGGGAAAGAGGGAGCGCTAACTGGTCCGCAGGACTTCCGGGCGGGCTGGTGCTGCTTCTATGATGTCCTCTCTCTCTCTCTCTCTCTCTCTCTCTCTCTCTCTCTCTCTCTCTCTCTCTCTCTCTCTCTCTCTCTCGTTTTTCGAGATAGGGTTTCTCTGTGTAGCCCTGGCTGTCCTGGAACTCACTCTGTAGACCAGGCTGGCCTCGAACTCAGAAATCCACCTGCCTCTGCCTCCCAAGTGCTGGGATTAAAGGCGTGCGCTACCACTGCCCGGCTGATGTCATCTCTTTTTGATAGAATCCAAGTGGTATTGAGTACTTTCATTTTCACACTCATTGTGAAAGATGTCTCATGCAACCCAGTAAGTGCTGGGCTGTCATTGCTTAGTACACAAATTCTGCTTTAAAAGACAGTTTCACACAACCTAGTTATTCTATTTCAAGTGCACACTAAAAATTTGCTACTTTATTACTTCTTTCTCTCTCTTTTCTTTCCTTCCTTCCTTCCTTCCTTCCTTCCTTCCTTCCTTCCTTCCTTCCTTCCTTCCTTCCTTCCTTCCTTCCTTCCTTCTTTCTTTCTTTCTTTCTTTCTTTCTTTCTTTCTTTCTTTCTTTCTTTCTTTCTTTCTTTCTTTCTTTCTTTCTTTCTCATTGTGTGTGGGCTTTTTGTATGCCATGATGTACATGTGCAGGTCAGTGGACTGCCTGTTAGGTTTTTCCTTCCACCGTGTGGGTTTTAGAGATAGAACTTGGGTCCTCAAGGTTGGCAGCAAGCACCCTTACCCTCTGAGCCATCCTGTCAGTGCCCCCCCCATTTTTACACAGAGATCTTTTATTCTACCCAGGAGGTTGTTGTTTTAAGCAGAGAAGTACTTAACCAGAGAACATTTTAAGTTCCTCAGTATGACAATGAAAATGCTTTTGTCAAAAACGATTTGACCTGGGAGCCCCGGAAGTCACACCACATTGCTTTACAACTCTGGGGAATACTTCCCTCCGACTTAGATCCTCTCTAATGCCGGGGCTGGAGAGATGGCTCAGTGAGTAAGAGTGTTTGCTTCATGAGATTGAGTTCCCATTTCAGTGCCAGGTGAAGAGCCTGGGAGAGACACTGACTCGGAGAATAAGGTGAAGAATGGGACAGCAGGTCATCTGATGTCCTTCCTGCTTTAAGCTCTGTATACATGTGTACGAATCCACCACACACACACACACACATGTACGTGCACACGCACACACACACACACACACACACACACACACACACACACACACCTTCTTCCGTACTAATCTTTATTTGTTCCTGACCAGTGGGGAAAGGATCTCCTCCTGAAAGGAGGAGAATGAATGAAGAGTCCATAACTGGAGACAGGAAATTAATTCCAGAGGTGGTAGGCTGGGGGCAGAGACTGGGCAAGATGCAAAGAACAGTCCATAGCAAGACCCACCCAGAGACCAGGCCTTCAGTGCGTAGGGTAGGGAAGGCCTCTCTTGCTCCCATCACTCAGGCAGGAGACTTTAGACCTAACATGAAGATACCAAGCCTTTACTCATACATGGCTCAGAGTACTTTGGCAGTAGCCTGGCCCCAAGAGGAGCACACGGTCCTTGATCTCTTAACTCTGTCTTTACTAACCATCCCATCACTGTGAAAGAGGGATGGCCAGGAAGTAGTAACACCCAGTGCTTGGCAGTGGGTGAAGGCACTGAAGGGAAGACAGTTACACGTAGAGACAGAGCTCGTCAAGTACTGCCACTGCTACCTTTGGAGTCTTCTCTTGCCTCGCTTGCTCTTTGACGTAAATTTCTCACAAGAAACAAAAGCACTATTTAAAAAAGTGATTTTTCTCTGCACTAGGAGTGTAGCATACTGTCTGCACAGGACTTTTGACAGCCCTATCTAGACTGGAAGGTTCACCCAGCTCTCCTGGGACATTAGAAGGTTGCAGTTGGGTGAATGTAGCCTAATCAAGACTTCCCTTAAATTTGATTCAATTTTCACCTCAAAACTAACCCACTCGGTTTAGCCCAAGGTGTTCCCCACAAACTTCATAGGTCGCCAGCCTTTCCTAAGACTATTTACTGTTTTCTTTTACACAGGCTGCCCTTGTATTTTACAACACCTGGTGTGATTGTTCACAGTGCACCTGGGTTCCCAGGCATGGGGGATGCTGAGCTAGGAGGACTGTGAGTCCAAAGCCAACCTGGGCTACTTCCCTGCCTAGGGAGACCCCAGATCAAAGAAGCAAAATGTCAGTAGACCTTAATGTATGGGAAATCTTCTTTTCTTTTGATTATCAAAGACTTTAAATCACTCCTTTTTCTTGGTCTGTATTCATAATGCACAGCACCCTCTTGGCCCTTGTCTTTCCCTGTCTGTTTTTCAGTTGGCCACTTTCCCCGAGTCCTCCCCCTGCTTACATTCAGGATAGGATGTGATCGTATATCTATGTAAAATCAGTTTCTGCACATGAGCACAGGCACGTGTGTCCCCATGACTCAGATTCTGGGTACCTGTTTCACACTCAGATATGTGTTGGTAGATTTTCTACAAATATATGTGGAATTTTAGTTGCTGGCTGGAAGGTGTGACCGACCTTTTGACATTACCACACGTCACTGATACCTGTTCACACCTGAGAACAAGTTACAGGAAAATAATCACAAAACAAAATATCATAATGTTTTGAGTTTAGGGTTGTGTTGAGAAGTGCTTGTAGGCATGCTTAGCCAGGCATGGGTTGGGTATACTTGCATGGATAACTTGTAAGATGTTGATTATTTTAACAGATAAAATAAATACTACTGTACTTTTTATTAGCTTGTGAAGCATGTGTGTTCCAATAGGAAGTAGGTACTGGTATCCCTCAAGAAACGTGTGGAGCAAGGTTTGTGTCAGGAGGGTTTGTATCAGGATTGGGAACAGTGGTAGGCTTGATTTTAGAATAACACCAGCAGATAACTTAGTCACCAGAGGAAAACCTTCAAAGTTTTTAGATTTATTTTTACTGTTTTTAATTATGTGTAGGTGCCTGCGTGTATGCACGCTGTGTGCTTGCAGTACCTTCAGAAGTCAGAAGGGAGAACTGGATTCCTTGGAGCTGAAATTACAGGGTTGTGAGTCACCCATCATGGGTGCTTGGAACTGAACTCAGGTCCTCTGCAAGAGCAGTAAGTTCTCTTAACTGCTAAGCCCCAGAAGCAATGTTTTAATTAATCCTCCTACCAGAAAACATTTCTTTCTGCTCTAAAGTGCTTGGATGACTGTGGACTATTTGGTCTGCTCCATGCACAGAAATGGAAGCTCACTATAAAACTGTATGCTTTCTCCTTTCTCAGAAGAGTGGATGGGGAATGGGGGTTCTTTTTGCTCTACTCTGGGAATAAATATTTTGGCATAGAGAGATAAAGGATTGGCCTTTGCACACTTTAGCTAGGAAAACTGGAATTTAAGCTGCCAAGAAAGAACCCAAGATAGAAAAAAACACTATAATTATTTGATAAAGTTTCAATATCCCGTTGACTCCAGTTAACCATGTACAATTGCACCAGTGCATGAAGTTCTCATCATTGAAGTAAAAGTAAAAGAGGCCTGAGGGTGATGTTGGTCCACAATAGTTAGCAGAGACACGGTGGAAGGGCTGCTGTGAGTGGCAGACATTAGTTTACCTCACCATAATTCTTCTTATTCTTGACAAAAAGGATCCAGGCCACTTTTAGTTGCTCTAGCAGAATACTAGAGTCCAGACATTTTATTAAAGTAAATAGTGGCTTATTTGGTTCATACTTTTTACCAAATTGGGTAGTCCCATTCACCAGTTCACTTCAGCAAAGCTTCATTGTAAATGGTGGGAACCCAATGGGAAGGAAGAGCCCTTCTCATAAGGTAGGACAGGAAGACACAGTCAGGACCCAGAATTCCCCCTTTGAAGCCAACTTGTTCTTGGGGGGAACTTATTAGGGTCCTGAAAGATCTGCATCCATCCTTTGCTATGATGTAGGTTTCCCATGTCCAATCCCATGACCCAGTTGTCCTAATCTGCATCCCACTTCTCAGATTCTTCCTCCTCTTCTTACTGGGTACCAGAGACCAGCTTTCTGGGGCTTGAAACTTTGGGGAGCATTCTCAAACCTATCTAAGCCAAACAGGCATATAGTACTATTCTTAAAATAATAAACAGATACTATGTTCTGAGGCCCCACACTGCACACAGAATCAGGAAACATGTTGTCAATGATGTCGAAAGGAACATTTTTAGGGAGATAGTGAGCTTTTTCATTTTTCTACTTCTGAGTCCCACAGACTCCTGCTTGAGTCCCGTGCTTGAGAGTAACTTGTTATCATGTGACCCTGAAGAACATCTTTTCCCTAATCAATAGTTTCCAGCTTAAAGGGTTCTACGCACTACAGTCTCAGAAATCTTGTGTGCGTGTTCCCGTGAGTGTGCACACACTCATAGAAGCCAGAGGACAACTTGGGTATAGCTCCTTGTTTTTTGTTTTTGTTTTTGTTTTTGTTTTTTGCTTTTTTTTACCTTATTTGAGACCGGATCTTGTTTGCCTTTGTGTATCCCAAGACTAGATGGTCTATGTACCTCAGGCTAGCTGGTCTATATACCCCAGGCCAGCTGGTCTTCATCCTCAGGCTAGCTGGCTTGCAAGCTTCCCAGAGTCTTTCCTGTCTTACTGTACGAATGCCGGGATTATAGACACATGCTCCGACATCTGGCTTTATGTGGGTCCAGGTCCCACCATGTACATGGCAAGTGCTTTACCCAGGATGCATCTCCCCAGGCTGAACCACATTTCTCTTCCCTCAAGCTGAAGGTCAACCAAAGTTAATCAGAGTGAGAGTCTCTACAAAGAAAGCAAGCCATTACACCAAGCCTCCCAACACAGAAAGGAGATCTCCAGGTTGGGCCTGGAGAAACATTGGTTTGTATGAGTGAGAACAGGGATGGGCAGAAAGCTATCTAACATTAGCTCGAAGCCGTATATGTCTGAAAACAAAATGCCTGCATTTTCAGGAAAAAAAAAAAAAAAAACATCGAATGCCATGAGCTTGTAATGTATATTTTATTTTGCACAAGCTTGCATATATACTGCACATACATTCAGTTTAGGAGAAGATGGAAGGCACACAAGGCAGTTGGACTACTGCACCCTTTAGTGGTACAAAGCAAACGGTCAAAGTTCGGAGAATATAGAAAAGCTTAAAACACACAACGCAAACCCTCCCCCCACCCACAACAACATTGTCCTTTAGGTTTTTTTCCCCCTCGTTTTAAAATTTAGTAGCTGCCAAACTAAATTGTTTTACTTTTTACTTTAAAATCAATTGTCTACGGCACCTTTTTGTTTTCTTTTGAATATGGACAGGGAGTCTCACTGCTTTTAATCCTATCGATTAATATTACAGTACATCCTTGGTAATACAAAATTGTACACCTTCATCAAATAAATTAGGATAAATTAAACCAATAAATTATGCAGTCTTCAGAACAATAGACAATAACAAAAATGCACAATTGAAATTGCCTCTAGCTAAAAAAAAAAAATCAAAAATTGACTTTATCAGTTCAGTTATTGTACTATATTCAAATCATAGGGTCTTTATTACAAAAAAAGAGCTTCATAATGCTATTTACAACATATTGCTAAATAATATAAAGGCAGTGTTTGTCACGGTTTATACTATATACATACGAGAAATGGCTGGGACAATGTTGGGGGAAGCTGTGATTTTTGACCCTTCTAGAGAGCTGACACCAACTCCAAATACATCAATTTTTTCCTAAATTTGAAGTGGCAATATACAACTTTAAAATGCTTTATTCCTCCTCCCCACCCAATATGCAGAGGAATTGGTTATTTAAAAAAAATCTAGTGAATCCATTTCCCCAAAGACAGGCCAACCATTTGCCTGTTCGTTTACATGTCTGCACATTAGGGGGTGTCTGATTTGAGAGAGGGCTCAGTTGAGAAGACTCAAAGTCCACACACTTCCACTTAGTCTTAGAAGGATCATTCAAAAGGATGCAAAGATTAAACCCCAGTTTGGACCACAGCTCTGAAGAGGAGCACTTTAGCTTTAGTGTTTTAGATGGTTTAAAACCAACAGATCGACAGAGGCAAAGCTGAGCTCCCTCGAATGTAAGCGTGACACAAACCAACCGTTACACTTTCTGAGGGAGCCTTTGAAAAGATTGTTGTAATCTGCAGACACAGAGTTTACACCAGGAAGAAATGGTTGTGCTGTTCACACCAATGAATTCTCTATAATACACACGGCAAAGAGATTGTTCACGTCCTCACACACATTGCTGCTTTGGGGGGTATCTGTAAACCACTCTTGCTTTGATTAATTTATGGTTACTTTTGGGGAGCAGTCTATGATTAACCCTCCCCCCAAACTCTTTAACTAAGTGATGGATATTAACCTGCATGTGTATGGGGACATGGGGAATTACTTACTAAATGTCTTCATGTACACAGAAAAGAAATGTCATAGATTTACAGAGATGCCTGTACCCTTGCCCTTGACCTCTGATAGAGAGAGACTGTTATCTTTTGCAAGTAGAGAGCAGGACTTTTGAGAACCCTTTCAACTGCCTGTACAGTCACTGTAGTGTCCCTAATAAATTCAACAGATGCTGTGAGACTGTAGCTATTTATTAAGATCTCATGTCTTCCGTAACAACGGCCATGAGGTTAAATATTTACATTTCCTTATAAAAGTTCCCCTTTGCTTTAGTGTTTTTGTTTTGATGTTTTTAATATTTTCAAAATGATATCACCCATATTCCTAGCACAGTAACACGGATTCTTCAAACATAAAATACTTCAATTAAGTAACACTTAGAGGCACAAAGCAAACTTCAGGAATATGGGGTGAATGTTCACTGAAATAATTACTAGCATCCTAACATCTTCCACGTAATTTTACCATTTAATGCAAAACACCTCCATTGAACAGCCAGAGAGACAGTAAGAAGTAAGTGTTGTGTTGTTGCAAATAGAACATTCTTTTCACAAAACGTAACAAATGCCTAAAATAAGTTCTTAAGTCTAGATAAGAAAAGGTAAGCTTTCCACTTCACACGCATACATATGTATATTTTTACATGTGTGTGCCTGCGTGCTCACACCCACACTTCTGCACACACATTGCACATGGTAGGAAATATTGCTTCTATAGCTCCTCTCATTAGGCTAATAATACACGAGAGCTACACCAGTTACAAAAAAATCAGCTTCTACAAGAATCTCCAAAAGCTCGAATGCTGCTCAGACAGTTGAGGAAAAAAATAATTTGCGGTGTATCAAACTGTTCTAAAAATTTCTCTTCTTCAAAAACATTATTCTCCCGCTTTGTTTTAAAAAGACGCAAAATATGCATAGCTATCAACATCATGTAAAACAGCCAGGAAAAAAAAAATTAGTGTTTATTGCAGCTGTAGTTGGAAATAAAGTAAAAAGAAATGAGACAGAAAGCCACAGAAGGCACAAGAACAATTGTACTTGTGGGGGGAAAGAACTGGTATTTTTGAAGGATTTTCTTTTTAAATCCCCACGCTGGTGTAGTTTAGATCTAGGCACAGACTATCACCTTGAGTGTACGCACAAAAATAATATAGGGTTAGCATAAAAGAAGTGGCACGTGGAATTGCAATGCAGAATTTAGAACTGGTCCCCACGTTCCCACTGTGAAAAGTTAACTTTCTCCTGTGCACAAAGCAGTTTTCACTTGGTGAGAGCTAAAGTAAGATGTAAAAATACTAGGTAATTTTATTTTTATTTATTTATTGATTTATTTGGTGGTTTTGTTTTATTTAAGAACTAACTGCTTGGTAGGAGTATTGAGAGACAGGCTTCTGTCATTTACCATCTTAATGGGAGACTTGTGGTCCAGTGGCTGTAGCAGGAGCAATCACCTCAGTGCAAAGCTATGGAGACCTGCTTCTGGCATCGAGCTGTCTGTCTGCCCTCATGCTGACAGAGTGAGATCATCTCCAGCCTCAGAGAACACCAAGAAGAGAGTCTAGGTAGCTAAGGGCACTGACATTCAGTAGAAAACTTTTTTTTTTTTGGCTAAATTTGTCTATTTAAATCAGAAAGGCAGAGGAAAACAATATTTTTAAAATAGAGATTAAGTCTAGAATCAATATTCATTTGCCCCAGATTACGAAGATACCTAGCAATCTGTCTACCCAGGTGACTACACTGCAGCTTCACCTTTGACCTTGCAACGGGTGACATGGGGGCGATCTGATTGGCACGTGACTCAGAACAGCCAGACTCAGAACCCTGCTGGACCCTTGCAGGAACCACGGGGCCCCAGGCTTCCAAACACAGCGTGTCAAAGACTTCCATAATCTGTAGTGATTGGGCTCCTGGTTCTGCTGTTTAATTTGTAACATTTATCTTATTGGTATGATCGACTACCTGGGCTTTTTGTTTGTTTGTTTGTTTTAAAGACAGTCAGAAAAATAACAAATATACTCTCATAATTATCTATTCGTGAATGGGTGCGTGAGCATTAGGAGATGTCACTGTAGAGAGTGGACAGGGTTGAGCATGCTAATCCATGCTGTGTCCATATAACCGGGGCCTTCTGGTCTCCCGGAAGATGCTGGGCCTCGCAGGGCTTCCCTGTTTAGCTTGAAGTCAGCAGGTTTTAAGGCTTTGTGCTGACAATAATTGTGTTACATCCCTGCCCATCAGCAGAATTTATAAATGATGCTGAGTTACAGCGTTGCAGCCAGCTAGACAGTCACAAGGGCTGACCCGAGTCCGCCAAAGTCAAACGCTGATTTTTATTTTAAAGAAATTAAGGGGAAATGGTGCTTCCGTCCTTTATGTTTTAAACACCAGATCTCTTGCGGTGTCATCTTTACAGTGTGCACATCAGATTATCTAAGGGGCAGTAGGGGCCTGGACCACACTGTTAGAGGGAATGGCGCTGTTTACTGCACTGTACACAAAAGTCCAGCTAGGAAAACAAGCCCAAGTGATATTTAGCATTTTAAATACAAGTGTAGGAGGCGGTACATCATCAAAAACCTGGGGGTTGGGAAAAGCCGTCTGAGAGTGGGAGAAAGAGCAGCTCGCTTTCTCAATATGTTGGATTTGTGTCTTCTTGGCTAACTCCAAGCTAAGCTATTGTACACACTTGGGTGGATATTAGCCTCTGTAGTAGAAGAGACATCGTTGGCCGCTTTAAGATATTATAACCCAGAGGGAAGAGACAGACAACCACCCTCCATACCCATATGCAAATGAGCCATTCCTGGGTGATGTCCTCACAGGAAGTAAAGGTCAGGTCCACTAGCAGCTGCCAGCGTGCTCCAAGAGTAGGCAAGGATTTCATGGTCAGTGGGATTTCTTAATTCCTTACTGTAGAAAGGTATCCAGAAATTAGTGTTTTAGGGGAAGAAAGAGGGTTTAAACAGCAGCAGCGATGCTAAGCATTTAAAGAGGAGTCAAGCAAAGGATACAATTGAAAAGTACATGCCTTTTAATATCTGAAGCAAAGTAAATAGCAACTAGTGACAAAGCACAGGGTTTCCTCTAAGTCGACAGGGCCGAGCTCACATCTCACCGAGAACCTGTTCTGAAGTTCACAGAGACAGCGGGTCAGCCTGCGTGCATTCCCAGCCTCGTCTCAAGAGAGTCAGTTTTGGACAAAATTGGGTCTGGGGGTTTAAGCCATTTCTCCTACAAAGGACTTGGTGACGCTCTTTCTAGAAATCTGTCCTCTGAGGGTACTTTTTGAGATGTGAGCTACCCAGCTGCCGAGGGCATTGGTTTAAATGTGTAAGAAAAGGTTACTTATCAGGCTCAAATCAAACAAGGTATTCCAGTGTGTGAAGTGCTTTCCTCAGGTTCTTCTAGAACTTCTTAACCCTAGAAACAGGAGACACAGCATGGGGTGTGCGTGTGAGCTGTGTCGCAGTCACCGGCTCACTCCACAGCTCTTGTACACTTTACACAGGCTGACACTCCCTTCTCCTGAAAACCAACCCTACCTTAAGTCTCCAAATATTAAGGGCCTTGGGCAAAAGTAAACTAAAGGTGTAGAAGGAAAATACCCATCCCCTTGTGTTGAGGGAAAATAAAAGGAACCCAAAGAGGATGAGCAGGAACCACCAGCTGACATCACAACATATCCATGCCTCCCCCCACAAATATACAAAACCAAAATCTAGACACAGAGAAGTTGGACATCCAAGGGGGACTTCTTCTATCCATACATTCAAAAGAGCGTTGCAATCTCTACTCGTGAAGTAGCTCTTGTAGGCAGTTAGGGGATTTGAAAATCTCAGGAACTTCACTATCCAGCTTGCAGATGACCTTGTAAATGGCCTTCTTCCAGGAAGGATCAACATCTTTGCCCGCGATGATGGCATTGAAAAACTCCCGTAACGTGATCTGCGCAACTTCCAGGAATCTCTCTGGAACCTGCTGATACAAGGAGACAATGGTATTAATAAAGTTTTCAGTTTCAAGTCTGCAGTTCTTCAAAGGAAACTGAGCTAAGTCCACACTCTCAGAAGGGGGCTTTAGACGGCACCTGCATTTTCTAAAAATGGCCGGCCTCTATTCTCTTGTGTGGAGTTGTTATATATAGCAGCATTGTGATAGACGGCGGCTGCTCCATGGGTTTCAGAGGAGACATGCGCAGAGGATACATGGAACCCGACAACGCCAGGGTTTCACCATGGAACGCCACAGTAGAGAAAAGAGACTCATATCCTCACGTGGTTAAGCAGGTCCGTTTTAGAAGAAACTTGCCAACTCCTTTTTCAGAATTTGATTCCTCTCTCCTTTTGATTTCCATTATAAAAAATAATGTGTTCTCAGAATAGAATAATACATGTTGGGCTTCTACATAAAGTAAATCCCTAACATCAATGAAGAATCTTTAAAATCGGTTTCCTGTTTGTGTCGTAGAACTGTTGCCTGGATGCTCAATTGTTTATTAAAACAGTCAGCACTCTAAAGGGGTAAGATAACAGCACAAAATCCTGAGCTGTGAAACTTAAGCTGAACCCTCAGTTACTACCTTTTGCTTGGGCATTAGAATAGTTCCTTAGACAGTGGTTTGTGATTGATCCCTGTTATAAAAGCTAACACGTACTGAGTGTTTACTGTGTTGGGTACCATGTTACATTACATAGCGAATGTCATTCCAGTCTTCCAACCTCCGTGTAAGGGGTTACTGTCTCAGTGATACCTCAGAGGCATGGAGAGATCAGAAGGACTCGTTCAAGGCCATTCTACTCCAAGATTATCATTCCCCAAATCATCCTTTCGGAATTTCTATTTGTCAAGCCCTTGCTTCCATAGCAATTAACGTATGTGAGCTGTCTGTCTGTCTGTCTTCCCTTGTGGATTACATAGTGTGACCTTTTGACTCTGAGAAGAATACTTAGCATTCTTTAGAAGTAACTCACAGTAAAGTATGGCCCATCTGTGCTCACTTCAGCATGGATGGATTCATAAAATAATTGCACAAATTAATCACTTTCCCGGCACACGTTAGTGAGATTTTATTTTGACATTAAGTTCATGTGTCTGAGGACATAAATGCATGGTGGTGTATGTGTAGGCACATCTATCCTCACAGAAAGACCTTCGCTGCAGTTCAGAAATGCCAGTTACTGAAGCAACAGGGAGATGATTGTCCAAGAACAAGTGCCGAACCTTCCTCCCTGCCTTTTCTCGACAGGTGTAGTGGGCATGTACTTGGAAATGTGTACAAATATGGACATATGCATACACATGAATGAATGGTAGGCGACATGGAAAACTAAAACAACCGCCGGATGGCCCCAAATTTCTCATTTCTTCCAATAGCTAGCCAATTGTTCTTTAGGGAAATTTAGTAACTTTCTAGAAAAGAGGGGAAGGGAAAGGCAAGGCCCCATTCTAGAGTCCAGAACAGGCACAATGGCCCACATCTCCAATCCGAGCACCTGGATCTCTGTAAGTTCCAGGCCTGCCAGGGCTACACTGAGACCCTGTCTCAGAAATAAAGAGGAAGGTATTGAGTAATGTCTCCCGAAGCGTTTATGTTGGCCTGTCGGGACAGAGCTCGGAGCTAACTGGAAGCACAGCAAGGGCCCCTTCTCCCTGGCTGGACAAACACCAGTCTGCTGAGAAGCCACACAGATTCCATGGAAGCACCTGCACACATGCGGATTTCCTGGAGGGAGCATCCTGTTCCCACCCAATGACAAGTCATAGCAAATGGGCCTTACTGAGAGAGGCCATGTGGCTGGGCATAGGTCTGCAGCCAAGTGCTAACATGTACAAAGATCAGTGGTGCAAACTGTGCTCTCGCTGGCTGCTGGCAACAGGACCTCCATGGAGACCCGTCCTTCAACAACAAACCTAGAGCTGCCAAAGACACAGAGGCTCTGAAAGACCCAGGTGTGAGCGCCAGAAAGAGTGGGTAAGCCAGATGCCCCACCCACTGCAAGGACATGTCCAACCCTCACCCCGCCTATACACACACAGCCAGGGCCAGGGAGAAGGGCCTTGTGGAAGCTGTCAGGAGCAGAATTGTCTAGATAACTCTACAACAGCAGGAGCTCTGGAGGGGGAAGGGTAATTTAGGTCTTTACTGAGGACAGAGGGACTTCAAGAATTGTGCCAAGTCTCTACTCCAGTTTTCAGAGGCCACGAGCCTTAGCAGAATGGGTCTTGTCCTGTTCTTAAACGTTCATTTCTTGAGGTCACCATTGCCAGCCGCCCTGTGACAGCTTTTCTACTGTGTCTGGCTTCTCACCTCCTTGCAACTGGTTTCAGTGTGCTGTCCTCATCATGAGGTGTCCTAGCTGGGGAGCCCAGGTCTTTAGTCTGTGTCACCTACACGTTCCATGAAAGGACTTTTATTATTCCCCAAACACTGTTGTCATTCATGAGGAGATCTTCCCCCTCTGCTCCATCCCATAATGCTCTGTAGTCTACTGATATTCTCCCGCAAGGCTTTGAGGAAAGAAAGCCTGGAGCTGGGTGCAGCTCAATGGCATGCATGAGGCCCTGGGTTTGATCCTCAGTACCACTACACCAAACCAAACCAAACCAAACCAAACCAAACCAAACCAAACCAAAAACAAAACACACAAACAATCAAAAAAACCAACAACACCCAAATTAATGAAAAGATATAGTTTTAAGTAGCATGGATCTCAGAAAACACCATTTTTTGGATGAAAAACCTATGAGATTCGCTGAAATGGAGAAATCATGAAATAAAGACGCAGGTGAGCCAAGACATCTTTCTGATAAAACATGCTGGTCTCTTCTTTATGCATTTCCATTACTTATTTAGTTTTAGTTTATATTTTCTTTCTTTTCCCTTTCTTTCTTTCTTCCTTCCTTCCTTTTTTCTTTCTTTCCTTCCTTCTTTCTTTCTTTTTTCTTTCCTTCTTTTTCTTTCTTTCCTCCCTCCCCCCTCTCTTTCTTCCTTTCTTTCTTTTTGACCCAGGGTCTCATGTGGCTCTGACTGACCTTGAACTCAGCATGTAGTCAGAGATGACCTTGAACTTGTGACCGTCCTGCCTCTACCTTCCTGGGCACCCCCAGCAAGCTTTAAAGCTCTTACAAAGGCAGGTTGGCTCACATGAGGCAACACATTCCCAACCCAGGCTGTTGTCTCTGTAACTGAGGAAAACCATGCGCACAGAGCCAGTAACGTTAATGTAAAGAGAGAAGAGTTAAGAGAGTTATTGGTTGTTGGTTCGGGTCTTGCTAACTTAGTGCTTGCTCTGGCAGTGCGCACTCAGGACTGTGTGGGTAAAAGCTTCTTGGAGATCCTCAGATGCTGGAGCAGCTCCTCTTTTGATGGTGGCTGCAGATGGCGGAGTAACAGTGGCTATTCTGAGAGAATGCCGAGGTATTCCGCCCACAGGTAGAGAGATCTCACCCTCAAAAACAAAGAGCCTCCCTTGCCTCTCTGCTTAGAACCTTTCCCTACCTTCGTTTACCAGAGGAAGGTAGCATCTTTCTGATGTTTGTGGGGGAGGCATCAGGGCTCAGGGTTAGGAACATGATATTGCCCATACTTTATACACCTCCTCAGACCTAATGGCTTTCCAATCACTAATAAACATCTGCGGAGAAGCCCTTAGTGACAAGTAATCCCTTATCTGGGTTTCTTTTAATAGAACCCAACAATCTCTACAGTGAACCCTTGAGTCTCCTCAGCATCAGGTGCAACAGTCAATCAAGTCACTGGAATGCAAGACAATGCAGGCTGCTGGGGCGGGGGAGGGGGAGGCCAGGCCTTTGGACATGCCACAGGGGAAAAACAAAAGGCTTCCAAAGTCTTTGGCAGACCTAGGAGGCTATTGTGGGAGCTGCTTGGCCGGGAGTTCTTCAGGAGGGGACAGTGGAAACTTTGCTCTGATAAAAGGCATCCCGGCCTAGGAGCCTCACCCCAAATAGTCTTGCCTTGACATTTAGAAAACAGACTCATGATGAGGTACTTGAGTACACGGGCCACTGGGAAGGGAGATGGCCAACAAGCATCCACCAACACCATCCCGATTATTTGCTCTTGCTTATTGAGCAGAGTGAACCAGTGGCTTGTGGGCTTCCAGAGGAAGAAAGGAGTTCATATCTGTTTAGTCCACAGCTGGGCAGGGCAGCACACACATGCAGTGGACTGGGCAGGTGGATGTTTTGTTCTCTCTCTCTCTCTCTCTCTCTCTCTCTCTCTCTCTCTCTCTCTCATAGGATTGAGTGGCAAAGACACCCCCTCCTGTCTTCCTCCTCCTCTTCCCAGTTGCTTTACCTTCAAGGATGATTTGTTTTATTAAACTGGCTGTCCCCAGTCTCTGCAGTCCATAATGAAAGCCCGACATAGCAGGCTGCCTGCCTTCTGTGTCCTGCAGACACTCATCATAAGTGTCAGGACATACCAAGGTTAGCGGTCACTGGAAGTGTGCTCGCTGGTCCAAACCTTGCCAAACGCTCTTGGCAGCTGAATGAATGTCACAGAGAATAGAGGGGGGATTACAAAGGTTAAAAGAAGACAGTCTCTCCTGTTTTCTGGAGACAGAGAAGCTGTTTTTTTTATACCTCTGAAGCATCCCTCAGCTCACTCACTGGCCTCTTGCAGGGGAGGTGTGGGGGGGACCATAACCCTGCCCTTTGCTCAGGTCCCCGTGGACCGTCCTCCACTCTTGATCCCCTTCAAAACCTGGCCCACTGGCCTCAGCTCACCAATGGAATCATCTTTACTGAAATGGATAGAAAACAAGTCAAGCATTGCCCCCCCCCCCCCCAGCCCTTCCCCAAGAACCACCACCCAATGGCCACTTCAGCCTATCAGTAGATTCCAGTCTTAGGAAGGAAGATGTTTTTGACACTTTATCTTTTAAGCTAACTTCAACATAAAAACTGAAGACACGTGTAAGGTTGACAGGAGTGGCTGAGGGGATGGACAGAGCCCTGCTTGTATTTTGGTGATCCATTCGCGTGTGGGTTTTCTTTCTTCTTCCTTCCCCAGTTTTTTTTTTTTTTTTTTTTTTTTTTAATACTATAAAAGGGCAATAAAATGCTGACTCCGGGAAGACAATGTCAAGGAGAAAAGGGTGCTGGTATTTTGGATACTCTTCACTGCTCGCCTTGGAGAGAGTTATTCTTGTCACAGGCCTTTTGTCTGCATCTGCTGACGGCTTGCCCATAGCCAGCAGCATACTTTAACTGTTTTGTCACCTCCAACATCACATGCATCAGCTGTTGGGCTTTTGTTACGGGTATTATAGAGCTAATCCGCTGTGGCTGTTCTACTGTGCAGTAAATAAAACAGAAACGGCTTCTCAGACCGGTCTGCATGAATATTTCAGACAGCTTTTTACAACTCCGGGACTCACCAAATCAAATAAATAAATAACTCCCCCACCCCAGCATCCCCAGACCCTCCCCACTGACTGAAACAAAACCCATCAAACTAGCCACAGATGCCTCCAAGTCACAGGGACTGGAGCTGGCAAACAATCGCAAGTTGAAAGAAAAGTGGTCTCGACTTGGGGTGGCACTGCTGAATTCGTATTTAAGAGGAGAATTAAATACATCTCAGGCTCAGGGCTGGCTAGGCAGCTCTGAAAATCTGCAGAGCCTTTTGGGGGGTTGGGTCTTTATATATTCATACAGTTAGATATTTGAATATATTTTATATACACGTGTGTTTGCATATGTGTGTGTGTGTGTGTGTGTGTGTATGAAGGATGCACTGGCTCTTAGTTAATCCTCAGGCCCTTTCCATAATGTGTAACCTGCACAGAGGTGTACTGAGGAAATCAGACTCTGAAATGTTCTTCAAAACTAAATACATACCATGAACCCTCTACATGTATGAACACGACAGTTCTCCAAGCAGAGACACCAAGGCATTTCCCAGAGGACTTCTGAATGTCTTTGGAAGAGTTCAGAAGAGGGAGGGCATCTATCTCCCCCACATGGGCATGCCTGGGACACAAAGGTCCCAGAAAGAGACAAATACTGAAGTTCTTTCAGAGCCATTCACCCTGGTGGGCACATGATTCCTCTAAACAAACTCTCCCATCCCTGCTGTTTGTTAAGTAAATATTGATCAAGGAGAGGCCTGTCTCCTGACAGCAGTGGCGTAAGCTGGGGACCTGTACTGCTCAAGAGTGGGCTTAGATGGATGAACTCAGATGGGGCTAACTCTTCACAGAGACTATCAGCCAGAACAGATACAGATATGGTATTGTGGCTCCTCAACTCTTTCTTGGTCACCCTAACTCCTGCCAGGAGCAGAAAAGAGAAATCATGGACCTATGAAATACGGTCACGTGATGCCAGCCACGCATGCAGTTGTGCTGTGTGGACAACCCAGACTCCCCACCTTTCAGAAGACTAGGAGGTTCCAGATGCTATTGGTGTATTGTGGGATTCTCTTCCAGTACCTTCTCTGTTCAGGGAATGTGCGTGGGAAGGCAAGCCCAAGTAAAATGGTGGACAGAAACTTCAGAGTTCTGCCTTCTGTGAAGCACCCCCCATGGTTAATAAGCATACGCAAAGCCTGGTTCGGGGTCTGCTTGGGTGACATTATTGGCTGGGCCAACACATGGAGAAAGATGCTTTGTGTTTTCTTTTGCTTATTTCATAACTGGGACTCAAAGTCTCACCTTCTGTAGCATCAGGGGCTGGAGGGAAGTGTGTTTTTCTTTGGGAAGAGCCCGTTTTGAGTCATCTTTACAGACTGAGTATGTATTAGCTCTGAGCACTGTGATTTAAGAGTAAGGCCTCCAGTTTGAGTTCTCAACACAGGGCCAAATGGCATGTAAATTTGATTAGGACGTTCTGGATGCTCTCTCTACCTGTGCGCAGAAGGAGGCAGCCTCCAGAGTTACAGCACACTAAAGGGAGGTTTTCACACCAACTAAGATTAGACCTAAGTCCTCCCTCTCTCCCCGCCTCCTTCTGATGCTGCAGGGAGCATTCAACTTTCAGGCCCCTTGGAGGATTCAATTACTTTAATACTCATGTAATGTGGGCCCCAAGAGTGAGCCTATTTCCTAACTAGGCATTTAGCTACTTAAACATCTGAAGAATAAATACTCTTAGGAAACATTTAAACACACACACACACACACACACACACACACACACACACACACACACACACACGGGGTGGGAGGGGGCTGTTTCCTTGGTTTAAGCAAAAGAACATATGGCATAATAGTCTGTACCTTGTCTTTCCCCCACTCCCTTTTATTTTAAAACAAAGCTACAAAAGAACAATGTTCTGTTGAGCAAAATTCAGTAGCATTCTGTAAACATTAATTTAAGAAAATCAATAGACTCAGTGAGCGAAAGCCATATCACAAGATAAAGTGGCCAGAGTGCCACTTTGTCAGATAGATTTTCATTTCCTAGGCTGGAGAAAGACAGTTTCAAAATGGGGCAGACGTGTTGCAACCAAGGTTTGAAAAGTATGTGGCCTTCAGTCTGTCTGTCCCAATGACAAAGCTGGACAGACAGACTTCCAAAATTATAAGACTGTTTTAGAATGGATTTGGTGTTTGAATTACATAGAGTAGATTTTCTCAGGTGAGGAGATGTTAAGAGAAGGGGGGGGGAAGAGGGAGGGAGGGAGGGAGGGAGGGAGGGAGGGAGAGAGAGAGAGAGAGAGAGAGAGAGAGAGAGAGAGAGAGAGAGAGAGAGAGACGGGGGGCAGTGGGCGCTTTGGGAAGAGTTTCAGTTGATGTTTGACTTTTAAAAAGGAAAGGAAGAAAGAAATCTTTATTCATGCTGACCCCATGGGCAATAGGCCTTCTTGCCAAAATCCCAAAGCCAGACTCTCCAGTGAGTTGGGGATCAGAGGGTTCAGCTGGTGGAAGCGGCTCCCAGCCTGCACTCACCAGGCAGTGTCATGTTAATGTGGGAAGCCTGTGGGGCTTGGGGGAAAAGACCCCTGGCCCCAGGAAGGAACTGGAGGGACGGTTTGCCCCAGAGCCCCAAGGCTGCTCTCTGCGAGATGCAAAGAGATGCCAGGTGATTAGAAAAGCTGCCTGGAGGGGAGCATGTCCCTTTGTGTCCCACTGCACTGATCTACCAAGCTTGTGGCATCTTACTCCCAAACAAGACCTGTGACCTGCCCCAACAGAGTATCTGCCTTTGCTAATGCCAAAGCCTGTAGAGTCTACCAGAGAAGCCACTGTAGAAAAGAGCAGTCACAGGGAGCCAGCCAAGGAGGAAGGCAAGGACCCACCTAGCATGGGCAGTAAAACCCTATGGAGAAGGGTCAGAGGAACTGGACCTTGCTGGAGGTGAGGGCAGGGGGACTGGACACACCCTATCTGCACAGCTCCACACAACAGCACGGGCAACACGTCAAAAAACACCTGGCCATTTTCTTTGTTTCCTTATCTGAATTGCAGTCTTGGCCTTCTAAAGATCAGGTATTCAGAAAATTCAGAGTCCCGCTATAAAATATAAGCTGTTGGTTACATACTCATCACAGAAACAGGGTCCTGGAGGATAGCATCTTCAGTAACCATGACTTCCGGGTAGTAGAAAAAAGTCTTAGCATCTCTTCTCCCTGTTAACAACTTGTGCATACATTTAAAACTATGCACACATTCTGCTGTCAACTCCATGGACAGATAGGAAAATAAATAAATTCATCTTTTCCAGACTTGGAGAGAAGCTGGTACTAGCAACCCAGAACAGAATGGAATGTCTTTAGAGATGGTCACACTGACTTTATGGGGCTGAAATTCAGTTGGAAGACATACTGGAAATAGCCACTTTATTTGTTCCCAAATGGAAGTCTTGAGGTGACACTTTAGGAAACCTCCATTGTTGTGATTTGCTGGGAGTGAGTGGGCAGTGGGGAGGTATACATTTTCCTTCCTTCTCAAGCTCTTCTCATGTCTGCAAAGAGCGAGTGCCAGTTACAACTGACAAACAGCAAGTAAAACACCAGAAACTAAAATCAAGTATCTCTTTCCATGTCCCAGAGATGTGACACGGAATCCTGAAATCTTAGAAGTCACTGAGAACACTACTGGGACTGGACATCTGTTATCTTGTGGTGGTAAAGGCTAGACCAAGATAGATGACTCCACCAACTGGTCAGAAACTGGAAGGATCTCAGCTAGTTCATGCTTTCAAGTGGAGACTGGCCCTCAGCATAGGTCGGCAACCTTGACAAAGGGTGGCCCTCACATGCGTAATCTTCCATCTTACAACAGTTTAAGAATATAGAAGCCTTCCTTAGCACAGGGGCTGTCCAAAAGAGACTAGGATTCAGAGCTGGCATGCAGGTCAGGCTTAGATAACTCCTGCTCTTAGCCAGACTTGAGGTCTACCAGATTTTCTAGACACCAAATGTTCTTTCATTCTGTACTAATTCCATGGGCACACCAGTTGTTCTTGCAGGGAGCTGGGATTGTCTCTCTGGCCTTCACCCTGAAATACCTCATCATCCCTTAGCTGTGTGTGCCCTCAGGGTCCAGACAGGCTAAGTGTTCTTGAGGTTAGCTTCCAAAGCAATCACCAGCTGAGGTGGTTAAAACAAACAAAGCCAAGCTTGGTGCCATTCCTGGATGGAAGATTTTCCAAAACCAACATGGGCTAAATGCTCCGATATTGTACGAAGGGGGTCTGGGGCACAGATAATCCGGAGCAACTCTGGTGCTGCTGGACAGTGTCATCACGTGACTGCTTTTGGGGGCAGCTTCATAAGCTCTGCTTAGGCCAATATTAAACCTGCTCTGCATGACCTGTGTTCCTGTGGATGGAACGATGGGAGTAAAGTTTCTAGGAAGATTCTGGTCAGAGGTGGTGTTCAGCAGGGCAATGAGGACAGACTTGTTTATGGTAAATACCAAAGAAAGCCCGTTGACTTGGTGCGAACCGGCAGAGAGCACCTGTTATGGGGTCTGCTGGCAATGAAGGACAGATTATCACCCTTCATCCTATCACTTGATTGTGACTACAAGATTATTGTTCTGCCAGAGGTTTTTGGTTGGTTGGTTGGTTTTTGTTGTTGCTATTGCATATCTGGGGAATTCCATTGGTCTCTGCTTCACAGCTACCCTCTGCAAACCTGGAGGTGAGCTTCTGCAATTGGCCTTCCACAGAGCCAACCAAACTCAGATCAAAGCCACCTGAGGAAAAAAATGCATCTGCCCTGAATACATGCATAGATTTTTTCCCCTTAATATTAGTACTGAACAGTGAAGTTTATGAACCACTGCCAGCCACAGCCTTGAGATTGTGATGGGAATCCTGCATCATGCAGAGACGATTTAGTGCACGAGGAAGGTGTGTGCAGGGTGCACATAAATACTTCGTCATTGTATATCAGGGACTTGAACATCTGTGGAAGAGCTGAGCCCTGCAGACAGCCAACCCCATATAGAGACAGAGGGGACACCTGAGCTTCAAAAGCCACATATGAGGTTCTGATGACTCAGAAATCTCTCAAGATTAGAGAAGCTTAGAGAGGCAGGGAAGAGTTTCTCAGATAGACCAGGGAACCTTTGATGGCTGGGAGACTACTAGCGACACCTAAGGGGACCATGCTAGGTACCTTGCCACAAGCACATTCACAAGATGGTCTCTGTTATTAATGGAATGTGGTGGTCCTGAAACCACAGCCCTTTATCCCCCTCCACTCACTTGAGCATCTCGTCATTTCTTGGCTTTCACCTCTTCTCTGTGCATATATCACCTTGTGCTAACAGTCCTCTGCAGTAGTAGATTTGAAGAGAAAATGGTAAGGAAATGCTTTGGGAAACAAGTTTGGTACACTAACCCTCAGAGATGTGAACCGTACAATTCCATGAGGATTTGTTGCCTACCCACAACCAACCCTCACGTATGGAACCAATCCCGCTGGTGGTCTGGAAAAGATGGAGATGCTCTCCGAAGAAAGTACCCATCAGGCCTTGCGGTAGAGGACAAACATCTCAAATAGTGCCAAGTCTTCCTAGAAGGAGTGGAGGTACAGAACAGTGTGTTCAGGTAAATGATGCCTGCTTGCATTCAGGTGTTGAGGTCTACAGCTTTTCCTAGTCCACACAGATCCAGATTACATGCTCTAGACCTGGGTGAAGCCCATGCCAACATCTCATTGGATGGGTAGCCGAGTCACCAAAGTGAGCAGCAAGAGGGGTGGGTGCAACAATTCAAGCTGCAATCAATTGTTTATCAATTTGAAGCATTAGTCTCTATCAATCATCCCAATAAGGGAATTTCCTCATCTCCAAGGGTGCTGCTGGGATTTGGATCTGAGAAGGCGGCCCTGGGAGGGAAGGAAAATGAGCGCCCTGGAGATGCTCACTGGGATAATTAAGCAGTGCAGAGTCACGAGGGTGGAAGTGGTCCCACGTGAACACCATCTGGATTCCCAGGGCAGCACTCAGAGCTCACAGCTCTGCTGCATCCTGAAAGCTCTGGGGGCTTTTGTGAGAGAGGGCAGGATGTCCTCTACTCTGGAGTCATGGCTTTAAATGTCAGAACAAAGCTGAATCTACTCATGTCCCTTTCCAGGTGAGCCAAGTAGAGTCCAGGGAGGGGCAGGTGTGGCAGAGCCTGACCCTGCGAGCCAGGTCTCCATCCCGAAGCCTCCCTGCATAGCTTTCTTTGCCCTTCCCCTGGAACAGAAGCCCACAGAGTCCCCAGGCAAGTCCCCGGATGACAGTACCCTCATGGACAGAAAGAAACACTTCCTCTTTTGAAAACTAGTTTTGCATTGATCAAGTGACCCAATTCTGATGGGAGTTGTTTGTTGGCTGTTTAGGGTCAGAAGGAAGTGATGCAATAGTTGGGTTCCTGATGATGTAGCAATGCCGAGGTTCCGTGTGTGTACACGTGTATGTGTCTGCGTGCAAGCCGTGTGCCAGGGGTCCATGGTTGGGTGTCTTCTTCTTCGGTTGCTCTCCACCATTTTGGAGGATGGTTTGATAGCTTCGTGCATTTACATAATGAATTTTATTCTCTTCTCATCCCTTCCTAATCCCACTGGCACTTTTTTTTTTTTTTTTTTTTCTGGAGACAGGGTTTTAAGCTGAGCCAGAAGCCCCATTCAGCTAGCCTGAAGGGCTCCACTTGCCTCTGCCTCCCCACATCTGGAGCAGATCACTGAGTTTCAGTCCTCCTCATTGCTCACTGCCTCCACTGAGAGAATGAGACCAATGAGAGAAGGGTCTTCTACAGGGTTCACCTTGTGCTAACAACCCTGTGTGGGTGTGCCGAATCCTCACAACTCTGAGTGTGTACCCTTGCATCTCCATTCACAGATCAGAACCATGAGCACAGAGAGGGCGAGACACTTGCCAATGCTTCTCAGCCAGTCAGCAGCAGAGTGTACTGGATCCTGACTGGACTGGCTCCAGCATGGATGTCTTGAACTTCTACACTAACACTGGCTCAGGGCCACTATGGTGGACATGCTCCCAGAGCACTTTCTAAGACTTCAAGGTGATACCTGAATATACAATAATGCCTTCTTGTAAACAAACATGTTCCATGTGACCAAATTCAGAAAAGGCAGTACTTTCTCACCACCCTTGTTACTGTTACAGATTCTTGTCCCAGACTCAGGTTATTTCCCATAAAGTCAAATACCATAGTGTTTCATCTACAAACACTCTGAGGACATATGGACAGTGGTGTGGACCTACCCACTCTTCCTATAGTTGGATATGTCCTCTGCACAAAACTCCATCTGTCAGAACTTGCCAAGGATCTGATAGTCTTTTGTAAAGCCTAATCACGGAATCATTTTAGCCAATAAGCTCCTGGGGGATTGTGAATGTAGCTCAATGATCGAGGGCATTGCCTCTTAAGTGCAAGGCTGGGTTTGGTTCCCAACAGGAGAAGATAAATAAAGACATGTACTGAGCTATTAGTTCAGCTTCTGAGGCTACGTTTGTAAAATAGTCAACAGAGTGCTGTTGTGTGTGCACAAGGGACAGTCCTCAAAGTGTACCGTGGCCACCCACACCTGGAATTCTGGTTTAGTCCCTGAAGTCATCCCTGGGAAGAGCCCTACCAGGCAGAACCATATTGTGCAGGGCAGCTAAGATGATCAGGGTAGCCTACTGACTGCATGTGACTAGGCTTTTAAGAAGGAATGTTGCTTCTTAATCTGCAGAGGTGAAGACTAAAAGGGAATAATGCTGAAGTCTGTGAAATCAGAAAGGAAACAGAGAAAATGGCAGTCTGTCCCTCTACAGCTTCAAGGGGGTCATTTCCAGAGACACTGAAATAGCACGCTGTTTTCACAGCAGGTAATGAATTTAGAGAATTATTATTTTGAGAAGTCTGAGAATGAGGTTACATTTTTAAAAGGTTTTAACAAGCCCTCGGGTGAAACCAAAATGACCAAATCCTGGGAGGTACATTTTTGAAAAGCAGTCAATCAATGATGGGTACCAGCTTCTCCTGGTGTGTGTGCTCCCTGCCTACTGCTGACATAGGGCTGGGTGGTTCAGGGATTCCCCCAACCTCCTCTCTCTGCACCTTGTCAGCTGGATTGCTCATGAATATTCAGAATAGGGGTCATGCATATTCTTGTGCCCAATTTTGGAATGTATTGGGATGTCTCAGGAAATCAGCCCAACATAAAGACTCATTCTTTGGAGGACTTTCTCCTGAATCCTTAGGAAGGTCTTTGTTCTAAGATTCCGAATTAGGACTCAGAGTAACAGTCCAACCAGGAGCACCATAAAAATATAAGCGACTCCTTTCACTACACCTTAAAGTGAAAATGTAAGTTGTTGCCCACATAGAGACACTGATAACATGCTGCCCTGTTCAGGGGCTAAAAAACGGTTAAATCTCTATGGGGAAGCTGCTTGTCACACAAGAACACAGATCAATTAATTCAAATTTAAGGGGAAATTAAACATACCAATTATGTAGTCACCACAGCCCAAGATATTAAGCTCTGAAATGGACTGTGGCTCCTGGAGGAGCCAGCATACCTTTATAGACTCTGTGGCTCTGCTAAGCAGAGAGGGGCTAACTTCTCTTAGAGAGAGGAGTTCAGCTTCTTTCCAAAACAGCCAAATGTTAATCACTTTAAATAACAGGTGATCACAGGGGCTTGGGGGCTGGTTGCAGAAGGACCAGGCAAGGGATTCTGGTGTGGGGCGGGTGGTGAAGAGTCCATTTAGAGAAAGGGAACCTTTAACAACAGAGCCAGCTTTCAGAGGACTGGTAGCACTCAGCAGTATGCAGACTGGGGGTTCAGGAGGCAAGGTTAAGGCTAGCAGGACTGAGAGGAGGAAGGCTTCCCAGGAATAAGACATCTCTAACAAACCCCAAATCCTAACCTTGCCCAACACCACACACTGGAGGGATCCCTTCCTATCTTTTCAAATTACGTGTTTGAAAAAAAGCCTTAGTTCTGGCGGTGGGGAACCTGAGGTGCATAGTCACCGTTCTTTTCCTGTAGACTTGGGAGTGGGTCTGGGCAAGAAAACTGGGCCATCTGGAGTTCAGAAGTCGAGGGGAATAGGGAAGAGCAGGGGAGATGAGCACACGTTCATCAGAGCACACAAAAGAACGGAGCAGAAAGAAGCCTGGATTCGGGAGCTCGCGTCTGGCAAGGAGGCCGGCAGCAGGACTAATGAAGCATTTGCGGCGTGGGACCTGTGCCAGCACAACAAAGATGCGCTGGGGCTCTGCAGATGTGCCAGGGCCCCCAGAGCAAAATAATGACATAATCACCATCAGTGTCACAGACCAGACTGTACACAAGGTGACAGGGGAGGGAGGCCTGGAATACACACACAGGGAGGACTTTCCGTGGCTGTGGTGGCTGTGACCAGGAGGGCTGGGACACGGGGCTTCATGCCCCTGTCTCAAGTTCCCAGGTAGGCCACGGATGCTCATCTTTGCCTGGGTTCTCACCCAATCCGATCCCAGCTACCACTAATGAATGAGGTAAGGGGAATCTGAACCACTTCAGGAAGACTTCGCATAAATGGCAGAGGCTGAATATATACAGGCAGAGGGAAATGGGGCACCAGAGAGTCAAGGGACTGAATCTCTAGTATCTGCATCTTCTGTCATGTGTGACTCTGGTCACAACCTAAGGCATAAGGGAAACAAAATCGTGCAAGAAATATTTTGGAGAACTTGTGAGGGGCCAGAACACAAATGATCATCAACAACAAAGGGCTAACCTCAAACTGAGAGTGAAAGCAATGGCCAAGCATGCAATGGAAAGCAGGCAGGCCCTGTTCACAGTTTAAAACAAGATCTCCCAGCAGGCCCTGTCACCTGCCCTGGTGGCTCTGGCTCCCAGTAAGGTGGGTGTGTTAGTACAGCTGTCTGGCTTTTAAGTGACTTTTGTCAGTTTGAAAGTGAAAGTCTGTTTGAGAGGTTGGAAGAACAATAGCTCGGAGCCCGGAAGAAGAACTCCAAGCACAAAGGACCCGGCTAACCAGTGCCCCTTTTCATGGCTTCTCATGAAATATTCATAAGAAGAACTTTAATTTTTTATGACCCCTTTTTGGTTTGACTGTATCACTTGTGCCAACGCCTACATTCAGGTTCCCCTTAAATTCTAAGAGGACTGGTCTGGAAGTGTTTGCAAGGAGCCACAGGGACAGAGTCGACCGTGGCCATCCTGCGGACCTGTCCACCCTGACAGAATCACTGTCAGGGACACAGATTTCTTTTCAATATGGCTCCCGTCAGCCTTGAAGCTGCCATGTGCTCTGCAGCGTCGTTATTTTAAAACTTGCTAATTTGCTAGTTCAACTCTTCGGAAGAACGGTTATATTTGTTTTTCTTGGCTTCACCCTAGTTAATAGAAAAGGCAGCGTAATGATCAGCCGGAGAGAGCCCTTCTTTCTTTGAGATAGCTGCCTCCACCTTCCAACGTTACTTTGTCTTTCAGCCAAAAGTGGGAGGGGGCTGGGGAACAGATTGTATTTGTTTTATGTCATGTTACCAAACAGCCCTGGAGATTGGCTTAAGGCAATCTTGGAGGGTGAAACAGCAGGCGCGTTAAAACTAGAATAATCTACTTTCAAGAGTTAAACTCGGATGCTGCACCCAGAAAAGCTGTTTGGGAAAATATTATTGCCAATCCGTATGGATGGACTGAAGAGACGTGAGCAGGTGAGAGAAGAGAGTCTGCCCTGTGACTGACGAGGAAGAAAGTTGTTAAAGCTAAATACCACCTGGTAGGGCACAATGAGAAAATTGGGTTTTAAGCTGTCATCCAGGTGAAAGGGGAGGGGCAAGTCCCAGCAAGCCCTGGATTTGTTGTGTGCTGTGCGTCTGTTTAATCCAGGCCACACACTCAGGCTGGCTGTCCATGTGCCATTAGAACTTCTCCAGACATTCAATCCAGGACAAACCGGACACAGTAGTCACATTGCACCAAAAGCTCCAGCCACCACAGCAGCTCTCAGAAGGGGACTTATGCTCTCATTCCTATTGATAACCCTTTGTGGGGTGAAGAGCGAGACAAGGCCAGGAGAGCTGCACGTCGGACAATAGCCACCCCACCACACTGTCCTCAGACTTCATCATCTTCCAAGGACAATCAATTATGAAGGCCTTAGGGGTAGGCCAGAGCAAGAGAAAGCCTACCACTGACCCAGCACCCCAACCGCCACCTCTGTGCCTGCTAAACGCTTTGCCTATTGGGGTATAGCCGCTAGGGAGCTAACAGGTCATGGGGAGGGGTGAGCAGGAGAAAAGCAAAAGAATTTTTTTGTGTGTGCCCACCCTTGTATAATTCTATTCTCACTGTGAACTCATCCATACACAAAACACAAGGACAATTTTTTTTTTTTTTTTTTTTTTAAAAAGAGAGAAAAAGCCACAGGGTAGGTTACAGTCAGAAATGGCTCTCAGTGGTGTGCTAAAAAGGATGGTCTTTTCACCAAATCATTTCACAGAGGCAAAACAGACAAACACAAAGAGTTGAGAGTTTTTCTCCTACATTAAATGGAGTAACTGATAAGGTCAGACACATGATACCTAAAGACACGGATCCACGAACTCTTGAAGTCAAAGGGCCTCTGTGCGCCGAGGCACAATCTTTCAAAGGAAATAGATCACAGAACTCCACTGAACCCCCTTTAAACTTTATGAAGCAGGAGGGGAAAAAGCTCTAAGTAGGGAAGCTAGACAGAAGAGCCTTGAACTATTTTCTGAAGGAAAGATGAGACCCTCCCTAGGCTGCCACAAAACATCTTTTTTTTTCCTAAGGGCTCCTCTGAACTTTGATATGTGCCAAGACACTGCTATTGAAAGCTGTATAATTACGTGCTATAGCCACTGTAGAAAATGCTTTGTTCACCCCAACAAAGGACAATGAGCGGAGTGGAGCGGCAGTGCGCGCTATCTTTTTCTTTAAGAATGTTGAGAAAGGTCACGGGATGCTATCACTAATAAAGCTGTTGAGTAAGGGGGTTTTCAAGTTGTTCTCACTGTGCTTGAATGCAGCGCAGTGACAAAAAAAGAGACACGGTGAGCTAAAAAAATGCAATATTGCCAAACAGATCATAAATCAACGGGCCCCTTGCTTCATTATACTGATGAACACTTTGAGTCTCAGATCCAGCCGAGGAACGGAGCCTTGCTCCGGGTGAGGGTGTGCCCTTCAGTCCATCACCAGCCGGCTGCCCACCCTGCCTGCTCTCTCCTCTCCCCTTCGATTTCAAGTGATCATTCTGTGAGACTACCTTCCAGTCAGCCATGTGTGTATGTGTATTTAGGCATCATTTATTCAGTCTCTTAAAAGATCCATTTGGCTTGTCACCAGTGAGACTGGCACAGGAAGGGATGGAAAGTCTTTCTCCTCTTCCTTGCCACCCGCTAAGAGTGTGCTGTGTAGAGCTTGTTTAAATGGCTTGGTGGCTTTGAGGCCAAAAGATAGCAATAGCAGTAAAGGGTTTTCAGTCACGCGCCAGTTAGCCAAACCATCCCTCGTCTCGTATCTATTTGGAGCAGAGGGCAGTGCTTCCAAAATCCACCTGTCTTCCTGCTTCTTTATAGAGAGGCTTCCAAACTTAATCTGCACAAGCTGGTTGGGAGAGGAGCAGGTCGGGCAATAACTTCAGTGTGGGCGGACAGGGGTGTGTGGGGGCAAGGAGAACCTTAGGGGGAGATACATTTTCATTTTCAATGTCCAAGCAGAAAGTGAGAAAGTACATAAAGAACCCCATAGAAGTACCTCTCTTGTCTGTCACGTGACATTAGAGAAATGTCAAACCCACAGGCTCTGTGATAGATAGACCCAGTGACATGCTACGCCTGTTGCTACCGTAGGAAGTGGTATTTACCAGCCCACTAATGAATGAATCAAGTTCCTGGTTCTATTTATTTCTAAGCCTGCCAGCCTCCAACCTGAGCCCTTAGCAAGGGGCAAGAGAGATTAGTCAGTCTTTTGGGGAACTTGGACTCTGCCTACAGGTTGACTGACTAAGCACCAAGGGGCCTGTGAGGGTGCCCTGGCTTTCCACAGTGGAATCACCTCATGGTGCCCCTTGAGAAAGTGGGCCCCAGGTATCAGGAGACAGTTATCACATTTCTTGTCAATGTATACTCATATCACCCAGGTCCCCGCCTCTACCTCATCCTTCTCGCTGAGTTGCATCCAAGAGGTAGCAAACCAGGTTAACATAGCCACACCACGGCTCTCTGCGCTTCAGAAATAGTGAGATCAGCCTCCCAGTTACACGGGTTAGCTAGCTGCTGAGCAAGCTTGCACTCTCTACACACTGGTAAACTACCTTTGGAAACTGACAGGAATCATTACCTTCCTTCTCCCACAGTTGAGGGGGAAACAAAAATGCCATAAGACCCGACTCCATTGGCCCCTAAAGTCAGAAGTATGAGTGTGATTTAAGAGCTGGAAACTATGCTGAACCTCCTTTCCCTGCCCGTAAAAAAAAAAAAAAAAAAAAAAAAAAAAAAAAAAAAAATCTTTTGGGAGCTCTTCACAGTGAAGTGAGGACTCAGCATGGGAACACACACCATCACACCTGGAAAGACGGATTTCCTGTTGCCAACCTCATCAACGAGAGAGGTGCTGCTGAAGCTGCAGGCTTTCTTCTCCACACCTTGGAAAACATATCTAGAGATGGTAAGTCCTACCCCAGGCGGTGGAGTCGACTCCTCTCCCTTTAGTGCAAACTAAAAGTGGCATTCTTTCCCCCACCTTTGGTGTCTTCTTTCACATTCCCTGGGCCATCTCAAACTCTCAACACCCTAAGTCTGGATGCTAAGTCAAGCGCCCTGGCAATTGTGAAAACTGATACAAAAGGCAGGGCAAGCCTTCCTGTCACTCAGAAGGCCCTGACTCAGAAAGGCCAGGAAGCGCAAGGCCAGAAGAGCAGAACTCTGCAAGTCACTCCCTCCCACCCAGTGATAACCTCCTTCATCTGTAGGGCAGGCACCAGCCATCTCTCTGGCCTGTACAGCTATCAGTGTCAGAGATGGGGGGGAGGGAGGCCAAGCAATGGCAGAGGTTCCACGGCCATTAGGAACAGGTTAGAGGGTAGGAAAGAGAAAGGAAGAAAACGTCCTAGCACAGGGGGAGGGGGGAAGTCAGAGCATCCCCTGCTCCCATCTGCCTGTCTGTCATGTGGGTCCCACCCACTTGGAATAATTTAAAAACCAGTCAAACATGGCTCTCATTGATCTGTCTGTATCTTGTCACTGCTTTTGCCCCCAGTAAGAAAGTTTCTGCCTTGAATCCCCCAGGGGAACATCAGTAAACAGTCACCAGGTATTGGCTATTTTATCATTGCTATACACAACTGGCGAGAAGTATGTGTTTGCGTGGTGACACGTGCACGTGTGTGCATGCGGTGGTCAGAGATTGGTACCTGATGACTTTGTTCTGTCACTTTCCATCTTAGTTTTAAGTCTCATCGAACCTGGAACTCATGGCCACTAGGCTCCCTAGATCTGCCTGTCCCCTCTCCTAGCTTTTACGTGGGTGCTGGGGACTAGAACTCAGGTCCTTATGTTCATCTGGCAAGCATTTCACCAACTGAGCTATCTCCATCTTCCCAGCCTTAGGGGAAAGTTGAAAATGCAATCCATGAGGTGTTTGTTGCATGGCTTGAGCAGTTTATAGACGGATAGCCTGCTCCTCTGTACGGGTTGCATCTTTGAGCATCGTGCCGATTTGCATCCATCTCTGCTACGCTCATCTACCTCTGTTTAAAATTTTGGAAGGAGATAAGACTATTTTTCCATCCTCCTCACTAACCTATACTAAAACTACTCGGTTATTTTAGTTGCTGTTATGAAGAGAAATTCACTGCAAGAGTGAAGCTGTGTGCACTATCAGCCCAGGCGTTCGGCAAGAGGTGCCGGGGCTACTTTTGGCTGGCAGCCACAGCCTACATTGGCAAAGCTACAAAGATAAGAACGGTGGCTTTTTAAGCATCTCACTTAAGCACTGACCTCCATGCTCAAAGGCACAGAAAGGAGGAATCCCTTCTCTGAAGGTTTGTAAGTCAATGTGCCAAACTGAGAAGCCGTGTTAAAAAACTATTTAGTGCTGTGTGAACTTATGTGTGCATGTGTGTGACTGCCTGTGTGTGTGAGTATATGTGTGTGCATGTGTAAGTGTGTGTTTGTGTGAGTGCTTGTGTGTGCATGTGTGTGCATGAGTGCATGTGCATGTATGTGTGAGTGTGTGTGAGTGCTTGTGTGTGACTTTGTATGTGTGTGAGTGTGTGTGAGTGTGTGTGAGTGCCTGTGTGTGTGAGGGTATGTGTATATGAGTTTGTTACTGTGTACGTGTGTGAGTGTGTGTGAGTGCCTGTGTGTGAATGTATGTGTATATGAGTGTGTGAGTGTGTGTGTGTGTGTGCATGCTTACACACACATTCATGAGTTTCTGTATATAGTAGTGAGGGCACAGTACATGCCGTTGAGCCTTGCTTCTCACATTTTTGGAAAGAGCCTGTGTTTTGTTTCTTGTTTGTTTGTTTGTTTGGTTTGGTTTGGTTTTAGTTTTTGGTTTTGTTTATGAGTGAAGGAGGAATTAGACTCAGAATAGTTGAATAACTTGCCCAAAGTCACATGAGAAGTGGCAGGATTCCTGTCTGGGCCCCATTCTCCTTGCAGTGGAGCACTCTTAAAATAGACTGTGCAGATAAAGGAGAGGTGGCCTGGCTGGAAGTGGATACAATTCACAGAGGAGGAGCTATCAGATGCTAATCATATGAAGGAGGCTTTGGATGATGCTAAACGGAGCAGCTTGCTGGGTACCTCTCAATGCCAGTGTCCCCTGTTTGTGTCCTTTTGCTCTTTGTGCTAGGCACAGGGGATTAAATTCCAGCAGGTAGGTGTAAGTGCACCTAACATTCCAATGTGCATTTGAAGGACCTGTCCCCTCTGGCGATCAGAAATTGACTCATGAGCACTGGGAGGTGTTTTTATGAAGGCCAAGGTACCCACCCAGTGAGAATTTGTTATAATATAACATGACTAACTCACTAATGCACAGTAGTAGCTCCTAGTGTAGACACTCGGAAGAGAAGTCACAAGAAGTCAAGTTCTTCCAAAAGATTTCTTTAAAAAGCTAGCCACTGTCACGACTCCAGCTTTGGAAGGCAATTCCAAGGTTGTCCACACAATCAACCAGTGCTATGACAATGGAGACTTAGAAAAAATTGACTTTAAGATAGAGGGGGCTAAGATGCCTCTGTGGCTAAGGGCACTTGCTGCCTAGCTTGGTGACCTGAATTCCACCTCTGGGATTCACATGATGAAACAGAGAAATGGCTCCCATAAGTTGCCCTCTGACCTTCTCACCCTCTTTACCTCATTCTCTCTTTCTCTCTCCTCTCCTTCCCTCCCTCCCTCCTTCCCCCTTCTTATAATAAATAAATAAATAAATAAATAAATAAATAAATAAATAAAAAGATAGTGGATCTAAATTCCAAGAACCCCCATTTTTAATGCATCCAGAAGAGAGAAACATCATTTACAACATGTGTGGCAAGAGACACACTGGTCTTGGACAATAAAGATACAATTGGTAGTTTGCAGGATAACCATTCAAACTTTCAAGGAAAAATTCTGACTACCCCCTTGTCAATTTTGCACACTCCATTCTTTATAAGCCTATAACTGATCTGCGTTGCCCAAAGCAGCGGGGAACAAAGCTGAGAAGGAATGAACCAGCGGTGAGAATACGAGGGGATTAGGTCTCTACAGACAAAGCCGGATCATAGAGGTTCCGCTTTCCCTTGACGTAAGGATATTTCTGGACATCCCTAGGTACTTATCTATAAGAAGAAAACAAGAATACTATCATGAAGTCCCTCAAATTCTTCTCTCAAAGTGGCACACCATCTAGCCAAAGAATGGATCAACTTTGTCAAGTCACAGCTATCTGGTCTACCCTTTCCCAGGGATTCAGTCTACAGAAATCTCATCATACCCCCACCTCCAGCTATTGTTGCCCAGGCCAGCAGGACTCAGCAGATGCCTTTGTAGGTACTGGGAGCTTTGCTTTTCTGGTCTCATGCAGTCATCACATGGATGAAAACTGTTTGCTGAGGCTCCACATCAGACGATAAAGAAACGCCTGACTCGTAGCTACACACCTCTCATTGTTGCAAGGACATGGCTTCCTGGGAATGGTCTGTATTGGTTTGCACACATCTAGAATATACCCATATATAAGAGGAATACAGAAGCTACCCATCCCCTCAAAAACAAACACAAATAAAAACAAAAGAAAAGGCTAGCTCGAGATGGCTCATCGACTCGAACCCCTCGCCGTCATGCCTGAAGACTCCACTGGGATCTGTAGGATTAGAAGGAGGACACCAACTCCCACAAGTTGTCCTCTGAACTTGATGTCCACTCTATGGTTCAAGCACACCCCCATTCAAGGCCTTGTGTTTATGTGTACACACTAAACGAACAAATAGAAATGCAACAAAAATATGTGAATGGAACTCTTTTGAAATATGCTTAGTAAATTCTCAAGCCAATCATAGAGCTGCTTACTAACCATCTCTAGACTTCTTAAGAGGCAGCTTTGTAGTTACTACTGCATACAATATGTTCACATCAGCTCAGCCACCATCCCAGAACATAAATGAGATCATCCCATAGTTGCCTTTTACTTCAGACTTTTTAGTTCCCTTTCCTGTGGCCAACTGGGTCTTCCGTAGAAGTTGAGATGGAGGATGGGAATGGAATGGCTGTGGGTGAGTCATGATAATTCTGATGGGAAGCTCCTGGTTGCTGCTCTACCTGACAATCTGCTGAGATGTGCTTAATTAAGAAACCATCACAAAAAACAGATTCAGAGTCTTTCCCAACGAGCACATGAAAATCAATAAAGGAAAAGGGAGATGAGCAAAGAACAAAGACTGGTTCCTACCTCAAAGTCATTTGCTTTGTTGTAGTGCATGTTGAGGGCTCTGTACAGCTCACAGTCCCTGGTGATGGACAGCTCTTCTGTGCTGGTGACTCCATCATTGATGGCTTGGCGTGCGTACTTCTCCATCTGAATATAGTAAAACTCACGGAAATTGCTGAACCACTTGATGAGCTGGGAGGTAATGCATCTGTTGAACTGTTAAATTTAAATGTTGAAAAGTGTGAGTATGCCGCTGCTGCAGTTAGTTGAGTTATCTTAAGCCCTTTTCAAGTTTCACTCCCCACTTTACCTGGAAAGGTAGGGATTAAGAACCACCAAAATGGCAGCTGATGGAATGAACAACTCTCTGAGTATGACAAAGTATGCCAATGTCAGAAACCATATAACTGCCTTCTGTGCTTCAGGTAGAGAACCCATGTTCTAAATCAAATTTTCCTTTAAAAATATATACAGTGTGTTTCTGTGAAGTCTATAGATGCATGTGCTCTGTGTATATTTTTTAAATATGGATTTCTATCATTACATGGTAATCCCATTCAGTGAGGGAAACCTGCTTTTCAGTAAAATGGCAAAGCTGGGTTTTTCATGGGTGTGGGTGCTGGGTGATCCCATACCCATCTATCTCTCTATAATCCACCCATATTAGAGTTTGCCTACAGTACTTACTTCCAGTATCGTCAGGGGAGACCCTAGTACTTTGTGCCTGTGCTCTCTGCACCCAGCACTGGAAGGCCCATGGCCTCTTCCCTTGACAACTGTGCCACTTGGGAGACGTGGTTAAGACACGGTTCACAGATGGCAGAGAGATAGGACCTTTATTACTTTTTTTTTTTTTTTTTTTTTAATGCCAAGTGACGATAGCATGATTGTGCTTTGAAAGTCTGTTTACCCAGGCTTCCCAACGACCTTTGAAATGAAGATGCCTTCCTGGGCACTGGCAAATGGTCCCGTCCTTATTGACTGCTTTCCTCATGGTAAGGACAGGTGTGTCCTAATGTGCCAAGTCAAAACCAATAAATCCATCGCTTCCTATCGGGCAGGCTGACAGACACCCCTGCCTTTTGTCATTGGGACCATTCCTTTCCCTGGGCCCCCCAGAAAAGGGCATACATCCATCAAAAATCAACAAGGAACACTTATGAAATCTTGGTCCTGAGACTATCCAGGCTGCAACCAGATGACAGTTAAAGTGTATATGGCGCTGTAATTACTGCGGAAAGTTGTTTCTCTACTAGCAAAGATAATAAGTGAATGAAAATTTATGGTGGAGAATGGAAGTCACGAGGAAACAGACGCAGGAGGCTGGTGTTCCTCCCAAAAGGCCATCTTGCGCCCTAATTGCCGTGGAGTTGCAAGGGCCCTTACAGATAATTGACCAGAAAATGATTAAGTCATCAGCAAACCGCTTCTGCTTGCAAGAGTTCAAACATGTACTTAACCTGTCCAAGAATTATATTTTCACTCTGTGCGTCTGCTCTGTCTCCATTCAGCCTTGCGGGGAACCCGATTAGAAAGACAACTGAAGGACCCCCGTTATCTGATCTTCTGGTGACCGATTTCAATAGAACTTAAACCCATTACGATTTGCTGAAGTCGGACTCCTTTCCATTTATCTCAGCAGTAAAATACACTGTCCAAATTTCCAGACACTGAGATAAGGCCTACAGGCCCCCGTGAGGGCTAACTGTTCCTTTTTAATTCTTTTAGAACAAGAAACAAAACATTACAAAATGATAGCAGGCTGTGCACTGGGGAATGAAAATTGCTTTGACATGGAGATTAGGCCTCTGTATTGTTACAAGACATTGTCTCATACGGACAAGAGTACTGTAGGGGGGGAAAAATAGAAGGGTATTTTTTTTTCTAGAATGGTCATGAATGACCTAATGGAGGGTGACAAAAAAGTAAGTGTCCTTGCCATTATGTACGAACGGGACATAAAGGGAGATTTAAAGCACATTGTTGGAGCCTGGAAATACCAGAGAGAGAGAGAGAATGGGCAGAAACAACAGACTCTAAACACGAGATAGGCAAAATGAGCAGTACCCACGGCCCAAGAGCGGGGCTTTCCCCGCCAGCCACCAAAGGGAAATGAAATGTACTATTTTTTCATTCCCGGCTGAGAGCAAAACACAAGCGGCCCGTTCTCTAGATCTTCACGTGGAAGGAGGGAAAGTATTCAACTTTAAAAGAGTTAATTCCGAGCGCTCTGTGTCGTGCTTTGTGAGCAAAGGATCAATTGTTCTATAAAGGCAAGCTCTGCGGTGTGTTAATGTGTTACTGCACAAACTAATCGCTTCAATAAAGAGACTGTGTTTCCAGAGTGTACGAGTCTCTGTGACTTTGATTAATGCTTCCCACGGGACATCTCAGCCTCAATATGGGCTGGAGAAACTTCCTAAATATTCAATGAGCATGGTCAAAAGATGTATAAAACAAATCAACCTGACACCTTAATCCGGCTAGGCAGCAGTTGACTCAGGGGGTGGAAGAGAGGAGATACATCATTTAACATCGCAGGCTTGCAAGCCTGTGAGCACCTGCTCTTCAAAGCTGGGATGACATGGAATCTGTTGTGGTTAGTGGCCTAGGAGTTATTGGTGTGTCCGTTAAAATCACCCGGCGGTGAGCAGGAAGGCAGAGTGGCCCTTCCATCCTGGCATCTCTCGCACATTTACACTCTTCGTCTCAATGGACCTGAAAGCACAGTGGGTAGAACTGCTTGCCTAAGTGTCCTCTGCAGGGGGCAGAGCTGGGGTCTCTGAGAGAGCACACAACTTCAGATTCTCACTGCAACAGTTAAACTGCGGCGGTCCAGTATCTGTGTCCTGTTTTCCAGCATTCCTACACCAACGTATCTGAGTGCCTGTGATTTCCCTCTAACTCTTCCTCTCCTGAGTAATCGGAGAGCATCCCTCTCCTTCTGCGGGGGAGCCACTAGGGAATGGTTAGCACTGGGTCCAGGCCTGGAGGGAGGCATGATGTCATGGGCCTCGTGCAGTCTGGGCTCATCTTCAGGAAGGAAGAACTTCACCTGACACCTGATCCACAGCTACGTCTAGGTAGCACCTAAGTCAAGAAATTAAATACTTTCCGCATACACTGTTTCTCTGGGTTATTTTATCGAAAAACTAGTGTCTAGTCACTATTTGAAGTGGAAATGGCTTGACAACTTGAAAGAGTATATTTTACTGGGCTAGGACTTTTTTAGATGAATGTACCATAGCCAAGTATTATATGTCTTTTAAAGATAACTGAGTGGTGTTTCTAATGAAATTCTAGTCCCTCTCCCCATTCCCAGGGCTCCCCCAATTCTGCTGGGGTTCCTTGGATCTTAACTACAATAAACTTTTCATTGTGCGCTCATATATATACCACATCATCTAGTTCCCTTAGCCTTGAAAAAAAAAACAGGTATGATTTATGTGTCTATATGTGCTACAGAATAATGAGCACATGTTTGTGTCTAGGCAGGGAATTAACACTCAAACTTGGAATCACCCTCTCTTTCAGGGAATCTCAGCCTGCTCTGCCACCGTCCTCTGGAAGTTCCGAAGCACCCGCTTAAACCGCCTCCCGTGCGTGTCATCTTAGCACCGCCGCTTCGGTCAGCTCAAGGAATACAGATTCACTTATTACCAGCCAAATTAAAAGATGTAATTAGGAAAGTTAAAATGTCTAATTCGTTCCAAATATAAAAGAGGGACGACCTTCTGTGGTTTTCTGAAGTGGGTCGTACATGCTACCGCTTACTCATATCAAGGAGCATAATTAATATTCAGCTAAACTCACACTTTAGCCTCCGTTTCTCCCAGTGTGGTTAAAGTATGGATAGAATCTGTAATTGAATATTAGTGCTTTTAAAAATAAAACATTTACCCAGGTATTTTATCGTGGCATGGACAAAGTAGGTTGTTATTTGTCCAGCCGGTTTATGGGTACGTTCTCAAGGAACCAGAAGTCTTTTTTCCCCCTCAGATTTATGATATTGTTCTTCTAAGTCACTCACCGTTCATGCATAGAGCCTGGAACGTTTTTAACGTCTGTATCTTATTTTGAGTAGTGCTCTTTGGCTCAAAATGGCTTGTGTTTTCCACCCCCGTGGAGGCTCATTTTGCTGCTGAGTGAGTGACCCCTGTATTTATAAAGTTCTTTGGTCTGTCTCTGGATAAAGGTGCTATATAAAATTATATGAGACAATGTCATAATGTTATAAAAGTGTGACAGAGAGGGATGAATCAGGAGGTAACAAGAGGCATGCATGTGTGCACACGGTACAGAAAATTACAACCCTCCTTATCCCCACCTTAGACCCAAAGACAGTTGGCCAGGTCCTAGAAGATGCTTGAGCACATCTAAATGCCCGTCAAAGGTAGCTATGAATGTGGCCAAATTTACTAATAACATTATAAAAATTATTTTGTGGTGTGTGTATTTGTGTCTCTCTGTCTCTCTGTGTCTTTCTCTGTCTCTGTCTCTGTCTCTCTCTCTCTCTCTCTCTCTCTCTCTCTCTCTCTCTCTCTGTGTGTGTGTGTGTGTGTGTGTGTGTGTGTGTGTGTGTGTGTTTATCTCTATTGTTCAGTTCTTCAGTATGAACTTTGAGCATGGCAATGTCCTGTCCCATTGTCAAAAAGTTGAGTTTGTGTGAGTGAAACTAAATCTGACCAGTTCTGAACACTTGTTCCAACCATAGGTCTGTTGTAGAGAGTCACCTCCAAATGCAAGCCTTTGTCCTGGCTCCCTATGGTGCCGGTCTCTTGAGTGCCTATACTATGATTCCTCTGTCAACCTTAGGCTACTTTTCCCTCTCTGGGCAGCTGGTTGGTACTGGATGAGGAAAAGAACACACACCTTCACTTAAGAATTACACTGAGAGAAAAAGCTGAAGTAGATAAACAGTTCAGAAGCAAACAAGAAGGAAAAGAAAACTTTCCTGTAAAGCCAAATTAAACAACAGTGGCAGGAACCAACTGGCAAACTGAAGCCATGGGCTTGACTTGGGCATGAGAAACAGGCGAGCTCTGAATGAGGGAGAGATGCAAGAGCAGGTATATCTTGGTGGCTTGAGAGATCTTGATTGAACGAATCAGAACTTGTTCACAGTGAGGTAGGCAGGGGACCGCCAACCCCCTAAACCAATCTCAGCTAATGTAAAGGTTATCAAATTCTTGGGATAATGCTACTGTGAGTGTCATTGTCATCAAAACCCAGTCTATGTTTTAAAAAAAGTTACAGATGTTTAATATGACATCAAGTTGATGCAGATAATTACTTCAAACCCACACGACACACACACACAGACACACACACAAACACACATATACTCACACACACATATACACACTCAGACACACAGAGAGACACACATACACACAGACACACATGATCACACATATACACATGATCACACACACATGATCACACACACATACAGACACACACGCACACACACAGACACACACACAAACACACATATACTCACACATACAGACACACACGCACACACACAGACACACACACAAACACACATATACTCACACATATACACACACACTCACACACACTCACACACAGACACACATGATCACACATACACACACGATCACACACACAGACACACAGACACAGATACACACACACTCAGACACACATACTCACATACAGACACACACACTCACACAAGCACTCACACGCACAGACACACATACACAGACACACACATAGACATATACACACACATACATGGACATACACAGACACACACATAGACACATACACACACATACACACACATAGACGGACATACACAGACACACACACAGACACACACAGACACTCACAGACACATACACACAGATATATACACACACGCATGCACACACACACACACACATGCGCAGAGAGAAGCAGGAGGTCCCAGTATTCAGGAGATCGAGGGGGCTGCAGCTGTAGGCCGACAGCTTTCATATCCTCATTTGAATAATGTGTCCTGAATCTGTCACTTTATTCACCCCTTATGCTCAGTGTACTCCACATCAACAACAAATTAAGTTGTAAATAAGAGACAATCATCACTTTTGTTTTTAAGCAGCTACTGCATAGAGAATTTCAGTGTCCACTCCTTTCCATGGGAGGGGAAGGAGGTGCTAAAAGTTAGCTTTCAGAGGCACAAAGATGGAAAAACCAACAAAAACAGAAACAGTTTACTGTTGTGGGGGGCGGGGGTGGAGCAATCTTTTTTTTTCCCTGGGAGGTCCAGACATAACCAATGGGGATTCAAACAGGAAGCTATTAAAACAAGTAAAGACAGAGGCAAGGCCCCCTGACTGCACTGTTAACCCATGTGACTTAGGAAACACCCTGGGTTTTAATGGACGTGTGGTGACTTTGCTTCACACCTTTAGGCAAACAGACAAGAAGAACAACCCATCATGTCACAGGTGCAGTCAGTCGTGGCCCACATTCATCTCCATTAGCTCCCGAGAGTCCAGATCACTACTGCATCCACAGACAATGACAGACAGGTAACGGAAACAGTCCCTACCTTCACATCTGAGAAGTAGGTCTTCAGCATGTTGGAGCTGGGGTAACGGGTGTAAAAAAACATGAGCTTTGCCTTCTTCAAGTGATTGGGTGATAGCCCTTCCTGCATGTGGGATGCAACCGGTTAAGGCATAAACAAGGTTAAACAAAAGGGTGTGTCCCTCCTGTCCCCATCTCCACACACACTGACAATCAGTCCCCATAAGCAGCCCTGGGAAGGCTGGGTGGTCATCCATATGGCTTCTGGAATCCATCACTAACTGGTCACCTTGTGCTCAGAATATTCGCAGCCCGTCTCAGATTGCCAAAGGCAGGAGTTAGCATGCACAGTTCAGCTACAGATTCTGACTCTGCCTGATGGGGATGTCCAAGCCCTCCTTCCCACTAAAGTCCAGGATGCTATCCATACACTTGTTGCTAAGGAGACAGCCAGCCTAAAGCCCACTGCAGGGTCTTGGTCTAGGGGCTCCTTTCCTTCGCCACAGCTGTCTTCTCTTTGCTCTTTTCTCTACACTCTGCCGTTTGCAGCAGATGATCAAGCCAGCCTGGGCAAAGCTAGCCACACAACACGTTATTTTAAACATGATTATGCAAGCTTCGTGTTTCACCTTCTAGTGCTAGCTAACACAGTGAAACTTCAAGACTCAGTTTCTCCCCGTCTTTTTTTTTTTTTTTTTTTTTGATTGTCTTTGGCCTGTTTCCTTTAAAATAACAACTCAAACTTGGGAGGGGTAGCCTGGCAGGAGAGAACAGGAGTGTGGTGTTGCTTTTGTTAAAGCAATCGTCCAACACCAAATACAATTTTCCCTTCCTGGATTTATAGTTAACTCCTTTGAGAATGGCATAGTAGTTGGGGGCTAACAAATCAATACATGTGGGTTAGTAGATCAATAAGTGGCCACTTACCCCAAATAAGAAGGCCTATTTATCTAGAAACATCATCACCTTTTAGATCTGTAAACAGTGGCAACGAAAACAGTTCCCAGGAGAATGGCAGGCTAACCATAACAATCCAGGCTGCCCGAATCTCTCCCAGATTCTTGGCACTCCTCAGCAGGCTCCGAGCTGGGATGGCTCTGGTCACATCTGTGCCGCAGCCTGGCCCTGCCATTTCCTCAGCAAATTAATGGCTTTATAATTTATCAGAGATGAAGATGCACGTGGAGAAAATCAATGTGGTCCCCCACAAGGTCAATTAAGGGTCCTTCCTGGAGCCTCCTCTAAGGACTATCTCTTAAAGGAGAGTGGGGAAAAAAATAAGGGTGGAAAACAGGAAAGAGAGAGAGAGAGAGAGAGAGAGAGAGAGAGAGAGAGAGAGAGAGAGGGAGACACACACACCCTCAGCTACTCAGTGAAAATTGCACACCTTACGAAGAAAGGTCAGATAAACACAGATATTTGGGAAAGAGAACTGGTTCCCGGTACCTCCCATTAGGAATGGCACAGTGAATTGTAAGAATAGTGGAGAACCAGAAAGGATCTAGAGACAGACACAAATTAATATCAATAAGCTCTTGACTACTCCTGACCAAACACTCTGCCTTGAATGTGCTCCGAAGACAAACACCCTCTTTTATATCCTACGCTGTTAAAAAAAAATCGCCCCCCCTTTTTTAATGAAAAAGTTAACGTGTGTGTGTGTGTGTGTGTGTGTGTGTGTGTGTGTGTGTGTGTGTAACTGAGAATAACCACTGAAGAAATAAATTTTGATTTTTCTATGGCAAGCCAAAGCAGCTTAACTGAACTTGTGTTTTTGTTTAAGGTCCTTAATGATTACAAAGACGATAATTTATGACTGACATACTTGTTGTGCCAAGGAAAAGCTGAAAGGCCCTCTAGTAACCTCCATTAGACTGATGGAGACAACTAAAGGAGCCGGCACACTTCAGGGCCATCTGTCCAAATGCGTAAGTGAAATCATGGCTGCAAGCTGTCTCCAGCCTCATGATAAGAGTTTTAAGGGAGCCCAAACTTAGATGAATATCTTCGATTGGGGTTCTAATCTTTTCTTTCAGAGAGCCCTGCCTACGATTCTAAGTCCCAAATCTTGAAGATTTGGTCTCATACAAAAGCCAAACTGTTGGGCACAGGATGGCCCGAATACCCTGGGGCTTTCCGTGCATCTAAATTTTGTTAAGATATTTCAGCTCTTTGTATTAAAAAAAAATCCCATTCTCTTTGGATCAGAATTTAGAGGCTTTTTATTTAATGGAAAAAAAAAAAAAACATATTCCGATCTGGATTGCTCAAGTCTTTTTGCTTCAAGATGTTTCCGGTTGGTAATACCTGGAAAGATCTGCCCAAAGAGAACATAGCCTGTCTCTGTCCCTCTCGATCCTGTGTAATTAAGATAAAGTTCTCATAAAATATATGTTTCTAATAAACTATTAAAAATAGCTAATGAAACATTTAAAAGCCAGCAGTCAGATAATCCTTTTTTTTTTCCTCCTCAGAATCAATCTGAACTGACCAATTGGTTAATTTCCCTTTTAAGTGCTTGTGCTGAAAGCAACTGCTCTTCCAAGAAGGCGCTAGCTGTTTCCTGGATACTTACACACGCACAATGACTCACGATGGAATAGATTCAGTAAACATACAGCTGTACTGAACACGGGCTAAGCTCCATTCAAGGCCAGGAAAGAAAATGAGCACAAATAAATATTAAGGAGGTGAGGGGGGGGAGGGGAGGGGGTGCAAACAAGCGCTGTCCCGGCAGCTCGCGGCTCAGCTTTGTGAAGACAGATGACATTCAGTTCTATGTGTAATGCAAAATAGACAATAACTGCAGAAACTTGAGAAGGCTGCCAGGTGTAAAAATGAGAGAGAGAGGAGAGAGGAGAGAGGAGAGAGAGAGAGAGAGAGAGAGAGAGAGAGAGAGAGAGAGAGAGAGAGAGAGAGAGAAAAGATGATAAATCCATAAATTAATGAAAGACATCTGCTCAGACACATAAAGGATCCCAGGGAACAAGAGGCTACAGCTGAACCCAAGAGTTCAAACAACCTGAGAGCCTCAGTGCGGTCTGTTTACCAAGCACAATATAACCTCACCTAAACAGCGGCCGCTGGAGGAACAGCCCAGGCAGCAAAAAGGCAAATGCAAGAAGAATAGGCCCTGAAGGCTACAGGAAGAAAAACAATTTTGTTTCCTAGTTGAACTCTGTGTTTCAGGCTGCCGTTCCACATAGGGAAGAGGGTTATCTCATTTTCTAAGCACTTTGAGACAGACTTTTCCCTTCTCTGAGACTTTCTCAAGAAAATCCAATGGATGGAAAAGAGCTAAGCCCTCATTTAGTGACAGAAATAGAGCCGGTCATCACTCTCTTAGGAGTCTGACATCATCAGAGAGCTGTGTAAGGTTCTGTTTGTTTGTTTGAATGACCTTTTTTTTTTCTCATTTTTTCTTTAGATGGTTAGATGCGTATGGCCATTCAGGAATTCATCTATGTGCTAAATTCCAAGGCTCTCCAAGGCTCCTCAAAATGTCAAAGGTCACACGTCACACCTGTAATTCCAGCGTGAGGGTTGCTGAGGCGGGAGAATTGCTATAATCTCAAGGCCAGCCTAGGCTACATAGTGAGACCTTGTCTCAACAAACCAAAAAGAACAACAAAAACCAATCATCATTTTCAACCAGTGTTTTATAATTTGACATCAATCTATGCCACAAAACAGTTTTTCTTTCTCAGCCCCAAATAATCACGTGACATTCTTTGCAAATGTCAAGCCCGGAGAAGAGGCTGAGGACCCCCAGCTGCACATCTCTTAAGGGATCGGCTGACAACTTTGTGCCTAAGCTGGGTGGATGCAAATGCTAAAGGCGGACACAAGGCTATTTTTCTTGAGATGCAAAGAAGATGAGGGGCAAGAACCATCATGAAGAAAGACAATTGGCTAACTGATTCTCTGGGAATTTGAATAAAACTTAATATTTGATTAAATGGATTCATTTGCAAAGATACTGGACACATTGTTTTATACCCAAGACATGAACTCTTTGACCAGGTGCACTGAAGTTCCATTGACCATGAACACGAGGATTTCTTTCTAGAAGGACCACAAGGCTGTGAGCCGAGTATTTTAAACCTAAACGACTAATGTGCTCAGCAGGACCTGTAGCCACTTGAGAAACGGGTATTTGCCACTTTATTGTGGTGACTCCATTGAGGAACAGGGATAGCCTTTGGAGTAAGAAAGAAATGTTCTTGAAGAGGGAATGATGTTGTCTTGGAGTGGTTGTTCAGTGGGCAAGTTATTTGCCTAGCATGCAGAAGACCCTGGGTTCACTCTAGCATGCCAGGGCTTTAAAAAAATAAAAGTTATTCATGGCCATTGAAAGACCTGTAAAAGCACACTGGTGGCAGCCCCCAAGCACCATCCTGGTACACGTCTACTCCTTTCCATTAATATTGTTCCCCCCAGGGCTTTGTAGTTCAAAACGGAAGTAAAATACTACTTGCCATGATTCCTCAAGATTTTACCAAGCAAAGATGGAGATTTGGGGTTTTGTTTTGTCTAGTTGTTTTTGGTCTAAAACTGAATAGAAAAAAATGGTTTTGTAGAATGGTAGGTGTCTGAGTCAGGTGAGTCGTGGCACCGTTACCCCGACTGAGGAAGCAGATGCGAAGAGAGGCTGGTTTCCTGTTGTGGCTTGCCTGTCCTTTTCCCAAATTTTGATCTTTTAAGGAGCTGACCAGACACAGGTACAATGAGTACAGGAGAGCAGAAAGCCAGAGGTTAGAGCCCAAAATGTGAGAAATAAAATGGCTAATTGTTAACAAGACGCCTGGGGCCATGGCACTTGAAGGAAGGAAGCAACCCCAGAGTAACAGGGGTGTCTCCTGCCATGACAGCTCAGAAGGGGATCAAAGCAGCAGAAAACAGAATAGCCACTCCTGGGGAAGATGTTCCCACATTTTCTTTATGGCCATGGGTGTATGGGGACAGAAGGGACTCCATTCCCTTCAAATCCTCAAGATTCCTCAGGGGATTTAGATAAAGAGGGTGCACAGTGAGCTTATTGGACATTTAAGGCAAACCAAAAGACTTTTCTTTCCCTAGAAAACCAAGCTAATGGAAAAGGGGTGTGGCCATAATTGTCCGATCATGATAAGAAGTCCAAAACGTAGAAAGCTGGCATTACTATTGAGACTTTTCTGTGTACGTTCAGGATTTTGAAACCTAGCTTAACTGGTCACCAAAATGAGTGTGTGTGTGTGTGTGTGTGTGTGTGAGAGAGAGAGAGAGAGAGAGAGAGAGAGAGAGAGAGAGAGACAGAGAGAGACAGAGAGAGACAGAGAGATGAGAGACAGAAAGACTGCTACTTTACTGTTTGTTTTTAAATGCAGTTCTCTGAGGTGCAAGGGGTCTAACCTTAGACATTAGCCTAACATGATGGCCTTCGTGGGGAGGTTGACAACCACTCAGGCTACCCTGTCTTCTTCCTTTCTCTTTCTCCTGCCGAGCAGGTCTGTTCTGGTCTTGTTGCCAGCTGGTAATACAGAACACAGCTGTGAGGCTTAGCTTTTAGTGCACTGAATATTAGGATCTTAAACCAGCAAACAAGCTCAGACTCAGATCTGAGACCTCAGTGGCTTTGTCTTTGCCCAAGATGTTCTTATCTTCTCTGAGGTGGGAAGAGATGCTGGGCTGAGTGGCCCAGGAAGTCTCACGCTCCTGGCTTCCTCTCACTTTACCAGACTGCCCTGAAGGAATGAGAAACGATATTTCAACCATCCTGGGGACTTGGAACATCCACGCAGCCTCTGGAGTGGGCTTAGCTACTAAAATGTCAATTTCTAGTCATCAAGACGATTGCTCAAATTTCTCAATTTAGTAACAGCCAACTTAATTGCTAAATTTTATATCCATCTGGTAATTTATTATACAAGAGGCATGCCTCCACCTGCCCCCAATGCTACTATTCTCCCACACCCCCAAAAACAAACAACCACAAGATTTTTTTTAAAAAAAAAAATGAAAGGATTGATTTGTAGAAGAAAAAAGTTATAGATTAAAAATCACACAAATACAGAACAGATCTGTTAAAAATGTAAGTGGCATCTCTACCTAAGTCAGGTTCAGGACAGAAAAGAGTCATTAAAGGGGCCGTTTTTATACAGCTGAGTTTTGGATTTAACTGTGTTCTCTCGTTTTCAAAAATAATTTGCTTTGTGTACGTTAGGACAAAAGATTTCTGTGTTTGGCTGAGCAGGGGTCACTCATGCGTACAGGCAGCTGCCCCAGACCCATGAACGAGCCTTGGTGAGAGAGAGAGAGAGAGAGAGAGAGAGAGAGAGAGAGAGAGAGAGAGAGAGAGAAACCATTGGATAAATCAGTACCTGCCCATTTCCTTTCAAAACAGTCTCACTTAAGATTAAAGTGAGGAGGCAAGCCCTCCCCACACCCATGGCTGTCTGCCCCACACCACAGCGTCTTCATGTGAGATGTAGTCAGGTCTCTGTAGCCCACAGCAGCCTCAAGGCAGCTCACAGTGAGAATTCTCAATGGAATCACAGTCTGAAAACTGGACTTTTCTCCTTACTTCAGTCACAAAACTTACCATCTTTATAAAATTCAGTGTTTACAAGGTATCTCCCCATCTCCATGCCCCCAACCTACTTTTGCTCTTAAGAAAGGAGACAGGAAAGTTGCACAGGAAGAAAGGCAGAAAAAGAAAAGAAAGTACTGCTGGGAAATCACCTTGGAAACAGTCACTAGAGGCAATTAAGTACTTGTCCAAGTTATAGAGATGTTGGGGTTGGCTTTTAAGTTTCTCTGCAATCAGAAACACCCAGCACATGGCTGTCACAAGCCTGCTATGGTGAGTAATAGGAGGGACAGCATTCGTAAGGAGGCTGTGCACTGTGGTCCACGCCTATCGTCTGAGTATCTTGGGAGACCTAGGCCAGCCTGGGCTACATAGGGAAGCTTCTCAAAGTCCCCAAACCCAAACAAAACTAAACCTCCCAGAACACATAAAACCTACTGACATCCATCATCCTATAGGTGCAGGAACCTAAGCTTTGCGCAGCCCTCCTTTGGGTTTTGTTTCTGTTTGATCTTGAGGGGAAAGATAAAAGGATATTGCGCTTCCCGAATAAGGTGAGATGTCGGACATATCTTGAAGATCTCCACACTCAGACTTTATGAGTGACAAAGAGAGTCCTTCTGCGGTGCTGGGTGGGTGTGCTGGTGAACAGGGGTGGTGGCTCAGATGGTGGGACGACATCTTGGTCCTCAGACTCGTTGTGTCCCGAGTCAAGTCTAAGGACTCAGGAGAGGCTCTGTCTTTTCCCGAGAAGGAGCCGGAGGGAGCACCTAGTGGACTCTGAAATGGGTAAGCCATCAAGGGCAGGGGAAAGGGATGGCGAAAGCTAGGGGTTGTGAAGCCTGCGGTGGCCGAGAGGGGCGACTGGTGCAGGGGCTGGTGGTGGCCACCAGTGGCCGGGCCAGAGGCAGACTGCTCGGATGAGTTTTTGCGGACCACCAGGGGCAGGGCTTCCGTCTGGTCTGTGGAACTAGGCATCTGCACATTGCCAAAGGTGTCCAGGGGATTCGGAATGATGACATCACCAAAGCATTGCAGGCGCTGGTTGGCCGTGTGGAAATTGTGGTTTTCCCCATTGACTGCAAATCTGGCCTGGGGGATCTGGAGAGGTGGGAAGACCTGAGGAACCTGGCGAGAGGGTTTGGCTGAGAAGACTTTGACCACTGTGTCCACGACCTGTGACATGGCCGTGTTCAGCTCCTGCTTTAAGGTCTCTGCCAGATGCTTGCCTTCTGGCTGCAAGGAGTTTGGCCCGTGGTCCCTTTCTTTGTTGCTGCCTTCTCGCTTAGGCTTGTTCTCGGCCATCTCCTGCTCCCTGATCAGGGCTCGGGCCCTGTCGATGAACTGCCCTGGGTCCAGCTCACACATCTCATTGTCTGAACGCCCCACCGAGTCCTGGGCCCTTGCATCCAGGATCTCTGAGCGCATGCTGTCTTCAGACAGGTCGCCATCTTCATCATTTTCAGAGTCTGTGCTGTCATAGACCTGGTAGAACTTCTCCTGCAGCTGGCGCAGCTGCTTCTGCATGTCTTCCAGCTGCTGTTTCAGCTGTCGGCGCTCCTCTCGCTTCTGTTCTTTTCGGGCTGAAACCAGCTGCTGGAAACTCTGTTGCTGCTGCTGGGGCAGCTTCTGCTTGCGTTTGTTTTCTCTATAACTTTCTCGGGGACTCACAGACTGCGGGGCCATCTCTCTTTCGTTTTCATTGCCCCTTAATGCCACACTGGGGGAATGGCTCATACCCCGAATGATATTCTCAACCCGGGCGCGCTTTGCTCTCAGGTGCTCGTCACATAAGCGATCCACATCAAACTGGCTCATAGTAGGCCTGCCAAAAGGGGAAAGACACTCTGGGGGGCTGTCTCTTGAAGAGTTGCTACATATATCCTCCTGATGTACTTCGGAGCCTGTGCTAGAGAGTCCGCTGGCTTGGAAACTGGGCTCGGTGCCACCGTTTTTGTTCATGTTATTTTTCAACAGCTGGGAAATGATAGTCGCTCCTGGAAAAGGCATCATGGCGTCTTCGTACGAGTTCGCCCTCTTCAGCAGCTTGCGGAGTACATTGGACTTTTCCCCATCTGCGTGTTGCACCACAGAATATTCAACATCCTGCTCTGAACCTTGGGGATTCATGGCACTGAAAAATGTTGCCCTTGCCTTAGCAAAAAATGCAGATGCTGTCCCTACCGTCCTTTTCACTCCAATGTCAACCCTTCTCCTCTTGGTTTGCCGGCTTAAGAGGGCTGTGCTGTCATGGTCAGGCATCACTGGACAGTTATTGTGCCATCTTCAAAAGCTCGTCAGCTGGGCACAGCTCAAGAATCCCGGGACCCTGGCCAACAGAACAAAAGGGCTGATGAATCATTTTCTTTAAATTTCTCCAAATTTCCTGACCTCAATCCTGCATCAAATGCAAAATGCATAGGCTCTGGGATTTATGGCACATCACAATTATTGCAATTTATCATGAACTCCGCTTGAAATGAAACATTTTTAAATATTTCTGCTCCACCGGTTTAAGATGGATTAAGATTAAAAAAAAAAAAAAAAAAAGCAAAAACTGCTTAAGCACCAGTAATATGATTCTCTTTCACAAATGCCTAAAATGATACTGTTTATCTTCAGAAGAAATGGCAGATTATAAGAACATAGCCTCTGATGAGCAATTGATTAAACTTGGGGGCGTTGAGACTCTTATTATAAAAGAAGAGGGGAGTGGGTTACTCTTAAGAAACAGGGTGAAATTTTGAGGCTGTGTGAAATTTGGATGAAAATCTGATCTGGAAATCGCTGTGGCTTTTATGTTACTGAAGGAAGGGAAGGCTGAAAGAGATGCAGCTATGTCCTTACAGAATTTAAAGGCAACTTTGACACATGTAACCTGGGAAGAATGTAGCGACCAACATCTTCAGCATAAGTGGTGTTAACACTGAGATGAAGGCACAGACACTGTTCAATACTGCTTACTTAGTACAGTTAAGGGTTTTGATCAGTGAATTCACAGGTGAAGATGGTATCTGTGGCTGAGTCTACGTCTAACATGGAGATGATTAGAAAGGGTCTCATTATCCTTTTGGTGGCTTCAATTGTTAGAAAGGTAGACTGGCTGTTGCCATGTTTTTAGGAGCCAGTATGTGCAACAGTGCATTATTGGGCCAGGCAAGAATACACATATATCCAATTCTAGTTTTATTCTGGTAAATCTGTCAAAATAGTACTTCAAATGGCTAAGAAACTCTTCAACACACACTGGTTCTTACTGCCAATGCCAAGTAAAGGGAGGGCACTAAACAGAAGAAGCAACTGGAGAAAGATATAAAAGAAATAAAATATCAATCAAATATATGAGAAAGGGAGGTAGCTTCTTTGTATGCAAACTAGCATTGTTTGGGGGGACAAGATATAAAAAGAAAACATCCTTGCCTACATTTTATCAAAGGCCCTTGATACATTGTGTCACTTAGTAACTAGCAATGCTAACCCCAAATTTTATATGCATGCAAGAGACAGCACATCTTTTTGTTTACAATTAACGTTTTATGAAGAAAATGAAAATACAGCCTTCACACCGGGTTTATCTGATATTGAACTTCACGTTTGCTTAACAGAGCACAGCTTCACAATAACAGGGTCCATTGCCAAAGGCAGCGTGCGGAGCGCTTGGACTCTCTCCCATCTCTTTCGGTTCACCTGTAAAAACATCTACGTGCTCCCTAGGAGTGCATCTGTGGATAGTTCTAAAGAATGACTACCCATGCAAATAGGCATAATTTCAGCATGAAATAACCTGTAAAAATCAAGAAAATGTTTCATGCTTACATGGCAACAATATGTTGGTGGTTTTTGTTTTTGTGTTTTTGTTTTTTGTTTTTCATGATAAATATTTCACCATGCTGTGTTTGCTCCTGGTGTTTTTTTCCTAATGACAAAAAAAAAAAATTTAAGAGCTGATTTCGGGGTATCTTGAAGGCAAGATGTTATTTCTTTCTAGAGATCTTTGTATGTCTGAGGGAAAACAGTTCAAGACAAAATATCCTGAACTTGGGGTGGAGTGAGGGATCTCAGTGCCTTTGAGTTCAACATTAAGATCAGAACAACCGAGTCTCCTCCCCCACTAAGAACACACCTGCCTTGGAGGTGACAAAATACAGCAACACACATATTTTCTGGCAACACATTGGGTCTGATAGGGATGCAGGCACAGCTGTCGGGCCAAGGTAAGAACAGGAGCAAGGGGGCAATTTCCCAGGAAAATTCTTTTGTGCATATAGCAGCCCTCCAAACCAGGGCTTCTCACCATCATGTCAACATTTTTACATCATTTGTATGTGTGTGTAAATCTATTTTTTCCCTTCAATATCCCCTGTAAAACACACAGACCTCCAGTGAAGACTGGAAGAAACTCTTTGCTGTGTCTTTTCCCCCCCTGTTCACCTTGCCACACAGAGGGTTCCTCCCTCCCGCCCATCTTGGACTCTGGAGAACATCTCTGGAGCAGAGGATCCCAGAGGACATGCCAGTGTGTTGATGTGCTCAAGGTCATCCCAGGCATCCTTCCTCTCCCAGCTGCCATTCACTTCTATGTCAACTGCACTTCCTCTCATGTTGCCTAGGTATCAACAGCTGCATCCCTGCCACAAACCAGAGCCAAGAGGAGGCCTGGTTCTTCCTAAGGTAGGACGCTCCCACTCTTTATCTCACTGGAGAATAAATATTAATTAAACACACACACTGGATCCATTATGAACCAGTATGCTGTAACTCTCTCCAAATTCACCCAACTAAACTGATTTAAAAAAAAAAAAAAAAAAAAAAAAAAAAAAAAAAAAAAAAAAAACCTTAATCAGGTATCATTTAAAAAATAAATAGTGATTTATTTCTATTTTGAGCAAGAAGAATACTAGTACTTTAGGTCTTCCTGTAAAATATCCAGCTGCAATATAAACAACAAATATAAAGAACAAAATAAGTGGGGAAATTATTTTATCCAGCAAGATAGGGTATTATTTTGATAGGTGTACATTAATTTATTTCTTTAGCTTTATGATTGAAACTTAGAAATAAAAAGAGAGTGAGCAGGCACATCAAGGCCATGATCTAGAGACCTTATAGACAAGATTAAATAATAATACCTGACTGACCTAGTATTGTATCATATTTCATTAAACAGAATGTTTAAAAATATTTTTTCACGTCAACATGCACTATTGAGTGGCCGTGGTAAAAGGAAAACAGGCGAGAATGTTTTCCAAGGGTTCCCATGATTTCCAAGCCATAGTTTCCAGGATGCTACATAAGGACTTAGTCACCCACAGTGTCAACCCACTACGCTATCCAAGAGCTCAACATCTCATAGCATGTGAACTAAGCTGTGGTTTGTCAACTCCAATTACTATGGATTCTTATAATGTTTTCACTTTAACATCGGTTGGGGGTGTAAGCAGGCAATATAAAGCCGTTGGGCCAATCTTGCTGAGAAACATAAAGAAGATGGAAAAATCGTGATAATAGACTCTGGATTCAAATGATCAGTGCCCAAATACATGTGTTTTCTAAAGCCCTCCTGAATTCAGGTGGAAATAATGTTGAAATGTTAAATTATTAAACATGTGTTGCACCGATTGGTAGGCAGCCTACACACACGCTCTGAAACCCTTGTACAATAGACAGCATAGAGCAGCAGATGCCACTGGTGGGGGGGGGGGCAGGAAAGCAGCTTAAGACATAAGCAAGTCAGATCTAACTGCTCCAAAAGATTCCTCCTCGAAACCCACACTCTATTTCACAAAGAGGGTCCATGCAGAGGGTACTCTTGACTTCGTGTTATATAAAAACAAAAAACAAACAAACAAAAAAACCCAAAAAACAAAACAGTTTTCAGTAAAGGATTTCAAAGAAACACAGCGATATGAAGGGAAGTAGTGCGGGGCTCGACTTTAATAAAGAACTTATTTTGGGGAGGGGGTGTGTAACTTTTACTACATCTATCTGGAGCCCAGATTCTAGACAAAGAAGTGTTTCATTATGGTAATTATCCAGATAGTTCAGAGAAATCTTTTATGAGGCATGGCGAGTGTAAGGCTGGCATGGCTTCCTGCTAGAGTTATTCAGCTATCTGTCCAGGTTGATAAAATTATTTGAAGAAATGACTTGGATTTTACTTCTTTTACAAAGTCACCTTAAAAGGGGATTCTAATGATTTAAGCTAGTCATATCGTTTCAAGTGGAATAGCCTCAACAATAGTTGAAGTCTTCCTGAGAATCAGCCTGGATTCCACAGGGGAAAACCAGAAGCTTTAATTCACACACACGTTCACACACATGTGCACAGACATTCACACACGCACATGCACACACACACAGTCACTAGCTGTCCCCTCCCTGCATTTCTGCTAAGTAGCAACTTTTGACTTAGAGATATTTCTGCACGCTACAAGGTGAAGAAAGCCTTTGACATTTTTGAAGAACCTACTTGGCACAAGTTAATACTTTAACAAGTTGTGATCTTATTGAGAAAAAAAATAAAAAATAAATTTCCTTTTACAAGAAGAGGTTTTTAAACCATAACCATTTCACTTGCTAGTCTTCATCTTATCTGAAATTCCATTCATTTTTAACTAGAAAAATGAACACAGAACGTTTTTGAGATCTGCCCAACAATATTGATTTCCACTTATTTAAAAGTTGCAATTCATCAAATCGGGCAAATAAAAGAGCGTGGGAAATAATCTTAAAAAATACACTTACACTTTTTTTTCTTTTTGTAGAAAAAGCAAAATGGTCAGAATTATCTTTTGAAGCTTGGGATGAACTAAGCGATAATATTGAAGAAATTTCTTGTATGTTGACCCTCCCAATTTATACAAATTCTGCATTTCAAACCTGTAAGAACACATTGCCATGCATACTGTTTTCATACTATAACATTAACAGCATTTGATAATTTCTTTAAAAATTCTAAGTAGTAAAACTTATATGGACAGCAGTAATAGTATATAGCTGAAACCATACTTGACATGATACAGGCGTGGAGAGGGATACTAAGAGTTGAGTAAATAAGGAGCGTCTGGTAACTTACAAAGTGAGTCTGCTTAGGCTTGGAGCTTGCACAACCTGCTTGCGAAGGAACCAAGCTAGCCATAAACACACAGAGAACAAAGATACATGTTGCATATGCAAGACTTCCTCCCCACAAGGTGATGACTAAAATAAGAAGGATTCTGCAGAACAGGCACATAAAATATCAATAAGTGCCAAGCATGGCTAATGCCTATTAAAAATAAGGTATATGAACATAGCCATAGGTAACATCTTAATTATTAAAATCTTCAAAAGCATACAAAGAAAGTGCTAGAAGGGGAGGTGAGTAATGTTTAAGTTAAAAGACTAAGTGACATGTATCTTTCATTTTTTCGTGGAAACAAAGACAAATAACTGCCAAATAACAAAACTAACCAACAAGAATGTTTATCATCTGACCTATTCCCATACACCTCAAAGAAGTGTTTAAAGGCACGGCCTTAGAAGGTTAAGTTTTAAGAACCTAGACAGACTTACAGAGAACTCCCAACATCTCTCCTGCACAAAAGCAGACTTTCTTCTTTCTCACTGCAAGCAGCCTGTTTCATTCTGAAAACACTCAGAAGTTCTTGCAAGAAACTCTTCATAGAACTGGCTGCCCAGATCTTCCATCAAATAGCAAAAACCCAGCTCTCTCTCACAGACTCAGATTCTCCCTCTCCATCAAAGTCCTATCTAGGACACCTGGCACATGTCTGATACAATGGCAGGCACGGTTCATTTTATGAGAGCATCTAACACAGGGCTTGAAGAGTTTAGGCACATACCTATTCTTCTGGGGCAGAGGGAGAAAGCAAGCTACAAAGACAAGCTGTAATAGCTGTCACAGTTGTGAACTGGCTTTGGTATTTTAGGCAGTTACAAACTACCCACTGCTGTCCAAAACACACACACACACACACACACACACACACACACACACACACACACACACACACACGAGGTCCCCCCCACACCCCCCAAGCACTGACTTGCCAGAGAGGCATAAACTGGAGGGAAGCAAAAAGAAAGTCAACTCCTTCCACCTGCTGCCCTGAAGTGGGGGGCGGGGTGCTTTTGGCAGGCTGGCAGACAGAAGCCTGAGATATGACCTCAGCAGTCACCTGCCGACATCCTTAAGACAAATACACAAATACAAACTACACCTCCCCCCACAGCCCCCCCAAAAAACCCTCTCATGGCAGGGGCTCAGACACAACAGCCATCAGCCCGATTCCCATTAGCCTAACAATCCCGTTAAGGAGAATCACCATAAATTCACGAACCTCTTCATCCCTGAAGCCTGTGGTCTGGAGCTGAACAGAAACACAGACCCCAGGAAACCTGCACCTGTCTTTCTTGACACAACACACCTGTCCAGCCCTGCCCTTGTATGTTCTGGTAACAGACTTTTGCCTGACGGGTTTAGGAAAGGAAATGATTTTTTTTAAAACACAGGGGCTCGGGGAGGGGGTGGTAAAAAGCAGGAAGAGCTCGGAAGGAGAGAACCAGAGGGAGACTCTGAGAGAGAAGGCCACCCTGGGCTTGCTCTGTTTTCATTAGCTTCAAGAGACAACACAGATCTTCTAGGAAAAAATAAAAGCAAGCAGGTGCGGTTCCAGCCTTCCCGGAGGCGGAGAAGGGCTCTGGACTGCCAAGAACAGCCTTTTTGCCCTCCAACCAGCAACCTTGGGCTACTTAAGACTGTCCCCCAGCCCCTCCTTCTGCTTCTGCTCTGAGCCGCCGGGAGGACTCAACTTCCCAAGAAGCTGGGCAGGGGCGGGAGAGCCTGAGTGTGACTCGCCGCTCTCCCCGGCCCCCATCGCTCTCTGTACAGGCGCTCAGTTTAGCAGGACTAACCGGCTGGCACCGCAAAGGCAACGGCAACTTGCTCAGCTGGACTTTGGGTGAGGTCTACCGCCCCCCTCCCCCGTCTCCTCTCCTTGTCCAGGCCAGATAGCAGCTCTCCCCCTTCCTCCCGCCCTCCTCGCCGTTTCTTCTCAGCAACAATCACTCTCACCTCTCCACTCTGCTGGGCTCTTCTGCTCCCTCCCCAGTCCTAGGAACTGGGGCAACAGAGTAGCACCACTCAGGGAGGCCAGGGCGCAGCTGCCCACCACCCAAGCGTGCCAGTAATGGCTGGGAGCTTCTTCTCGCCTAAGGGCCGCCCAAGCACACCCCGACCCGGGGCGGGCCCTCCGTGGTGCGGCGTCCAGGTCGCCCCATCGGCGACCCCTGAGGCTCCGGGGCAAACTCCCCCTACTCAATGCTTCCCAGTGCAGGGCGAGCAGACTGGGTGGAGGGGCACCGCGCTCGCACCTCCGACCGTCCCCTAACTCGTCTCTCCTCGGTTGCAGAGCCGAGTGCAAGCTCCCAGCTCTGAACACACAGAGGAAAGTCACCGGGCGTCCCCTCCTCCCCGCCCTCTTCCCCACGGCCGGCCCTCAGCCCCCGGGTTAAAAAGGAGAAGTGAAAGGTATGCAAACACCAAGCAAATAGGGAAAGCCGGGAAGAAAGGCAGCTAGAATAAACAAGACAAAGGGAGAAGGGCTCGGGGACAGGCCCTGGAGTTTCAACTCCGCGAGAAGAGAAAGAAGAAGCTGGGAAGATAGCAAGAAAAAAAATTCTAGAAGAACAACAACTAAAAGGGACTCGTCCCCCTCGCGACCCCTCCCCTGAAAGGAGTGCAAGAAAAATAAATAAATAAAAATAATACAAAATAAAAGAAAGCCAGAGCCTCAGGGCATCCCAAACAGTACACAAAAGGTGACAAGATCAGCGACAAGTCCAGCAACGCCAGCCTCCCCCCATCGCCACCATCACCCCAGTCACCGGCAGGCGCGAGAAAGAAATAAAAGCCAAGCAGGTCACTTACTCTTCGTTAACTGGGAGGAGCGGAGCGCAGAGTTCCACTGAGCCTCCTGCTTAGAAAACTGTTTTTAGAGGCTATTTGATTACGAATCATGTAAATAACACCATTTTTCCCCTTGGAAAAAGAATGTTTACACCGCTGTGAGTAACGGGAGGCTCTTCTCTCTCTTTCCCATTCAAGAACGAGCCAGTGCGAGCGATTCTGGAAAAGGGGAGGGGACAGCAACCGGGTGAAGATACTTACGCGGTGCGGGCAGCAGCGGGGCGCAGCCACTCTCTCTCTTTCTCTCTCTCTTTCCTTTCTCTCTCTCTCCCCCCTCTTCCTCTCTTGCGGGCAGAGAAGAAACCCACGCGCGCACGCGGTGATTCCCTACTGGTGATAACTGGCCCAGGGGTCGGTGAGTCTGTGCCGGAGCGAGTGATCTGGGCGAGTGCTGAGAGGCGAGGGGAGAAAGGAGGGAGGGAGGGGAGAGGCGCGCAGGGCAGAGCCCGGAGCCCGGGGAAAGAAGGGGACAGAGAGCGGAGAAGGCTGCGAGGGCTGGCGCGCGGAGCGGTGGCCCGAGGCGCAGCGGAGGTCCGAGGCGCAGCGGGCGCGGCGGAGAGGCTTGTGTGCGCCGCGCGGCTTCCCCGGCTGCAGTGGCCGTCGCTTTCCCAGCGCTCTCTCAGCTGAGGGCTCCGCTCCACAACAAGATTTACTTTAAGACACAGCTGAAGGAAACAGGAAGACTGCACGTCACAGTCCCACTGACGTACCCGGCCCCAGCACCCAATCGCGAGGCGCCTTCGGATTCAAGGGGGGATAGCGAGGCAAGAGAACTTGAGAGGAAAAAAATATACATATATATATAAAAGGGGTGGGGGTGAGGGGCAGGGGAGAGAGGAGGAGAGGGGGCCCCCGCGCTCCTCCGCCCCGGCCACCAGCCCCGGCCCCCACCCCGCCCTGCCACTGCTTGGGGCGCCTGGATCGCCGCGCCCCGGCCGCCGCGAGCCATCTGCGGGCGTTGTGCACCGCGGCGCCCGGCTCACACTTGCTCTTCCAGGACGCAGGTCTTTTTTTTTTTTTTTTTTTTTTTCCATTTCACTGACACAAATGATGGAGTTCTCCCAGCGGCCGGGCTAAGGGAGCGCTCCCTAGACTGGGATGGAGGAAGGCTCAGAAAAGTGTACGGGATAAAAAGTGGAGGTTTTAAGGGTCGGGTGGCATAAAGGGCAGAATGTTGCGGGGGGGGGGGGCAAATTGTTCCGATTTGGAAACGATCATAGAGAGTATCAATAGAACCTGTCACCATAGCTTCCTTTTAAAGAGGATGAGCAAACACAGGTAGGCTTAGGATTTAAAAAATAAAATAGGTGCTAGAGATTTCACACTGGGACTGCTAAGTCCGATATTAAAAGCTCTACCCACAGTGACTGAGTCGCAGTCAATCAGCACTCAGAATTTATAGGAAGACTATTCACCCTCGGTTACCTTTAAAAATATTATTTCAATTGTAGGTATAGTGACCACATAGCTACAAACATCATTTCTCGGGGTCACCCTTCTTTAGTTCGCGCACCCCAACATGGCCAAAGAAATTAGTTCAATATAGGATTTACACAATTTCGAAGTCTGAATGACAAACTTAAAAGTTTATTGGGCAAGACATCTCGGACTCTAATACTCAAAGCCACATAAAACGCACATTGATCAGACATCTTGGGTGAAAAATAGCAGCAAGATTTCTTCAGATAACGTGGCTCTTAAAGAGGGCCTTGGCTTTCGGTGACAAATGCTGAAGAGCCTCCAGCCACAGCTTGAATGATCCTCTCCCTGGACACAGTTAACAGCAGTGCTTACTAAAGAGGCACCGTGGACGTAAACACTCCATAAAACCCGAGCCTCACGAAAGCTGAAAAGCACTTTAAATGTTCATACCTAGGAGATTGGAGACTTTTACAAAAGGTGGTGTGGGGACAAGAATTTTTCCGAGTCCCTCCAATTCAATCAGATCAAAGGTTGAAACATGTTGTGACAAAGTATTTATGAGATCCGAGTACACTGGCAGACCCGCCGCCATGGTCTGCCACGCACGCACTCGTTTCTAGGACCTTCCCGATTCATCAGAATGGGAGAGGATATTAATCCCCTGTGAGTCGGACAACGGTGTTAGTGTGTGTGTCTGAAGTCTGTTTCCTGTGGGAAACTTTTGGCAGGCACGGAATTCAAACATTGAAAAGGACAGGGAGGAGAGAGAGAGAGAGAGAGAGAGAGAGAGAGAGAGAGAGAGAGAGAGAGAGAGAGAGAGAGAGAGAGAGATATCAGGCCAGTCAGGTGGGTGTGCAGGAAAAAGAGGCTCACCTAAGCATTCCCCAACCGTCTTCCCACCTCCTTCTCTGCCCGGAGACCTTCCCCAGCTCAGGTCGGGAAACGGCATTGCCCAGCGCTTGATCAGTACACTACCCACACCTCCAATGATGGACTCCTGTTGCAAACGTTCTAATCGGGGCTGGGGAGTGAAATGATCTACTCACGTGCCCGTTAGATGGGCTGGAATATAGGTTGGATACCTTTGAGCCAAACGGATGTACCGAAAAGGGTGGAATTTGGGGTTCTGAGAATGGACTAAAGCCACGTTTTTTATTTTTTGACCCTTTATTTTTCTCTTGAAGAATCTGTTTGCGCTTGTAAGTTCGCATCAGTTCGACGGCTAAAAGAGAGGGTGCTGGGGAAGAAAGGATGATGAAGGCAGCAGGGAAAGGAGGCAAGAGTCCATTCTGATGTAGTTTGTGTTAGTTGTACTTAGCGTTCGGACGCACATTTTGCACATGTCACGACTGGGATTTGGCGGCGGAAAAGTTTCCTGAGCGTCCTCAAATAAATCCTTTATCTGTCTCGCAGAGGGACAAAGTAGGCCTGACTCAAAGCTGGGGTAATCGCCAGACAGACAAGCAAACTCCCCGCCGACAGCCCGGGCCTCTGAGACTTGCGCCTTGCCACGCTCAGCGGCAGCAGTTCGCAGCCCGCATTAGGGCGCAGGAGCTGCGCGTGGAAAGCCGAGCGCTGGTCACGCTGGGCGTGTGAACTAGGGTGGCGACTCGGGGCTCTGAAAGCTGTAGCCGAGCCCTGTTTTGTCCCCTAACTGTCCAGGCCACGCGTGAGCCAGGCTCCCGGAGTGCTGTCTGGCTTGGGCTTCGGCGCTCCCCCGAGTTCCAAGCCGCTCTAGAGCAAGGTGTGAGGCCCAGGGCCCCTATCTCTGCCGACTCGCGGTTTGTTTTCTGATAGGGAAAAAGCGATCAGTCAGCCCGGAGACCAGAAGTGTCCTAAATACCGGCTTCATCTGCGAAGTCAGGGGCCAAGCCTAGGCTCCTGCAAGCCATTCTTTTGCCCACCCTGGCCGGCACCGTCCTAGTTATTTAAAGTGAGCACAAGTTCTGATCCGTCTTGGGACAAGCCATGCTCCTGCAGGATGCACTAGTGGTTTGTCTGAAGAGTGATTAGAATGTTGTTAGTGAGAGACAGTTGTGCATCCGATTCTGAGCTAAACACACTTCGCCTTGACTTTTCCTCCTGTTCTTTCTTTAAACCCTTAGGTGGGGGCCAGGAAGGGAAGGCACTGCTTGTAGGTCATCTGAAACCTTACAAACAGCAGGCACCAGTGCCTAAGAGATGTTTGGGGGTTTTCAAGCGGATCCAAGGAAGAGGCAAACGGGGGTGCTGGAGAATCTTGGAGGCCTCCCCCTGCCCATCCACCCACCACCACCCACCTGAGGAGGGGAAGAGAGGGAAGTCGCTGTGGCGGCAGGAGCAGACCTGCCAGCTGCGTGTTGACTAGAGGCAGGTTGACGGCCGGCCTCTCCCTCTCCTCCCCTGTGCCCAGCACGACGCCTAACCCAACCTGGATTTGTTCTGAGTGGCGGGGGAGAAAGTGAAATGCCACCAGATCAGTGGCAAGTAGCAGCTGCGGCGGTTCTCTCTTGGGAGCCCCACTGCACAGAAGCCTCCGAGTGATGTTTGTTTAACCAACAGCTTTCAAAGTAAACACAAGCGAGTCCCTCCAAAGAAGTTGGAAGCCATGAGGACTGGCAGAAAAAGTAATTTAAAAAATAATAGTAAAGCTTTCTCCCCACCAGAACAAAAAGAGCACCCCCCCCCACTTTACCATAAAATGTCACAGGATCGCCACACTCGTAAACATTCATAGGAGAGACTTACACACAACAAGGTGACCTCAAAGAAAAACACAACCCTATGGGGATGAAGGGTTATTAGTGGTTGAGGGGGGTCATACGACAGCTTGATGCTGAAAAGTGGACAGAAACGAACAAAGGGCTAAGGGAGGGTATTCCCTGCCCTAGAGGAATACGGAGTAGGCTGGAAGCTATTCGCCGCCAGCCCTGGCTTTGCCTCAGGCACCGAACTTTCCAATATCAAGATATTAACAGATGGTGCGGAGCGCAGGGAGGGCTCTTACTTACATAACCCAGCCACTGCACCGGGCCGCGCCGCGACTCGAGAGGCACCCGCCAGGCCTTCGGTGGGGCTGCTCAGACTCCCCAAGATTGCTTGCTCATCTGCAACCCCTCCCAGGGTTTGAGGGCAAGGGTGCAGAGAGTCTGTGATTTCGGTTTTGTTTGTTTCTTTCTTTTCTTTCTTTCTTTTTTAAAACACACACACACGGGTTATCTTATCTTCTTCAGTCCACAACAGGGAAACTGGAAGAGCGTGGGTCAGAGATAAGCAGAGGGACTCCTGAGAAGACAAATGGGGTGCTCTTCCTCGTACTTGGGGGTGTCACAGAGTGGAATGTTGACACACACACACACACACACACACACACACACACACACACACACACACACACACACACACACACACACCCCGCCACCACCAGTGGGTGTGATCAGCCAGTCTTTCTGTCAGCGAAGTACAAAGGCAGGCTCCGGGCCGCAGGGACGCGGGAGTGGGTGGGGTGAGGGTGCTACTGTCAGCGGACTCCTCTGCACGCGGGCGCAGTGGGCAAAATCACGCCAAGCTTCTGGGCACTGCCACTCTTCCCAGCCCGGACAGGGTAGTAACGCTCTGTGAGAGTGGCCGTGTGGCCTTCTGTTGTCTTCATGCCCAAGGCCACCTCTCTCTGCGTCGGAGCCCCCGGGTGCTGGCTTTCCAAAGCCTGCGAGGAACACTACCTCGCGTGCTGGAAAAACTGCGGGAAGTGCTGGAAGGCGGGGGGGGGGGGGTGCCCGCCGGCGCCGGACGCAAGTGGGGCTCCCTCGCGGTGTCCCCCTGTCCTTACTCCTGCCTGGCCTTCTCCATTGGCTCCACGTTTGGCGTCGCAGCATACAGGCCCGGGAGACGCCGACCAATAGATGCTGTGGCGTGTTCGCCGCCGAGCGTGCAGGGGTCCGGGCCACCTACCCGCCGCTTGGCCTGTCCCCACCTGGGTCATGCGGCCCTCGCCTCCTTCCTCAGCCGCCGCAAGCGGCCGCTCAGCTCTGTTCGCCCCGGTTCGGTGCACACCGGGCCGAACAGGGCAGCCACCTGCTCCCAGGCTGTGAGCGTCCCACGCGGCTGTGAGACGTGGGCCATCGCCAGGCCCACGCTGTCCCCGCCATGTTCCCTCCCCCGCCTGTTGCTGCGGAGGTGGCGCGCCAAAGCCAGTGCAGACACTGATTCTGAGATGGGGACCCTCTGCGGAAACAGCGAGACGGGATGTAGCAAGGATGGCAGGGTGGTCTCTCCTTTGCCGGGCCCAGCGCTGTTCACTGGTCTAGGGGTGTTTTACTGGCTCCTTTCCTTTGGTTTCTGAATCAAGGGGGGAGAATTCAGAAGTGTTTCTGCATTTTCTGGGTTTTGGTGATGGGAATTAAGATACAGATCTAGTCTCAGCGTTGACTGAGGACCATCACTAGAGACAAACAGGCCCAGCCCGAACACCACAGAAGAGAGCCCACAAAGTTGCATTTTGTTTAAATTAAAGCACAACCAAGCTGAAAGCCAGATTTCTATAATTTTTTTTCTGGTAATATTTCTTTTATGAAGTATCTAAGTATCTGTTTGTCATCATTTTGAGATCAAAAGGCAAAGTCCATATGCTACATAGTTCCCCAAAATTGCTGTTTAAATATGTTTTAAATGTTTTATCCAACGTGGAGAAGCAGGTTGCCAGGGAGCTAGCATAGTGACAGGGTTGGGAGACGGTAATGTGGGGCAAGCAGATCTGAGGACCTGCTAATCATCAAAATTACCCAAGATGCATTAAAAAAAACCAAAAACCAAAAAACAAACCTCTGACCCCACCTGAGGGTAGAGATTCAAGGGAGGACCTAAGAATCTGAGGGTCACAGCAGACCACTGGCGGGAGTTGCCTATTCTCTGCGACCTTGTATTGTACCCGACTATGCCTCAGTTCTCTTTATCTGTAAAATGGGAATAATATCCCAAATCATAGACTTACTGGGAAGCTTTGACAGAGTTGTTTAAGATGTGATTGTTTACTTGGCTGTGTTAGAACAGGAGGGTGGGCAGTGGTACCTGGATTGTTTACAAAAATACTCAAACCTGGGACCTCTCTCCTGTTCCCAACCTTTGGGTGAAGTTAATTAAACATGAATGTACTGTGAGACTAGCTCATGAATGACCGGTATCTGAGTATTTTATATGCCCTTCCCTCCTCCCCACACCATTTAAGCATACAAAATAAATTCAGATTAATTCTTGTTTGAAAACCTGGCTGTGTGCTCCTGTGCCCACAAAACTTTTTTTTTTTTTTTTTTTTTTTTTTTTTTTTTTTTTTTTTTTTTAAATCCAAGCCCCCAGGAAAGCAGGGGCCATTTATCATCATGGCTTTGCTTTTTTGGCCTCTTTCACTCTTTCAGTTAGAGGTGATAAACCTTCTCTGTAGAAGTTATAGGTCAGGCCATGGAACATAGGACAACAACAACAACAACAACAACAACCCAAACCTCTACTAGAGAGGGAGCAGCAAGCAGGAAAAATAAGGTCAACATTTCTGGGCAAAACAAAAGCAAATGTATGTCACATGTCATATGTTTTTGTATGTTTGAATAAATATCTCTCCTGGGTACATGTAAAGTTAAAGAAGAACTTCATAAATTACATTGAAGCCACTGAATCCAAACCACTGCAAGGCAGTACCGAAGCCCAGCCAAAGGCAGCTGTGAGCAGGGAAGGGAGACAGGCAGATAGGTGCCATGCCTGGCTGCCCCAAGTACCAGGGCAAAGGCAGACAGCCAAGGAAGTGGACCTGCTGACCCAGCATGCATCAGATCAAGACACTGGCCAGTTAAGAGCAGGGGAGGTAGCAGGGACTAGCAGGGGCCCTGGGAACCCTCAGAAAACTTGAGACAAGAGTCCTAGATTGCAGAGGTTGAGGAAAGGAAGCAGCCCAGGCTCTGGGCAGGGGGGATCCCAGAGTGTGGATGGGGAATGGAGGCCACCTCCCTTTCATACCTGTCCTTGGATGTTGGTGTGTATCTTTGGGGAGTCCTGGGCTCCCTAGCTAGTCTGTGTTCAGGTGGAAAATGCCTGTGACCTTATAGGACAAAAGAAAATGACAGCTAAGAAAACTAGAGAGGTACAGGATGCTGCTGGGAGAGACAAGGTAGCTGTGGCTTCTGGTCACAAGCCCTTGCCTACTGGAAGGGACACTTTCTACACTTTACTAGAGAGAGAGAGAGAGAGAGAGAGAGAGAGAGAGAGAGAGAGAGAGAGAACTCTTCTGGCAGGAGAAAGAGGAGAAAGCCCGTGGTGGGTGACAGAAAGGGGGAAATTTTAAGGGTGTGGGGTCCCTGTGGAGTATAAGTGTGCCAGATGGGTTGGGCATAGCAGGAGTACCTACCAGGAGAGAGAATGAGAAAGGGGCCGCGAGGGGTGTAGAAGGCACTAGAGGATTTAGAAAACCTTGGTGGGCATTTGTCATCTAGTCCCAGTCCTGACACTCCTCAAGAGTGAGCAGAGTTGAAGTGGGAGTTAAGGGCCAGGCAAGAGTAAGGAAGTGAGGCAGGAGGCTCAATTTGGCCTGGGTTCTGCTTCTAGTCTGGTAAGGCCAAGGTTTCTTGGCTTCCTCTAGCCTAGAGTTTTGAAGCAGCTCCCTTGATAATCCCAGGTTGGCTGTGAAGGGACTTGGACCAACACTCTGTAGCCATCACTCATAGAGGACTAACATCCTGTGCCCCTCCCCCTGTGTGTGTGTGTGTGTGTGTGTGTGTGTGTGTGTGTGTGTGTGTTTGGAGGGAGGGATAGTATGACCTCTGCTCAGTCAGTGACCCCATAGGCACATTGTTTGTTCTTCTTGTCCGCACCCCAGACTCTGCACATCAGATCTTTCCCTTTCAGTCTCCTACTGCCCCACTTAAGAACCAGAGTTGACCGGTTCTCTCCTCCAGACCCCAGTAAAACCAGCCCTTCTTTCTCCCAAACACTGGACAGCTCCTTTTGTCTCTCCTCAGGGATTATGTCTGGCTGTGGTTCTGGAAGAGTCTAGTAGGAGTGAAACTCCAATCGGACTCAGGAAAGGGTATCATTTTCTTGATTCCAGGGCGCCACTGCTGCTAAAACCCTGCAAAGCTTGGTGTTTGGCCGCCCTGTAGAGAGCAGCCCATGGCCAATTCTGGTGCTGACCCAACACGGGCAGTGATTGGCTGTGTTTGATTTGGTCAGCTTTCTGAAGCCTCAGCTAGGAGCTCTGTTCTACAAAATCTGGACAAGAAGCAAAAGCATAAAGACCTCATTTTCTCATATTCCAAAGTGACCTTTGCATTAAAAACAGCGAAGATTCGATCGGCAGGAAGATGCTGAGCTGCCACAGCAGCCACCGCCACAGTTTCAGAGCATGCTCTCTCTGTACCACTGACTTTGGACCTCACCCTTCTGTTTTTCCACTGAAAATATTGTGGGTGGGCTGGAGAAGTGGCTCAGTGATTAAGAACACTTGCTTCTCTCCCGAAAGACCAGAGTTTGTCTCCCAGTACCCATCTGGGTGGTTTACAACCCTCTATCTCCAGGATCCAGGAAGTCTGGAGCCCCCTTTTGGCTCTGCTAGCAGTTACTCTCACAGGTGCATACCTCACACAGACACACAGACACACTCGTATCATTAAAAATAAAGTGACTCTGGTCTAAACCTCTATCAGGCAGCTCACCTGGTTTTTGTTTCTCTGAGCATCCGTCTAGTCTCAGAGTCTTTGCAGCTTGACCCTGCTGAGAGTCTTCCTCGAAGCTTGGCTTAGCTCAGCTAGGGGAAGCTCTCAGCTTTTATTCCTTACTCTGGCAGGGTACGGCCTAGTCAGTCTGGTCAGTTTCAGGGACTTCCTGGAGCTATTTTTAGCTGTTTACCTTCTTGTTTAAGGAGCTTCCTTCTACCTATCTAGAGGAAAACATTACACAACACACAGGTCATCCTGCTGGAATGTGAGACAATAGCCCTCGGGCTATAGAAATGTCTACAGGAACATTTGTTTGTTTGTGGGTATGAATGTTTTCCTCGCAGTATATGTGTGTGTCTCTAATGTCTATGGAGGTCAGAAGAAGGCATTCAGTCCTCTGGAACTGGAGTTACAGGTGGTTATGAACCAAGCACGCAGGGGCTGAGAATGGACCTAAGTCCCCTGTAAGAGCTTACAGTGCTCCTAACCACAGGCTACCCCTCCAGCGCCTGCCTTGTTTTGATAAGGCTCATTAATACCCTCAGCTTTCTCTCGATTATCCTACCATCAATGTTCCCACCCCCAGACTGTGGCTATTTCCACAACAAACTCATTGAGTGGAGAAGAATCACCAAGCTGTCTGCTTCCACTTTTCCTCCAGATTCCAGGGAGGAAATCGCCCTGCGGGCCGGGCTTCACTGCGCATCAGAGAATGCTGGCGGATCCAAGGATCCCCATTTTGTTGAAAATAGAATTGTAAAAACTAAAGAGGGGGCAGGTTAATCCTGTTAAATGTGGTGCGTGTTTCTGCAGAGTGCAGGGAGGGATTAGAGGAGGAAAGAGACCAAGTACTGTGTCAGCCTCGCCGGTGTCACTAAGGCGACATGACAACTTGTCTTGGGCGATCTTTACAGCATGTTAGGCTGACTCAGAAGTGTTTTCTGGCGTCCCCTTTGTGTCCCCCATGGGGTTCTTTCATTTCTTAAACTTTCTTTCTTTTCCGTCCCTTTCTCGCCACACTGTGGCTTTGCTTTTTAATCCACGGTGTCTCCCTCAAGTCAAAACATTTAGCTGGCTCTGATCGAGATTTGGTTTTGAAGATGCCCTTTGACCTTGCACTGTGCAAAGCAGCCTCTGAGAAGTGTACAGTCCACCCTCAACCTTTTGCCCTCTCCTGGGGCTCCAGAAACAGCTTCTGGGGGAACCCGCTCATTCTGGATTGCACACAGGAGCTGCCCCTCCCTTTTTTGTCCATTTCTTCCTTCTCTCCTTTGCACCCTGATTTATTTTCTCTTCAAACCTTCCCACCTGCCTTGTTTCTCCACCTCACTGACTTTATTCCTGTCCAGAATGTTCCTTGTCACAACTCTTCTCCTTTTTGTTTTCTTCATTTTTTTTTCTATTTTCTCTTCAGTTCTCCCTCATTCAGCGGCTTCCTTTCATCTTTTCTTTCCTAGAGTTATCTTCTCCGGAAGGGGGTACTTGGCGCTGACTCCAGGGCTTTGCTACAGGAAGCACATAATCTACCACTGAGCTGTGTCCTCAGCCTCGCTCTCTGCTAGGCGCTCTTTCCTCTGATCGATGTTACTTAATAACTTTTCTTCCTTTCCTTTCTTTTAAACAACGCAGTAACACTTCTAATGAAAGTTGAAGTTTTCCAAGCTGAAGTGAGGTCAGGTGATCTGGATGGTGGTGAGGCGCCCCACGGCTGACATAGCAAATGGAGGAAGAGTTGTCATAGAGGAAGCATGGCCTTGAGACTCGGTCACTGTCTTTCCGAAGCAGGTGTCCAGCCCATTTGGCGATGTGGCTGGCTGTCCATCTTTCTGTGGCTTAGACACCCTCTGGCCCACGCTCCCTTCCCCCACTCCAGCTTTCCTCACTGGCTTACCACCAGAGACTAGATGTTGAGTCAATGGAAAAACAACACTGGCCAACATTAAAGGGAGACTGTTTAGAAAAGGAAGGCCCTGCTGGAGCGCAGAGGAAGCCTGCGTGTTAACACGGGCCACCTCTTATCTGGAGCAGCTGGGCTTGAGCTGAGTGTGCTCACTCCATCCTTTGGCAAGAGGCCTTCTGCAGACAGGCAGCCTTGGGACTGAGGAGCCATTCTCAGTCTAGAGTGTCCCCAGAACTGTAGAGACAAAAGCCATTGCTCCCCCTAGAGACCGAGAAATGGACGGAGAAGCTAAGTTTTGAAGGGAGCATGCTTCCTAAAGTCCTTGTCTCTGGATACCATTCACCATAGGCCCAGGGAACTAATTCCCATGCACTGTGAGACTTCCGTTCTGACACTAATGTGAGTACTGGGAAAAGACAGGAGAAAGTAACCTGAAGTAAAAGGGGAAAGGTCCTGTGCATAGTCCCGGGGTCTGAGTTGCTTACTGGAGTCTTGATCCTGCTCTTGATAGAAACACAAGGAAAAAGGCTACTCGGGTGCGGCTTCATTGCGCCTTCTTTTGTGGTCCAGTCAACTTCTGCATGCTGACATCTTTAGACCTCACTCTGAGGAAAGACTCAGCAGAACCTGTAAAGAGGAGATCTGTGTCCTCAGCCTGCCTCAGATCCACCATGCCCATGGTTGCCAGGAAGTGTTTTCTCTGAGTGAAGTCCCGGCGATAACCTCTGGACATGTTACTTTTGGAAACGTTGGCCACATGCACGATAACAGAACGGCTTGGAGTTCCCTTCTGCTTCCGGGTCAGTTCGAATCAGATGCTAGATGTGATTTAGTCATTGCTGCCTTTCCCTTCCCTTTTTGCGCTCTCTCTCTCTCTCTCTCTCTCTCTCTCTCTCTCTCTCTCTCTGTATGTATGGGGCGGGCACAGAGGACATCAGTCGGGTGTTATTCCTGAGGCACTGTATCCATACTCATGTCTACTTTTGTTTTTAAATTAAATTTATTTATTTTTATTCTTTTATTTATTATTTATTTTATTTTCTTATATCCTTCCTT
>CM052711.1:4761978-4791978 GCA_028551405.1 Uromys caudimaculatus | reverse complement strand
CATCAATAAGCAAATATCATTGGTTTGAACCAACAAGCTAAGTATAACATACATTAAATTCAGTCTTATTCTCCATTTGTTCACAAAAGTTTTATGCTTTTGTGAAGCTCATGAGTGTCTAGTTTTGAGGTTGGTTTGGACTTTTAAACAATTTAGGGATACAAATGGGATAGAAAGGTAAGAGAGAAAAAATGAAAATAATGTAAAAAAATAGTGATTATTAAATATATTAAAATGCCCAAGTTCTAGTTTTTAAATGAATTTTTGACTTCTTTATAACACCAACAGTATTTTGTTCGTACAAGTCCTGTCAAGTAAAGCAGGGAACATACATCACCTTATCTCAGAGGTTCTGTAGCTTGCTACAGAGAGGTGAAACAAACAAAAGCAGTGTCTGCATCGCCACAGGTCAGAAGGCATTTGCAGTCACACCAGTCATTTAGAGTTTCATGCTCACAACGGGGGGAAAATGGAGGTTCTCACATCGCCTTCTTCAGTTTGTATTTGCTATGGAGAAAAATCGTTGTTTACCCCTCCGGAATTTCTGAAGGAAAAGAAAAATCAATTTCTATCAATGAGTGATATTTTTCTCCCCAAGGGGTATTGACTTCACAATGGTGAGTTATTTCCCGCAGACACCCACTGGGAATTGTTAGCGGGCATGGCTTTTATGATTCAATAAACATGTAGTTTTTAGCTTTGGTATCTTGGCCAGGAGATCCCCATTTCTGGATCACCGCTGCTTTGAGCAGTTTACAGTCTTCATATATCCAGATGAAATGCTCCTACGGTGTATTTTACATTAACAAAAATGCTCTCCCCCTTCTGTCCCTTTCATTGGAGAACAGTCCTTCTGATGAAGCAGCAGGTGGGTGGGAATCTCGGCCTTTTTCTGGCTCTTCCCAGTGTGTCCTCTTGGCTGTGCACAGGCCTGTGACCTATGTGGAGTCATGTCTACCTCAGTGTCTCCAGGACTCCTTTTCCTCTTTTTATATAATAGCATGATACAGGTATTTTTAAATTTTTATAATAAACCAAGAACATTTTTGTTGTTGTCTCGAAGACAGTTCTTCCTGGGAAACCAAAGGCTGACATCAACTTACCATGTAGCCCAGGTTACTCCCAAATTCATCCTCTCATACTGAGTGTTGGAGTTATAGGTATATGCCATCATACCCAGCTTGAACTAAAACTTTACTTTGCCAGAGAACCCATTATGTAAAGGAACCTTTGAAGAGGTGGGAATGGAGGAAAAGACAGGGAATATGGAAGCCCTGTGGGCTGGTTGGCTTGAATTGTCAACGTGACACAGCCTAGAGTCCTGTGAGAAGAGAGTCTCAACTGAGGAATTGCGTAGATCAAGATCGTCCCGTGGGCAAGTCTATGGAGGATTGTCTTAATGGCTCATCGATGCCTGAGGGCCCAGCCTGTGGGTAGCAGCACCTTTGTGCAGGTAGTCCTGTGATGTTTATGAAACCTGAGTAAGCCTAAGCCCGAGCAAGCAAGCAAACTGTGACTTTGTGGTTTCTAGTTCAAGTTCTGCTTGAGTTTGTGCCTGACTTTTCTCAGTGATGGACTATGACCTGGAAGTGGAGCCAGATAAACCCTTTCCTCCTCTAAGTTTCTTTAGCTATGGTGTTTGTCATGGCAACAGAATGAAACTTGGATGTTTTGTTGCTGTGACTGTTCATTCTCTCCAACCATTGTCTTGAATCTGTGTGTTTTCTTAATATATTTTTCTTGAGTGTGCAGGGAGGAGCAGAAGTAAGTCTCTAGTGTCATTCCTCAGAAGCCTTCTACCTTATTTTTGAGAATGGAGCTCTGCTATTGACCCAGAGCATAGCTACAGGGATAGCAGGTTGACCAGTAAGTCCTGGGGATCCATCTACCTGTCTCTACCTCCCCACTGCTGGTTTCAAGCACATACCACAATGTTTGTTTTTTTGTTTTGTCTTTTTTGTGTTTGTGGTGGCTTGTGGTTTTTTTTGTCTTTTTTTTTTTTTTTTTATGTGAATGATGGAGGTTGGAGCAAAACTTCATGCTTGTGTAGCAAGGACTTTATCATCTGAGCCATTCTTTCAGCCTAGACATGGAGTTTAAGAGAAACAGACTGTGAGACAAGTTCTCCTGTGGCTTCCCTCTTAATTCTAACATTTCCATGACTGTCTGGCTCTTTGTAGCCAGGTTGCCGAGGATAGCCCTTGCTTTGTTACCAGCCTCTCCATTTACCCTATTATTGTAGGGGTGATCCTGGCATATGTTGATAACCTGATGAAGTTCTCCCTTCTTTCTTATGTCTCATTGAATGACTACAGGCATCTTCTACCCAGTGGTGTGATCATTTTGACAGTCTTGCTCTCAATGTTTGCCTGAGAACCATAGTTTAGGAGGTTCAGTCACACTTAACACTCATGTCTGGGCTCTTAGAAGGGATCTAAAATTTCCAACATACCCTAAGTTTTCACATAATTTGTCTCCTGTTCTAGATTTCTGAAACCTTGCTCTTTTCTTCCTGTATTTCCTCATCCCCTTCTCTTTATTCTAATACCTGGAACACAACTCTGTGTGTGTGGCCTCTCTTGAAAAGCACCCTGCTGTGATTGAAATATGTCCCCCATCCTGAGCTCACTCAAGCCTTTAATCTCTGAATTTAAATGTCAACAGTATTAGAAGAGTGAAACTTAACCCCACTCTGTTGATTAGATGTCTGTGGAGAGTGGAGTCAGGAGAGATCCCATGAGTGAGGCAAGGTGGTCTTACAAGGAGACAGAGAAATCTCATAGAAATCCCTCACCAGAGCCCAGGCCATGGAATCTGCTTGCATGTGCTACCTCTAATATGATGAGCTAAATGAACCTCTTTCTTTATACAGTGCCCTACCTCAGGTATTTTATCACAGTGACAAAGATGCTGGCCAATAAATCCCTGATCTCTTCTCTAGATAAATTCACCTTCACGTTTCAAGGCCCAATTTAAAATTAATTTTTGTTCTTCTGGTTAGTTCTTGTCAAGCTAATACAATCCAGAGTCACATGGAAAGAGAGAAGCTCAGATGAGGAACTGCCTCCATCAGACTGATTCATAGGTAAATCTGTGGGGGCATGTTCTTGACTGATGATTGATATGGGTGGGCCCAGCTCATTGAGGGCAGTACCACCCCTGGGCAGTGCCACCCCTGAGGGCAGTGCCACCCTGGGTAGTGCTACCCCTGGGCTGATGGTTCTCAGTTGCATGAGAATGCAAGCTGAGTAAGCCATGGAGAGCAGTCAGGTAAACAGGGATCCTCCATGGTCTCTGCTTCAGTTGCTGCCTTACGTTCCCACTTCGTCTTCTGTTCACAATGGATTGTAACCTGTACGATGAAAGAAACCCTTTCCTTCCCATGCTGCTTTTTGTCAAAGTGTTTATCACGGCCACAGAAAGCCAACTAAGATAGCCATGTAATCTAGAAGCCCTGGTCATACATGCCTGTTGCTTATCAAAAATGCAGCAAGCTGTTTTGTTCCTTCAGTTACATTCTCTGAGTGTTTCCTGTGTGTTAGCTTTTTCAATGTCACACAATAAGACATCAAAATCTTTGCCATGGAATTTATATTTTGGTTCATGGGGCAAGAAATAACCATAGGCCTGTTTTAAAGGGCAGAGCAAACGCATGGACACAAGGGAATCTGGGGTGGGGCAGAGAGGACCAAAGATGACTGCAGGATGCCAAGAGAAAGGTTGCTCAGAACACAACTCCCAGTACCTGCCTGCCACAGAAAATACCCCCACAGCATCTGCTAAATGAGAATCCCGCTGTCTCAAGTAGACCTGAAGGAGAGATAAAGGCTACAAATAGGGATTAGCTGGATATAGGATTCTGTGTGTTTCAAACCGGACTCTCTGACTGTATCTGGTTCTGTGTAGGCCATGCGTTAACCGTGTTTGCAGCATGAGCTGTGGTCAACCAGGACTTCCATTTAGGGTTAATCACATCCGTACCTGTCTAGTGAAAGAATCTCACACTTTCTTCTTAACCAATTTGCGACTGACTGGTGAATGAAATGTTTATAGTTGAGAGAATCGGTGTTCTTACCAGCTTTTCTATTTATATCAATGATCGACAGTTTTGCATTGAGGGGAGGATTTTTTCTTCGATCTGCATATGGGTTTTTAAATGACTAACAAAGCCAATCTGGACCTGGCAGATTTTTGCCTCTACTTGTGCACCCATGAAGGTTCTCAGCTCATGGCTTCCTCCTCTGGGTGCGATGACCTTGTTTTTGGCATTCTGTGTTTAAAGCTTTTTCCATTTTGTGCCCTGTCACTGTGTCTGGCTCTTAACATCCTTCCTATCCCTTCTTATTTTTCAGGCAAGACTATCTTATGAACATTCTAAAGACTGGGGGCTAAAAGTCTCAGTAGGTCAAGTACAGGCACAGCGGCCAGGGTTTGAAATCCCAGCGCCCACGTGAAAACTGGGCATGGCTGCACTCACCTTAAATCTCAGAGCTTGGGAGGGTTCTCATGACTTGCTGGTCAGTCAGCCTGTCTAGCCAATCAGTGATCTCCAGGTTCAATGAAAGACAGGCTTCAAAAAGTAATGCAGAGAGTAACTGAAGAAGACATAGTGTGAACTTCTATATATGTGTGACACATATAGAAGTTATCTATGTCTCTCTCTCTCAAGTGTGTGTTCTATGTATGTAGAGAAGACACAGTGTGTCTTCTATATATCTTCTACATGCACATACATTCATATACACATAGACATGAACATGTACACATATGTCTACTCCCCCACACCAAAGAGTATTCTGAAGATTAGATGTCTTTGATTATTTTGGGGGTGCAGAGTTGGGAAGAAGGAGGATTGAGATGAACCGGGGTCTATTCTCTATTCCTGGTGACAAGAACTAAGCAGAGAACGGGACAGGAGTTAAGACTGGGCTGGGTGCTTCCCCCATCTCACCTCCTTGGTGAAACAATGACCTTTTCCTCAGCCTGGGGGCCTTACCTGAGCTGTCAGTCTGTCACTCAGATCATACAAGAAATGCCAGGGAAGTTCACCCTCCCAAGTTCGTGTTGGCTCTTAGCCACACTATTTTGGTTAGCCCACACTTCTCTGTGTGACTCTTTGCTAATCTCCATGACCTGATTCAAGGCACCCCAAGAGAATGTCACATGCTCTGTGCCCTGTACGTTGCTTCCTCAGCCTGCAGGGGCTCTATCTATCTAGCTGATAGTTAGCTAAGAAAACAATTGGCTTGGTATGCAGTCTCTCTCTGCTTCAGGTTTTTAATGTTATCAATGGCTAGTTATACGTGTGTGTGTGTCTGTGTGCACTTATGTATGTATGTATGTATGTATATATGTGTATGTGTGTGTGTATGCATGTGCCAGAGTCCAAAAGTTAACCTTACATCTTCTTTCTTAGATGCTTTCCCCCCTGGGGTATCTCACTGGCCTAGAACTCACCAAGTAGGGTGGGATGGCTGTCCAGTGGCTGACCCTTGTGTTCCTGCCTCTCTGATGCTGGGGTCATAAGCACACTTGTATTTTATCATGGGTCCTGGGGACCAAGTGTTGATCCTCATGCTGGTGTAGCAACTGCTCTGTGGCCTGAGACATCTCTCCAGTCCCAGCTAAGTAGTTTTAAAACTTATTCAATGTTTCCTGTCCTTCAAACTGTACGATGCATCAAAGTAAGGGAAACATGCAAAATATGCATAACTTGTGCATGCTTTGTTGACCAGAATGCCCAGCGCTGGCCAGTGTAAACATGTCTAGAGATCTTTTTGAAATGTGGGGTGAATTCTGAGGGAAGGAAGGTTTTAAGGGGGTATTGCATTCACCCTCCTCTGTGTGTGTGTGTGTGTGTGTGTGTGTGTGTGTGTGTGTGTGAGTGTGTGTGTGTGTGTGTGTGTGTGAGTGTGTGTGTGTGTGTGTGTGTGTGTGTGTGTGTGTGTGTGTGTGTGTAACTGCCTGCAAATTGATATAGGCTGAGAAATTCAATTAACCATATTCATCAATTTTTCTCTCTGGGTGGGGACATGAGATGGAGACCTGGAATTCTTGGTCGCACCCCTTTTGTGACATTTTTTTAAAAAAGAAAGAAAAGAAAAACTTGGCATATTACATCAACCAGATTTTTCCCCCCTTTGTCTCAAAGAAGGCTCAGCTGAGCAGTAGTCTTCTCACCCAGTACAACAATCAAAAACTCACAGGACCTCAGCTGCCTCGGATGATGTCACAGAACCCTTAAGAACGCTGGCTGCTGAGCTGGGCTCAGGTCCAGCAAGCACAATTTTTCCTGCCAGTTAGTTATTCAGGGCCTTTGACAGATTAGGTTCTCTCTCTCTCTCTCTCTCTCTCTCTCTCTAATTCTTCTTTTCCTTTCTCTCTCTTTTTTTCCTTTTCTTTTTCATCTTCTCAAAAGGCACTTCAGTTTACCTCTAAGCACGACATTAGCTCTGGCTGCCCCAAATAACATTTTAATTGAAGTCTCAGTCCAAACAAATGCCCGGCCTCTTTATTAACCCCAACAGTGTAATTTTTCACCCTGAGCCTGATTCAGGGAAGCTGTCTCACTTAAGCTGCCGTGCGACGGAACATGGCGCTTTGCCCCATCAGTCTCTTTTCTGACCTTAATTTGAACCTTAATCTCTTTTAGCCATGTTCTCTTTATTAGCCGTCCATTGCCCTGCCCTGTGCTAATTTTCCTGCTAGAGTCTCCCTACACGGAAGCGACTCCCTCCACCTCAGCTCCCAAATGCTACCCTCAAAGTTTCTTGGCCTTATTTTGGGGAAAGGGAAAGGAATATTTCATGTGTTTTTGTTCAGTAATCTCAATAGCTCCTTTGCAAAAAGCTCTGTAGAATTTTAGCTATTTCTGACATTTGTGAGATTTATGTTCATAAAAATAACACGTTCTTTAATAGTCAGAAAAACTGGGAAACTCTTGAAAGTGAATACAAAGGATTCTTCCCTATAGACAGACCCACAGTCAGAAAATAAAGCACAAAACTTAGATTATTACCTTACTAATTCAGGCAAAGACAATATGTCTTTATTAGAAATCTCTAACCTTTGGGGGGGGCACCTGAATTATCCAGATAATTGCTTTAATTCCTTCATTCATTTTAACACTTAGACATGACCAATGACTAACAACAGAGAAAGTAATTTCTTTTTTCCTAATTATACCTTCCCATTTTCCGACATTGGTAAATGATCCACATGGGAAGCCAGTGCAAAAAGCATATTTTTCAATCACAATGATAAAAAACGTGTTTCTCTATTTGGAGTCTAGCTTAATATAGCAGAAGTTTGTAGGTAGAAAACAGTGCTTATGACCGTGTGCCCAATTAAATTTATTATAGGTTTTCGTACTTTTTGGCATCGCCATGAAAGCATATTAGTTATTATTCTTTATAACCTAATTGGCGGCTTTGTGTCTAGTCGGCCCTCTGTTCTCTGCAGAATACAATAGTTTGTTGATTGCAAAAAATTACATTTCTGTGACTTTAAAGTCCTAGAGCTGGGGTCATCGTTGAACGCTGTAGGCACAGCCGGGTTTTTCAGGGGGCAAGGACCAAGTGCCCTCTGGGACTGGGGAGGGAGGCAGCTGGGGACAATTGCCTACTCCCTGCAGTGTTCAGTGTTCTTCACAGCATGTTGGCTTGATAAGCCTTGCCTTCATTTCACTGGCTAGAACAATTAGTGAGAATGAATCAGAGTTCTCCCAGATCACAGTTTATTATATGCTATTAAATTCCATTATTCAAGAAGTTACTCCTATGACTACCAAACTTCTCCCGGGCCTCCTCGTAGCCTCTGTGCGCGTTGGCCGCTTGCTTGCTTCTGTGATAGGCAAGGTTTCTTTCTCTTTCCCGTTAGCACTTACTCAGAGCACTTGAAGCTAATTTGAAAATACATCTTTGAAAGGACAACAAAAAAATGAGATGTGGAAAAAAAGCCCACAACGGCGGAGGAAGGTTCTTAATTAGTCCACTATTTGACACGCACGATTTAACACGGTGTGCTTAGCGCTCTACATTCCCCAAAAGAACAAGGCTCCTGTTTTCCCCATCCCAAACCTTCCCCCTCGCTCCTTCTGTCCCTCTTGTCATTTTCTATTAACCAACTCTGACATCCTCTGCTGGAAGGGTGAGCAAGCAGATCACTTCCAAACTGGTGTAAGTGACACTGAGAAGTCTTGCCTGAAGGGAGGGTTTGTGACAGCAACAAGCTCCTCGGCCCCTGGAGTTAGAGACCGTCACTTGGATAATACACCGAAGTCCCCTGTCACAGCATGTCTGCAGCAAGTCACCAAATGTCCAGGACTTGTATAGGAACAGAACGGACAGTGGGACCGTCTAACGTTAGTCTTGTTGCTAACAGCAACAGGGAAGATAATACCAGGAAGTGCTACACCACTGTAACCATCCTGCACCACCCATTCTGCAGGTGGGGAAACTGAGGACCTTCTGCAGCCTGGCATCCATTGTCTCTGCTCACACCGTATGCAATGAAGCTGAGGTTTTAACTGTTGTTTAATGGACTTTAAGCTCATGTCTGTTTCTAGAAGGGCCACACGCCAGCTTTCCAGTGCTGCTGCTGCTGCTGGTGTGTCAGCATTTCTTTTGGAATCTGAAGGATAGAGGTACTTGAAAATGGCACTCCCATGAGGGGCTGCAGACAATGAGGACGTGAATAAGCCAGGGTTGAAGAGAAGTGCCTAGACTTTGTTACTAAAAGAAAGCAGATGGTTTGCTCTGGTCAGGTCAGCCTTGGTGGTGAGACCGCTTCTCTGCCTGCTCCCTGATTCCTCCCCTGCTTCTAACAAGTAAAAGTTGGGAAGAGACAGCAGCAGACTTGGACTTGAGCAGCCAGAGGCCAGCACAGGCTGTGGCCAGACCCTCACACTGTCTTCTTGCCTCATAGGACTTCTGTTCCTAAGACAAACAAATGTTGCTCATGGCCCAACTTTCAGCTCTTGATCTTTCTTGAGCAAGTTTTAGCTTTCTTCCCCTGTAACCTCAGAATTATGTTTGTTATAAAATAAGACTGTGGGCATGCACCGAAGGAAGTAAAAATCACTTGATTGTCTATAACCAGATGCTATCTGTTAGTTGACCAAGTGCCTGCTAGACTGCCACAGTTCCTGCAGGTTTTACACATGATCCCGTGGTCTCATTGCTGTGGACAAGTGGCGGGGAAAGAAGCATGACAGAAGAGCAAAGGGGTTCAGGTGCTGCTGGGGTGTCCAGGAAAGCAAAATGAATTGGTAAAAAGAAAGGGCGAATACATTCTTAAAGGACCAACCCCCTACTGATTTATGTATTCTTTTTAGGATCTACCACATTCTAGGTGCACCATCAGCTAGAGGCCGAAGATTCAACACACAAGCTTGTGGTGAACACTTAGGATCCAACCCAAAGTACCAAGGGTTGATTGATAGCTCTACACAGGACAGCTTCCTAGCCGAGGCTCCGAACACATCTGTAGCCAGGTAGACATGGTTGTTGTAGAGAAGGGTAGACAATACCACCTGCGCTTAAGTTAGACATCAGCACCGCAGTGTTGCCTAACTTATCTGCACCCCAAGTCTCCATACTCTTGTCTTTCCATGTGTCTGTGATGACAGTGACTTGTTAAAGAAGCTGTGTGGGCATATTTCATCCTTGTTCCATGTCCAGTGTTCTTTCTCTGTTTCTGTGTCCCAGACAACTTGATTCCTGGCTTGTAGATGACTTCATTCTAGATAGGCCTTTTGTCCCTTCTCAGTCCATGGAGTTGGATGACTTTCCTTCAGAGGTCACCGTAGTGGCTTTTCTGATCTCCGCCTTGTCCATTTACCTGTAATTCCTAAATTACCATGGGCAGCGTCTTACCTGTTGTCAGTCCCATCAACTGCCGGATGTGTTTCTATCTCTGCTCCCTGAGTTTGGCACTGGGAAATGCCTACCAGACATTAATGCTTGGGGTTAGGAATGAAAGCAAGGCCAAGAGTTGATGATCAGAGAAAGAACAGTGGCCTCAGGTGTGGGCCTCTGGAATGACAGAAGAAAACAAGGCCCAAGCAAGGGTTGGCTGTATAAGGGTAGGTGTATTGCTTAAACAAAGGGAGGTCATGGGCTGGAGAGACGGTGCTGTGGGCAAAATGCTTACTGCTCAAATCTGGAAATGCAGGTTTGGATCTCTAGCACTCACGTAAAGGTTTGGGACACAGTAGATCAGATGTCTGGTGACACAGTAGAGTAGATGTCTGGGAACACAGTACCACAGATGTCTAGGGACACAGTAGCACAGATGTATGTAGTACTCACACATCTACTAGAAGTGGAAGATGGAGGCAGGAGTCTCTAGACACACTTGAGTCAGCTAAGATAACCTGGGGTACACAGGGGTAGAAGAGACCCTGTCTCAAACAAGGTGGAAAAGTGAGGATCAATACCCAAAGGTTTAAGTAAGGATCAAGGGTCTGGAGAGATGGTTCAGAGGTTAAGAGCACTCACTGCTCTTCTAGAGGTCCTGAGTTCAATTCCCAGCAACCACTTGGTGGCTCACAACCATCTATAATGGGATCCGATGCCCTCTTCTAGTGTGTCTGAAGACAGCTGCAGTATACTTATATACACAAAACAAATAAATATATCTTTAAGTTAGGATCAATACCCAAAGGTTTCCCCTGATACCCACATGTATGCCACGGCACGAACAGACCAGCATTTACACGCCAATGTGTTCAGGCGAGTGTGCACGCGCGCACGCACACACACACACACACACACACACACACACACACACACACACCACACTCTAATACAGTGGTTCTCAAACTGTGGGGTGTGACCGCTTGTGGGCGTGTCAAAGGATCCTTTCACAGGGGTTGTATATGAAATATTTACATTACAATTCATAACAGTAGCAAAACTACAGCTATAAAGTAGCAATGAAAATAATTTTATAGTTGGGGGTCACTACAGCATGAGTAACTGTATTAAAGATTCAGCATTAGGAAGGTTGAGAACCACAGCTCTAAAAAGAAAGTCATTATAAAAGGCTCTCTCTTTGTGTCTCTGTCTCTGTCTGTCTATCTGTCTCTCTGTCTGTCTATCTGTCTCTGTCTCTGTCTCTCTGACTGTCTTTCCCTCCCTCCATCCCTCTTTCACTCTCTCTACCCTTCTCCCTCCTTTTCTTTCTTTTCACATTTTTGGGTTTTTGACTCAGGCTTTTATCACGTAGTTGAGGCTGGCCAGGAACTGGATCGAAGTGGCCTTGAACTCAGAAACTCCTGCAAAGAGGTCTTGCTGTTAGAGGCATGTGTTAACACGTCTGGCTGAAGAATTTATTTTTTGTCATCTTTAAAAAAAACTTTTAATATTCAGGTCACCTCTCAGAAATCTATATATTTCTGAGAATATGTAAAAGTCTGTTTACTGCCTGTAGCCATCATGTATCTATTAATTGATAGGCTTATCTATCATCTATCCACCAATCCATCATCTTCCCATCAATTTTTCAAACTGGATGAATAGACAACAGGAAATTAGATGGTCAGCAAGAGGAGGGAGGAAAGGGAAACTATATCTAGTGAGGCTGGGAGTCACATGACTCTCCAGACTTTAAAAAATGTTGACTTTTAGTCGCCAAAGACTTGAAAGGGGGCTAACGGCCCACAGTGTTGGTGTATTCCTCAAGATGGCAGATCCAGTCTGTGTTTTGAATAAATTGGCTAAATGTGCGTGCTCTTTGTAGTTATTTGAGAGGAAAGAACTCTCCACTTTCAGCAGACCAGAACAGCTCCTTGGCACTGGACGCTCCTGGATTGGGGACGGCTGAGGGCCTGAGCTGATGTTGTGCAGGATGTCACCTACAACACTGATATTCTGCCTGAGGAAGGAGGCCAGGCCAGGCCTTTAGGAATCTCTTGGCCTCTGACTGTGCAGGCAAATCTCAGACCATGAGCTCGGAAGCTGCCTCCCGGTTCTCATTTCCATAGATGACGAAGGGGTTATAACATTCTCATTTCACACCCTGTTGGTTGCTAGTCGCATGTACTGAAAGTCGAGTCCTGTTTCTATCATCTGCAAAACTAAATACATAACTAAGTCAGGCCGCTCTGAGGGAGGCCCAGTGGTTCCATGAGTGAACTCACATAGAAGATTTAGAACACCTTCTGGCATACAGCAACTGCTCAACAACAATAACAATAATTGTTATTGTTGCTACAAATAACTGTGAGGATCCATATTTTTCCATTTTCTACATTAGTATTCCCCAACCACATCATTATTATGCTAATTTCAGATAATTTTTATAGAAATAGTCTGTTCATAGTCAAACAACTCATATGTATGGGCACATGCATCATAACTACTTTTAAAAACAAAGATTTACTTATTTTTATGTTATGTTATTTAGTGGCTTCTCTGTGTGTATGTCGATAGACACATGTGTGCAGTGCCCCTGGAGGCCAGAAATGGGCATCAGATCCTCTAGAACTGGAGTTATAGACAGTTGTGAATATCCATGTAGGTGTTAGGATCCAAACCCCGGTCCTGTGGAAGAGCAGTCAGTGCTCTTAACCACTGAGCCATCTTTCCATCCCTGAGTTCTTAACCCTTTATCTACTGATGAGCAACTAAGTCGCTGCCATGTCCTGGGTATGGTAAAACATGAGGCAGTGGACCTGGGAACACAGACGTCTCGTTGAGACTGCTTTACCTCGATGCGTATCTGCACAGGAAGGATTGTGGGGTTGTGTGCAGACTGGTGTGAACTCTGTCACTGGAGAGGATGGGAAACACTGGAACCGAACTGGAGCCCATTTCCTACTACCCCGACCCTAAACTGTAACCCCAGAATGAGGCAGCTTGTGGGAAAGAGACGGTCACTTGTGTTGGTGACCTTTATAGAAGAACATGGTCATCGGTATGCTAGAAAACACTCAAAGTTACACTTTCAAAAATGAAATGAATTTTAGGGACCAGAGTGATGTCTCGGTAGTGAAGAGCACATGATGCTCTTGCAGAGGACCCAGCATCCACATGGCATCAGATGACAATCATTATAACTCCAGATCCAGGGGATCTGACTCCCTCTCCTAACCATTGTGAGCACCAAGCACACACGTGATGCACAGGCCTACATGCAGGCAAAACACTCATACATATAAAATGCATTTAAAAAAAGAATCTTTTGTTTCTTTCCCATACTAAAAAGAGATAGGAGTTCTATTAATGGGCAAAACAGGGCTCTAAACATTGCCATCGTGTTAGTGAACCCTGTGGAATGGCCTCAAGTACATTGTGTTCTTGGCCAGCAAGGACTTCCCAGTAAAGAACAGATATGGAAGAAATGACTCCACCCTCGAACACTCAAGATCCATAAGGAATGCAAGGTAAACAGAGGCTGAAAATCTCAGATGTATAAAACACATCCATAGCCTCCCTGGAAGTTTATTTGCTATAACCAATGTGGGTCAACATTCTGCTGTCCATAAAACACAGTAAAATAAGGTGATTGTTGAGTTGAGAAGAAATGGACATCAATGGCATTCTCTCTGACTTGGGACAAAGTGACAGTCCCATCTGTTTGTCTTCACCCCAGGCTTCTCAATCTCTAAGAGAAGGATTGTTGAGAGAAGAGAGCAGAATGCTATGATTGATCATTGTAAACAACAAAATCGAGGATATATTAGCAGGTATCTCAGTTACTTGACTACTGCAGTTACAAAACATCATGACCTGGGCAACTTATATAAGAAAACATTTAACTGGGGGCTTACAGTTCCAAAGGGTGAATCCATCATAGCATGGGGGCAGGCAGGTCTCTAGAGAGTAGCTCAGACCTTATATCTGACCCACAAGCATAAACGAGAGAGAGAGAGAGAGAGAGAGAGCTCAAAGTTCATTCCCAATATCACATCCCCTTCAACATGGCTACACCCTCTAATCCTTCTCAAGAAGTTCTACCAACTGTTGCCCAAGCATTCAAATGTATGAGCCTGTGAGGGACATTCTCACTCAAACCACCACAAGAGATCTATCATGAGAACAAAACATGGAAGAAGGAGAAGGAGGAGAAGGAGAAGAAGGAGGGGAGGAGAAGAAAGAGAAGGAAAGGGAGAAAGAGAAAGAGAAAAAGGAGGAGGAGAAGGAGGAGGAAGAGGAGGAAGAGGAGAGAAAAGGAAGAAGCTGTGCTGTGACAGGGAAAGAAATGTCACAGCAATAACAGAAAAGAAAGTGCGAACAGCATGGTGAAGATGCCTAGCTGCCCAGTGACAAATTACCCTTCCCCTCCACATTTTGATTTGTTTGTGAGGATCAATTACTCAGCCAAGGACTGCCTATCAGCTAGCTCCTTTGTCCTCTTGCTAGACAATATCAGGATAGCTGGGGTGTGCCCCAAATGATGCAGGGCTCTGTGTGGAAGAAATATGCATCACCAATTCCTGCTCAGAGGATGCGTTCCATTAGATGTTTTCTGAGATATAAACCTCTATGTGTTAGAACATGGAGCTTTGGGGATTGCTTGTTACAACAGCAGGTATGACATATACTGACTAACCTAGATATTGATATCAGGAGGGGGATCTAGAGGCAACTTTTTTTCTTTCCCCCTTTTTTTTTCTTTTCCTAGAAACTGGCTAGGATCCTCTTGTTCTTCTTTCGTGTTGTTCAGACATGACATGGATAGGGTGCTTTTCACCTACAAGCTCGAGACACGTGGCATGACTTTCAAGGTGATAAAGGTAAAGCTTTGCTGGGTTCTTTCCTACTCCAGTCATCTGAGCTAATATATCTTCTTCAAACAGCCCACTTCTTGAATACAAGCTCAACAACATGTAGCTTAAGATTTTGTCCCAGGACCAGCTTTGGGTACGAATGATAGTGATTAGAGTTAATCAGAAAAACAAGATGGCTACCATGCCATCTCTGCTCTCTGCACACAGAGAGAGGAAGACCACAGTACTGCCCTCCCTTGTAATTATGTGGAGCCGTGAGACCAATTCTTCATGGGGTAAATATGAGCGAAAGTATCATGCTAGGAAGTTAGTGAGCATGTGTGTGCTTCCTTATACTCCCCTTCCTCTTCCATAGTGACCCTGAGGAGTAAGGATAAGATGGAAAGAGAAGGCATAACTTTAAGTCTGAAACCACTCAGCCTGCATCCTGGGCAGAGAGATTCTTTGTTCTGTTATGTGATTCAGACTTTAGGGGCTGTTCTTGTTTCATTTCTGTTGCCATGATAAAATGTCCCAATAAGCAACTTAAGGGAGAAAAGCATATATTTCTCTGGCTATTTCAGGTAATAGTCCAGCCCAGGGGAGAAATGAAGACAAGGTCTTGCAGCAAATCACATCATATCCAAGTCAACAGCAGAGAGAACCAACTGTATGCATCCTTGCTTGTCTTTGTGCTTGCTCCCAGCTAGCTATCTTCTTTCTACACTGTTCATGACCCCTGCCTAGGGAATGGTGCTGCCCAGAAGGGGCTGGTTCTTCCTAAATCAATTAATCAGACAGTCTCCTCACAGGTGTACCCACAAGTCAATCTAATCTAGGTACTTCCTCATTAAGACACTCATCCCAGAGACTGGAGAGATGGTTTTGCAGTTAAAAGCACTTGCTGCTTTTGCAGAGGATCTGGTTCAGTTTGATTTCCAGCACTCATGTGGTGGCTCACATCATAACTCCAGTTCCTGGGGATCTGACATCGTTTTCTGACCTTTGCTGGCACCAGGCACACATGTGCATAGGCAAAACACTCATACACATAAATAAATAAATATAAAATTTAAAAAATAAGACTTTGCAGGTTATTCTAGGCTGTACCAAGTTGACAGGTAAGACTACATAGCACTGAAGTTATTATTGAAGCTACACTTACTCAGTTCTGTTTTGATTAACCTTCCCCGAATATGCCCCTGAGGAACGGATGCCATATGCAGAAATAAAAGACGAACAGAATCACTGGCAAGGTGGGAAGGAGAGGTGAAGAAGGCTACACAGGTGGACACTGATGACTTCAGTTGTCTGCATGGTTGGAATGGGGGATTCTCAGAAGTGACATACACCTACCATCTGTCTTCTGTCTGTGCACACAAATACCTACCTGTGGCTACCGACTGAGAAAGATGTCTCTTTTTCCTGTCTCTTCAACTTCCTGTGATTTCAATGGCAGATCACTCCAAGAATCTTACTGGCAAGGGAGTCTGGGAAATGTAGTATCTAGACTTTCAGGCATGGGGGGAGGGGATTTTATTTTACTTTAAAATTTTTTGATGAAAGTATTTGAGTTTTATTTATTCCTATTTTATGTGTAAGAAATATGCCCATGCAGCATGTGCATACAGTGCCTGCAGAGCCCAGAAGAGGTGATTGGTATGGAGTTACAAATGGTAACTGTCTTGTGGGTGTGGAAAATGAACCTAAGTCCTCTGGAAGATCAACCAATGCTCTAAACCACTGAGGCATTCCTCAACCCAGGAAGATTTTAGAAGTGTGTCGAGGGCACTTACTGTCTCTCTGCAAAAGAGGATCCTGGATCATGCTTTTGTTCCTTCTGGTGAGACATCTAACTGGTTAGCCCTCCATAACTCACATTTTCTTGAAAATTCTTCAAGAATAGATCTTAATGAACTTTGTCCCCATGCCACACAATAAATTGTTTTGAATTGATTTCATGAACATAGCAGAATCAAAAGGAACCAAGAAAGTGGTTCCTGTGTGTGTAAGTTAGATCTCAGTATCACTACCTCATGAATCCTGGTGGTTCTCCCTAATCTCCACCCAGCAGAAGGCACTGTCCTCCCCACCCTGCTCAGAGTGAGGAGGACCCAAAATCTTGAGTTCTGTCTGCACACACAGACAAAGGATGGAGGGTTTGTAGATGTTCTGCCTTACTGGATCCATAGAAATTGTCAACTATATTTTTTGTTTGTTTTAAACTGTATTATTAAGTCGTTTATAAAGTTGACCAAAATGTGTCAATACTTTCTTTTAAAAAAAATAAACAAGCCTTTATTTTATTAATAATGTAGTTCCTGTTGTGCCCAATTTAAAAAAATCAAACCCTTGGGAACAAACTGCAAGAAAACTAGCAAGTTTTTGAAGTGAACTTAACATAAACACTGTCTCTTGTTTTTGAAGAGGGTTTTAGTTTCTGTTGTTTTCAGGTTTTCTGATTTGCCCCCTTTCATTAGATATTTATTTGTTTGGAAGAGTGCCCTGTAAAGGGGGTACTTACTCGACTCTGGGCAGGTGCATTTGTGCACTTATACCCTAGATAGATGAATGAAAAGGGAGCAGGTTTACTCATCACTGGTGGGTTATGTGACAGTCACTTGGACTCAACCTGTTCTGTTCTCAGGCAGCCATGTATCCAGAGACCAGTTTTTACTGCTCAGCTCTTTGTGGCTTATTTGGGAGGAAGGTTTTGCTTAACTGGATATCTGCCTCCTGAAAAAGCAGTTCTACACATGGAGATCAGCTACTCGAGATGCTATGGATGCTACGTACTTAGAATGACAGCCTTCTATTGACTTGGTTATCAATCACTGATCAAAATGAAAACAAAATAAATAGAAAAACATTTAACTACTGGAACAGTAACATTTACCAGTATTGTTATCACAATTCATTTATATGGAGTCACCTACTGTGAAAATTACTTTCTGGTTTTAGCATGCAGCATAAATGACCTATTATCCTGGGAACACCTTTTTACCGAGTGTTCACAAGAGAGAGAACTAAAGACATAACAGCTCATAGGTATTTTTTTCTTTTTTAGTGTCAATACTTTCTTCAGCCGGTTCTGAACACACTCTTGTACTCTGGTGAGAGGTAGAACTCCTCTTTGGGTCTTGGGAGGGTGGGGTGTGGGTCCCAACTGGGAGAGAGCGGAAAGTTTCTGTGAGTGGGAGTGGCATCTAGGTACATGGAAGGCCTCCTCAGTCATTAAAAAAACGATACTTAGAAAGAGGCAGGAAGGCTCTGGTTTTGTTTCATCTCACAAAGGCACAAGGATTAAACCTCCTCTCTTGGCGCATTTTCTTCACTACAGCCAAAAGCTAAAACTATTGTGTCTCTGCTAAGAATGATGGCAGAGTGACTCAGACTTATTTACAACCATCAAAGACACGATAGATATGAATCGTGGCATAATTAAGCTTGTCATAATAAAGAGGTGACAATCACGGGGGCTGTTATGATGTCACAGTTGCCTGTGCCCGGCGTTTAGCCTCTAGTTTCCACCCCCGCCCACTCTTATCTCCGGCTATATTTGGTTGTTTTACGGTGCTACCTGGACCACAGTCTGTTTTAGAAAATAAATGAGCAGATCGGACTCCACGGAGCCCATTTCCCTGGCTTATTTATGCTTTTCCTTGGTTTGATATGTTTTGCCCATTTTGAACCTAGTATCACAGCTGAAATCGTCACGAGTTTGCTTTGTATGAAGGGAGCAGAGCGCTGAGCAATCAGCTAATGAATTTTGTTGAGATGGTTGGTGAGTTTGGAAAATTCCACTCTTAAAAAAAAAAAAAGGCTTCTTTCTCCATAGCAGATTTCCTCTTGGCCGCAGTCATCTACAGAGTTGTCCAGTTTCCCAGTGGTCTTTACGACTGCTGACATCCCCTAAATAATGTATTTGATGGATTTTATTAGATGTGCCTAGTGATCTTTTTTTCTAAGTGGCCTTTTTTTTTTAATTTTTTTAAATTAATTAATTAATTAATTTTTTTAGCAGCTTGTGTAGTTGCTTAATAAATAAAGGAAACTGAGCTCCCCAGCATTGCTGTTGATAGCGTATTCTACGTGTAGGGCCAGTAAGATTGGGTGTTGGATTATGGCTCTTGGATTGATAGCTCAGCTGGCCATCTATTACTTGAAGTCTCATGTGCTCACAGTTAGATGGTAGCTGAAGCCTGAGCAACCTGAGCTTCCCTTCATTTGTGTTTTGGCCTTGGGTAATTAGGACTCTCTCTCCTTAGGTTTCCTTAGAATTTGATGGTCTTTTGATCGTCAGATTTCTTATGTTGTGACTGGCTTCCCCTAGAGCCACTGTTGGAAAACATTTGGGTGGATGTTGTAAAGAGTCTAAAATATCACCCTGGAAGCCATGTATTCAGTTCTTCCATTTTCTAATGTGAAGGATTCCATTGGTGAACCCATTTCCCAAGGCTTGGAGCCAAGGTCAGCACAATGTAGGCGCTCACACAGATGCAAACTCAGCTTGAGTTTGACTAGTCAGTCTTCCTAACTGACTGCTGAGCAGTAACTAGCGACCCTATGTGTCCTTGCTCATGAAACTCGAAATAGCTGTTCGAAGCATCTTTTACTTTCTCAATAATAAGACAAAGACACCTGTATGTATCTGGCCCATTGCATGATGATCCTCTTGCTACATTGGTTCATTTACAGGCCTCTGAAGTACAGTCTGGGCCATACCGAAGTATCCATTATGGTTTGATATGTGAAATCCTTGCTATGCATGGGAGTTCAAACTAGCTTCTTTGATTCATTAGGGATTATTGAAGAAGCTGAAAAGTCAGAGTCTGCCCCCGCTGAGCTCCAGTTCTCCCTAGCACTTCTGTCCTTGTGCAGTTTGGAACAACTTGTGACAATCATGGACCAAGAGGTTGAGTTCAGACAGCATGTAATAATTAAGAGAGGCAGCATCAGCATCCGTTTTCTAGCCGGGAGTCCAGCTTTGGAGAGCAGAAGACGGTCAGTTTGCCTTAGTGTGCTTCTCCTCTGCACTGTTAAAGGAAGGTGATCAAGGTCTTTTATGCCAAAGGAGATTTCAGGTCAGGAGTGTTGACAGAAGGATTGGTGGCACTCAGCAATTCCCAGGTCTTATCATTTTTGGCACCATTTATGTCCATTCCATGGTAGCACTCGGAGGGGCTGGGAGAACGGACTCCTGATGACATAGAGATACCTTGACATTTCAGGAACAAAGGTCAATGCCTGAAAAGGTACAGGAGAGGTAGGATCCCTGGGACCTGGGTCAACCCCGTGCCCTCTTACATGTTGTCTCCTGTAGCAGAAAAGCACACTGTAGGGTGTTTTAAGTAGACAGCCACAACCTGGTTTTCCTTGTCAGGATGTTTCAAGCAAGACTAACTTCTAAGCCAGCACATCAACTGCCCTCTGTGGATCCAATAACTTTAACTTCATGGCTGGTGAGTCAGGACCTGTCTTTTCCTTACACCTGTGAATCCTGCATACCTGCATTTGATTTGCCAGTGCAGAGTCCTTCCATTTTGAATACAATTTTACTCATCTGAGAAAGCTCTTTTTGCTAGAAATTTGCAAGAATTTGACTTTAGTTATATATAATTCATCCCTCTGTTCACACACTCCCATTTTCCATTTAAAATATTTAACTTACTTTAAGATATATTTTTAATATTATTAATTATATGTATATGAGTATTTTGTGAACAAGTATGTTTGTATGTGTACCACATGGGTGTCTAGTACATGTAGAGGTCAGAAAAGGGCATAAGCTCCCTTGGAACTGGAATTACAGAGGGTTTGGAGCTACCATGTGGGTGCTAGAAACCAAGCCAGGGTCCCCTGGAAGAAGAATAAATTCTTTTAAGCAGTGAGCCGTCTCTCCAGTCTCCATTTATTTTATTTTTAATTCTGTATATTTGTGTCTGGGTGCGTGGGGATGTGGACATGAATGCAAGGATGCCCTGGAGCTTGAGTTCCAGGCAGTTCTGAGCCACCTTACATGAGCACTGGGGACAGCTCCACTGGGAGAGCAGTGCCTGCTCTTACCTGCTGAGCCATCTCTCCAGCCCTTGCTATATACTCTGATGTACCATTTAGTGCCTGCTGATATATCATTTTGCAGTGTTTTGGAGGTGCCTCTTTTGCCCAGATGAGTGACAGTGGTGGGGACTTCTCCTCACACACATACACACATAAGTGCACACATGTATGTATGTGAGTGATATGTAGATTCTTCTGAAGAAGTTTCTCTCTCGACACCTGACCCGTCTCTCCACTTTTCTTTGTTTTGTGGGTCAAAGTCGAGTAGATTGTTTTGAAAAGACTTGATGAATTGGATTTATACATAAGCCTAAGGGAGAATATAGTTGTAAAAGATCCCCAACTTCGTATTTGCAAGGATGACAATCAGATAACGGCTCATCTTCTGCTCTGGGACAGTTATTTGCACACATTCATGACAGATATAAGCCTTTGAGTGTGCAAACACTTGTTATTATTTGAGCCAAAAAGTATCCTTCCCCCCCCCCCCCCGTTGTGGAAGTCATTATCTAATCCCTCAACATGAAGCTATGGGGTCCTAGAATTTCCGTGCCAACCTGGGAGTGTTAATGTTAGTTTAGGCCTTTATTGGTGACAGAGTCACAATGCTTGTCTGACAAGAAGACTTCTGGTTCTTCCTCTATAATGGTTGTCAGTGTCTTCCCTCCCTTCTGACTTCTTAAAGAAACAAAAACCTTGAGTATAAATCGTATATTAGCCTCATAGAAACCATTTAACCAATAAGCCACCCTCCACTTTCCTTTTTCTAACCATTGGATGGTTCCTAAAATGTTTCTATTTGCAGAATGTGAGGAGCTCCGAGACCAGGGTCACCAGGCAATCCTTTCTTGTTCAAATATCCTGAATTATTTCAGCACCCCTGATTAGTAAAGCAAAATAAAGCTTTCCTCTCATACTTGTACTTAAAGTGTGAACACAATGATCGATCCTTGCTCACAGACACTCATAATGACCGGCAGCAGATCTCTCCTTGCACACAGGTTTCCCTGAGGATGAAGTGGTGACTGACCAGCCAGTGATTAATATCTGAGTTTTTCAAGTGATGGTTCCAGAACTAAGGTCTCTCTACCACATGGAGAATCCACAGTGATTTAGTGTTGGGAGACAGATGATAATCAGCCCATTTGGGATGGTTTAATTTCACCTTAAATTTTGATATAAATGTTCTTTTTAATTGATATACAATAGTTCCCATGTTTATTGGCTTACGTGTGATAGCACACACCTGGACCAAGGTGTAGCATTCAGATGATGTAAGTACCTACGTTCTCTGTGTTCAGAATAGGTTAATAAACATGTAACTCAGAAATGAACACACTCAACATTTTATTGTTGGTGCAAGCCAATGGTCTAAATGTACAGAGATCACCATCTTCAAAAGGAAAGTGTGGCCAAGGCCCTGAGGGTGCTGGAGGACAGGAAATGACAGGGAGCAAGGGTCTGCAATCTCAACTTTCTTTCTCCTGTTGTAACTGGGCCAGCCACACATCTGATCAATATAGAGTTCACTTTCAGTCGGACTCCAGGACAGTCCCTTTTAGATGTCAAGAAATTGCTCAATGTTAGGATGTTGACCAAAGAAAGTAGAGTTTATTCATGCTTTATCTTTTTTTTGTTTGTTTGTTTTGTTTTCTCAAGGGTCTGATGGGAACAGAAATTTTTGAGGGAGTTCGCAGGTGATGCAAAGTGACTGGTTGGATAAGGAAGTCCAAAGTTTTTTTTTTTCTTTCTCTCTCTCTCTCTCTCTCTCTCTCTCTCTCTCTCTCTCTCTCTCTCTCTCTCTCTCTTATCTGTAGAACAAATAAAGCCTGACCAAAGGTGACTAACCCCAATGCCTCCTGCCTGCCTGATCCCCCTCTCCTTGTCTAAGGGATGTTTGCGTCCATGGTTGCACAAGAAGAGCTTGATCTATGCTGGGTAGTGAGGAGTACATCTGAGAATCTGACTGGATAAAAAGAGTCTCTGACCTTTATTCTTAGTTTGACAAGAAGTTGATGCTGCTACCTATACAGAAATCAGTTTAAAAATTGAAAAATCTATTTGCTGATGCGATATTTTCTGTCTGGGAATTTGTCAGTCACCACCTGGGTGGCTGAGTTAGGATATTTTTTAAAATCCTTTCTCCAAGAATAGACACAACATAGCTTTATAAAATGGTAACATATGTGTACTAATTTGTGCATGTCTGGCTCTTAGTCTGGGTTAGTGACAGGGAACTCTGTGGCATGACCCTTGTGATGACTTCTCTACAATACTTATGAGCAGACACTCAGAAAATGTTGATCACGTAGGGAGCCCAAGTAGGCTGTTAGTTTTCTATTTTTATTTTATTTTATTTTACTTGAGATAGTCTTACTCTAGACCAGGCTGGCCCTGAATTCACAGTAATTCTCCTTCCTCAGTGTCCAGCCTGAAGGTGACTACAGCCAGGAACAACTATTCATGGTCCCAGTTAGTATGTAAGAACACATCAATAATGCTGATGGCAGAGTGTGTGTGGGGTGACTGAATGATTTCTTAAATGCTCGATATTTGGAGAAAATTAAAACTGCTTTGGATCCCAGACATCCATATTCCCCAAATTTAGATGTGACTTTCTGCTTGACTCTTGTTTCTGCTAGAGCAGGGCAAGGGGCCAACCAGGAAGCAGGATAACACATCTACCAACAGACAGTTGTGGAAGAAATGATCAACTTAAAGATATAAACTCTCATTTGAGACAAATTCTAGAGAGTTTTCTAAACCTCCAAACTATGTGTGTCTTTTGACATATTTTCCACAAGGAAGTATAATAAATGAATATTGGGATATTTAGAGAAAATCTAATTTTTGGATGTTTGGAAAAAAATTCTGGTGGGACTGAGTTTTTGAGATGGGAAATCCATGGAGCATTCTCCTCCAGAGTGGAGAGATGCACACATGACGAAAGCAATGGTTTACTATCCAGGTTTTCAGAATAGCCCCAGCGTCGTTTGGTGCTTATTTCATGTTTAAAGAAAATCCCAAATTTTCCAGTACGGAAAAGTCAAATTCCGGTCTCCAAGCCCGGGCCCTGCTGTGACCCGTGGCTTGGAATTTTGCTTATGACCATCTTGTCAATGGAAAAGCTGGTGATAATAAAGGTTTCAGTTGGTTATCTTTGAATAATTCTACTATAGATAGCAAGACATCGAACCATTTCAAGGGATAGAGGAGACAATGGTCTCTCTGAGCATGGAGATTTGTAGTTTTTGTTGTCTGCTGTTTCTGAAAATAAACTCTTTGGAACCCTGTAAAGCTTAGGTAGGATTCTACTAGTGCAGTGATCTGCCCAGGGCTGTCACAGTGTTTGATGAATCACCTACTTAATAGGTAGAGTCTACCTATATGGTCAGGCTGGCTTAGAATTCACCAAGTAGTATAGAATGGCCTTGAACTCTTGGTGATCCTTCTGCCTCAGACTCCTTAGAGCATAGGTCTTGAGTATACGTCACTATATCTGGCTGTCCTCCCTTTAAACACATGAAAGAAGATTGATGACCTTGGGCTATAGTAGTAGATGCTGCAAGACCTTGTGATCCGCACTGAGTGACATCATGGACTCGGAGACGTGCAAAACCTATTGTTTTAGCTGAGCCTATAAATAGTAAAGAAAGCAATAACCCCACATTCATCTTTTAAGGTATTTGGTAAAGAAGATGACACAGTGGGAGAGAAAAGAGAGGACAGAAGGATGTTACAGATAGAGCTGATGGACTGCGGGCTCACAGGGGCCTGGCTTTCCAATCTGGCTCTGAGCTTGATGAGTCTGTTTATTCAGCCACAATATCAGACATTCCCTCTTCCTGCCCGAAGAAGTCCCCTTTGAAGAACGGCTCTGCTGGGGAGCAGTTTCCCCTTGGACCGGCTCCTCCCGTGGCAGGACTAAAGGGAAAACTGGAAACACTGCAAGAATGCTCTTTAAAGTGATATTCCAGCACCACGTGAGGGGAGGGTGAAAAAGCTCCACAAGATATATTTCCTGGTTGAGGTATTTTTTTCCCTCTCAAGTGAATTTAGCAGCGAACAAAGATGTCACATGAATGGGGTTGGGGTCAGATGACGTGGGTACCTCCAGATCTGTGCAAGCAGGCAAAGCTGGGTGACAAGAGATCGCCAGGCAAAGCAACAGCATTTTTAGCTTCTATAGGCCTGGAGAGAGAGAGTTCAGATCTACCAAAGCCAGGGTGGATCCAGCAGGCACAGTCACCTGGTCTGCAAGTCTTTATCTGCAAAGGATACAGTGGTGGCAACTTATCAGAAGACCCGTCCACGTTTTCAAAGCAAAGCAGCAGATAGAATGTTCTCAGGTGAACTGGGGGACAAGACTCATGATCAGATGGCATAATCCAGAGGTCATGTTTTACTTGGAGGTGTCACGTTTGTTTCTTGAATTTCAGAGATACTTTTCTACATTTTCAAAGGCTTTATGTAGCCCTCATGTCAACCCTGTGAAGCAGCTAGGAGGATGCCAGTCTCCTGAGCAGTCCTCTTTGGAAACGCATGTGTCACAGAAAGAGATGGGCTTTATGGCTCATTACTGGCAGGTGCAGAATGACAAGCCAGGCCTCCAGTCTTTTGGACCAGGCCTCTTTTGTGGGTGTTCTTGGGACCCACACAAAGAGACAGTGGAGTTTCAGACAAAAGAGAAAGTGGTATTCTCCATCTGCTTCCAGGCACCACTGTGATTCCAGATGCGCTCTCAGGGCCTGGCCTTGGGGAGGAGACTCAAAGGGAAACCTTCAGAGGCTATGTCTCCTCTTGCTCCTCTCACACAGCTGACCACATCTGGAGTTGTCTTGTTCAGGCCTTACCTATGCTACATACAGCAGGCTCTCTATGTAATAAAATGGGGTCTTTGTTTCCCTCCATGTCTGACCTGAATCCTCTAAGATGCTTGTTTTCTTGGACAGGGGACAGGATCCATACTCTCTCCTGATACCTGACCAAGACTACTGTGGCTCACATTAGTCCTCAGGGCCTAGGCATAAGGTTTACACTTTGGGGACAGAAGATACTTTACCCTAAAGTGATAGAAACCAAAGTTTCTCTCTGGGGACTGTGAAGTCTTATCTGACTCCTAGCTCAAAGGAGAAACCAGAAGGATTGTCACTGTGGACTGTGGGCTCTGCTTTGGCATACTGCTTGCATTTTATCTTCCCCCCGCACGAAGGACTGACGTTGTTCCACATCTGAGCCCTATCTGATAATTATTTCTATCCTCCAAGGCTTCTGAGCATTTCAAATATCTGATGATATTTGATATCTGTTTCCAGCCAAACCCTTATCCTAGTGTCTCTGAGCCTGGAGTTCCAGTCAGAGTCGCCCAGGAAATGGGTAGGGTAGTTTGAAACAACTCCCCAGATGACTTGACAGGCAGCTAGGCTTGAGGACCACGTTTTATCCCTTTTTCCTGACTTTGAAAAGTCCTTGTGATTTTGGTCAGTGCTACATATGCAAACAAACTCTTGGATCCGTGAAGGGTTTTGTGCCTTACAAAGCTTATTTCATGTCTCTCTCTGATTTAATTCTAAGTGAATGCACCTTATTGAAGCCAGGGCTCTTATTCAGGGACCTTCCCCAACTTTACAAAGGAATGGTGATTTTTTTTCTTGCACCCTGGCTTCCCCCCAATACCTCTCCAGGTACAGTGTCTTCTCTCCACTCTATGTCCTGTATCTCTACACCTCGGTCTGGCACAGCTGGCCTTTGTGACACCTCCACAAGGCTTTTGAAGGCATCCCAGTCTGTCTTCCTAGAGAAGCTGATGGTAGGTAATTGACTGAGATAGCTAACAGGTGTTCTTTTGTGCAGATGTTATAAATTTAGAACAACATTTTTGTTCATTTTCAAGCTGGACAAGCCCCCGTGGTGGAATGGTGGAAATCCCTCCAGAGAAGAACAGTCTGTTTGGTACCCTGCAATTAATTAATAAGTTAATTAATTATTTTTGAGGTCCTGGGGATCGAACCTAGGGTGTTGCACGTGTTAGGCAGTTGGTTTAGCAATTAGCTACATCTTAAGCCTCATATTTTATTTTTTTAAAAAATTGAGATAGGGCCTTGCTAAGTTACAAACCCCAACTGGCCTTGAAATTGTAATGCAGCCAGGGAGGTGCTTGCTATCCTCCAGTCTCAACCTCCTGAGTCTCTGGGATTGCTACACCACCAGCTCAGGTGTGACCTATACTTTAAAACCCTGAACCCCTGACTTCTTTTCTTGTCAAGTTACCAGGAAGGATGGTGACTGGAGGAAATCCTGCTGTGGCCCTGAGACACTGTGCTCCAGAGACCCAGTGCTACAAAGCTCTGCTGGGGTTGTTTGAGGTGTCTGTCTGGTTTATAGCTGGAGCCACATGAACTCCCTGGGCTGGACATGGCAGGCTCAGGGTGGGTAGTGTGGACTTGACTCGACTCAAAGGAGCAGTCAGCTGCAGAGCCGGCTCAGACGCATGGCCTTGCTTTCAACGCTGAGTTCAAGCTTGTCGAGTGGAAGCAGGATGTTCTCTTTTCTCAAACTTTCTCTTTGATTGCTCACTAAAACGCAGACAGCCATCAGAAGCAGAAAGTTGTCAATTCAAAGAGAAGGTGGGCCTGACGTTTCTGCTGGGCCTCTCTTCTCTTCCACGTAGCTGAGCAGGGATCCCACCGTTCATCGTGGAGTAACAGATGATTGATTCGGCTGCACCCTGATTAGAAAAGGCTTCATTTTACTTGTGCATGGTTGATGGAATTAGTTAAAGGTTGCATAGGGAAAGGAGTGATAGAGTATTGTTCATACTAAATTATAATGACAGCCTTCCTAACCACTGTGTATTTATTCCGTAAGAAAAGAAAATGTCTGGTAAAATTCTGTATAGGTTAATAACACCTTCATAATCCACTCCTTCTTTTCTGTTGACTTGAATAGCCCTCCTACCGACTTTTAATGGATTATTAGAGTTAATTACATCAATTGCAATATAATTGATTCTTAAATACTATGTAGAAACCCCATACAATTATGGAAAAACAAAAGTTATCTAGACATCTCAAATCAAAAAAGATTTGGGATTCCTGCACATTTAATTCCTGATAATCACCAGTCAGTTTGGACATTAAGATTGCATGGTGTCTTGTTTTCTCTTTGCCAGGTTTTGACAGAATTGATAGTTTTACAACATTTAACTCAATACGCATGGAAATATAAGATTAAAGCTGTGAGAGCTATTTTTTTTTTTTCTAAAAAAAAAATCACTTTATGGCTTAAAAGCTGAAATGTGTTACCTGCTTCACGGTGACAGAAATAAACTCACGGAAAAAATCAAAAGCGATTTGATGCTGGGCCTTAGAAATCTCCTCTCCACAGGTGTACAGGTTCCTGGGGGTCTTAGGGTGTTTTATTTTAACTCGGAGGCTCTAAAATGTGACAAGGGAATGAATCCCCTAAAGGGGCGAAAGGGTCTCTTCCGTGCTACCACTGGGTCAGGCACAATGTGTTTTCCTGTCAAAACCACTGGCTGAAGAGTGTCGTATCTTCAACACCTAGTATTTGATGTCATGGAGATCAAAGCGGTTGTATGTAGTAGAGTTGTTTGATTGTGGTCTTTTCAGTTTTAACTGATTTGGTGGACATGTCAGTGAGTATTGACAATTATAAATGTGAGTTTTTTAGAGGACTCTCCCTTCACAGATTAATTAAGAATTTTTAGATCATTCTATCGTGGTTGGCAAGAGGATGTGTGAAGGAGAGACAGCTGGGTGCAATAAGTAGAATGCTCACCCATGCCTTCTGTGGCTGCTCAGCTCCAAGGCACAGCCTTTCTGAGCCTCTGGGCCCTTTCTTGTGAAGTGGGAGAGAATGTGTGTAACTCTTGCTTGAATCTCCTGACCTTGAACATTTAGGGGTTTTGTTGTTTACAGCAACTCATTTGACTCTTAACATCAGCTACTTTATACCAGCATGTGTGCATCAATGCGCTATACATACTTACATGTGTGTCTGTACATGTGTGTCTGTACATGCTTACATGTGTGTCTGTACATGCTTACATGTATGTCTGTTCATGCTTACATGTGTGTCTGTACATGTGTGTCTGTTCATGCTTACATGTGTGTCTTCTTCACCAGTTTTTAAGCCTCTGAGGGCCGGGGCCAGTCTGTGTCTATCTCTAACCCTGTGACATTTGTGCAGCAGAATAGGCTACTATTTGGCTGACTGAGCAAAAGATCTAAGGGAATAGTTCCCTAAAGACTCCATATGATATACCAAAAATAATGAAACATACTCAGGTGTTATTACTACTCTAACTTTTTTAAAATCTATTTTGAGCCGGGCAGTGGTGGCACACGCCTTTAATCCCAGCACTTGGGAGGCAGAGGCAGGAGGATCTCTGAGTTCGAGGCCAGCCTGGTCTACAGAGTGAGTTCCAGGACAGTCAGGGCTACACAGAGAAACCCTGTCTCAAAAAACCAAAAAAAAAAAAAAAAAAAAAAAAAAAAAAAAAAAAAAAAAAAAAAAAAAAAAAAAAAAAAAAAAAAATCTATTTTGGGACAGGGTCTCACTATGTAAACCAGGCTCACCTCAAACTCACAGAAATCTGCCTGCCTCAGCCTTCTGAGATTAAATGCATGCCTAGTTCAATGATTATTTATTGTTCTTGAGAGATTTCATATATGAGTATAGTGTGTTTATATCATTTCTACTCTTCCCTCTCCACACCCAACTCTTCCAATGTTCTTCCTTCACATCCTTCCCTCAAATCCATGTTGTCTTTCTCCATGATCACACACACATGATCACACACACATGATCACTCACACACATGATCACACACACACATGATCACACACACATGATCACACACACACATGATCACTCACACATGATCACACACATATGATCACACACACATGATCACTCACACATAATCACACACACACATGATCACTCACACATGATCACACACACACATGATCACTCACACATGATCACACACACATGATCACTCACACGCATGATCACACACACACATGATCACACACACATGATCACTCACACATGATCACACACACATGACCACTCACACGCATGATCACACGCACACATGATCACTCACACATGATCACACACACACATGATCACTCACACATGATCACACACACATGATCACTCACACGCATGATCACACACACACATGATCACTCACA
>CM052711.1:4735476-4761878 GCA_028551405.1 Uromys caudimaculatus | reverse complement strand
ATGATCACTCACACATGATCACACACACATGATCACTCACATGATCACACACACATGATCACACACACACATGATCACTCACACATGATCACACACACATGATCACTCACACATGATCACACACATATGATAACTCACACATGATCACACACACATGATCACACACACATGATCACACACACACACGCATCTTACTGAGTCCAATTAATATTGCCAATATATAATAGTCTTGGGTAACCTAATGGGAGAAAATTGACTCTCCCTTCCTCAGTAGCTCCTCAACTAAGGGTGGAACTAAGAAGGTTAGATTCTTCTAAAATGGTTGGCCTTTCCATGTTAGCCTGTATACTAGCGTGATCTTGTGTAGGCAGCCATATTGCTGAAGTTCATAGATGCAGCATCCTGGGCATGCCCAGGAGACCCTACTTTGCAGCAGTTCTATGAGCCCTCTGGCTTCCACAGTCTTTCTGCCCTCTCTCCTGCAATGTCTCCTGAGCCCTGATTGGAGGAGTTACGCTATAGATATCCGTTTGGGGGTAGGCACTCCATGTTCACTTAGGTGAATTCTATACATACAACTTTATTTTATGAAACATGAACTGAGCTTTAATCAGATGCCTATGAGATGAGACGTTTCATTTGGCTTTCCCATACACTGAAATGGCACCCCATCCCCAACAAGACACTCCGTGAACTGGATCAGTCCATCCTCTATCATGGGAAACAGAGACCCACGGAAGAGCCACAAAAACCAGTTTCTTTTGCGCAAGTCTAGACACATCCTAGTAGTTATTAAAGAAAACCGAACATCTTAAATAATATGGTGCCCACAGCAAATGGCAGAGAGATCAGTTAGCCAAGATTAGAGCCCAGAAGCAGACCCAGGACTACCGAGGGCTGTCATGCTGAGTATGGAGACATTTGAGATCCGTGGCTGAACAGTCGATCATTCAGGGCGTGGTGCTGGGACAACTGTTTCTCCATCTGGGCTTACACTGCACACAGAAGTAAATTCCAGATGGAGCAAACCTCTAAACATAAAGCTCGGATCTGCGCAAGTGCAACAAGAAACAGCCTAAGCCTCTAAAATGTAGTCCTGAGGCAGAACGTCTTTGTAAGTCAGAGGGTAAAGCTAGAGGTCAGTAAGGAAAACCCAGCAGATATGACTGTCATTAAAAAAAAAGTCATCAGAAAATTAAAGAAAAATGGTGGATGGGGATTTGGATTACACACTTGAGAGGGCTTGGATCCATTATTCAAAGAGAGTATGTAACACAAGTTACGTAGACAAATATAAGTAACTGGCTTTAAAAAAAATTAGCCAAGTATGTAAAATGGGCAATTCGCAGAAGAAATGTGTATGACTAGGGAACATTTGAATAAACAGGTTTAACCTGTTTACGGTAAAAAGAAGAGTTGAGAAGTGGCGGGGCTCCTGTCTCTGCTACCAGGATTGGTTGCATATATCAGATAGTGACGATACTCTGTATGCACTACCGAGGACAGATGCCACTTGTGTTGCTAGGCAAAAAGGAGCATTGTAGGACATTCCACATTATATAATTCTTTTGTATTAGAGTTTTTAATTATAATATTTTAAATTCATTTTCTAAGAGTTCCATACATGCATGTGTACAATGCATTTTGGCCATATCTACTCTTTCTTCCTCCTAACTCCTGGATTCACCCTCCCACCTCAGTCTACCTCCTCCCAACTTGATGTCTTTTGTGGGTAATAGTATTTGAAAAATACATGCATATAAATGAATTTTCGTAATTTATTTGCATTGCAGATATATGGCATAGTGGGTTTCTCTTGAGGTAGCACCAAGGTAGAAATCCATATCTTTTCTGATAGAAAATATTCCTTTTATTATTCCTTATTGAACCCTGATCAAGCGGAGTGACTCCTTCAGGACGTAGTTTAGGGCATTTAGCTGCACCAAGCACTCGTGAATGTGGTGCAGTTGTTTGCTTTAGAATCTCAGTTAACTCTCATTAGATTCTTTCAGTCAGTAGATTCTGGTCTAACACTGTAGTTTCAGCTCTGCTTCTTGGGGTCTTTAGATTCTCTTGATTTGTACAAGGGCTGTAGATCAGCCTCCCCTGTCAACTGTTCTGAAGCATCTAGGGTACCTACCTCATCTGCCCACAAGCACTAGGTGCTAAATCAATTACAGCATCATTGAATCCAGGAGTCAGCAGGGTGAAGCAAATCTCATTGTTTGGCAGCAAGGAGTTAACTTCTTCACCAGTTCAGCCCTTGTCCTGGGTCTTTGAGGAAAGCTTTTCTCCCCATTCCAACGACTTCCTGTTCGTGGGAAAGCAAGAGGAAATGAGGCTGTCACAGGAGGATGGGCCCACCCTTTTCCAGTCGTGTGGCTAATTTGTCAGGTGTAATATTGGCACCTGGTGGCTTGTGTTGGCCTCCTGCCCACTCTTGCTGGGGAAATATCCAAATACTTGTAGTAGGCGGTGGGAGACTTCAAAGGCATTTGTAAGAGAAAAGGATATTGTCATTAAGGAACTTAATGGAGAACACTCCCAATCAGTTAGTGATGTCAAGATAAAAGGAAAATTTTAAAAACACATTATCCAGAGTTTTCTCTTCTGTGTCGTCTGACCTGTTAAAACAAAGGCATGCAGCATATTTGATTTAGTGAGGACATATCCCGTAGGGTATGTTTGTACTGGTGACTTAGTTACCTTGTTTGGGTGAGACTATCAAAGGTATCAGTTATCTTATGGGGACTATAGATTATCTCTCTGTAAATATGATTCCTGCTCTAACTTATGTGTTAGTATGTAGTCTTTAAGTATGGACTCTGTTTGCATCTACTAAAGGAACTGTTGCTTTTGACTCAAAGGGGACAAGCCCAGCACTGCTGAGTGTGTCTGATACATGAAAGAGACACTATGAGTTTTTAGAACTCATTAGGAATCCTGGATGGACACAGCTGACTCCATCCTGTATGTTTCTATTTTCAACAAGGTACAGTTGCTGTGGTGGCAAAAACGGTTCCGAAGGTTAAGGGCACTGGTTGCTCTTCCAGAGGACCAGGATTCAATTCCCAGCACCTACATGGCAGCTCACAACCATCTATAATTTTAGTTCCCAGAGATCCCTCTGTGGTCTTCATGGCACCTCACAAACATCTTGCAGAGACATGAATTTAGGAAAAGACACCTATACACGTCGAATAGTAAGATGAATTTCAAAAAGTAATAATCATTGCCTTCTGTCTGCCAATCCAAAGTAAATTTATCTATGTGATTGAACTGAACTACAATCAGGTGACTCTAAGCCATTATAAATTCTACAAACAATGGCATTTCCTTTAGTTTCTATGATTCATATAAACTACATTGACTTGGGGCATCTAAAACCCACATAGGGTGAGTGTTACAGACATGAAAGACGTGTGATCAGTCTCCCAGGTATATATTCATGGACTTCTCACCTGTAAACCTCAGTCAGCTTATTAATCAAATGATCAATTTAACTTGTTGACATTTTGCTGGTCTAACCCACAGCATCAGATAAATTTAATGCAGTTTTAATTGAAAAGATATTTATTGAATATGTGTTACACTGAAGAATGTATGACTGGATTTGCTCTGTCAGAGACTAGGTGACATCCAACTGGATACTGCACAGAGGCACCTAGCCTTACAGTGACCAGGAAGCAGAGGTGAGATGTCTGTCTCCACTGGCTCTCTCAGCCCTCTTTTCTTTGCACCGTGGTCCTCAGTCGATGGGATGGTGCCACCCATAGTCAGAGCAGGTTCTTCCCACTCAGTGAGCCATACACATACCCTGAAGTGGCCTTCCCTAATCACCAGGCACTTTTCAGCCCAATCGAGGTGACAGTCACAATCAACCAGCACAATCTAGAATTGGCTATGGTGTCTAATGAAGCTAATTGGAAACATGAAACTACGGAGCAGGAAACAAGGAGCCAAGAGAAGAACTGAGTGACACTGATGGTGGACAGGGCTTTACCTTCTGCAGGTTCAAATCCTAACTCTTGAAGCTGCCCTCATCTTCTCTCTGTATATATTTTATCCCCCTCTTCAGCGTCGCCATGGTTTGTGCCCCTCTTCCTGGCTCAGCCCATTAGTGTGGAACGGTCTGCTTTTGTGACCTGAATTCTGACTGTTGTCTCTCTCTCTCTCTCTCTCTTTTTTTTTTTTGCCCTCTTTCCTTTATTTCTAGTTATGAACACGCCTCTCTCTGCTTTAGGACCAGTTCAGCTCCTCATGCCCTCAAAATGTTTTGCAAAGACACCACTCACTCGCCCATGTCTTTTTTGAGCTCTGGAGCATTGTAGAGTGATCATCTGTGTAGGGCGATCATATCCAAGTCCACGTTGTTTAACCAGGTCAAACGCAAATGCCTTCCATGTTCTGTCGGTGGAATACATGTGCCTGGAGGGTAAGGATCAATGCTTCTCTCGCATCAATTAAGACTGCTATTTGACTGCTCAAAGCAAATGTCCCTGAACAGTGGATTTAGAAGAGGGGTTTTGCTTTTCTCGTACTCTGAGAGGTGTGGAGTGTGTGCGGCATCTGTAGCTGAGTGGCGTATTTCCGTATTTCCGTAGGAAGAGAGAAGCCTCTCTTGACACTTCTGCTTAGCTTTAGTGTGGCTTTGTTGTGTTAGTCTCACAAACCAAACTGATCTCCTCACATACAAGCTTCTCTGCTCCCAACAGAGAGGAGCAGCAAGGCGGAAAGAGCTGCCCAGGCTTGCTGTGACATGCCTCGCTGGGTGCTCCATCCCATAACTTTTGCTTACCCTGTGTGTCAGTCGTGCTGTAGATGACCCCTCCTATGTGTAAGCAATGTTGAAAATATTGTTTCAGTTCAAAATATAGCCATCTCTAACAGAATCTGTGATGTTTTAGTAGAATTATTAATAACTAGTTTCCTTTCTGCTCATTTGTTTGTCTCTATGATATGACATATATTTACAATATGTGTCTCTCTATATAGATATATATGTAAATATGCGTATGTGTATATATATGAATGTGCGCTTGCACACACATGCACACATACACACACTCTTCCTGTGGTGATTGGTTCCAGAACCCCACCCAATGCCAAGCTCAGAGGATTATTCCCATGTATAAAATGATGTATTTAACTGCGTTTAATTACACATATTCTCCCATATAATTCCAGTCATCCTTAGATCTTTTTGAGACGAGATCTCACCCTGAAGCCCTGGCTGGTGAGAACGTATTATGTAGCCCTGCCAGGTTTTGAACTTGCAGCAATCCCTCTGCCTTAGCATCCAGAGTGCTGGAAATTACTTATAATACCTAATTCCACATGAACACTATGTAAATGGTTGTCATACTGCAGACAGGTAATAATGGACAGAAAACTGCCTGTACATATACAGTTTTTTTCTGCAATAATCTCTATCCATATACAGTTCTAGGATCCTTGGGAGCAGTAGGATGAGTATACCTTTACATTCTTGTTCATATTTTGACATAGATATCACACACACACACACACACACACACACACACACACACACCCCACAACACATAATGCATTATATGTAGAGACAGAAAGGCAGATTATACACTACCTTCGTCCCTATTTGGCTATACATAGAGAGAAATGCCATGTCTCTACATTTAAATAGAGATATGTGGATGCTCACAGTAGCATATTGTCACAACTAACCAAAGCCAAAAATTAAAGCAAAACTGACCTACTATGTCAGGCCTTACATTAATTACCATGTCCACTGTGATTAATGCAGGTGGAGATATTCTTTTCCGTAAGTGGCTATCGCTGCTGTGTACAGCTGAGACAGGCCTTTCCTACTGGTACAGCCAGTTACTCCTGATTGTTTATCATTTATTTATTGTGTTTGTGTGTGTGCATGAGGGTGGGCATGGGTGTCCTATGTGCAGTGTGGTGGTCAGAGGACACTTTTTGAGGCGAGGCTCTCTTCTACTATCATGTTGGTTCTGGAGATCCAACTCGGGAGGGTAGGAGTTGGCAGCAAGCGCCTCTACTTACTGAACCCTCTTGACGCCCCTCCCCACTTTCTGTTGTTTGTCGTCAGCATATCCACTAACAGAACTCTGGACATTTGTGGCTTCATGCTTCTCTTGAGTTAAGGGTCCCTGATCAGTAACCCACACTTACTCCCTTCGCTCCTGGGTCTCCTCAGGGATACTTCCGTGTCTATGCTTTGACCAGTGATTCTAGAACTGTGTTGGTCATTGAGTTTTGAATCTTGGAATCATTTTCAGCACACATGAAGGATGAAGAGATGTTAGAGGGTAGACAGAGGAAAAATGCTATGACACCTTAGGATGAACCCAGCGACCACAGCCACCATAACAGGGACTCAGTTGGCTCAGTTGGTTTGGGCCTGTGAGACAATACATCCCAGCAAGCTGTTTACCTCATAGCCAAGAATGACTAGCAGAGTAAGAGAAAGAAGTAGTACTGCAGTTTCATTTCAGATGTTCCCAAGGAAAAGAAGAGTCGTGTGTGTGTGTGTGTGTGTGTGTGTGTGTGTGTGTGTGTGTGTGTGTGTGTGAGGGGTTGTGGTATTATGTGTGCGATGCATGGGCACATTGAGCGACAGAGTCTCTCATGAATCTGGAGCTGTGATAGCTGCCCAACAGGCCTCAGCAATCCTCCTGCCTCTGTCCCCTACTTCACTTAGATTATAGACACACACACAGCTATGCTTGGCGTTGTACCAGCATGCTGAGGTCTTGAATGCAAGTCCTGACTTTTGTGTTACAAGTGAGCCATCTCTACCCACTGAACCATCTCCCGGTCCCTGGCTCTACATCTTAAGGGGTTTATTCGCTCCGATGGTGTCCTCATAAGGGATGCTCTTTGGAGTATGTTTAAGATCCAAACGGTAGCAGGATCTAATACAGGCTCTGAATCCCCTGGATTAGACTGTGGGATAAGGCAGTGCTCGCTGGCAGTCCGTTTCCCAGCCTCTCTTCCTATTGTCCAAGTTTAGCCTATGTGATTACATCCTGGAAGTAAAACAAAGGGAAGCATATGGCTGACACCACCACCTTCAAGATGACTGGGAAGCTTCATCTCCAAGACAACAGTGTCGCCCGTGGGCCAGGCAGATCTCAATCTGGAAGCACATGGCAAACATTTATTTTTATTGTTGGAGAATGTCGTACATTCATGTAATGTCCTACCCATCCCCTCTACTTCCTCCTCTGTGCTCATTGTTTCCTCCTGATTTTATATGCTTCCTTCCTAAAAGCCAAGGAGTCCACTCAATGCTGTCAGCATGTGCATGGCTTGGAGGCTGTGTACTTGAGCATGGGTAGCCTTTCAGGGCCTTATTTCTGATGAAAACTGACTCTGCCCCCATCCCTAGCACTCATCAGCTGCCAATAGCTGCTTCGGTGCTGGGGTGGGAGTTTATACTTCCTGCTCCATCCATGCTGGAGTTCCTTTACATTGGTCTTATTTAAATCTCACACATTCGGTCACAGCCACTGTCAGCTCCCTGGGACAGCTCAGGTTGAAGGCAGTCATCGCCCATCTCTGGCTCTTACAATCTGTCCACCCCCCTCTTCCTCAACGGTCCTCGGGCCATGGCAAGCATTTTGACTCCAGGGCTTTGTGGTATGCTTGCCCAAGCATCACAAAGGGGTTGTGGGGGAGTATCTGTGCTGTATCTACTAAGGGGCTGACAGTACTGAGGGACAGGAGGAGCCATGGCGCAGAACAATGGGGGGAAATGGTTAAAGACAAACAGCATCAATTGGAGCTTCCTTGTTTGTTTTCTTTTGAAACCTTAAAGTTATCCAAATGGAGTGTTAATTTAAAAAAAAAAAAGGAATGTTTTCTTGGGAGAAGACAATATTTTGAAATGTTTTAATTTATGAGAGCCTGTCTTCTTCATTCTCTCAGTGCCGCGTGAGTCTGAACAAATGTTCACCACAGCTAATTAATTAAGTTTGCAGAAAAGACCAGCAGGGGACTGGAAACTTGAAGTAGAAGTGAGCATTTGAGTATAAACATGCTGCCTGCCTGAGAGACTTTATCTGGATCGAGCAGTTGCCGACTTATCCAAAGACACGCTGTATCTCTGGGAAAATCAGGCTTGGCAGGGGGAGAAGCAGCACGGCTCTTGCTGGCAGCTCTAGTCGTTTACTTCCTGGTTTTTTGTGGTTCCATCCACTCAGAATTTTTCTAGTGTCCTCTCTGTGGATGAAGGTGATTCCATGGACTTCTCTCAGAGAAAAGGGACCTCCCAGGGGAAGAGGTACTTTTCTTTCTGAGCCAGGCTCTTTATAAGTCCCTTTTTACCCTGTGAGGAGTCTCTGTTTACAGATGAGGAAACCCAAACTCAGAGAACTCAGATACTAACCCAGGATCCATTTACAGGCCGTAGGGATGTGAGCGCACACAACCCTGATGCTGCAGTGTTTTGGTACCTATAACTCAGGGTGGGGAAGAGAGTGTGCAGGGCATTCTGGCAGCCTCTTGTATGGTCTTGTGGTCCCATAAGGACAATCCTGGCAAAGAACCAGAGCCACAGAATTTGGAAAATGATCCCCATACGTGATTTGTAGACTACACGAGAAGCAATTTCAAGTCAGATAGATTCCTGCAAAAGACTGCCTCAACCTTAGGGCTTCTGATTACAGTGGACTGGCCATACCTCCCTCAGAAATTTGAATCCATATTTAATATTGGAAAGATGAGGGTATTGATGGCAGAAATGGAGACTGAAAGATGACTGTGCGGAGAGGGCCCAGGATAGCCTTGGGGGTTAGGGAATATCCGGACGATGAGTAGAACAGCTGTGACCAACAAGAGAAGTCTTTTTCTAGATAGGAGAGGTAAAGCAGAGAGGCACAGAGAACCATGAAGTTGAGACATCACCAACCTCCAGTTTCTACAGTCCGTTGGTCTCTCGAGGTCTTTGGACACTAGTCTCGATGATGTGTTAACCTTACCAAAAGCTATGACTTCAGTCTCATCATTTTGACCTTTGCTCTGGGCATGAGTATCACATATAATGAAACTTGTGGAGAAGTTTGTTAGAGATGCTCTAAGCTGGCCTACAGTTGTGTTGGTTTCCTTTTTTGTTGCTGTGATAAACTTCATGATCAAAAGCAACTTGGGAAAGAAAGAGACTTGAGTTTATAGTCCATCATCAAGGGAAGCCAAGGCTGGAACCTGGAAGAAGGAACTGAAGCAGACACTGAAGCAGACTATGGAAGAATGCTGCTTCCCGGCTTGCTCCCAGATACACATCTAACTTTCGACTTCTCTTAAGCAGTGCAGGCCCACCTTTTCAGGGATGGCACTGCCCACAGTAGGCTGGACACTCCCACATCAATTAGCTATCAAGAAAATGCTCCACAGACATGCCCACAGGGCAATCTGATAGAGACAATTCATTAATAGAGATTCCAAATTTCCAGGTATAGCAAGTTGGCAACCAAGTTTAGCCATCACAGACCAATTCAAAATTCTTACTGAATAGATCAATATACATAAAAAAAAATCCTGGCATATCTGAGGACAATTGCATGTGATCATTTTAGAGATTAAACATGACAGACATTCCATAAGTCTTTCACCAAGTTTATAATGACTATTGCTGCTAAAAATTATCAACACAAAACCACAACTTCACTCTCTAAAGTTGTACTTAGTGAAATAATATTGAAACTTGATTGTAAAATGTAACCTTGATAAGATTAGATATACAAAATTTTAATAGAGAAAAAGAAATTTGCTGACAGCTGAAAACTCCTGTTATCACAAATGACAACTCACAGTGATGTATTTTATGTGGTCAAGAAATGCTGATCAATAAATAGCATCTCTCTCTAAATTCATATGAGAAAAACTGGCTACATGTAAATAGTACCAATGATGTCAGATTGACGAAGAGGGAAGCAATGACCACTCTACATAGAAATCACTTTTGGAATCAATTGGAGCAAATGAGAAATCTTCCATCTGAATACTAGGTTGCTGCAAGCTAGTGGCTTCTGTGTGATAACTACAACATTAGAACAAAGCTGAAACATTTCCATTTAAAGTCTTTACTTATAAATACATTTTACTAATTCTTTGAGGAGCTCATACACAGATACAATGTATCTTGATCATAGTCACACCCACTCCTTCCCCTAACTCCTCCCAGATCAACCCCTCATATCTCTGTCCCCCTCCCCATTTCATATCCCTTTCTCTTTAAGAAGTCACTGAATCCACTCGTGCTTCCTATGTATTCATGAGAATGAGGCCATCCACTAGAGCATGGCCAACCTACTAAGGGCAACATCTTTAAAGAAAATGGGCTTTCCCTCCAGCCGTCAATTATCAAGATCTCCTTACGTACTGTAGGAATCATGAGCCCCTCCTCACTCCGTGCTCCAACATGGACTGGCTTGATCTGGTGCAGGCCACCACAGCTGCTCTGAGATCATCAGTGCAGTGGTCCTGGCCTGTGCAGAGGACACTGCTTCACTCCTGCTCCACGCCTTCCCGGCTGCTGGCTCTTGTAATCTTGTTAGCTCCTTTTCCTTGATGGTCTCTGAGCCTGTTGGCAGGGTGTGGTAGAGATGTCTTATTTGTGCCTAAGCTCTCGATGGACATTTACTCCATGTGCTTTGACCAGTTGAGAGCTTCTGCATTAACCCACCTCCAGTGAACAAAGAAACTTTTCTGATGAGGCCCACGAGTTGTGCTAATCTATGAGTATGGAAATACAAAGTAAGAGAACAGTTTGCTTCTATGTCTAGTAAAATTGTCGTAGTAGATTCACCTCTTAGGCCTATGAGCTCTGCAGCCATGGGCCCTTGGCACACAAGGTATGTGCTTCCTCCTGTGGAGTGAGCTTTAAATCCAAGCAGAAGTGGTTTGTTACCTCTGTAACATTTGTACCATAGTTACAGCATAGGCGTGTTTGCTACACCACTCAGACACTTTATTTGTAAAGATATTGAAGGGAAAAGAAAGGTGTTGGCTAAATTAAAATTCCAGAGGGAAACTATTTTATGCATAAGCCAAGACTACTGGTCACCATTTTTTTCTGGATACAGTTGTAAACATGGATCAGTCAGACTTGGCTGAGACTGTGGGACTATACTGGGGAGAGATAATCCTGCAGAGGAAGCTGGCCAGATGAGACCTAGAAGCCTTGGCCAATTACCTCAAAGGACTTTTGCAGAGATGAAGTGTGATGAAGGCTGAGAGGTAGGCTGGAAAAGCAGAGCAAAATGCCTCCAAGTGCTTGGGAAGTCCTCTAGACAGAAGTTGTCACAACAAACATGCAATCATCATTCAGAATTCTAAAAAAAGAGATAAATGCAAAAGACATTGTGTATATACTCAAAGATGGAGCCAAAGAAAGGTGCTATGCTGGGTCACAGCCAAAGAAAGGTGCTGAGTCACAGCAAAACATGGAAAACCGAGGCCAAAAGAATGGCTCACTGGGTAAAGATGCCTACTACCCATCCTGATGTCCTGCATTTGATTCCTGGGACCCACATGGTAGACCGTGAGAACTTCACAGGTTGTTCTCAGACCTTTATACACATCATATCACCACCCGCTACACAAATAAGAAATTAATTAATTAGTCAATTATTAATTAAAATAGCCATTTTAAAGCAGGGCTCAACAGGTAAAAGCACTTGCTGTTCTTGCAGAGGACCTGAGTTTGGTTCCAAGTATTCACATCAAAGACTCACATCTACATGAAACATCAGTTCCAGAGAATCTGACTCCCTTTCCTGAGCTCTATAGGCACTGCATGCATTTAGGGTGTACCTACAGACAAGCAGGCACACACACATACACAGGTAAAAATAAATTTTAAAAAGGAAAATTGAAAGAATTTAGCTGAAAAAAAAAGAATATATACAGGACATAGATCTAATACATGTGCAGGTAGAAACTCAGAGATAAAGGAGAGACAACAAGAGGAAGTTCAGCAAATTCAAAGAAGGTTAAGTACAAAGAAAATCACACTTAGGCTCACCACAGTAAGACTGCTAACATCTGCTCTGGAAAATTATCTCAGAATCAGAAGCAATGCTATTGACTCAAACATGTACATTAAAAAGTATAAGGTCAACTTAGAGGAGTAAAACCAACCAGACAGGACGCTGAAGCCTCATCCTTTTCTTGGAAAGAGTGTCTGTCTTTGCTCCGTGCCACCAAGGAATGTAACTGCCACAGGAATCCCCACCTTAGAAATCATTGCGGTCCCTTATGGTCTAGCTTTTTGGCTGAAGGTCAGGGTCTCTGGTTCTCTCTTTCTGACTATTGAATCTTAGAATCCATAGTTTGAAAATTTCTCTTTCACTGGTAATTACTTTTTTGTAACAGGAGTGTTTTCATGGTGTGGGGGGGGGGGTGTATAGCTTGAGGCTCTGATGAGACAATCAGCTTGTTTCCTGGCTCCCCAAAACAGCATTTAGTACCAATAACTTTTGTTGTTAGGGTCTGCTACTGGAACAGGTGCAGGCAGACCTTAGGGAACAGTGCAAAATAAATACTTGCTTTTCTTTAAAGGAAATAAAAGGATTTATTCTATTTTTATTTATATGCATATATGTGTGCATGCATGTGCATGTGGTGTGTGTGTGTGTGTGTGTGTGTGTGTGTGTGTGTGTGTGTGCACAAACACATGTGAGTAATATGCTTACCAAGGCCAGACAAGAATATCAGATTCCCCTGTAGTTACAGCTAGTTTTGAGCTGTCCCACTTGGATCAGCTGCAAGAGTAGCAGGCACTCTAAACCACTGAGCCATCTCTGCAGTTTCTATATGCTTTTCTAGATTTACTCAAATTATATAAAATAAAATAAGTGCAGATGTGAATATTACAAAAACAGTTGTTCCTAGCTTAGAGACAAGCAGGTAAGTGGAACATGTTAGAATACATGGGAATCTATGGATTTCAATAGTTGATTTTCTCTTTCTTGAAGAAGATAGCTATATTTTCTGGTTCAAGTATTGGTCAGTACTGATGCTGTGCTCTGTTATGGCTCATGAGACTATCTGGCTTCTTTTGTTTACCTGTACAGTTCCTCAGACCATACTAGTCAACCCTAGTACTGTCCAGTTCCTCAGACAGGACTAGTCAACCCTGGAACTGTATCATGATTTCGAAGGCCTCTCAAATATGTAGTCTGCATCTGAGTTTGACTACTGAAACAAATGTTGGTCTACAAAACCCTTTCATATGACCTTCTTCATTAGTTCAATTCTTCCACAGGGGCTGGAGATACCTGTGGCCTTTCCATTTAGACTCCAAAGTTCCTGCTGACCTTGGTCATTTCCTCTGCTAGAGATAGAGCCTGGTCTGGCATCTCTGGCTATTACCTGGAATTTAGGCTTAGGTACACTAAAATTTATTCTTTCATTCATGACATTCCTTATAATGATTTTTTAATCTTTAAAATCTTTTGTTTATTAGTTTAGGATTTAACTATTTGTGTGTGCACATGGAGTCCAGAGAACAACTCACAGGCATTAGTTCTCTTTTTCCACTGTATGGGTCCTGGTGAGGGGACTCAAGTTGTTGTGCTTGGCAGCAGGTTCCCTCACTTACTTAGCCATCTCCATAGCTCCTTAATAAATTTTAAACAATTATTAACTATGTGCTTTGTCCCATATTATATGCTGAAAAAAAATAGTAAGCAAAGTAGTGAGAACTTGTTCTCATTGAGCTCACACTCTAGTGGGGAGGCAGTTATCAAGTAATCAGACAAATACATAGACAATTATAAACTGTGACAATAACTATGAAAGCTGAGAAGAAATTCTGAGAAGGTGTAGCAACCAGGATCTTATTCAGGTTGGACTAAGAGGCCAGGGATGTCTTCTGGAGCCATGCATGTGAAGATTGGGGTTATCTGGAGACAGATCTTTACATCCAAGCAAACCCATTTTATATCAGTGTCTTAGTTAAGGTTTCTATTAGAACACCAGGACCAAAAACAACTTGGAGAGGAAAGGATTGATTTCAGCTCACACCTCTCAAGTTACACTGAGGAAAATTAGAGCAGGAACTCAATGCAAGAAGTGAATCAGAAGCCATGGAGGAATGCTGTTTTCTGGCTTGTTCATCATGACTTGTTCAGCCTGCTTTCTCAGCTCAGGACTGTTGGAGGATAATCCTTATCCAATTACATTAGGGCAACAGGATCCCTGTGATTGGACAGGAAACAGGGAGCCAGAGCTAAGAGTTGGAGAGACAGAGAGTGTCTGGGGTGAGAGGAGGAAGGAAGATGGCTGCGGACATGAACTGGCCTAGCGTCACCAGTAATCGTGCTATCCCAATATTGGGATAATTTGTCTAATCTAAGTGGGCAGCTTTTATCATTATCAATTGGCTCTGAAATTATTGGGTTGGCTCCTTGTAAATTGTGTTTTTATTTGATACATAAATATGATTGGTTAACTATATGCTTAAGAGTTTTAATTCTTCTGAATAATTGGGTGTTGAGATGGCTGACCCCAGGGTGCATGGGGTATTGTGTGGTAGTGAGCGGAACTTGGGACCCCCCACCACTGGAGAGGTGGCAGGCAGAGGGACTGCTGAGTGAGACGCACAGGGCAGAAGCCCTGTGGCCCGGATTGAGAGCTCCAGTCGGCTGGTTGCGGTCCCAAGTGCAGGAATGTGCCAACCCCATTCTTTTTTAATATTTCCCACAACACAGGACCACTGGTTCAGTCTCTGGGGAGAAGAAGACACAGTTATTTCAGTTAGGTAGGCTGAAGAATCTTCATGTACAGGCTTAGTAATGGGTTTTGGTCACAAGGGAAAAGAGAAACATCTGGAAAGAATGGGGAGGGGATAACTGGAAATTCTTTGTGGACAGATCCCAAGCCCATGTCATAGCACCCTTCTTATTCTGTGATTTCATCCTTGGCCCAAGCCTCATTATTACAGGGAATCCACCAGAGATGACCACACAGACACAGTATATAGTCAATTGAAAGTCTTTTTCTAGCTGGCTGGAACTATAGGCAGGTATTTGGACTCAAGTATAGCACCAAATGTGTAGGGTAGAGGATTTTTAAGGGCAAAAACCACATCCTGGTATCTCACTCGGCAACTGCAGGGGAGGTTTTGAGCAAGCAAGCAGTTTAACAGAAGCTAAGAGAAGCAGTTAGCTGGAGGGTGAGGTTTGCACAAGGAGGCAGTTTAACAGAAGCTAAGGTAAGTTGATTGAAACATCTTGACCTCAGGCTCTTAAAATAGAGTTGGATAATTTTCCACAGTAATTCTCCATCAACACAATCAGAATCTAGTTACATGTGAAATGGCCTCAGAAAGAATACAAGATGGAGGAACCTCTGACTTGTCTTTCCCTGACATATTTCCCACTGACTCTATGGGCATGAGTCAAATCATTGACTAGTCTTGTTCTACAGTGTCATAGTTGGTCCTAAGGACCAAAAACTTAACTGAGTATCTCTTTTTGATGGAGTTGCCATTCAGGTGAGTGTGCAGGCTTCTATTGTCAGCTCCATCAGGACCAGAACCAATGCTCATAATTATGCTGACAGTAAGGTTCTCAACTATGGTGACCAGATAAAAAGAGACTGATACCAATTATTTGACATTTGTCTCCTTTAATTTCTTTGAGGTTTTCTCTGGCCATGGCAAGGTTTTCTCTAAGTATCACTGATTGAAAACAGCAAGTTTTTCTTAAGACTATGCAATGTCCTCCCTGTTTCATAAAAGGGGGTTCAGCCCTCTTCAGTTATGCAGGACCACTCCTGTGAGGGAATCAACTTGGCTCTTCAGCCTGGAAATAGAATTCCTCAAATAGCCTAGGTCTAAGTCTATCTGGGGAACTGAGTTCCCTGAAGCTTTGGTTCACAACAATGAAGGCTGAAGTGGCTATGGAAGTTGCACTGGCTATTGCTGTCCAACATCAATATAAGCGCTCTCCTCTTCTCCATTATAGGTATGTACTTGCAAGATACTATAGACCAGTATACATAGAGTAGGGTCTGACTTTCCGGTGTGTCAGAGGAGGCACATTTTGTCAAACCATTAGTACAAGTCAGCCAGGTAACTTGAGGACATGAAGCAGATACTTTCCTTGGTAGAGCATGCATAAAACTATAACCCTTGAAGGCCATTTTCTAGGCAGTCTTCTCCACAACTTCATTTACTAGCCCCCATCACTCCTTTAGACCCATATTTTTCCACCTCTGAAAGGATCAGGCCAGTTACCTCAAGGCCATGCAGAGGACCCATGGGGTCATTTTCTGTAGGAGACTGGCAGGGTGGCAAGATGACATCTTGTGGAACCAAATGCAGGGTTGATCCAGAAGCAGATTTTGGTATATTGGGTCACCCAGGTGTCACATGCATCTCTGGGGTACCTCTCTTAAGAAGGCTTCAAGGGAGTGTGGGGCTGTCAGAAACTGTTAGTCCTCTAAAGTTAATTTGTCAGCTTCTTTAACCAGCAGGGTGGTGGCAGCTATGGCCCTTATACATGCAGGGCATCTGATCAAACCTGAAGTGACCTCAGCAAGAATACAAGATGGAGGAACCTCTGCACTGCGTTGCCCTGTCACAGTATCCTTTGAGATTCCTTATTGCTGACATCAAGAAAGCCATGATGAAATAGGATGTAGTTCTGAAGAGACCACACTGCCTTCTCATACCCAATGTAGGTTCTGGTTTCTGTTTCTAGAATTACTTACACCAGGTCATTTGATACCTCTTGATAAGGAATATAAAAACCCATTTGTGGATCTCCCTTTGGGGCGTCCTCTTATAATTAAAGAGCTGAGTGGCTCTATTCCTTCCTTGGACTTCAATATTCATTCAAATGATCAGAAAGGTTTGAGCGAGTGTTGGCCTTCCTTTCCGTAGCCCTGCTGTGAGGCTTTGCCTTGCCTAGTCTCTTCCTTTCCCAGATGACAGCTCTGTGTCTTGCAATTATCTTGGCTCTGCTCTCGATTCTTCCATCTGAATGCAAACACAAGTCAAACGCTAATCACATTTATTTTATCTGCTAAGAAGGTGGCTGTTTCCAGTAATACCATTCTTATCTAGGAAGTGACTCAATTATTTTTGCCCCTGAGAAGATGATCAACTTTAGCTGACTTACTAAGAGAACAGGATGGAGAGGGTGGGCATCCTTTTTCTGCTACCACAGTGTGGCTGAGAGATCTGGAACATCTTGCTCTCAAGCACAAATTCTTCTCTTTCTCCAAAGGGCAGCAAAGGCCAGGGCGTTGGCTTGCAAATACAAAGAATACACTTCCCCAGCTCCTCATCCCTGGGTTGGGGGTGGGTTGGGAGAGGGAACAGCCCAGGGGACAGGATGACAGAGTCTGCCCATGGTGCAGACACATTGGCTTGTGGAGCAGAGACTGAAACCACCAGACCAGTACCATGTGGGATGCCAGCCAATGCTGACTTGCTTTCTGTAGATGAGTGGTCTTGGAATTCACCTGTGGTGGAAGCCCGGGCCAGGTTGGTGGCCCGGCTTTCTGCTGTTGTTGAACTGTATGTGTTTAATGCCTTATTTGGATCATGTGCTTCTACTCCATTCCTGTCTACAGCCACCAAAACACCGTCCTGGGTTGGGGTTATGAGCAGTGAGAAGCCACTTGGTTCTAAGAAATAAACAACCCATGAAGTTTCTTTTTCTTTGAATCCTACCACCCACCCAAAGCAAAGGGAAGCTGAACTGATACTCAGGTAGTAGGGGCCAAGCGTGGCCCTGTGCACATCTGGAAGACTTATCTCCTTTTCATGCTCAACATCTGCCCTCATTCTTCTCTTTCCAGCCCTCTTTATGCAGAGCTTTTAGTCTTTCCATTGACCCAGGATTTTAACTTCAGATGTGGATGCTGGCTGTTCTAGGTCATTATTTCTAACTTGATGGGTAAGGAGGCACAGGTAGATAATGGAAAAAGTCAGGGTTATAGTAAAAGACCACAGGGTCCTTCCCAGCTCTTCCTCAACTAGCGATGGCACTCTGCCTTGGGCACTCCCTGGTTTGGGGTCTCAGAAGAGTTTGCACAGAATTCTCACTGCTTAGCTAGGCTAGGCTTGCCTGGTGAATTCACTGGTTCTCTGTGTCTGTCTTATTAGGGAGTACCAACCTTGCTTCTCTGTTTCTTTTGAGAAACTTCATTGTTCCAAACAAAGGAAGAGACATGAGAAAAATCCTTGTGGTAGACACTATCTGACTTTTCTTGGGGGAGACACGCACAAATCTCTATTCAGCCTGGATAGGGAATCTAGGAAAGATCAAAGAAACAACTCCACCCAAGTCTAGCTTTATGAACTGTTGAGTTTATTGAGATAATTTACAGGACCATTGGAAACTCATGGCAGCATCATCATTGACATCCCAATCCAGCATGGGACAGAGTCCCTGGAGCTCCCTGAACAATTTGTAGGCAGCTCTGAAGTTGAGCCTCTACCTATCAGCAGTTGCTACTGTTGTTATAACCTTTGGTGGGGGGCAGACAAGGCCTGTGAATTGTGTAAATTTCAGGAACTTTTTGAGACTTGTGAATTATTTACTTCCTAAACCTTGTAATTTCTGTTTTCTTTCTGAGAATTGACAAGCCAACTTCTGGTTTGGACTCTTTGAATTCTGAAGAAATTGCAACACTCGATTTTTCAAATGCAGTATAATGGCAAAATCTATTTCATTAAACTTCTGTTTTAGAGGCTTTAGCCTACAAATAAGAGTCCACCTCCTGCCTTGAAGAGAAACAGCATTTTCTACCAGCTAAGAGAGTGATCCAAGTGGAGTTCACTGTTGATTTTGTGGATTGTACTGTAACACAGTTCATTGAATTATTCAAGTAAAATTGTACCTTAGGAAGGAAAAGGTTAAAGTTGGCTACTGATGCTCATCAGGAGATGGATATTTAATCTTTAATCTCTTGTCCTAGGCCTCCACTTTGGATCAACTCATTATCCCAAATAAATGACGTGTCATTCCCATTATTTATGTCTCAGTGCAGCCAAAGTATCTGGATGTGGCTTTAGCAGGGCCATTCACTTCAGGCCATTCACGATTAATCTCCCTGCTAACATCTTTCCTGTCCTGTGTACTGTTCCCTGCTTGCTTTTATGTTTTCTGCAGAATGTTTATAAAAGGATAATCTTTTACAAAGCAGACAGAATTTTTGTGTATGAACTGCTCTGTTTAAATGCCTCATTGATATATCATCTGAAAACTCGAGGAGTCAGCAAGCCCCGAGCAGTTGAGCCGGGTGAAAACATGAGAACCGCTCTCTTCCGTGCAGGAGCAACAGTGATGGAAAGTGCCTTGGCTTTGGGGTTGCAGGATGCACAGAGACTCAGCCTCGACAGGCCTGGGTGCCTGGACCGTAAAGGGGCGTAAGACAAGCCACACTGAGCTCACTGCATCAGGGATGAAGAGTATGATGACTCCAGAATGTGTTGTGATTATGCAAACCCTGAATTCACACATCCTCCTGCCCTAATTTTAGCTAAACCCATCTGCGTGTCCAGAAAGTGACCACATGATGTTGCTCAGTTGCTCCTTTATGTATGTCCTGTAGAGAGGGTAGAAGGAAGCAAGGAAGCTAATTGGAGGGACAGCCTCTTCCTCCTCACTCCTCCAGCTTCTCTGTCCAGGGACTGGGACTGTGTCCAGACAGCCCTCTTGCATGGAAGATGTAGACACCATTGCATTCTACAATGGACAAAGAAGGCTCTTTTGTGGAAATCTGCATGGGATCACAAATACGTCACCAATGAAAAGACTTAACAAATGGACTCTGCAAATAGGAATATGGTAAAGGAAAAAATATAATTTCAGTGGAATAGGGTTGCAGGTCGGGAAGCTGCACAGGCCAGCACTCTGTACCTTAGACAGAGTGTGTTCTGCTGGTAGAGATGCATGCCCACATCTGAGACACAGACTGCACTTGAGCTTGTGGTTGGCAGAGCTGTAGAAGGAAAAAACCAACCCCCCCCCCACGTGCAACGGTGCCAGGGTTATATGTGCCTTCAAAGACAATTTTCCTCTAACAAATTGATCACTTTGGTATCTCAGTAGGAAAACCTGCCGTTTCCCAAGGCACGTCTTCTGCGTACTCGAGAAGTTTTGCTAACATTTTAACATTTCTCAGGGAAACATTCAAAGCAGACATGTGGTTGTGTCGTTCCAATGGCACTGACCTGGAAATGCTAAGGGCCTGCCAAAATCTTTTCTAAGATCTAAGCTATAAAACATTCAGACTTTATCCATCAAGACTCTATCACAAGAGGCATTATTTGGGCGTTTGCTTTAGCTAAATGCCTCCATTGTGGGTCATTTGTTGTAGTGTTAACTAGGGTAAATGTCCCTGTCTTCATCTGTGGTCCCCACCAAGATGAGGCCCGCAGACAAAGGGGCAAGGAGCCACCTAAGGTGTCCTGTGTGGCCTTTGGGAAAGATAACAACCACGTGATAGCTCATTCTTACCCTTGGCAGGAAAAAGCTCTGTATTTAGAGTGGGTAGCAACTGGAGAAGCTGGGAAATTCTTCCAGCATGGCTGGGTCACCTGCAATGCTCACAGACAAAATGGCTAGGTGTCATGGCAGAGTTCACCTTCAGCTGCTGGGAAACTCAGGGTGGGTTCTTTGACTTTGAGGAGCTCCTTTAGAACACTAGACAGCTCCAGAGGGGCTCTGCTCACTGTATGGGAGTCAATACGAGTGCATTTATGATCTGGGGGAGCGTGTGGGCATGTGAGGTCAGTGTGAGTGTGGGTGTTGAGGTTCTTGTGTATACACGTGAGGTCAGAAGGCAAGGCTAGACAGCTTCTTTAGTCACTGTTCTGTTTTTCAAGACAACATCTCTCATTGAACCTAGAGCTTGCTAATTCCCCAGACTAACTGGCCAAGGAGTTTGAGGGATATCCCTGTCTCTGCTTCTTCAGGGCTGGGATTACAGTTCAGTGCTGCATCTGGATTTTAAAAACGTGTATTAGGGATGGATGTGCATACTGACTGAGCCTCTGGTACCTTACTTTGAAGTTCATGTTTCTGGTTCCTATTCCTCTTTTCCTTTTACAAATACTAGCCCCAGCCTTTCTTCTTCTGTTTCATTTTCTTTGCCTCCCTCCCTCTTTCTCTCTCCTTTTTTCTCTTACCCCTCCTTCATCTCAGAGTGATGGGGGTGATATGTATACAGTGTATACAGGTGATATGATCTCCTGTTCTGAACATTTGCAGTGTTACACAGGTAAATGTGACCATCACCCAGAGTATCTAGTGTGAGGACAGCCAGTCACATTCATTTTGTATTTCAGCATCCTCTGCTTAGAAGAGGCTGCCCAGAGCCCTGTGCAGAGAGGGCTCTGGGTTCAGAACAGTGCTTTGAGGGGACAAATGTCCTGATCAACTAGATGTGACAGCAGAGGACACGGGAAGAGGGGCAGAATGAGCCCATCCTGGTCTATACTGGGGCTTCTTGATTGTGGTCCAATTGACATTGTAGCTGCCTATGTCTTTGCTGTGGGGCTGTGCTGCACGCAGGAGACATACAGCCAGATGCCCGACCTCTGACCTTTTCCCAGCACATACAGCAGCATCCCTGCAGTGGTGACAACCAAACCTGCTTCTAGATCCTGCCAACTGTCCCCTGGGGTGGGGATATTTCCTGTTTTAAAACCAGAGTTTTAAGCAATTCCCACAGAACTAGATAAGGGCAGTGAGAAGGACAGAGCTCTAGGAATGGAGGTGCCGTGTAAAGAGGGTCTACTATGTCACTGCTGTGGCCCACCAGACTGCATTTCCATGCTCCTGGGCTCGAACTTGTGATAGAACCAGGATCCTGGGAACAGAGCCATAAAATACAGTAAACCAGTCTAAAGGGACACTAGGGAGCTTTGGCTGTAAGGTGAGTGGAGCTCAGGACCACTGGACAAACTAGTTAAGGATGCTGCTTAGGGCAGCTGAGGGGTGGAGTGGGTGCAGCAGCCCAGGCATGCGAGTGAGGAAGTTCCTTCTGTGGCCTTTGGAATCGTGTGTGTGTGTGTGTGTGTGTGTGTGTGTGTGTGTGTGTGTGTGTGTGTGTGTGTGTGCACGTGTGTGTGTGTGTGTGTGTTGTATGTGAATACATGTATACATATATGCACCCATGTGTGTATGTACACATGCTCATGTGTGAGGTTGTATATGATCATGCAGTCTCAAAATTAATGTTGTGTGCTCCCCAGTTGCTGAGGCAGGATCTCTGCTGAAGTCAGAGCTCACTGGTTCCTGCTGGTCTAGCTAGCTAGCCTGTCTTGGGGATCACCTGTCTGTGCCTGCTTACTTCTTGGATTACAGTTTGTCACCAAATCTGCCTGACTTTTGGTGGCTTGGAGGATGCAGACTCTGTCTCTCAGGCTTGCATGGCATATGTTCTATCCACTGAGACATTTCCTTAGTCTTTTATGGTGGGATGCTTACCAGACCCTGAGATTCTAGTAGATGATACATTGTATCCATCATAAACTCTCAGGATGGGGGAGGGTGGAATGCAGTCGGCTTTTTTATTTTAATTCAATTAGAGTTGATAAGCAGCAAGCTACTCGTCTATTTGATGAAATAAACCAGTGGCTTCAGGACATATTCAGAGTGTGCCAATCAATCCCAGGCCCTGGTTCTGTATATGAACGCTGACCTTGGGACGTAGGCTATTCCAGGGGACAGTGGTGTAGCCTACTTTAGTGTTCTGAGCTCTGCTTCAAGTTCAGAGACTGAGAGACAATGAGCATGTCCAGTCACACCTCTGAGATATCTGGGCAAGCGTGCAGGAGGAGGTGTGCTGCCTCATAGTGAGGATCAGAAGAGATAGTACAAGAAGTCAGTGACTCAGCCACATCATTTGCTTTCACCCTTACATTTCTTCTCCTGAGTCCTACAATCATTTCTCCACTCCGGTAAATTTAGGAAGCAGGAAGAGAAAGAGCCTGCTGATTTCTTAAAAACAACAACAGCAGCAGCAACAACAACAACAAAAACCCAAAACCCAAAGAAACCAAAAACCAAAAAACAACAACAAAAAACCTTATGTATACGCATATGTTTTCCTGGTGTGTGTGGGTATACCTTGTGTGAGTGTGTATGCGTATGTGTGAATGTGTAAGTGTGTGTGTACATGTGCCCTCCTCTCTGTTGACCCAGCCCTAGGATCATAAGCCTGTGCTACCACACATGGGTCAGGGGATTAAGTTAGGACCCTCGTACATGCAAAGCCAGTATTTTACCCACTGATCTATCTCCCTACACAGAGGCTTCCAGTTTTTAATAAGGTTTCCCTTAGGTGCCTTTGGCTACCTTCTACCAACTCTACAGCAGCCATAGCAGGTGAGATATTCAGTGTGGATGTATGACTTAAGGCCAAGGTCCTCTGAGCCAAGCTCCTGCTTGACAGCAAGATGTCTTCTCTAACTGCTGCCCTGCCTCTCTGCAACCCTTCCTCCAGCAGAATAAAGCACTCTGCAGTGTCATCTCCAGAACCTTGAAAAGAGGCCTGTGATCTGAGCAGTACCTTCCTCAGGAGCCGGCAGGACTGAGCCATGAAGGGAAGCCATGTCGAGGGGAAACACTGAGGAGTCTCTCCCCAAGACTGGGAACAAGGCCTCAGACTAGGTCAGATGTCTGGTTTGGAACAGTCTTGGGGTTGGAGATGGAATCGCTTCTGTCTTTGTTTTTTATTCAAGTGGGCTCATTGGATGCTGTCTTTCTTCTGTGCCTGCCCAGTGCTTGTCTGCCTTGACTAGAGGAAGGTTTCTCATGGCCTCCTGCACTGCATTATGGTGTTAGACTTTCTTCTACAGCAGGCCAGGTTAATATAGTTATCCAACACTACTACAAAGTCTCCTGCATACACCCACTGCCATCTGTGTGAGTCTTGTATTTGTAGATGTTCTGCATAAAAATGAAGCTCTGTGGACATCCATGTCTACATCTGCATCTGCCTGTCTATCTGTCTGCTATCTATCTATCTATCTATCTATCTATCTATCTATCTATCTATCTATCTATCTATCTATCATCTGTATATCTATCTATTCATCCATCCAACAATCATCTATTATCTATTTTTCTGCCTATGATCTATCTTTAATTATGTATCTATAACCTATCTATTATTCATTTCTCTCCCAATCACCTCTCTGTCACTATTTGCCTATGATCTATTATTTATGTATAGTCTATCTACTTATCGTCTATGCATCTTCTAACCTATATGTATTTTCTATGTGCCTATCTATCTATCTATCTATCTATCTATCTATCTATCTATCTATCTATCATCTATCTATCTATCATCTATTTATCTGTCTGTCTGTCTATCATCTATCTGCAGTATGGAGATGATAGCAGTATTCACAAGGCTGACCCACAGAACCCATTCTTGGTCTCATGAGTGTCTAAACTCAAAGTACCCCTTCTAGCATCTCAACAAATGATTGCTGCTGTTTTCTTAACCACAGATAGAGTTCCAATAGAAGGTCAAGATAGAGGTCAAGGTTCAAACAGAAGGAGGTAAGGGTGTGGGGAAGGCAGAGAGAGAGAGAGAGAGAGAGAGAGAGAGAGAGAGAGAGAGAGAGAGAAACAGAGAGAAGCTTTGTGTTGCCACACAGGGCTGGATGCTTTGGAAGGCACCAGACTTGGTTGAAAACTTTCTGTGGCTTTGTCAAAATATGTTATAATTCTTTGAAGACTTTTACGTATTTTTGCTCCAGGCCCTAAAATCGTGTAGCAGATTCTAGAGGATTAGGGAATCCATTAAAAAGTGGACAGAGAGGAACTCCTGAGCTCCCTGAGTTCTGCGGTTTCAGGATTCCTCCCCCACCCCCCGCCCTGAATTCTGCAGGCATGAAAACTGCTACAAGACATTCATTTTTAATGACGTGTTATGGGCTTCTTAGCAATATATCTTTGGGTATTAAGGTGTGGAGTCGGAGACTTAAAATGATTAATGTCTTTGCTCCACATAAGGGGTCTCCCACACTTACCTAGCATCAGATTCCATTGGGAAAATTTATGAGCACTCTTGGCAGCCTAAGCGGCCATCAAATATTAATCAAAAATATGTAATAACTAATATATACTTAAAGAATTGAAGAAAATTAATATTCAAGGGAAGCATTCAGGGACCCATAAAAATAACAAATGCTTCAGAGACTCATTGAGGTTGGCAGGTCCAGACTTCTTTCAGGGTTTGAGATTCTGGCCTTGCTGGGTGCACTTGCAGAGGAAGAGAAGCAGGAAGAGGGGATTCGCACCTTTCCATCCGCTCAAAATTCACGGTAAAGGAAGCAAGCTTCTAAGGACACAGCACGTCTGCCTTGACTGTCCCTTCTGTCCTTCGCTTTCTGGTAGCGAAACCACAACTAAATTGCAGCTATTTCTTTATGGGACGCTTTCCTGGAAACTCCTCTGAGCTATCTTTATCTCCTCAATTACTGGGACAGTGGCTTGCATAAAGTAGGTAGCTGAATTATGTGGCTTAAAAAATGGATGCCTCTCAGCCATTTATCAGGGTTCCATTTTGTAAAAGTTGAATGACGATGAAATGAGTTTTATTTCACTTATTTGAATGAGGGTTCCGCAGTAGGAGAATCAGAGCTAAAGGATTACCCCAGATCTGGCTTGAAGAAGTCCTGCAGTTCTCATCCCTGTGACTGGAACTTGAGCTGATCCTGAGGCCTCAGGTCAATGGTTAGCTGTTTATTGGAGAAGGCTTACAGTATCTTTTCTTAACCAAAATTAAGGGACAAAGATGTGGCCTGCCTGGAAGGTGGATTCAACTGTGTCCACTGAAGTTGGGGGTAGAATGTCTGCACCTGCCTTTTTTTTTTTCTCCTCCCCTCTTTCTTAGTCTTTTTTTTTTTTTTTTTTTTAATTTTATTTTTGATACTTTATTTACATTTCCAATGTTTCCTCTTTTCTGGGTCTCCTCTTTAGAAGCCCCCTATCCCCTCCCCATCCCTACCTCTATGAGGGAATTCCACCTCCCACCCACCCGCCCACCCATCCCCATATTCCCACCTTGACATTCCCCTTTACTGGGGCTTCTAACACCCTCAGGCCCAAGGGCCTCTCCTCTCTCCCTGATGGCCATCGAGGTCGTCCTCTGCCTCATATGTGGTCCAAACCATGGGTCCTTAAATGTGTATTCTTTGGTTGGTGGTCCAAACTTCAGGATGACCGGGGGGGGGGGGTCAGGCCCATTGGCGCTGTTGCTCCCTCCATGGGGCTGCGAACTCCCTCAACTCCTTCAGTCCTTTCTCCAACTCCTCCATCTGGGACCTCACTCTCAGTCCAGCGGTTACTGTTAAGTGAAACTTGGGCATTCTGAACTTTTGGGCTAATATTCGCTTATCAGTGAGTACATACCAT
>CM052711.1:4636759-4734976 GCA_028551405.1 Uromys caudimaculatus | reverse complement strand
ATGTCTGATAGAGGGCTAATATCCAATATATACAAAGAACTCAAGAAGCTAGACTCCAAATAACCAAATAACCCCATCAAAAAATGGGGAACAGAACTAAACAGAGAATTCTCAACTGAGGAAATTCGCAGGGCTGAGAAGCACCTAAAGAAATGCTCTTTCTTAGTCTTAAACTATTTCTTTCAGTTTGTTCTGCTCACTGTGTGAATGACAGATGCAGAAAGATGAAGCGATTTTATTTCTTTACAAAATATTTTTGTTTACAAACAACAACAAAACCCCATATGTATTAATGATGTACGATACAATGTTTTGATATCTGTGAACTCTGTGAAATGGCCAAGTCACTTCAGTTAATATAATGTGCCAATTCATATGTCAGGGGTGTGTGCTGTACGCAGGTAAACACATACTCTTAAGGGCTCAAGTGAGTTCTTTATTTGCAAAGGAAAAAGAAATTGAGTGTCGGGACCCTGACTTTGGGAGCTGTCCATGTGTGGCTTTCTAGATGATACTGGGGGAGGGGGGTGCCCAGCTGCACTAGAGACAAGGGGCTTTCTTTCGTCCCTGGGAAGGGGCGAATATAGCAGCTAGCGAGGGCTTGGAAGGAAACTGTGTTCTGGTGTTGGACCATGCGGCAGTTGCTGGTGTCTTCTGTTATTGTAGGACATCAGGAGCTTGCCACTTGTCATCTGTTCTTTGAGCAGAACCAACTTTTCTTCCATAGGCCATTTGGTGTGACTGTGGATGATGGTTCTGGCTAAATGACACCCTCCTGATGGTGGGATAAACAGAAGCGAGGCTGAAACAGGCGCCTTGGATCTGGCGTGTGTTTTCTGAGAGCCTCAGAAAGAGAATGGGACTTAGAGGAGCTTTGCAGCACAGAGCGAGCGGGTACAGACCCTCCCTCCCCCCAGTGCCACCTGCAGTCCCTCCTGTGCCTGCTGGAGCCTGAATCCCTGAATGACAGAGCATGCACCATGCATCCATCTGAGAATGGCTCTGCATAACCTCACTCTCTCCGTGTCCTCACGGAGACTGGGGATGCTTCTGAGATGCCCAGTGGCTCAGCCCCGATCCTCACTTTGTTTCTAAGTTAGAAGACGAAGGCCCAGAGAAACCAGGTGGCTTATGTGGGTCATAGCTCAAAGTGATCTAGCAGAAATGGGAAGCAGGTCTCTCTGCGTGTATTCCCAAAACTACTGCCTCTGTTCTTAGGGCTCTTTCTTTCTTTCTCTCTTTCTTTCTTTCTTTCTTTCTTTCTTTCTTTCTTTCTTTCTTTCTTTCTTTCTTTTCTTTCTTTCTTTTTTTTTTACCAACAACTCTTTGGGGGGTGTCCCATTAAACAATGTGCTAGTTAACAATTAAGATATATATTTGGAAATAAAATACAATTATATCATTTATTCCTTCCCTTCCCTCCTCCAGTCCCTCCCATGCACTCCTGAATAAGCCCCATTTCTGTTCTCTTAATCCTCTGAAACCATGGCCTCCTTTCCTGTGGTTATTGTTGTCACACACACACACACACACACACACACACACGCGCACGTGCGCGTGCACACACACACCCATACATATATACATCCATATATGTGCATCACTATAGAAACACAACCCGCTCTATGTACCTGATTTCAGGACTAATTACTTAGTATTGTGTAAGCTATTAATGGGCAGGGCACACCTTTAGGGAAGATGAGTTTTCCCTCCATTGAGAGACATTTTAAAATGGATAGTGCATTAAGAAACCATAGCAAGTGAGTAGCACGTAGAAAAACAGCTCCCAGATCTCAAAAAATCCTCCTCCTCTCCCCCTCCTCCTCTTGACAAGTTCCTCTCTGAGTCTGGACTTTACCGCCTTGGGGCTTAAAGCAACAGCTGCTCCCAGGGTGGGCACAGTGGGCAAGCGAGATGACACACATCTAAGGTTCTCATCATGCTGACCCAGGACCAGCACACCTGTAATTGGTCTCTTAATTCTGTGTGTTTGTGGTGTCTATTGTGTGCAGGTGTGAGAGAGAGAGGAGAGAGGCAGTGTGCAGCTCTTGGGAAATCTTCCTGGTTTTCTGTTTTAATTTGCCTGTGAGGGAGGACACTGTCTGTGCCCTCGTAGGCTTCCAGGAGCCTTGGTTTCTGGAAGCATCCACTAGTCAGAAGCCAGACACTGTGGACGGACAGACTACTACTAAGTAGTCTTTGGCCTATCTGCTACTATGTTCTTGATGACCTTCTGGGCGTCCCCTCCCTGGGATTGATGCGTGTTGAAGGTGGCAATTTGTACCTTGTGCACACATATCTACTTGACCCATACCCGGCACATACCAACAGTCTAATAAACAACGGCAGCAATTATTATACGAAGTGTGTGTAGGAGGGAGGAGAACAAAAGATAATCCATCTGACAAACTGCTTTTGGTCCTTCCTGCTGGCGTGCGCGGTCCCCGTATGCACTCACAACCCGGTTGCTGGGAATACGATCACTTCTTTCTATTGTACAGATGGGGGACTGGGGCACTGAAAAGTGACATCACCAACAGGCAGTGACCTAAAGAGTCAGGGCCAGAACCAGGTCTGGAACACAGACTTCCTGGATCCTGACCCAGGTTCCCTTCTGCTGTGCGGCCTTCGGAAGGCTGGAAGGACCAGAGAAGTCTTTGTTTCAGGGGGCTCTCCTCCACCTTTAGAGGTTTATCATTTACTCACTGACTGTTGACCAAAAGCACACACGTTCCTGAGGAGTCCTTACAGGATATCCCGTTGAGACTCCCCTTGCCTCCCCCCCTTTTTTGAGCCATGTTTTGCTGGCAGAGGAAAATTCAGCCCCATTTGTAGGAAGTCTGTAAAACATTCTCCTCTCTATTGCAAGCAATTTCTCCATCTGCCACTTGGCTGAGAGGGTCAGACTCAAACACCCTCATGATGGGGAGCGGGCATAGGAGAGCAAAGCACAGAAAGTGGGAGCGTTCATGCCCAGTATGGACTACCTGACGCACTGTTTGATGGTTAGTTGGCTTTGGTAAGCAGCTGGCCTTAAAAAACAAAATCACCCAAACAGGTATGTGTAGCAATGGTGACTCTGCCCATTATTTCACAGTACTGCAGACTTATAAATACAGTGTGTTGATCTGTGCAAGGAAGAGCAGGGGTCTGCCTCAGTGGGTAGAACGCTGGAAGTCCTGGGTTTGGTCCTTAGCACTGCATAAACCAGGTGTGATATTTCTGCCTATGATGTCAGCACTTGGGAGGAAAAAGCAGAGTCAGGGGTTCAAGGTCACCCTAGCATACACAGTGAGCTCAAGGCAAACTGGGCTACATGGGCCTCCATCTCAAGAAATAAACAAGGAGGTAAGTACACAGATATGCTTGTAAGAGGAACAATAACAACTTGGGGCTTGGTCTGGGGTGTAGATAGGTGATGGAAAGAAATGACTGGAGACCATATAAAGTCAGATCAGCAAACCAGCTTGGGGGAGGGAAAGCCAGCACTGTACAAGGCACTGGAAGAAATCACAGCGTTCCCTTAAGGAGATGTTGGTATCACATAGGGGTTGGGAAGAGTACAAAATGAAAGGAGTGTGGCTTCAGAGCTGCACTGGTGAGGGGACATCTCTTCTGTTTCAAGCTCTCAGTAAGTGTTTATGGTATACGATTCGATTTGCTGGGCCTTGGAGATGCATCGGAGACCAAGAAAGACATGAAGCCTCACCTCATGGGACTTGCATAGTACTGGCAGAGAGCGATAAAGAAAACGTGACCACTGTTTTGAATCAATCCTAATGACCAAGATAAAAGTCCATCCGTGCCAACTGTGAGTGTACGAGGCAAGCAGAAGTGTGGTGTGTTTTAACGAGATTGTAGGGCTTCACAATCCCTTCGCAGAAAAATTTAGTAAATTCTTAAATCATTGAACTTTGTCTACTATGTGGTCTAACAAACTGTATTCTGAGTAACTACTCAAGAACACAAAAATGTATGTTTACAAAATGACTTACACGAGAATGATTATAGATGTCTCAGTCATAAGAGCCAAGAATGGAGACAATCTTTTCATTGTTAGGAGAACGGCTAAGTAGGGGATTGCCTCCCTGTTCCAGGGATGCTACTCAGCAAGAGAAAAGAAAGAAGGAACACCAGAGCCGGGCGGTGAGGATGCACTGTGTGAATCTACGTATGTGAGGCTCTCAGACAGGTCAGAATGAACTCATAGAAATCTGAGCCTAGAGAGAGGCAGAAGGAAGCTTTCTGGACTGATGGAAATGCTCTGTCTTATTAAAGGGTCTGTCTTGACGCTGGTGTAATTGCCAAGGACAATCACATTGGGTGCTCAAAATCCTTATGCACTTTACTATGTGTAAATTGCTCGCCAATTCAAACAAACAAAAGCCCTGGCTCATCTCATTTCAGAGCTTTGGTTCTTAAATACACTCCAGCTTTGGGGAAGAAAGACAGGAGGTGACTGGTGGAATCTCCTATGGACACACTTACATGGGAGTCCAGTGGCTTGCTGCTGACTGAGACACACATTGCTCAGGTTGAGCTATGCTTGTGTGGCCATGTGGATACCCTGTGGGATTAGAGACCTGAAGTTGTTTTGGGTCCAGTTCAGTGCAACTTGCATCTACGTCTTGCTTGCTAAATGCCAGGTCCTGCGTGTGCCGAGCTTCCTGCTGGTTTCTAGGTCTTTCCATCTCCGTGTTCTTGTCTTTTCCTTACAGCATGTCTGTTCTCTCCTGAGCCACAGAGGGTAATGTTTGTCAGGATTGAATATTTGTTGAAGGAATGAAGACATTAATAAGTAAGAGGCCTGGTGGGTTGAGACCTGCTGCGCTGGTATGAGAACCTCAGAACCTGCATGAAAAGTCATGCACAGGAAGGAGTCCCTCTCTGGAATCCCAGTGCTCCTACAGAGAGATAGGAGGCAGAGACAGCAAAATCCCAGAAGCTCTCAGTCCAGATTCCTTGTAGCACTCGGTGGAGATCAAGAAACCTTGTCTCAGACAAGGTGAAAGCTGAGGAAGCTTAGACAAGGTGTCCTTTGACCTCCAGTGCCCACATGATGGCCCATGTCCATCTGCAATCACACACACACACACACACACACACACACACACCATGCATGCAGAGATTCAAAGGAGTGAACTAGTGTGTATCAAAAATGTGGCGTTGGTGTAAATATGAGAATTCGGTGTCTCTCTGCATAAGAATGAGTGGCCCATGATGTTACAGAGAGGACAAAAGACAAAGGAGGCCTTCCCCGCTCTGTCTCCACCCTGAAGACCAAGGAGCCTGAATGGAGATGACACAGACAGTCAACGAGGGATCTTGTTTTCCATCCTTCCCTTCTCAGGGTAAGGGCCAAGATGATGACAGCTGGCCCTGTGGCTAGGCGCTGGGCCATTAAACTGTTTTGCAAGAAACAAGCACGGCTTATGGGAAGCAGCCATGAGATAACCCTTTCTCTGGTCAAGAATGACAGCAACAGTTGGGACCTCTGGGGAAAACACCAACTAAACAACAACGCCCCCCTCAAAAAAAACCCTTTCAAGCTCAAGAGTCAACAGGATATAAAATACATTAAATTTAGCTAAAGTTTCCAAAAAACCTACCCTTGGAAGATGCATTTATTGAAAATCTTTTGTCAAAATTTACTGACTGCCTAACTAAGTAACCTTGATTTTATACATACATACATACATACATACATACATACATATACATATTTATATGTGTCAATATATACATTATTTTGTATCTAGAATTTATTTATAAAAATAAATTAATTTTTATTAATTTATATTCTACATTTAAAATGTAAAATGAATGTATTATATTTATTTATATTTTATAATTTCTATAAATATTCATTTTTATAGAAATGAATTTATATAAATAAAATTTAAAATTTTGTATCCAGATTTTATTTATAGAAATAAAACAGAATTAAACTAGGTCAAAACAGCTTTGTTCCAAGAATTCTTAACATAGTAATAAAAGAAAATAGGATTAGACAAACCAAAGTATTGAAAACAGAATAATTTGAGCTAACGACTTTAACAAATAAAAAGACCAATTATATACATTTGACTTGTGAGTTAAATATTTGCAAATTTTATGAACATAAAGTTTTATGCTTTGGCTCTAAAGTTTACTGTGTATTAGATATACTATAGTATTGATTAAATGAGACAAAGTGTGTCTGTGTGCCTGTGTGCATGCGTGTGTTACCGTGTGTGGATGTGGGAAGAGAGAGAATTGCAGAAGGGGAGAGCTTTCAGAGACATACCCAGTCCTTCACACCCCACCCCAGCCTCCTCGCTGCTTTCTAGTCTCCTGTGTTCTATCCCCCCCAACCTCTCAACATGTCTTTACCCTCCCATGGCTGCTTTTCTGGTTTCCTATCTCCTATCCACACTCATAACAACTATTCTGTTCAACTAACATTGACTTTCAAATATTGCTATTTTCTAATGATCAAGTCAAAACAGAGAAAGAGGTGGCAGATACAGCTCAGTGACTAAAAGCAATTAATTCTCTTCCGAGGGCCTGAGATTGGTTTCCAGCTTGCATGTTGGTTGGCTTTCACCACTAGCAACTAGCATTCCTGGGAATCCAATACCTCTGGCCTCCGTGAGTGCGACACACACACACACACACACACACACAAAATTTTAAAAACACATTATCTTGAAAGATGAAAATACAATTTACGGGCATGGTTTAGAACAGAATTTATGCTTACTAAACTGATCCCAATCAATGAGTATCTTAATAAGGAAAACTGTCTGGATGCTGAGTGCTCTTCATGGCCAATTCTCCTGGCTATCTCTGATGGTCACTCCTTCAGGGTGACCTTATTCACCAGCTGCTGATGTCACTGAGACCACTGATCTCAGCAGTCTTTTTAGTAACACCCTCAGGCCCTCATGTAAATGTCCCCCAAGTCTTGTTGCTAAATCCCCACTAAGCTTCCTTCAGTTTCCAGACGTCACTGAGCTGATATTGACAAGTAGGTGATGTCTCTAAGTGGGTGCCAAATTAACAAGCATTTGGAGCAGACAAGTGTTGAAGGCCCCAGTGGATGCATGTGCGTGGTATACAGGCTGGCTAGACCCCTCTGATGGGGCTTACTGCAAAACGGACTGACACAACCCTGTTCCTGGAGCCATGGTGCCCCAGCCGCCTTCTTGTGCCCTCTCCAGCCCCTCCAAAGCCATACTTCAAGGCACCTTGACAATGGTAATCCAGATGCAAAGACAGAACAAAAACATGTTTGGAAATCACCCCTGTATACCTACAGACTGTGGCATGTCTGGAAAACACTCCGACCCTTCTGGCTCTCTGTGGCAGCAGGGGAGAGATACCTAAGTTGGAGAGGCCAACCAGAGAGTCAACAAAGTTCCACTTGTCCCTTTCCTGAACTCAGCTGTTCTTATTTTAATATGATTTTAAAATCTGGTATTTGAGCCAACTCATTCACGGACAGTCTGCTTTTATTTGATTCGTGCCCCACTTACGTGAGACAGAGAGTAAAGTGTGGTGGGTGATACAGCAGGTAACATAAAGACTAAAGAGGTATTATCACTGGATTCTTTGGCATAGGGTTATGGGATCTTGCTGTCTGTCACCAAATGCCACTTGAAGGCCTTTCCCAGGGCCATGGAGTTGACAGATGTTGCTATTCCTTCACTTCAGAGGACACAGAGCCAACTGCAAACTGTAAAACCATCTAGATACTACAGAGAGAAGAGAAAGGGCCACAAAACAAATCAGAGTCTTCCAGACACGGAGTAGAAGGGCTCTGTAGCAATATTCAAGCCAGAGACCTGGGCTGGCAAAGAGGACAAAGAAGACTTACACTGTTCAAGGATGCTTGTCCTCTCCTGGTCTCTTTGGATGAAAGGTACCATGGACCTCAGGATGATTCCCCGGTAACACTCGAGACTCTTCCCTTAGAGAGCAGGGCTCTATCGGGGATCGAAGGTGGGTAGGCACCCCCGAACATGGGCAGTGAGCACAGTAAGATTTAGTAAACTTTGGGTGAGACTTTATGCACGCTTCCCTCCTCCATGCTGAGGGTTTGTCTGCCTAGACTTATTAAGCAGGTCTTGTGCATGGTGCTAAAGTTGTGGTGAGTTCATATGCGCACCTGCCCTGCTGTATCTGGAGGACTGTGTCCTTTCAGATGTCCACAACATCCGAGACTTGCACTCTCTCTGCCTTCTCTTTCTGGAAGGTTCCCTGAGTCTTGGGGGAGGGGGGCAATGTATGACCCTGATAGGTTGGCCATATCCCATGGCAGTGCCCAGTCCCATGGGTATTTGAGCAACCCAAATTGGATTTCATAGGTTTAAAGCACAGGAGCAGGCAGTTGGGAAGGTAGGGAAATCAAGCTGGATCTGGTAGGAGTTGAGGAATGCATCGATCAAAGTACATTGTAGGTGTTAGATGCCCCAGTGTAGGGGAATGCTAGGGAGGGAAGAGGGGGGTGGGTAGGTGGGTGAGGGAGCACCCTCAAAGAGGCAGGGGGAGGGGGAATGGAATAGGGAGTTTCCAAAGGGGAAAACATTTGAAATGTATATGAAGTAAATATCCAAAATTTAAAATTTTTAAAAAATTCTCAAAAATAATAAAACTATACTTAAAGATTTAGGAAGCTAGTCACTGAAAAAAGCCACTGCAGTAATGGCTCTGGGTCCATCCAGTCTCATTTAGATCAACTTTAAATAATTGGTGAGACCTGCCTATGCATCTTGATTTTAAACCTTGTCTGTTTTCTGAACAGTGCCAGGTCCCTCACAGGTTCAGACACTGATCAGCACATAAAGTGGTTCCCCTCCTTGGAGTACTTAAGGGCTTTTTGTAAGCGGTGGATTTGTTTTGTTTTGTTTTGTTTTTTTCTTTAAGACAGGGTCTCACTATGTAGCTCTGCCTGTCCGGGAACTTACTCTATACACTAGGCTGGCCTTGAACTTACAGAGATCCTCCTGCGGTCACCTCCTGAGTGCTCATATTAAAGATGTGGACCACTGTGCTAAACGTGGGTACTTAAGTTTTTAGACAAGAAGTTTCTCTCTCTCTCTCTCTCTCTCTCTCTCTCTCTCTCTCTCTCTCTCTCTCTCTCTCTCTCCTGGAGAAGACTCTTTTGGTGTGTTATAGACTTGGTTCCTAGCTGGTGCTTTTTTGACTGTCTCCTCTAAATTCAAATGCGCCAATCCCCCAGGAGGGAGGCTTGTTACAACTCAGAAAGTAAACACACTTGACAAGTCTTAGGAAGCTCTTGAAACATACAGGATTCACAAAGGCCTTCCCAATGTTATAAAATTAGAGACAATTGATGGAGATGGGAAAGTCTAGAGCTGTCTATAGGTCCTGCCAGAGTTCTCAGGGTGTGGTGTAGGTTGTCACCCGTGTGGAGGTGAGGTGAGAGGTTCCTGGGGTGTGGTGAGTTGTCACCCATGTGGTGGGGTGGGGTCTTTTTGGTGATGCAACTGTCTTTGAGTCACCCCTGCTCCAGTAGATAATCCCCCCACTCCTACTCCTATATGTAACCCCAAGAAACTGACTGCTTCACTGATTTCAGCTTGGGTGGGATTTCTTTTGCCTGTGATCATTGAATCTCTTGGACATCTGTCCAAGTCTCCTTAGGAAGAGTCACACAACCGAGAGGTTCTGGGAACTTTAGGTGGTGGGACCTAGCCAGAGTGAGCTGGTTGTTGGGACTCAGGCCTCGAGTTTATCTTGCCTGAGGCCTCTTCTGTCTGTCGTGTGAGCTGTCTCTTTCCTGTGTGCTCATTCTACCAGGACGATCTCCCATCTCAGCAGGGGAGGAGAGAGACCCAGTGTAGCTAACAGTGTAGACAAACCTCAGAAGCTACAAACTAAAATAAACATCTTTTTGGGTGCTCACTCAGATATTTGATAATGACTAGCTGTGTAGGAATGAAAATATTGACAGAACCGCTCTTGCCTTATCACGGTCTGGATCTTTTAAGGCTCAGGGGCCAGGGCGGTAGGGGGCTGACTAACTCAAGACAGGTACATTTAGAACTTGCTGCTGATGTCCTACTGCCTGGAGAGATTATCCCAGCTTCCTGGGGTGGGACTGAGGGAGGAATTCATGCTGGAGATGAGAAAAAAGAGACTGGACTACAAGTTAAAGCTAGTGGTGTTAGTTAGGACAAGGAGGACAAACCTAAAGTGACATACAGCCACAGAGCTATTTCTTCAAGCCGGGGTGTCTCTGCAGCGTGGCACACCCGGTTTGCTTCTTGGTGAGAGCAAAGTCAATATGTAGGACCAGAAGATGAGAGAGCGAGGGTCACAGTGCTGCACAAGTAAGGGGATCCCTGGGGCTAACTCCCAAAGCAGTGGCTGCCTAAGCAAAGAAAGCCAATGGTGTTTACCCAGAATACTCATGCATATTCCTTCTGGAAAGTTCCACCATCCTATATAGAGGCAGACACATTACTGAGCATGCTCAGTTTGAGAACAGGCTTCCTCATATGTCACATGTTCTAAAATGGCAGACTGGAACATCTGCTGGGTAGGAAATTTAGTATTATAATGAGATTATAATGAGCAAAGGTCACCTAGAAGGATGACTGTGATTTCGGCCAGTTCCTTGAGATTTTCTCAAGAGAGTCTTATCGGAAACAAACGAAACCACGAAGGATTATTAGCCATTTAAAGGGCCAGTAGCTTTCTCCCTGGAAGCAGAGCGGACTGTACATTCCTTCATAGCAACTAGTGTGATGCTGACAGAACGGAGTCACTGGTTTCTCGTCAAATTCTGCATGCTTAGCTACCCACAGGTCCTTTCCAGCCAGGGCAAGTGCTGTTGCTTACAACTAAGAGAGTAGATGTTGCATGTGGGGAATGAGGTGTCTGTCGCAGACTGTATACCAAGCACACTCTGTGTCAATTGTCCTTCCTAGGTTGTCTGCTTTCTTCAGCAACCAGAGAGTGGTGGCCAGGATTGTCTTCCTCACTTGCTACGTAGAAAGCTGGGTTTTGAAGCCAGCGATGCTGTCTCCTGAATCTGTTCCTGCCACAGCCAAGCATGAAACCCAGTGAGAACCCAGGCTTCCTTCAAGGCTAGTGTGGTGGATTGAACGAGAGGGTCCCCCACAGTCTCGGGCATTTGAACACTTGGTCCGCAGTTGGTGCACTGTTGGGGAAGTTTAGGAGGTGCGGCCTTGATGGGGAATGTATGTCCCTAGGAGGGCTTTGAGACTGAAAGGCTCATGCCACATCCAGTCTGCTCTCTCTGCTTCATGCTTGTGGTTTAAGATGTGAGCTCTCAGCTTCCTCTTCCCTACTGCCATGATGCCATGTCTCCCAACCACGATGGACTCTTACCTCTGTAGAACCCTGAGCCGAAAGAAACTCTTCAGGTTGCTTCTGGTTATGGTGTCTTCTCACAGAAGCAGAAAAAGAAATTAATACAGCTTGTGTCAGCTCTCAAGCTCCCAACTAGAAGTGACCCCATCCTTCGCCTTGCTTTGATAATGGCGGTATCTTACCCTTATTATTTATTTGAAGTGTGTGTGTGTGTGTGTGTGCGTGTGTGCGTGTGTGTGTGTGTGTATACATGTGAGTGTGCACATTTACACTTAGGTGTGTGAGACAGGGCAGTGCATGCCACAATACATGGAAGTCAGAGGAAAGCCTTGGGTATCAGTCTTTGCTTTTTGTCTTCTCTGAGGTAGGATGGTCTTTTTGTTGTTCACCTTGAGCACTGGCCCATAAGCTTGTAGGGGCTCTCCCATCCCTGCCTGTCATTTCCCTGTAAGTTCTGGGATTACAGGTATGTGCTGCTGACCTCACTGTGTGTTCTGGGCATTTGAACTCAGGTCCCTCAGATTGTGTGGCAAGGCTTAACCCGCTGATCCCTCTCCCCAGCTCCTTACCTTTATTTAATTTACCCGAAAAGCTGTCTCCATGCTGTGTTCCCACCCTCCATCTCTCATTTCCTTGAACTGTTTTCGATCTTTTCCCATACCTTCCTCTTTATCTACAAGGTTAGCCCTTGAGACTTCTAACCCTCATTCATCTCCAGGAAGATGAGTCCCAGACACTTGGCCTTGCAAGTTTACTGTGGACAGGTGTGATCTTCCAAGTGCTATGCTTAGCACCTGGTTCCCAGAGACCTGGCTAAGCCAAAGAGTCTGGAGCTGACTGCCTGAAATGCTTGCCCTGTGCAGATGGCTGAGTCTTAGCCCCACTGTACCTGGATGGCAGCTGTGAAAACAGTCCCTGGGCTGAAGGCCTGGTACATGTTCATGTTGTACTTTCTGTGCTTTAAAACTAAACTTGGGGCGGGAGAAATGGCTCATCAGTTAAAAGCACGTTTTGTTCTTGTGGAGGACCCAGGTTTGGTTCCCAGCACCCACATGGCAGCTCACAATTGTAAACTCTTGTTCCAGGGTGTCTGATGCCCTTTTCTGACCTCCGTAGGCACTGCATGCATCGGGCGTTTGTGTGTGTGTGGAAGCAGAACACCGGTACACACAAAATGAAAATAAATAAGTCTTCACAAACCCCATCTTACTTCTGTGTGCTATGCAGATACTTGGTAAATGTCTGAGCTACTGGAGGATCACAACCAGACCTTGTCTCACAGTTAGCAGCCAGTGAACATCAGAAGCAATAATTCTATATTTGGATTGAATGACCTTAACTGGGTCATGTCTCTGTTTATTTGGCAGTAAGGGGCGCATGAAGTTCTCAGATAATTCTCCTACTTTGCTTCAGCTGTTGTTCTGTGAGACAGTCTTGAGGTATGGCCCAAGCAGGATTGGAACTTTAGATCCTCCGGCCACAGGCCCCTAGGCACTAGGATTACAGGTGTCATCACCACCCCTGCACACTGTGCTGCACGTGCTGAGGTCACAGGTGTCACCGCCACATCTGCCCACTGTGCAGGTAGGACTTCCATCCTTTGAAACCAAGATGATTTTCTTGTATTGCATCTTGACAGACATGGAGACCAAGGTTCTGAAATCCTGCTACAGGGCACTGATGAAGCAGGCAGGCAGCTTTCCTGGGTCACTGGCTCAGGTGAGGAAAATGAACTCTTCACATCAGGAGGCCGAGCCTAGCTAACCAAGGGCTCTGTGAGAGCCCTTTTCTCCAAGGACCTGAAGCTCTCCATGTTCCCACAGGGTCAGCATGGCTCGATGCAGAGCCCACCTACCCACAGGGTCAGCATGGCTTGCTGCAGAGCTCACCTACCTGCCTGGCATGCACAGCATGTGGCAGCAAGTTCAACTTCTTGCCTTTCTCCTGTCCTGTCTTCCATCATTCTCACGCTGACAGCTGCAGGGACACATGGAGATTGCTTGGCAGCTGCTTACCACAGATGCTGGGCTCTGTAGCACACTCTCCCCTCCCGCGCTTGCTGCTTCTGAATTTCTCTGGCTGCCTAGATGTCTTCATCACTGCCGAGGGGAGGGGCGCACTCCGAGGTGTGAGCATGGTGTGAAGCCTTTGGGGACTGACACTGCTGAGCAGGCAAGCTGAGCAGGCGGGGTAGCTGTGTGCGTAGGGGCCTCTTTGCCTGTTTCTCATTCAGTCAGGGTTTTTTTTTTTTTTTTTTTTTTAACTATTTTGTGTGCCTGGGAGTGTTCGGTCTGGTCTGGGAAGACGGTATCAGGGTATGTCATTCATTGCAGGCCTGTGGAGTCTGCCTGCTCCTGCTCTGTTGGCTTTCTTTCCAGCAGCTGTCTCCTGATTTAACTGGCCTCATTGCCTCCAACTTGTCTCTTCGACTTCCTGTGACCCTCTCCTGGTGATTTTCTTATAACCAAACCTGGTACTGTCCCTCCTTGTCTTTAATACTTGTCAGGGATGAGAGTGGACCTGAACGGCTTAGTGTGGTTGAAATCCCTGTTACTGGACAGGACTCACCTCTGCTTCAGCCTCTCCCACGGAACAATGAAATCCAGCTGTTCTGGATCTTATTTTGTTACTGTTTTTTTTTTTTTTTTTCTGTCTCTGTGTGGTGTGTGTTTGTGTGCACATGTGTGCATATAGACACATATGTGTGTTCAGGTACTTGTGTATGCACACTTGTGTGAAGGCCGGAGGTTGACCTCAGATGTCTTCCTTGAAATCTCTGTCTCTCTGTCTCTGTCTGTCTGTCTCTGTCTGTGTCTGTCTGTGTCTGTCTGTGTCTGTGTCTGTCTGTCTCTCTGTCTCTGTCTCTGTCTCTCTCTCTGTCTCTCTCTCTCTGTGTGTGTGTATGTTAAACCAGCATCTCTCATTTGAACCCGGAGTTCCCCAGTTCAGCTCCTTCAGCCAGCTAACTCATATCTTGGATTCCCTGTCTCCCCCTCCTGAGCACTGAGGTTCCCGGTGGGTCCGGGTGCTGAGGATCCTGACATAGTTGTCACCTTTGTGCAGCAGGCACTGCTGGTGGGGCCTTCCCCCAGCCCTGCCAGCTTTCTCCTTAGCTCAGCCTTCCACTGTGTCCTTTCAGAGTCTGTCCCTTGTCCTTTCTCCCTCCAGGTTTATACCTCCAAGCCAGACAGGGTTCTAGGCTGCTGTCTCCTGCCTCGGCCTTATCCTCCTTGCTCCCGTGTTGAACTTGCTTCCTAGCCTTCTCGGTGAGTACTTGGGCAAAGGTGCTGATTGAACAGCCCGCTCCACGGCTGGGCAGTGCACAGGTCTGGCCCTTGAAGGTTCTGTGCTGAGCCAGACACGAGAGAGCACCCTCTGTTTAGATCATGGCATAAGCATGATGATGAGGCCAGTGAAGACCATCCCTCTGTCTCTGTCTCTGTCTCTGTCTGTTTGTCCCTCTGGCACCTGCCACCTCCTCTTTGTCCTTCTACTGTCTCTTCAATTTTTTACTGTCTTCAGGTTGTCTCCCCTCAGGCTCGAGTTTCATGAGGACAGGACTTTCTCTTATTCAAGGTTGAGTTTCCGATGCTTACTAAAGCCCAGCCCAGAGTGGAAACTCAAAACACAACTGTCCTCAATGGCACCAAATAACTGCCCAAGCAGTAGGGGCCCTGTCGGGGGCCTCCCACTGTGGGCTGACCACATGTCTGTGCCACTGAAGTGCCTGAGTCACCTAGGGCTGAAGGACCAATGTGTACAACGTGGGCCACCATGCTAGACCGAACTTCGAATATGTTCACGTGTCTCACTGGCTGCTTGTCCCCCCCCCCCCCCCATTGTCTGAGTTGGGTTGTCTTGCCCTTTGTGGCTTCTGTTCTGACTTTGGTAAAATGTTCAATGTTGCTTTGGTTCATGCTTTGGGGTTCTCGGTGGAAGCCCACAGACTGGGTTACCTTTGTGAGGTGAGGCCTCCAAAGGCCTGGCTTTCCTGGCTGTGTATTTGCATTTTCTACTAAAAATGTCTGACAAGTTATAAATTTGACTTTCCTGTGCTTTAGCAGTGACACAATTTTAATACTAATGAATAGCACACACAGCCTCTCAGGAGATCGGTGGCCCAGTGTCTGGTTGTGGTTGCATGCATGTCTATGTCCACCTCCAAGGGAGGGCCTGGTGCGGCTGTCTGTGTCCTTGTGTCGGCACATACTCATGCCTCTGTATGAGTAGAGCTCAGAGAACAGTGTGGATTTTGTGAATCTTTGTAAAACGATACAAGTACTGATGTATTTCACAGATCTGCCTGCTGAGAGAGACAGTTCATAATTTGCTTCTTAAACTGGGCATGGCAGCTCAGGCCTGCAACCCTGGCATTTGACCAACACCTCACACCTGTGCTCCTAGTTCCTGAAAGGCTGAAACAGGAGTTCTTGAGTTCAAGGTAGGCCTGGGTGATTCAAGGAGAGCCTTTTCCTGAATGGCTCCTACTTACCCACTGTCCCCATCCCCTCCCTGACTCTGAACCTCCTCAGCACAGGGATTTCTAAATTTTGATGAACACATAAGATGTTAAAATGTATCTTATGTGCAACTCAGTGTTCCTCATACAAGAACGTTTGCTTGAGCCTGTGCCCTTCTCAAAGCTGGAATTTGGGCTCCATCATGTGCCCTGAAAAGAGAGCAGACCTACTAGGTGCTAGTGATTGACAGAGCAGTAACTGATTTTGTGGGGAGACAAATGAGACCACAGCAGATAGTAGTCAAGGATGAGCAAAATTTCACTTTCCTCCCTTTCAGTTCCTGTTTAGCCAAGGGCCTATCTGGGATGCTGTATCTACGCGTGCCCCCTCCCTCTACTTCCATTTCTACCACCATCTTCATCTCTGTTTCCATTCTCCATCTCTATCCACCTCCACCTCCATCTTCATCTCTACCTCCATCTTCATCTTCTTCTCTACCTCCATCTCTAGTACCAACTCCATCATCTTTATCTTTGCCTCAATCGCACACATCCTAGAACTCTGCTCACTCGGACCTCCTGTCAGGTTGGATGGAAGAGCTCAGGGGCTTTGTCACTTGTGCTCCCTGTGGACCAGCCCCTTCCTGACAGCATCTCTGCTCCTAGTCTTGAGAAGTACACTCCCAGAGCCCTCCCCAGAGAGAACCCTACTTCCACCTCTGGCCCTGAGCTTGCCTTCCTCCAGCCCAGCTTCCTGCCTCTCTGGGCAGTCAACTCTCACCCCTCCTGTCCAGGCCTGCCCTGCTGAGGCCCTTGCCTGGCAGGACACAGCACCTGTAATGACTAAAAATAGGTGATATATAAAAGAACGGTGAGACCCAAATGATGTCTGAAGCAGGAAATATAATGACCCTCCAAAAATACTGTCCTGGTGCTTCCCCTGAGCCCAGCACTTGCTTCAAAGCCCTCGGCCTATCTTTATTTTGCATTCAAACTATCTTTTGGGGCCAGGTTTCCTTCACAACACAGCTTATTGCTAAACGGATCTGAAACCCTGGGGAGTTTATCTGTAATCAGGGCTTCTTTTTCTCTTCTTTCCAGTAACCATGGGTCGGAGGTATTCCAGCAATTCTTAACTAAAGGACGACTCTGTTTCATGACATCTAATCAGGGGGACGTCCCACTGGGAGGACAGATTGTGTCCTTTTTCCCCACTCTGGGCTGAGGAGATAAAGAGATAAAACTCGTAGGTTGTTTTATTTTCTGAAAAATCAACAGTGTAGTCTTCTGGTGGAGGGGTGGGGGATCCTCTCGGGAGCCTGTTATGCATATGCCTGGTGGGAGGACGCCAGTGGGCTTGTGGGTGAAAAGGTTTGTGTCTGCAGTGGCTGGCCTTGGTCTGTTCTAAAACAGCTCGGATTTAGGACCATCTGGAATCCTGGTAGTTCAGATGAAAATGGAAAATTTTGAGGGTGTACACCTGTGCTGTCCCTGAGTGTCTTTTCTGGTCCAAGCTAAGAGGCTCAAGTCAGTTTCCAGCTGAGGTGACCCTGGGGGCTGTGGTGATGGCTCAGGTACATTCTCAGAGTGTCAGTCACTTGCCACCTAAAGCCATGTCACTAATGCCTAGCGTGCAGCTCTTCCAGACTCTGCTGGGCCTTTGAGAAGTGCGGAGGAGAAGCTTCTGGTACTTTGTGGGTTTCTTTTGTAAGTAGGAGAGATAGCTTACTATATACTTGTCAAAGGCCCAGGGTTCAGCAGCAGGGTCCGTGGAGTAGGCAAGCTTGGTTTGTCTTGGAAATAGAGAGCAAGGGAAATTCTAGATCCATGGAGAGGCCAAATCTGGAGAGCAGCGGAGTAGTCCTCCAAACGGCCCCAGCACCGGTGCCTGGCTTCCGGCTTTCTTCACTTCCCCTCCTCTGTCCTCCCTGGGTGCTCTTGCTTTGCTTCATCCCTGCCTCATCTTCCCTCTTGTTCCCCTCAGCATCGCATTCATTCATTTCCCCCTTCAGTTATAATGGTGCCGAGGTTCTAGGATGAGACTGGGACCAAGAAAAGTTAAGGCGCTGTGGGACCTTGGTTACAACGCAACTGGGGTATCAACCCCTTGCGGTGTCACAGTGGCTGCAGCATCGGTACCCAGAAAGACTTATTTTCAAACTTGCTGGGGTGTACTGAGGCACAGCCGCTGAGCGTGTCTGCGGGGGAGGGGGGGGTCTGTGTGTGTTTCCAGGGAGGATTAACCAGAACGGGGATTCCCCACGGCGGGCGGCACGATGATCCCACGGGCTGTGTCCTGAACCAAATATGAATTGAAAAGGGCAGTGGTGAGCTGGGCAGTACCGCTCTCTTCCTGTGATCTGCACAGACAGGGTCAGAAGAAGCCCCCACAATTGCTCCTTCCACAATTGCTCCTTCCCCTTGATGGCCTGCGTCTTCAGAGCCCTGTGCCCAAATACCCGCTTCCTCTATAGGCAGCTTCTTGCCAGGAGTTTGGTCACAGTAGTGGGAAGAGAGTAACGTAAGTGCTCCTTCATGACATACCACTTTGAGGTCACCTACCCCGACCCATGCTGCCTCTTGAGGCTGCAGGATCCTGAATTTTCTTTGTCTAGAAATTCCCCACTTCCAGCCAGCAGCTGCCCCAGGCTGGGAGTTTAAGGCTTTCTCATTCCATAATTGTTTTATTATACCTGAGAATGAGGATTCATTGTGGCATTTTTTTTTCAGGTGAACATTTTATCTCGCTGTTTCTCTCTCCCTTTTTCTCCCTATGCTTCCTCTCTTCCTTGTGTCCTGCCTTTCCACTCTCATGTCATGGGACCTTTTGCCCCTTAAGCTCTTGTTCCTCCCTTGTGGCTGTCTATCTAGCTTCACAGTCTAGTCTCATTCTTAGAACCCTGACTGACATGCATGGGAAGCATCTTAAGTTAGTACATGCAGGAGAACACACGTGGCTTTTGTCTTTCTGAGATGGGGCCCCTCGCGGTGTAATACTTTCTAGTATTAGAGATAATAAATTCCATTTTCCTGAATTTTCATAATTCTGTTTTTCTTAACAGCCAGGTAAAATTCCACTGTGTACTCGTGTCACATTTTCCTTACCCGTGCTCCTGTTGATGGACATCTAGGCTGGTTCTATTTCCTGGCTATTATGACCAGTGCAACAATAAACACAGCTGAGCAAGTGTCCCTGTGATGTGGCGTCTGTAGGGTACGAGCTTCAGGCTCTCTGAGCAGACCTGTCTTCACTTGTCAGTCAGTCACAATTACCCAGGGCAACTCTGTTCTCACTCAGGGATTGGTTTTGCTGCAGCAGTTAAGTATCCACCATCCAGGCTTTGACACAAAGAGGTCTTTCCATTTCTATGATCATTTGAGGCTCTATCAGAATCACCATCCAGCCTTTGGCATTTCAATAACCTGCCAGCCATGGCTGCATCCCTCTGTGTTATGTATAATATACTTCATCTCATACCCGCTGCCGGTTCTAGGGCAGGAAACACCTTCTTGTGTGTCTCAACCCAGGTCTGCCTGGAGCCATGCTTTGATGCTCACAGAAGGTGTGGACCTGGGGGAATGAATCTGTGGCTGAGGACTCTTAGAAACGGCAGTCAGCAACAGGAGCTCTAGCTCACCCAGTCGTGGGACTCAAGGGTCCTGAGAGGAATAAGGAGCTCTTCTGATCCCAGAGCAGGACCATCTCCTGAGTCCCTGCAAAGCCTTTTACAGTACATCATTAACATATGCAGGCTATTGGTTTTAGCAGGTAAATGCCCAGGCTCCGATGCCCACTGTGGGATTTGAACCTATCCTCGATATTGATATGACCCTTAACTTTCCTGTCTATAAAATGGGTATAACGATGTTTGTACCCTGCAGGGTTACTGTAGGGATGAAATGAATGACTTTGGAAGATGCCTGGAATATAATGAGTGCTTAACAAATAAATGTCCCTGGAAAGGACAGGGCGCTGTTGACGCTGAAGAACGCCGATGCCTAATGCATGGTTTCCTCCTGCCTCTTGTGGGTGACCTGAGCACACAGCAGGGGCTCCTGGTGCAGGACCCAGTCAAGGTACTTGTGGCTTAAAGGCAGAAGTTGCTGTTTAGAAATCAGCGACACAGTGCACAGATGACCATGCTTTGCTGAGCACCTTCTGCAGGCTGGGCTCTATGATAACACTTGTGTTGCTTGGTGCTTCCCTTACAAGAACGTTTTGTGATTGATTCTGGGTACCTCCTATGGCTGAGAAACTAGAGGGTTGGGGGCACTTTTAACCAGATAAAACCATGCAATGGGGCCAAGCCTGAAGCCCGGGTTTTCTCCCAGCAGACCCTCCTTGTGTCATTGGTGTAACCAGCAAGGCATCTTCCGGTCTTGGTTTCTCTTCTCCAATGAGTTCCTAATGTCCCTTAGCAATTTTGTGTGTGGACCCAGCCCTGACTGAGGTTCACGATACCCAGAATTCTGGTCTCTCTCTGCCACATACTGGCCCAGCTTAAACGAGCTATGAGCCATGGCTGGGTTATAAAACTAGAGCTGAGAATGCCTTCCCTCCCCAGCTCAGCTCAAGCGGGAGGCTCGTCCAGAGATAGAGATCCTCATCAGATATAGGCACTCTGCAGTCTTCTTTATAAACTAATTTAGGGAACGTGATTAGATAACAAGGAGCTGTTCCTGTGAGCTTGGCCACTGTGAACCAAATTTTCTTAGGGCTTACATGTTGTTGTTGTTGTTGTTTTAAATAAAATCTCAATCCCTGGATTTTACCAATGAGGACTCAGGAGCCAAATGCTGAGGTGAATGCTTGCTAGCTCAGATAGGCAGAGAAAGCACCCAGTTGACCCTTCTACCTCAGCCAACAGAAGCATCCCAGAAGCTCTCATGCTGGCTCAAAAATCCTCCTTCAAAGTCAGTGTCCCTCCCTTCCACTTCCTGTGCATCTCTCTATTTACTCCCCCTACTCTCTCTGCTCCCTTCCACTTCCTGTGCATCTCTCTATTTACTCCCCCTACTCTCTCTGCTTTTGCTTAATAATCCTGTGTTCACTTCCTGTCACCTGGTTGCTTGCTCTCCCCTTGACCCATGGCTGACTTTATTTAATCCTGTTTACAATATTCAAACAGAAAGCTCTTAGATTAAAGGTGTGTGCTAGGGCTGAGCCACACCACAACCCAAACCAGGATTTTCCAGAAAATAACACATTCGCGGGGTAGGCAGTGAGAGTCCTGCAACACTCACTTTCCCCAAAGTAAACCATTCAACTTTCAGAACCAGGACATGGAACATTGTACTCCAGAGAGAAGACATCAGCCTCAAAGTCCTGCCTAGCTCCCATCCCCTCTCCCAACTGTCATGGGAGTTTCAGCTATGTGTGGGGTAGATTCAGGATGGAAAAGCCAGCTAAGTTGGGGAGGCCATGCTGAAGTGCCCCAAGCATCTCTGTGATGTTGGGGCCCCTGCCTGCACAGGGAAGGTTTTATGAAACCTTTGCAATTGTCAGGCAATAGCTTGGCTTGACACAACGTTCAGAAGACACCTTTAGATAGAGAAAGGGAGAACTCAGAAGTCAAAGGAAAACCTAAATTCAAACCCACATGTGTCTGATGGACAGCTCATGAAGCATGTCACTCATCCTGGATAAAGCTCCCAGAGCTTTGTTTTGGTCTCCTTAATTCCATGAGCCAGCTCTTCTTGGAACTGCCTCCTGGGACAATATTAGGAGCAGAGTAGAGATCACACGGTCTCAGGACAGCTCACCTAAGGGCACACACATGGCTCATGATGGGTACCCGAGGTAATTGCTTACAGATTACACATGGGCCCCATGGACAGGTTTCCACTCATCCTGCTGGCTGAACTCTGAAGATAGTGCCAGGTTTTCAGTTCTACCAAAGCTCAAAGCTCAAGCTTAGTGTGGGGCTGGGGAGATGGCTCAGAGATGGCACGGGGATCTGAATTTGAATCCTGAACAGCAACAGGAGTTGCTGGGCATAATAGTCCAAGTTTAGAATCCTGTTGCTAGGGAGGTGAAGGCAAGGGGATCCTGAGGGTTTCCTGGCTCGTCAGTCTAATCAACTAACTAGCAAACTCCAGGTACTGTGAGAGGCCCTGTCGCAAAGCATATGGTGGAGAATGGTGAAGACAACAAACATTGACCTGTAGCACACACATTCATACAACACACACACATGAACACACACACACACACACACACACACACACACACACACACACACACACACGATGATGGGTAAGCATCTAATGGAGGACTGAAGGACAGCCCCGTCATTAGTGAGGTCCACAGTAGAAGCAAATGATAAAGGCTAACTCTCTGTTCTCCGGGACTCTCCAGTTCACACTAGAGGATCCATCTCTAGACAGCATATAGGATGGATACACGATGGCTTTTCATCATTTTATTTGTACATTCGATTAAAAAATAATAAGAGGTCATCACTCAGTAGAAAGAATCAAAGGATAAAGGGCATGGAGTGAGAATAAAGATTTCGCTCGGACGGAAAGGCTCAAAGTAAATCCCCCTTGAGAGAGCCCAGCCCTTGGCAAGTCTCAGCCCACCCTCTTTCTGAGGCTGGTGAGGTTGGGTTTTTAACAGAGAGCCTCAGGATGAGGAGAAGCTATCTCCCCAGCACAGAGTTCCTCCGCTCTCCAAAGGGAAGGCAGATTTGGAAAACTGGCACTGCCCCTGCCCAGATGGCAGCCAGCAGCTGGCTCTGGCAAGAGGAAGTTCTCACTCTCTGCTGCTGGCTGCCCGGCCCCTCCCGGCCCCAGCAAAGCAGGCCTGGCCATAGGAAAGGCAGCATGTGAGAGCCCGGCCCTGCCAGCCGCTCCCCACCACCCTGACCTGGCTGCTCTGGCTCTGGCACCCGGGTGAGGAGCAGGGGGAGCAGGCCCGGCCACCCAGCCAGCATCCCTAGCCTCCCTCTTCCTGCCTCAGCTGCTGGCTTGGCATCGTGATGTCTCATGTAGATGGGGCTGTGGCAGGAGGGACAAAGGGTAGCAATGATTTCAGAGAGCAGCCTGGCCTTGAAGCCGTGAGCCTCCAGATGATCAGGCCAGCCCGTAGCTGCTGCCCTAGGCCCACTCCAATACCTCTGTCTTTTAGTGGGCCTGTGTGGTCATTGTTTCTACCCTGGGTGTTCCATTCTCCACCTGTCTGCCTGTTCATCCATTTGTCTGTCTGCCCCTCTATTCTTCTATTTCCATTATTTTTCCATTCATTTTCTTCTCTCCTTTTCTTTCACTCTGTGTTCTTCTCTTCCTTCTTTCTCCACTCTGTTCCCTCCTTCCTCTTTCCCTCCTTTCCTTCTTTCTGTCTTCTTCTGTTTCTCTCTCATGTCTCCTTCCTCTGCTCCCATGATGCATTTCTCCTACTCCCCTGACTCCCCCTTCTCCTCTGTTCTCCTCACCCAGTACAACAAATACATGTTATGCAGCTGTAGTGGTCCCTCTAGGTTCTGAGCTTATGGTCTAGTGGGGTGTCTTGGATTGTGGTTGTCTTGTGACAGTTCATGGCTATGGTGGATGAAATACACACACACACACACACACACACACACACACACACACACACACACACACACACACGTATACCACACATACCTCACTAATATTGGACCCAGGCTCACATTAGGAGCTGTTTTTGTTTGTTTGTTTGTTTATCTGGTTTTTTGTTTTGTTTTGAAATGAATTTCATTGCTCACTTATGCATCTGGAGAAAGCTTTCATGTCTAGCTGCTGAAAAAATGGCAGGCTGAGGCTGGCCTTTGGCTTCAGTGTCTGCTTCTGACTTGGATCACCAGGTCGTAGCTGTCAGTTAAGCTCCTGATCTACCACCTACTTTAAGTTTCCTGGTGCCTTTACACTCAAACGCTATAGTGCACATTGGGGGTGGGAGGTGTCTGACTTACTGGTCAGATCGCTATCTCTGTGATAAAATATGTAAGGTGATTTGCATATAAGGATAATGTTCTGTGTTCCTTTCAGAGGTTTCGGTTCAGTCAACTGACCTCTCTGCCTTTGAGCCTGTGACAAAGCAAGGTGTGACGGTGTTGGAGCCTGTGGTGGGGCGGCCTGCTCACCTCATGGCAGCAGGAAGCAAGGCCCTTCTTCTTTAGACTCTGGCGCCTCCCGGTCATGGCACAGGCTAGGCTTTCTGGGACATTCCAGGCAGTATGCGACTTCTCTTCACAGTGTCCTCTCCTAGGGCATTGCTATTTAAGGGACCATTGGTGTCCCTGGTAGAGCACCCTCACATCCCTTCAGTCACTTCCCCTGAGATATTTCCTCCACACCCACAGTCCTCTCCCCAGTCAGAGAAGTATATACCAAACCATGAGATTCTCCCCGGCAGATTTTGGTGAGATTTGAAAGTTTCCCTTTGAAGCTAAAAGCAGCTGTGGGTCCAGATGCTGAGTGGCCCAGGGACAGCAGCTGCTGAGGTGCTCAGCTCCACAAGGCATTGCGTGTCTTGAAACACAGGTATCTCATCTGGGAACTTCAGGAGGGGCTGAAGACACATCTTGGTCATTAGCGTCACCCGTGGTAACGTGATTAGCATGAACGGTTCAAGGTGAAGGGTGATCTTTAAGAACACCAGACGATCCTCGCAGCTGGAGGCCTGCAGTAGCTTCTGTGGCTCCAGCCTAACCACTCTGTGTGTTTGCGCTAACGAGAGGGTCAGGGGTCCGGTGTCACTTGAGATATATTAGTGAAGGAGAGCAGCTGCAGACTGCACCCTGAGCGTGGCTGGGTTTCTTGAAAAGGAGCTTGCCACTGTTATGTGACTCATGGGAGAGGGTTCTCACAGGAAAACAGGCTCGCTCAGGCTTTCGTCACGGCAGCTTCGTTTCTGTCTGGCTGTGGGTGGGATTTTTTGGGTTTGCTTGTTTGCTTTATTGGCTTAATTATAAATAATATAATCAGATTCACTTTCTGGATGTGGGAATGTGAGGGTTTTTAAGAATGCAGTCATGCGTGCACTAGCAGTCATGCTACGGAGTCTTGACCTTACTCCAAACCATTTCCCATGTGACCCTTTATGTCCAACCCCTTCTTTCTCCCCCAACCATGGAGCTGTTTGACTTTTCTAGAATCCTCTGTAGAAAAGAATCATCTGTCTCAGAGCCTGTCAGGTCTGGTTTCTTTCACCCAGCAGAATGCACTGGGATCTGTCCTTGCTGCTGAATGTGTGGCGTTTGCTCCTTTTTCATTGCTGAGTGATACTCCACTGGTTTATGAGCACATGCGGCTCCTTTTGGTAGGAACTGTGACAAACACTTGTGTGGAACATTTATGCGGTTTTATCTCCTTTAGGTAACTATCTAGGTGTGGTATTGTTGGGCCCTGGACTCTAGGTTTTGTTAGCATTACCAGAAATTAACAAATGGCACTGTGCTACACTCCAACTGGGAGTTTGTGAGAATTCCACCTGTCCCACATGCTTGGACTCATCGGGGCCAAGTTTTGAGAAATATTTTTAACAATTCCAAAGAGGCTGTGGCGGTCTTTTTAGTCTTATGTTCCTGAAAGATGACGGGTGCTGGCATTCTCATCTGTAGGTCCTCCGTGGAAACTGTCCACTAAAACTTTTGCCTGATCAATGATGCAAATCTTTGTTCCTGCATTTTCTTCTAGAAAGCTTATAACTTAAAACTTTCTATTTACATGCATGATCCTTTGGGGTTGATCTGTGGATCTAGTATACACCCAGATCCTCTCCCTCTTCTACAACCCCACCCCCACCCCACCAAGAATCAGTTCATGCTGACAAAGTGCCCCACCTCTGACCCACAACCCCAGCCCTTCCCTTTCCTCCCCTCTCCCTTCCTTTCCCTTCCCCTCTTCCCCTCCCCCTCCCTCCATATAAATATCCAATTGTTTCAGCACCATTGGTTGAAAGGCTAACCTTCTCTGTGACAGGCTCAGCACTCTTATCCAGTGAGAAGATCATCTTGCGTGGTCTGTGCTGGGGCTGTTTCTAGTCTAGTATCCCCCTCAATGCTGTCTTCCACAGTCTTCCGACAGGGAAGAGAGTGACCCATGTGTGGACAGAGCTGCTCAGCACCTGAGTGGGCAGAAGAAAAGCAGTTTTGTTCTACCAAGGTGGGAACTAACTTCAAGGTGGATTGCGGCACAAATCCCATGTCTAGGGTGTTTTGATCTTGAAGAAATGCAGGTGGGGCTCCCTGAGATTAATGAGGGCCCTGTCTGGGAGAGCACTGGGGATTTGCCTCATGAGTATCTAGGTATTTGGATAATTCTCATTTTACTTCACAGTGAAGACAGGCCAGGAGAGTGGAGGTCCTTGTGAGAATAGGTGTGCTGATAGACTATAAATTCTGTGATGTGTGGGTGGGTGGGTGGGTGGGTGGGTGCACGTGTAAATAGCGTGTACACAGAGGTCAAAGGACAATCTCAGCTGTCCTTCCAAGGATGCTGTCCATTCAAGCAAGCCAGGTGTATCACCCCCACCCCAACACCTCCCCAGTTTCATGATCACCACCCCTAGTGCCATCACCCCTAGTATGTGAGTTCTGGGGATTAAACAGATCCTGCTGCTTATAAGGTAAGGACCCCACGGAATGGGCTGAGTTCCTGCATACAAAACTCTGTCTTCTTTGGTAGGCTAAGATGCTGCTCACATCTGTCAGCAGTAAGTGAGCAGCAACCACTCTCTCAGCATTGCTTGCTTACTTCCTGCTGTGAGGTCAAAGGCACAAATTAACAGCCTCGTCCTTAGCATCCAAGTCCCCATCCCGGTCTGCTGGCTGTCCTTATGAGCAAGATTGTTTTGCTATTTTGGAATGTGACTCTGTATCACTGAGATGCTTCTACCATGCCTCTCATTTCTGATTTTTCATGGCCTTAAAGCTGCCATCTGGTGCAAGGCTGGGAAGGACACTGGGAGACCCCTGTGCAGCCTCTGGCCTCGGGCCTGCCACTCAGGGCTGAGAGAAACAATTTCACCTCACTCAGAAAGCTTCTCAGAGCTGTCTTCCCATCTTTGGAGGCGTGGCCTTTTGCATGGGTCCAGCTGTCCCTCCAGGGAGTCTACTTCCTACTGATGGACAGTCACGGCTGGAACACTCGGAAGGGGTTGAACTATCAAAACGATTTTGTTTCTGACCAACCTTGCTTTGTAAATCATTGGAGCATCTCCAGTCTAAATACCAACAGTGGAGACAGCTTGTGATTAACCTCTCCCCTCCAAGTCGCAGCCAGCAACAATGATTCTTCCTTCGAGAACAATGTAACCAGTTTTTAATAAAGCCAAAAGATTTCTGCCCAGAGTCCTCTAGTCATCTGTTTTCCTTAATGGCCTTTTATGAGGGACCTTATCAAAAGCTTGCAAAGGAATCCAAGTAAATTATGTTCCTCCGTTCACCTTTACCTACCGTTTCATTAACTTTTTCAAAAACAATATGACATAGTTTTCAACATAATTAAAGGGGCTGGGAGACGGGAACTTTAAGTACAGTTTGACAGTTCCCTGTGCTGCTCGGGAGAGCCAGGTCACTGCTCACGTTCTGCCTCAGCTCTCGGACACTAATTCATTTCCCAGGCTGTCTGGCGAGGTCAGCCACAGGTTCAAGGTGGAAATGACAAGGTTTCATGCTTTCAAGTGTGTAGCACTTAGCTCTCCAGAGGGCCCAAAGGAAGGAAGCGGCAAGTTAATCCACGTCTGGCCCAGAAAAAAGGAAACAGGGGGGGGGGGGGGGAGAAGAAGCAAGTGGAAGGTGGAGGGTGGTGTCTCCACCAAGGGGAAACTCCTGGGCAGGTTTGCAGATATTCTCAGCTGCTCTCTTTGCTCTTGCATGAAGAAAAGAGGGATTGGAAAGACTTTCTGTCCTCTATGGGAAGTAAGCGAGGCCAGAGGTGAGGTCCAGCAGCGATTACCTTAGGACGCTCATGACAGGGGTAGCCCCTGTGGCAGCATGGTCTTGTTACCCTCCTGGTCACAGCAGCACTTGGGGACGTCTTCTAGGTGCTAACATGGATTGCTTGTGCACAGCAACCTCATTTAAGCTTGGTAGCACGGCTTGAGAGATGCTATTACCCTCTTTATAAATGAGAGAAGAAAAAAAGAAGAGAAAGAAAGAAATACAGCACAGAGCATTAGAGGAGCTGGTGAAGACTGCACGTCTAACAGGCTAGCAGCCTGGCTCGATCCACTCCTGATTCTGAAGGGCAGGATGCTCACTCTAGCTAGCAGCTGGTCAGTTCTTAGCTTATTCACAGGCTAAATCCACCCACAAGACAAGCAGGCTGGGTAAGGAGATATTCTGAGCATTCTAAAGATGAAGTACTAGTTTTTGTCAACCAAGTGTCATTACTCAACAGCGAGAAAAATAGGCCGATGCCATTTAATTCATAATAATGGCTCACAAGGCCATTCCAGGGTGCTGTCCTCGCCGTGTCTTTGTGAGTCTCCATTTTCTCTGGCCTGAGAATTTGGAGGATTACAAAGGATGCTGGCTGACAAAATGCTGGCTGCGTTGGCTCTGCATGTAGGAAGGAGCCAGTAAGGAAGAGCGGAGAAGCTTCCGTTTCTTTCTGGCTTACTTCTCCATTTCCACTGGCCCTGTGCCTGCTTTTCCTTATGTCCAAAAAAAAAAAAAAAAAGTGGTCCATTTTTAGCGTTTTCTATGACTCCAGAAAACCCATCATTATTGGCGACCACATGCTTTGTGCTCTAGGATGTGATGCCTGAATGTCAGAAAGCAATTTTGTTTTTAATGACACATATAACGGTGTATATTTATAGGGCTGCAGTGTGATGGTCTGATATAGGAAGTCTGTTATAAATTATCAAATCAGGGTATACAGCATGCCCCCATGTTAAAATTCTCTTTTCCTATCTTTATGTAGTCTTACCCTATCTGATGTCAAGCGTCTTCCTCTATTGCTTTCAGCCTTATTGCCTTGAAACAAAGTATCTCGCCCATGCCTTTGCCCACTAAGCCATCTCCCCAGCCCTCTCTTTCTCCCATGTATCTGTAAGCATTGCTGCCAGCTGGCCTCCACCAGGTCCCAGCCTCTGGCTACCATAGATCTGTTCTCCTCTCACTTTTGTGAGAGCAGTCTCTTTGGACTCTGCACACAAGTGAGACCATGGACGTATCTTACACAGTGTCTTACAAAGATCGGCGTCCCCCACCCCCATCCCAGAATGCTCTGGCTGGCTGCCATATTCCAAGTAGTCAGCGAATCCTACCTTCTGGCCAGTGTGTGAGTCTTGTCAAACGTTCTGCATCTAAGAGAACAGAGGGATGCCTGAAATGTACCTCTGACAGGCAGCACAGCTAATAGGAAGATCTGGAAAGATCTTGATTTGTCAAGGCAATGGACCCTCAGACCGAGAGCCCAAGAGGCTGAGCCACCCAAGAAGTACCTAGAATTGGAAAAAAAAAAATGTCTTCTCACCAAAATACTGAAATTGGAACTAGCATGAAAAAGATCAGGGCGCTTGTCTCCGAGATGAGATGCTTGGATTGGTAGATTCTCACTGAGGTCAAATGAAGCCAGAGTCTGGTGTTCTGAAGGAGTCTTTCGAGATTCACTTCCAGGAGAAAGTCAGTATCTATCCAGTGTGACCATGGAGTATGTGACCATTACGGAGTATAGAGGATGTGCTGAGACAGAGGGAAAGAAGCAAAGAAGGTCGGCTATGCAGTGCATGTATGTCTGTGTGAGGGTATTGGATTCATGGAATTACAGACAGTTGTGAGCTGCCATGTTGGGAATTGAACTTGAGTCTTCTGGAAGAGCAATCAGCACTCTTAAATGCTGAGCCATCTCTCTAGCCCCTCCTATGAATTTATATAAACTTCCTGAAAAAGTTCTCAGCAAGCATGTATGCTGACCACTGACAAAGCCTCTACCCCTCCACATTGCTGTGCTTTATATATGTCTTAGATATCTATGTATTATATTATATGTAGGCGTATAATTTCCATTCCACTTAGGAAGATGGACAGACTGATTTCAGGGAAGTTCAAATGAATTGCTCAAGGATGAAGTATTGATGAGTGACTCCAGGCCCTTTCACTAAAACCTGATCTTCAGTTGCACACACCAGCTACCTGCTCTCTCCTTATACACCGAGCTCATTCCCCACCCAGAAGGTGGACAGAGTTTAGCTTCCTTAAATGAGAAGTGAGTCTCCAAGCAGAGCCTGCAAAACAGCCTCTAAGGAAAGTCTCCAATCGAGATCTTCCATGGTCGCATTAATCAGTGACACAAAGAAAAACAAACTCTTGGGTGACTCATGGATATTCTTTTTATAACAGTTGGTATTTTTCACTCTAATTCAGAAATTGGTATCAGAAGTGGGGTCTGGACATAATCAAATCATATCATGTTACTGTTTCCTTATCCTAAATACATACATCAATTTTGTACTCCAGAAACAAGTGAAACTATTGCCAGAGAATGAAGAAAGTGGTAATCAATGTTTTACAGTGCTCAATATCTGTTATGAATATTCCCACTAGTTTGGGGTTAGTCCATGTGCCTGGTATATAGACATAGAGGAAAAGGTCAGAGAGCAAATTGTAATAATATTATTACATATTAGGGAATCACATATATATCATTTATGAAGTTTTGAAGTAGAAATAGAATGAAACACAGAGACTCCAGAAACTTGGCCTCATAGAATTAGAAAAGATAAATTTGTTTTGGACTCAATAAATATGATAGTTCACTAAAAAGAGTTTTAGCAGTACGTATTCAGCAAAATTCTTAGTGGAATGAATGAACATAAAGCAAACCCAGCTCATCCCACAAGTGTGACCTTCTCATCTTCTGTCTTGGATGCCCTCAGGGTCTTAAGTGGCAAGAAAGAGACTGAAGGTAAAAGCACAAAGGGAATAAGAGTCTGTCTGTCAATAACCTCCAGAGTAACTCAGGGCTGGTGACTGCCACATGGCCCTCGCTGACAGCAAGTAGAGGACATGCATCTACATTCTGACAACTGGGCTTCTGAAGAACCCAGAAGCCTGGACTCAAAAAAAGCTTGCTTGTCCCAGGGTTAAAACAATTTTCAACCTCCCCACCCCTCAGGCCTGAATTGAGTTCATTAAAGGAAAGTGAGCCCCCAAAGTCTACTTACTGGGCCAAGAGGATGAGAGACAGGGACTTCCCCAAGTACAACTTACATCTCTCCACCAATACAGAGAGCACTAGCTTCCTGTGTTGGCCCCCAGGGACCTGAGCAGCATGGGGACCACAGGTCTGAGTTCTGATATTTCCTTTTTTGGGTGACATGGTTCTCCACTCCTTTCCCTACCTCACTATATTGGTTCCCATGGTGAGAAAGTTGAGGCAGGGATTGAAATCTTTTTAATACCTGGGTACCGCACTACCCCAAGTCCTGGGTGTTTACCCAAAGGTGATGGTTTGGTGGGAGCTCTTGCCACCATGCCCCACCTCCAGGGTGGGATGAGCAGGTGTTGTGAGAGGAAGGGTGACAGGGACTTCAGGGTCCAGAATACACAGAGTGGGATGAAACCTTAAGCAATAATATTTTTAATCTCTGTGGGCAACACAGATGAGCACTTCTGCCCTGCCACACGTGCCAAGCTCTGAGCAGTGGGTGAGTGGAGACAGTAGTCATCGCCTCTTCCATGCCAACAGTTCTAAAGGCAGTGTGTCATCTCCATAGTGTGTCATCTCCGTATTCTTCCCTTGGCAGTTGGCAGCAGAGGACCCCAAGATGGAAGAGCCACAGAATGGAAGGAGCCTACTTCAGAGTTGTCACTTACAGGAAGGCAAGCTGTCTGACCGAGACCACGTGTTCATGGGTAATAACCCCAGATGAGGTTTTAAATGCATGCATTTGGAAGCTGTATTTTATAACAGACTGCATTGCTAACTTTGATTAACATATCATTCGAATTAAGACTAATGCTGAAAGATGGGGAGTTCTTATTATTCTCAGAAAATTGAATCACCCCATCACCGTCATCCTCTTTGTGGATGGCATCGTCCATATCCAGGCTGTGAAATGCACACACACGCACACTCACACACATGCACGTACCCACACCCATGCATGCATGTATGTATGCACCAGGCAGGCAAACACGAACACACACATGCATGCACCTATGCATGCATGTGTATCCAAATTATGAAAGTCTCACATCCTGACTGCAGCATCACACACACACACACACACGCACACACGCACAGACGCACACACACAAGCATGCATATATGAATATGTAAATTATGAAATAGAGTCTCATATCCTAAGTGTAGCACCATCTGCCTTTTGGATGAGGGCAGGGGCAGAGTGGTGAAGTTCTGTGGAAGAGGAGATACCCATGACAGCATTTTCAGGGTGAAGAGGCATTTTCCAGGCTGGTAAGACTCAGGGAAACAGTGGGGAAGGCAAAGGAATGGAGATGGGGAAGATGACAAGTTTTCATTTATAGTTGAAACAAAAGCATAGTTATTAACCTCTCCAGCAGCGTTATCAGTGTGTCAGGATTAATGCTTCTATACAGAATGACCAGGCCATGTGGGTTTGATCCTGGTTTTTAGAGGAGGTTAGCCCAGGTGGTTGGGGGCAGGGTGTGGATTGTGCACTGTCCAAGTGAGTTAGGCTCTGCCGTTTCTTTCTGCCATATGGACCACACCGCTTGCCTTTATTTCATTACTACCATTGTGCTACACTGGGAACTCATATTTATTATATTAGATTCATGGAATTGTTGGGCAAATCCAGTAAGAAAAACACATGAAACCTGATACAGAATGACACACAGCCCTGTGCTTTTCAGACAGCTAACAGCAGCATACACATCATCACCCTGAAGGACATGTTTCACTGCTGGTGGCAGGGGACTTGTGTTGGTATACCCAGTGAGAGCCAGTCTTAGGGGTGAGGGCATGGGAACATGCAGAAGGTGGGGTGCAGGCTAGACAGGCAGGGAGGGTGCCCACTGTGCTTCCAGAGTGTATACCCAGAACAGAGTCAGGATTGGAGCTCAAGGACGTTGGTTGTCTTAGCCAGAGTGTCTGGTTTTGCAGGTGAGTGGGGAAGGCTGTCAGGGAAAATAAATAATGAGATCTGAAGAAAAAGGGATGAGGAGCCATGAGGATGAGGGTTTGTGGGGATAAGAGAGCCAGACCTGAGGTTTACACAGTAAAGAAATTAAGTGTGCACTAGCCAGTGCGCTCCAGCCTTCAGACCCTGGCATGCAGCTACTGCACTTCTACACTGAGCAGTTCAGAATGTGACAGAGAGAAGGGGACCTCAAGTGCCAACCAAATATTCTTGTCCAAGCCTTCAGACTTGAGGGTGGTGAATGAAATGAACTTTGCTCAGATGTTTACAAGTAGCCCTCACAGAGGCTCCGAATCAGACTCTAGGGTATCTGTGGGCCTCATAACTGAGTCTCTTTGGGGTCCATAACGGAACTGTAATCAAATCCCTCTAATACCCCAGGAGGCCTTCAGAGTTCCCCGTTTACTATTTTGTGCTTAGGTCCTTGTCATGCTACGAAAATGCTCAATCACTGAGCCACGATGCCAACAGGTCAAGTCACAGTGCTTGCAAGTCCAAGTTCCTCATCACCAGCCAGGGTGTAAGATGGGACTGGCAGGGATTCGGGTCCCTGAACCTGCCCCATCAGAGCATGTGTGAACTGGGTATATTGAGATGTGGTAAACCACTTCACTCTTATCTATTGAGCTCTTTAAGGATGTGACAGAGGTGGAGAGCTTTATCTGCCCAAGCTCCTGCTTGACAGTGCCCCACAGAATCTTCCTTAGTGCTTCTGGGAGATTTAGACCAAAGGCAGTGTGAGCTGGAGACTCTGTGGTCACATCCTGCCCACTGGTAAATCCTCACCGCGGTCACCCCTTCCCAGCACCCTCGCTTTGGGAAGAAGGGTCGTAGGATTACTTCACACTAGGATTAATGGTATGAAGAGCTACCTTCTCATCCCAGTAATGCTAATTTAACTCCTTCATCAGTCATTTGCTCCCTATTAGAAATACCCTAACAGTCTGTGCCTGGGTTCCCCACGCTACCCGGCTTTCGAGAGTAACCTTCTGAAGGGGATGAGACGGTCGCCGGGCGTCTGCTGCAGAGCACTCAGGTCTGTATTTTTAGAAGCATGTATCAGTTAGCCCAACCTTTAGTGTACTGTAGGTACTTTTAATAATCTCCCTAAAAGCCTGATTTCCAATCCCCAGGCTCAAGCTGACAGTGTAAATAAAATCACTCAAATCCACGGGGAAAGAGAAATGAAAATGACACGGATTAAAATTTGGTCAAACCTCTTTCTCTTTAAAAATTCTGCTTCCCTTCCAATTGGATCACGACCCTCTGTGTGTTCAGCTTAAGGCCAGACGGCCTGCTTTCACTTTTATTCCTCTCTGTAGCAGGCTTACAGTATTTAGTGTGAAGCTGTAAAGAGTGTGTGCAGAGTAGAGAGTTAATACCATAATCCCCCATCAGTGGGTCAGATGCTGAATAGAGGAAAAGAATTAGCAAATATGTGACGTACAATAGAAGAGAAAATACATCAGCGTGATGTTCTGTGAGCGGGGAAGTCCATCGTCCAGGAGCAGTGGCTGGGAGGTAATGGGGCGGCCATGCTGGAGTTGGAGTTGAGCGTGAACACGGAAACAGGGATGGAGAACCCAGCGAACATCTTAGTACCCATGGACTAGGAGAGGCGTCTGCTGCCATCTTTTTATATTGCATCTGCCTAAGCACCTGCCTGGATTTAGTGCCTAAGTCACACGTTAGCCACTGAATTGTCCCACAGAGTGGAGCATGTGGTTCTGGAAGCAGGAGGCCTCTTTTTCAGGAGTAAGATTACAAGTAAATAAATAACCACATGGAAGTTATATAAAAAGAAGAGTGCTGAGTGTGAGTGGGGGGTGTGCTGAGTGTGAGTGGGGGTGTGCTGAGTGTGAGTGGGGATCACATAAAGTGACAACTTGGATTGGTTTTTGTTTGTTTGTTTGTTTGTTTTCTGCCCAGCAGTATCCTTCAAAGACATACCTAGTATAGATCAACATTAAATACTAAGTTAGTTTTAAATTTGCATATAATAACAGGCACTCTTGGGTGCAGAATTCTACATTTTTGAGAAGCCGTGCCTCAGTGTGAGGAAGGCCCAGGCAGGGTGAGTAATGTCATTAAAGTGCACAGTGCCTTGGGATGCTGCTCCATTAGAACCTTCCACCTTGAGGCCTGCGAGTGACTGATCTGTCCTTTGTCCTCCTACGTTTTGCCTTTTCCAGAATGTCATGTGACTGGAATCTCAGGGCACTTGCCTGTTTCTTCTGGCTTTTCTCATGTAGTAAGCATGTTTTATACCAGCCAAGGGCAAGAGCTGAAGTTTATTCATCTCCACTCACTGTTGGCTGACCATTCACCTTCATGATTCTCACTGGAGCTTTAAGGACCATTGATATTCTAACTTTAATATATATAATTTATGTAAGACAAATGTTTTCTTCCTAAATACACAGATTGGTGTTTTGAACACTATCTCTACCTCCATGGATTTGTTTTGAGACAGGATCTCACTATGGAATGAACTCACAGAGTGCAGGGACTACACCCTAAGCCACTGAGGTATTGGTGTGAGTTGCAGGTGTCCACTGTGGGGCTGAGCAGTGGTCTTTACTCAAGACTGTAAACGATCATGGCAGCTGTATTTGAGATTGTACACTACAGGAAGCAAGAAGGGTGATGAAACAAGGAGGGGAAGTGAATGTGTGTGCAAGAGTGCGTGTGCAAGAGTGTGAGATGTGTGTGTGTGCACGTGAGTGTGTGCACATGAGTGTGAGATGTATGTGTGCAAGAGTGTGAGATGTGTGTGTGTGCACGTGAGTGTGTGCACATGAGTGTGAGATGTGTGTGTGCAAGAGTGTGAGATATGTGTGTGTGCGTGAGTGTGTGCACATAAGTGTGAATGTCATGGGTATGTGAGCATGCCCATGTGTCCATGCTTGAGAACACACGTGTGTGCATGTGAGTGTGTGAATGTGCTTGTGACTGTGCATGTATGTGCACCAGAGTGTGCCTGTTCATGAGTGTGTGGGTGTGTGGGCATCAATATGTACCTGGGTGTGTGTGAGAGTCTCTCTCAGTCCTCTGTCAGCTAAATGAGGAGAACTGGCTTCCTCTTTCACGTGTTCCGCCGCAGTGTGTCCCACTACGTGACTGAAAACCAGTGGTCTCAGGAACAAATGATTCGGGACGTTACGGGTCAGGGTTTGGAGCCGTTTGTGAAGAATAACCTTCTCTTTGCTATGAGACACTTCAACATCTGAAAATCCACAGGGGAGGCTGGGTTCTAACCAGGAAGCATAAGATAGACCCTGAGTAAACTGACATATTGTCTCTTTCCCATGGGGCATATTGACTAAATCACAGAAGAGATCTTGTTTCGTGTAAATAAAGCATTATTGTTTAGGACAGAAATATCCAAGTGTCTTTAACATGCTTCACCATCATGTCTACCTTTCTATTGGCCCAGAGTCTGCCTGTCTTCTCACTCCCCCTCCCCCACCTTATCCAACCCGTAATCATCCATGTTCCTTTGCTCACGCATCACTGATCTTCATGGAGAAGTTATTCACAGCTACACATAGGGAGGCTGGGTTCACAGCTCCAAGCCAGGTTTCTTCACACTTCTTAACTTCTTCCAAACAGAGTTCCCATCTATCTCTCTATCCATCCATATAATTCATTTCTCCTCACAGAATTTTCCATAGACTTCCATTAGCTCTTATCTCGCTTCCTGTTCCCTCCCTGCCTGAAGGTGACAATCACGTGCCTTCCCCCCACCCCCCCGTGCCTGGCACGGTGCCTGGCATATGGTGGGCATTTATAAATACTTGTACAAGGAAATAGAACATGGAGTTTGTTCTCTCTCAAACCCTGATGTTTATAAATGACTTTTATCTGGATGAATGGCTGTGGTATCTCTGTAAACACGGGCACTCCGTCTCTCCCGTCACAGCCACCATGTCTGCACGGTATGGAGACACCAGGCAGCATATGTTTTATATAGCAAAGAAAAGAATATGCACATTATGTTCTTCTTCTAGGTTCCCTCTCACAGAGGTCGGACTTACTGATCAGCATCTTACCTGCTTTCCCATGTCCTAAAACACAGTGGCTGTCCTGGTCTCGGCTGGGTAATATTACGTGGGAGGAGCCCTTCTTGGTTGACAGTGGGAGTCCAGTGTGAAGGATCCTGAAGGCCTCATACAGAACTTAACTCCTATTTAGCAGTCTAGATGACCATGCTGCTGTCCTTCAAATGTGGATCCTGGACCAGTGGCAGTGCTATATCACCAGAGAGATAATTAGAAACGCAAATGCTTGGGCCAGAGAGATTGCTCAGCAGGTAAAGATGCCTGCTGTCAGCAAAGCTTGATGACCTAAGTTAAATCCTCAGGTCCCACATGGTAGGAGACAACCAATCCCCACAGACTTCCCTCAGTCCTACACACACAGAACACACTCACACACACATGAACACACACATGCATACATATATGCATACACACATGCACACACACATGTGAACACACACATGCACACACACTCGCACACACACATGCACACACATGTGCACACACATGTGCACACACACATGCACACACACTCACACACACATGTGCACATACACATGCACACACACATGCACACACACATGCACACACCTGCATACACACATGTGCACACACACGTGCACACACACTCACACACATGCACACACACATGTGCACATACACGTGCACACACACATGCACACACACTCACACACATGCACACACATGCATACACACATGTGCAAATACACATGCACACACACATGCACACACACTCACACACATGCATACACACATGTGCACATACACGTGCACACACACATGCACACACACACATGCACACACATGCACATACACATGTGCGCATACACGTGCACACACACTCACACACACATGCATACACGCATGTGCGCATACACGTGCACACACACATGTACACACACATGCACACACACTCACACACATGCATACACACATTTAAAATAAAAGGATAAATGTGAAGTTTTGGGCTCCACCCACATCTTCTGAATGAGAGACTCTGAGAAGGGATTTAGCAATCTCTGAGGTAATGAGGCGGTCCTCAGGTGAAGCACAGCATAGTTCCTATTTCAGGGAAGTAAGTCTGCCTTCTATGGAATCTCTCCTACACACACACCGGCTACTCATGCAGGCCTCTTATCATTTCCAAATAATTCTTATATTGAAAAAAAAAAAGCCCTGTGTTCTCAACAATGTACCTGTAGACTAGACCCTGCTGTGCACAAAATGTAAAGCTAGAAGAAATAAATGGTGCTAAAAAAACAACAAACGAAAAAAACTTAGTTTCTATAATAAAAACTTTCTTCAAATGAAATAAATGTTAGTAAGAAGTATGCGTGTGCACGAGTAGGGTGTGTGTGTGTGTGTGCACAAGTGGTGTGTGTGTGAGTGTGCATGAGCGGTATGTGTATATGTGAGTGTGTGCATGTGTGTGAGTTTGTGTGTGTGGATGTGTGGTGTGTATATATGAATATGTGCATGTGTGTGTGTGGGTGTGTATGCGTGAGTGGTGTGTGTGCTTGTGTGTGTGTGTGTGTGTGTGTGTACTGGTTGAATGTGTTTGGAGGGGTGGGAAAGACCCTACTTTTCTGGGCCTCCTTCCACTCAATCCCTTTCCTAGGACACCTCCAAAGAGGAACTGGGAGCCTCTGAGGCAGTGGGAGGGGATCTAGGCGGGGACTTGAACCTGGCCTCCAACTGGGTCCTCTAAGAACCATAAGCATCCCTGGGCTGTATGTTCCCCACTAGAACTGAAAGGCAATGAACAAACGTCCTCTTCTGGCTGGAAGTTAATTTTTCCCCTTATATATTTTTATTTCTACTAGAAATGAATCCAGGCTGTCTCGGAATCGATCTCTTCTATGGGGACACAGGACTCAGTGTTGCCTTTGCCACTTGCTGGTCCTCTGTTTTCCCCTTCGGTGCTGACTTAATAATAAGGGCCAGTCTGCCACTGCTTTGAGTGCCAATAAAGAAAATAAAGCTTCCGGGAGAGTCGCGCAAACATCTAACAGATTGGCAGCCCAGCATTTGCCTGAGAACATGGGCTGGTGCTGGGGGCATGTGGAGAACTCTGAAATGCTGGCTTTCTGTCTCCCTGTCCTTCTGCAACCCTTTACTTGTTCCTCTCCCCCTCCCCCTCCCCTTCCAGCCTCCCCCAGTCCTAAAGGCCTACAAAATGCTGTCTGGAGTGGCTCTTCCCACGGAGCAACCTCTTACCTGTGTGTGTTTGATACACCCTAGACCCAAACTTCTGGCAGGAAGGTGAGTAACAGACACCCAGGCTCCCAACCCCATCTCTACCAAGTCCATCTTTCTCGTACATTCTCCTCCTGGTCGCTCCTCATGCCTCCTCTCCCAGTGAGCTTCCCTGTCCCAGCCTGAGGATTCTTCCTAGGGACGACCGACTCTAAGATGGCCGGCTGGCTAGTGACTGTGAGAGTTCAAGGAGGAGATGAGGGGCGTGAGGGAGGTGAGGGGCATTGGGGGATGGGATCCATGCTCTGAGGTCCTTATGTGATAGTGAAGATGCTGTGTGTGTGTGTGTGTGTGTGTGAGAGAGAGAGAGAGAGAGAGAGAGAGAGAGAGAGAGAGAGAGAGAGAGAGAGAGAGAGAATGCACAGTGCCTGGGTGCCTAGTAGGGAGGCCTGTATGGGGAGGCCTGTGTGTGTGTGTGTGTGTGTGTGTGTGTGTGTGTGTGTGTGTGTGTTGGGAGCAGGGGTAGAGTAATGGGGTGGGAGGCTGCTGTGGCAAAGTCCACTTTGCCTTAATCTCTGGTAGCCTTCTTCCATGTGGTGAGCCCCACAGAGCTGTAGGGACAGGAATCAGTTCTGAGAACCAGGTCAGCAAACCGACTGGTTCTCAGAAACGCAGAGGTGGCCTGTCCCTGGTACATCAGAGGTTCTGATGGCAACCCCAGACACACTCACCAACCTGCACACTCCATGGTCTGAATAGAGACTGTATCAGTAACAATTCTTTGCTGTAGCTTGCATCTTGCATTAGACTCAGGTGCTGTGCACATACAATATGCTTTTAAGAATTAAAACCTTTGTCTACGTTCTGTTTGCTTGTATCTTATGGGAAACCAAAGTACCTTCTCCACTTCTTTCCGCTCTGTCCAGTGAGTGCAGCTCCCCGTGCTCTACCTATCATAGTTGTGTGCTCCCGTAGCTTGTGGTCACCGTCTCAATTGCCCTCAGGCACGCTGAGACAAGAGTTAATGCCTAGGGTCCAGCATCATCTGTGTTCCTCTGACCCAAAGACCCTACGGCCTCAGCTCTGTACCATCTCTCTCACTAAACCCACATCACAAAACATGTTTTGTCAAGGCGCCGTCTCAGGTTCATGGCTGCTCAGTGGTCACTGCCACATTTAACATCTTATGATAGTGGTGTGTTTTCCTGGGGGTGAGTCCTCCCTAGGAGTGCATAGCCTTTGTCTCTCCCACTTTGTCTCTTCCTGGTGCCTTGGACTCTGTCCTTCTCAGTCTGCCATGTTGCTACCACCTGGGTTCTGGGAGTTCTCAAACCCACATCACCAGTTCTGCTATCCTTCTCCTGGTTCCATCAATCCTTTGGATAGGTTCATTTTACAGGTACCTCAAAATAAACTGTTAAGTCAAAGTGATGCTGTTAAACTCTGAACCTTCTGTTGGATGCACAGCCTCATTCTGCCATCCAAGTGTGAACCTGACCCTTGCCCCAGTCTCCACCAAGTCTGACTAAATCAGCCAGGCTCTTCTGCAGGACATCAACTTTAACTTTTCTTGCTACCCTGTCCATTACTACTTCTGTCTTACTCAGAGTCTGACAACTGTTCATCCAGGCTGACGCCCTTGGGCTTCTTGCTTTATCTCCAACACATTCATATCACCCACTGTCCACTGTCCAAATGGTCTTTCTAGAGCGAGGCCGCCTAAGCTGCACAGATAAATTTAAATCTACATTCATTGAAGGGCAGCTTCTCCGGAGCCAAGGGGATCTCGGTGACAAAGTGCCTGCTGTGTAGTCATGAGGATGTGTGCTCAAATCCTCAGAGTTCACATAAAAAGCCAGACTTGGTAGTGTGTGTATCCATAGTCCCAGTGTTCCTACAGGGAAACGGGAGGCAGAGACAGGAGAATTCCCAGAAACCCAGGGGCTGGCCTGTGCAGCAATGAACAACCAGAGAGAGACTGGGCTTAAATGAGGTTGAAAGTGAGGCTGACACCTGAGGTCCTTCTCTATGTGCACCATGGTAAGTGTGCACCCGCATTCACGCATCTTACATACATGAACACATGCAGGTACACACCTTACACACACACACACACACACACACACACACACACACACACACCTCCCCCTCCCTAGTTCTGTTTCTCATCCATCTAGCCACATTGTAACTACTGTCCACATGGTCACCCCTCTCCTACTGGAAGCTGCAAAGACACTTCCATCATCAAAGGAAGTTACAGACGTGTTGTTCTATTCAAACCCATCACCTTCCCCGAGTCCCCAGAAGCCACCCAGCCCTGCTGTTGTGTTTCGGACTTGCATGGCATCACATCCATGTGGGTCCTGTGCTTTCCACACAGAAGTCCGATGAAATCCTAAACTCCTCAGCTTGGCATGACACATCCTGCCTTACTGCACTCAGGACCTCATACCTCAGTCACTCCCAGTTGCTGCTCCTACCCCATCTCTCTGAACTCTGTGATGACCCCTCCACTCGGAAAAGTGGTGTCTTCTAATCCCCTCTCCTCCTTTATCGTGTAAAATAATGGATTCATTCACAGCAGAAGGTTGAAAGCGGCTGTCCAAAGAAGCCACATCCCAGTTCCCCTCTCTGTGCGCATGTACCTTCCATGGCAAAGGGACTTTACAGATGTGACTGAAGACTGAGAGTCAGGAAGGACAGCTTGGATGATACAGAGGGGCCCAACGAAGTCACCGCCATAGTCCTTAGGAGAGAGATTCAAGAGCAACCGGCTGTGAATGATGGCGGCTGGGGTTAGCGTGACACACCCGGAGATGGAGAGGAACAGAAATGCAGGCATCCCTGAGAAGCAGAGAAGACAAAAGTAGATTGCCTCCACCGAGTCCCCAGGAGCAGCCCAGCCCTGGTGATGGGTTATGTTATGACAATGCTGTATAGTTTGTGGTGACTCACCACAACTACCTTTAGAAAGCTAGGCCATCCCTCTGAGGGACCGTGAAGATACTCCAGAACCCTCTGTGGAGCTTTATATATGCTTATCCCAAGGCGTGGCACTCTTAGGAGGTGTGGCCTTATTGGAGGGAGTGTCTCACTGCGGGCGTGGGTTTTGGGACATTCGTCCTAGCTGCCTGGAAGCCAGTCTTCTCCTAGTGGCCTTCAGATGAAGCTGTAGAACTCTCAGCTCCTCCTGCACTATGCCTGCCTTGGTGCTGCCATGTTCCCATCTTGACAATAATGGACTGAACCTCTGGACCTGTAAGCCAGCCCCAATTAAATTTCCTTACAAGAGTTGCCTTGGTCATGGTGTCTGTTCACAGCAGTAAGACTGTAACTAATACACCCTTGATGGATGTATTAGTACTTATAAAGCCAAACCCTACAGATATGCTACGCTCCCACATTGATATAAATATATGAGGCCTGACTTACAAACTAGGAACAGCATAAGAGTAAGACTTATAACTCAAAATAGGTCTTAGCAACCCAAGCATAAGATTGGTTTGCTTGTTTGCTTGTTCCGTTTCCCTCAGTGATGTCTGAATGTCCAGTGTTACTGTTTTTGTACTTTAGAACCATGATTAAGTAAAATAAGAGTTGCAAGGCCAAAAGAACTGAGGTCCAAGAGCAGTTGATCTGATGGCTGAGCCAGCCACTGGGTGACTAAGGGAAGGCAGCATCCACAGAGTAGATACACTGGATGCAGGATGATTGACAGCCGAAGATCCCATCATCCTACGCAGAATAGGATACAGTTTAAAACTTGTACATCATTTACTTCTGGAACTTTCCCATTTTTCTATTCTGAGGTTGTGGTTGACCACATGACTGGCCCCATGGAAGGTAAAAGTGCCCGGGTGGGGGGGGATCTTCCTAATGCCCCTGCTCGTCCGTGTAGCCATCCATTATCTCTACATGTCTGACGTCCATAGTGGCCGCTTGTTTTAAAACAGATCTAAATCACCATAGTAACCCAGAGCTAACCTTGTGTTGAGAGAGCAGAAGGCAAGGGTCCTAGAAACTCAGAATTAGAAGTCAAGGGCTACACTAGGTGGGGTCCTTCCTTCTGCTGGGTACTGTTGGGGCTCCGACCTGTGGACGATACCAAGTGATTCTGCGTTGCTGGTTTGTGATCAAACCCGTGTGTGACCTGCTTTGGATCTGAATCGGGTCTGGAGGCTGGCACACTTAAGGCTGCCACAGATCTCTGGATGAGGAACAAGAAGAAGGGCAATCAGGGAAGAGACAGAGTGGTATTTAGGTGCTGTTCCAGAGGCAGAGTGGAGAGGGCTTTGTGATCAGTTAGACGCTGTGCACGACAGGGCAGATTCCAAGATGACTCGGCTCCAAGATGACTCTGAGAACAGATGACTCTAAGCTCAGTGCCTGGCACACAGCGGATAAGACGCGATTGTCTTGAATTGAATGGTGTGGCGAGAAGACAATGGGGCGGATGATCACTGGGAGGAAAGGACGGTGCCAGTGAATATGAATAGTGGAGGGAAATAAATAGAAGAATAAGCATGCGTGCGCGCGCATGTGCGGGTGTGCAGGGGGCTGGAAAGGATGCGAGGCCTGTGCCCTGTCGGCCGCTGTGATTTCTACAGTTCGTTTATGCTTTACTCTGTGAGCCAGAGCCATGCTCAGAGAGTGAATTTTGAAAACTCTAACCACCTTGCAGACGCCAGCTTTCACAGTGGCAAGCTTACTACTGTTATGAGCTGTAATGGTTGGGACAGTAGGGGGGGGAGGAAGCACACAAGTGCTGTGGGTTGACTTTCAGGGCACTCCTGTTTTCTCCCTGCTCACTGTCCAGTTGTGGGGCAGTGCAGACTTCTCTAGGCTGGACCTTCCCCTGGGACATGTGGTGGTACATGTTCTGTCTATCAAAATGACACAAATGATTTCTGCCCCCAGAGTGGCATCCTGGTTCCACCACACTAATGGAGAGATAAAGGAAATGACACAGAAGAAGTCCTGATGCCCTTGCTTCTCGCCAACCTTGTTCTGCTGTGGACCAACCATGGCCCCAGTAAACCACAGCAGGGAAAACAGTGGGCGGACCAATCTTTTCCTGGGTTTCCAAATATCATTGTTCTGCTTGTAACTGTGACTTCATAGACTTAGAGAAAGGGAAGGTCTTACCATCTAAGATTAGAAATTCTGGGCTGTGCAAATATTCCTCTGCCTGCACTAATTCTGAGGCCTTTCCTCCGTAACTGTGGCCAGTGACTGAGAAGGAAGCAGAGAATTTCATGCTCGTCTCCAGAGCCCTGTAAAGCCGTGTGGAAAGGCAGCCCCACGAGGCACAGCTGGGAAGGAGTGAACATCCAGGATTCTTTCCTGTGCCTGGCTCGCTCAGCAGGAGGCCACAAGTAAGAACCAGTCACTGTCCATCTTCACAGTCACCAGTGAGCATCTGCCACCAGAGACAGACCACAGCAATGACTGGACCATTCTCCATGTTTTCCTTCCATTTTGGATTCTAAAATTCAACTCTTCTGTTGAACCAGGGCACACAGTTATAGACCAGAGCCATTCTGTCATCTCTCATTACCTGGGGAGCTCCATGCATCTTATTTCCATCCATCGGGCCACTTTACAAGTCTATATCATTCTCTCCTCTCTCCTCTCCCCCCCAAGTGTGTGTCTGTGCCTTTGTGTATGTGTGTGTGGTGTGTGTTTGTGTGTATTCATATTTATGTATGTGTGTGCATGTGTATCCACACATGCTGGAGGTTGATGAGGGAAACGTTCTTCTGCTCTCCCCCCTTATTCATTAAGGCAAGGTTTCCCAATCAAATCTAGAGCTTGCCAACATGGCTGGTCTGCTAGTCAACTCTCTTCGGGGATCCCCTGTCTCTACCTTGTGAGGCTGAAATTACAGGTAGCTGCCATTCCCGCCTGGCATTTTATGTGGGTTCTGGGGATCCAAATCTGGATCTTCATGCTTGAGCGGCTGCTGGGCCATCTTCTCATCTTGTTTTCAGGGATCTGTATTAGCTATGGTCTCCTTTAATCCTTCAAATAAACCTATAAAGAGGAGCACTTACGCTCCATCGGATAGGAAAGTAGCAGATCTGTGTTCAGCTGCCTACTCTGAGCCAGGCGTCCTATGAAGTGAAGCATCTGAAGCAATGGAGAGCTTGCCTCGTAGAACTTGGATCTGGTGTTTAAACCCCTGAGATTCCACCATGGAATCTCCTCTCCTTTCACACAGCCACCCTAAAGGAGTCATGTAAGGTCAGAGGTAGCTATGCATCTATTTATAAGAGTCAGGGCCTGACTCCCCTGACCCCAGTCCGAGGCTCCCTCTTCTGCATGTTGTGCTGAGCACTCAGAGGTATGGTCAGGGGCAGGCACTGAAAGTGTCCCTGACAGCAATGGGGAGTAATAGGAGTAATGGAAAGAACAGTTAGTAGCTCCAAGTCCCCTGCCCACCCCCAGAGACACACATCCTGTGTGTGCATGTGTGTGTGTCTCTGAATGTGCATGTCTGCAGGCATGTATGTGTTCACGGGTGTGTACATGGAGCTCAGAGGTTAGCACTGGCGTCTTTCCACTCACACCGTATTTCGTCAAGCCAGGGTCTCTCACTGACCCTGGAGCTCCGTGATCCCCTTGCTGGTCAGCAAGTCCAGGGATCCTCCTGTCTGTCTCGCTAGCACTGGCATTACAGGTGAATCTTCCTTGCAACTGCTGTTTTCTGTTTGGTTTGCTTTGCTCTTAAGTGTGTGTGTAGGATCCAAATATGGGTCTTCATGCTGGCATGGCAAATACCTTATCAACTAGGTTACCCCGCAACAACCTTGTTTGTTTTTGAGATAGAATTTCACTATGTAGCCTAGGCAGGCCTGGGAGGTGCAATCCTCCTGTCTCAGCCCCCGGATGTCAGCTCTTTTGATGCTACTTCTATGCTATTCTAGGTCAGATGAGATGATTTTGTTGTGCTTGCTTACTAAGCAACTCCTGTGAGTACCAGGGCTAAGCCAGGCACGTTGTCTAGGGGCCTGATGGGGTGTAGGGAGTGAGATGTACCACAGAGTGGGTACTAGCTGCCTGGAGAGCAGGGAATGAGGTAAGTGACCCCTGAGCCAGGAGATGAAGGGAGAGCCTCCTTCCATGTGATATCCGCCCCAGTCACTTAGAAAACAGCCTAGGCATATCTTCTCAGCTGTCTACACCAGTTTCACCAAGGGTATTTTCCATGGTCCCTACAACACAACGGGCACATTCTGGTCACCATGTTCTCAAATCCAAAGGTCTTTAAAAGTGTTCTTTGACCCTAGGGTGGAACAAGTAGCTTTCTCTGTCTGGCCCCACCTGAAGTCTTTGATCAGAGACCCTTCCCTTCCCACCCGCGGTGATAACAGCTCTTGACACAACTACAGGGTGGCCCTGATCCTTCTGTTCCTTGCTAGTACACCATGCCCTCAGCACTAGATCTTCGCCTTGACCCCAAGACACTCAGCAGTGGCAACCTAGCCTCCCTAAGGGAAAGCTACCCCACTGGGCCCATGTGGGCAGAGACAGGCACACCTTAATTTCCAGTGGTCGGCTTCCTCTTTTCTTCAGTGCTGAGCATCCTTGGCCGAGCACTGCATCTGCACACAATCCCAGACACAGTGCTCTTGGTGCTATTATTGCTATTATTTCATATATTTTTACTCCAGTCTTTATACTCCTGACTTTGGTCCTAGTTGACTGAATGTCTTCACTCTGTTCCTAGCTTCTGCTGCAGATCTGCTCTGGCGTGGAGAATGTCGGTCTTTCAGATGTGTAGCAGTGTATATGTGTGTGTGTGTGTGTGTGTGTGTGTGTGTGTGTGTGTGTGTGTGTGTGTTAACAGGACATCTGAGAAGTGGGACATGGAGGAGTCCTGAGGGCTTGGGGGAAGGGAAGACTGTCTTCAGAAGAGTTTAAGGTGCTTTTCCCAAGGCCTGGAGTAGTCTTCAGAGATGGCTGCCATGGGATCCTGAGCCTGCCTTCACATAGCATCTTTGGCCTTCTATCCTGAGTTATCTCTGTCAGTCTTGTGCTTTCAACACCATCGACCACGAGGTGATATCAACAAGCTAACTTTGGGGATCACAAACCACACCCCTAAGACTTCAGTAAATCTTTCTGATCCCTTACAGCCCCTGGTGGGCCCTAACCTGTGGAACAGACGTTGACTTGAAGTGGACCCCCCCTTTTAGACGCCTTCACTCACCAAGGCTTCTTCAGCTATTGAGTGAGTCAGGCGCCAGCCCTGCCTGCCTTCTGTGATTAAGTTAGAGGATTAAGAGGAAAATCTGGAAAGGGGTCCAGGCTTCCCAGAGAAGAAATGGAGCTGTATAAATCTAGGTAGTTACAGCCCCCTGGGGAGGGGCTTCCAGAGGGATCCTTCCCATTGGCCGTGGTTACGTGTGCCAGTTGCCCAGCCGTTTTCCCTCTTGCACATTTAGGCTTCAGATCATTAGGCTGAGAGAAACATGCACACCCCTTGAGGGAATTTAGTCAGTAGGCCCCTCCCCGATGCCCACAACCTTAGACTCCAGGAATCTCCGAGCGTCTCTTGGAAGGGACTTAAAAGTCATTTAGCTCAACTGCCAGGGTATTCCCTTGGTGAGCAGTCAAGGGGGATATAAGATAACAGTGTGGTTAATTCTCCTTTATTTGGACACAGAATCTTCAGAGACAGTGAGAAATGTGCTCATTTGGATTCGGAGTTTGGGGCTCTTTTCTTATCTCTTCCCTTTCCAAGCAAAACAACCCCATATCACTCCGGTGTTCCTCAGAGAATGGATTTTAAACTTTTGAAATCACATAAATCGAAGCCACCTTCATCTAACTAATGTAGATGCAGGCTCCGTTTTCCTTCCAAAAACTTTTGGCGATCCCCCATTCAGGAGGGATCGTCGGCATTTGAAATCAGATGACAGAGAATTACTCTCGCTGATATTACCCTTCAGCTACATCCCAGGACCAAGAGGCTCCGCCGACTGCTACTGCCGTAATGACTAGCAATCACGGTGCCATCACTGAAATGAATTAAATTATTAATTTCAATAGCACCCCACGGTGCGTTTATAAATCCCACCATCTGGGGAACATAAATATGGAGGTTCACATTCTAAACTTGGAGGCATGGTGCTGAGTGCCAAGGGCTGTATCTTTGAAGGCAGTAAAGATTTTTCAAGATGCTATATGTGGAACAGCAAGCTGTGCCATCCTGAGAAGGCTGTCCCTGGGCCTCGATTAGCTTTGCCATTTATCTGAGGCTCTGATAGGAGCCTTTTTCTTTTTTAACTGTTTCTTATTGATAGACCCAATGAATTCAAAGCCTTTATTTAAGAAGGATATAAAATGGAGACCGTGACTTGCCTGTTTGGTCACACACCCCCTCCTCCCTGTCGAGTTTCCTCTCATCTTCTCCTGAAGTCTCTCTTCTTCCTCAGTAGCTGCAAATATATACCTATCTGTGTTAGCATGTGACCCCGAGCCAGCTATTCTTAGACATTGAATATTTTCCAGATCTGTCTAAGACGTCAAAATAATTGTTCCTAAGGAGAAGTGGATGGAAGATATAGGACTGGCATTTAACCGACTCGTGAAAGATTTAATTCTCCTTCTTTCCATGGAACTGTTTGACCAGATGTTGGGGTTCAGGGACCTTCCCTGTTTGCCATCTGTGACATCCCCAAGGGCTGGTGAGAGAGGGCTACTTCTAAAGAGCACATGTAAATGACTTTCTCAGAGCCTGGCAGGGGCACTGCAGGCTGCCTTCCCCTAATATGGATTGCCAACTCAAAGCTAAGTCACAGCCCAGTCTTCAGAGGGTCGCCATGCCACGGAGTCCTCACGCCCACATCAGCATGATTTCTAACACACAGGGTTCCTTACAAGACTGAGGGGGAAATGCAGTGTTTTCTGCAGTGCTTCTCCAGGGCATACAAAACTGGGCATAATGTAGTTGGCAGACTCAATCAACGTGCTCTGCAAATCACTGTAAACCCCCCACCGTTTTTGTGCCACAACCACTTGCTCTTCAGTGACCAATGAAAGAAAGCTCTAGAATGTGAAGGAGAGGGAATGTGTTTGAAGATGGGATCTTTCCAGAGTCCGGCTTGTAGGTGGGTTCCCTGTCATTTCTGACAGTGGGAAGCGTCAGCATAAGCAGTAGACAGTGACAGGGAATCCCAGGAATGGGTGGGTTTGTGCCCAATTAGAGTCTCATTTCTTCAGAATGTGGGGGCCTGCCTCTTATATCACTTAGACAAATTAGCCTGCTATGAGCCCTGCTAGCCCAAGCAAATAAATCGAAGCTGCAACCACCATGGGTTTAAATGAAACTTCTGATCTTCATGGCAAAGTACTTGCCTGAAGTCTTGCCTCCCTTCTCTGCTCTGTTGCAAAATCGATGTACATGGAATTTGAGGGAGCTGATCCTTTGGGGACTTCCATGTCCTGAGCTTATTCATGACAACGAAGGTCCCAAAGTCAGTGATTTATGCACTGTAGACACGGTTCTCCCCAACCTCTGCTGGAGTTAGTAGACTGGAATAATTACAGACTAAATAACGATGATAAGAAGGAAATGTACTGTCGTTGGAGTTAGTGGGCTGAGAAAACAAATGTTCCCAGTCTCAGGAGAATCTGTGTGCTGCTACGGAGGAAAAGACAGAGGCAAAGAGACCTTGTCTTGATCTGCATGAGTTCAGTAGCTGGGAGAAATTGTGCACCGTTATCACAAGCAACACAGCATGATAACCAAGAAGAGCCCTTCAGCATCCTGCTTGATGCCAGTTCCCACCCCGCCATGGTATGTCACTCAATGGGCATGGCTGTTGAGGTGAAAGTCTAGAATGTTCACTGCTCTGCACCCAGGGCAGCTGCAGCTTCTGATCGGAAGAACCAACTTGAGTATGCATTTGAACTTGAGTTCACTTCCTACAGAGAAACACTCTTGCTCAAAAGAATTGAGAGGCTCCCTGCCCAAAGCAAACTGTGGTTGTTTGGTGTGAACATTAGCATGACTCTCCTTGGTAATTTCAGGATGTGATGGCTGCTGTTAATTGTCAAGTTGATGCATCCTAGAATCATATGAGAAGGGAATCTCAATGAAGAATTATCTAGATTAGGTTGGCCTCTGGGCACATCTATGGGAGACTGTCTTGATCAGCGGGCAGACGGCTCACTATAAATATCACCATCCCCTAGGCAGGAGAATACGAATTGTATAGGAACACACAGAGGGAGCTAGCAAACATGCATATATTCATTGCTTTCTCATCTTGACTGTGGAAGTAATGAGACTAGCTGCTTCAAACTCCTGCCTTAATTTCCCCACCATGATGGGCTGTACCTAGATCTGTGCATTACATTAGACTGGGAGTGTTATCACAATGGTGGGAAATAAAAGTAAGACATAGGGCTTGCTTTATCTTGGGGTATTCCAGGAGATCACCCTAAATAACCAGTACTTAGACATTTTCCAAGCTGAATCCTTCATCCTTCAGCTCAAGTGTCCTTGCCTAATGATGAAGGGCCAGTGCTCACAGAGAACCTGGTAAGCATTGCTTTCTGCTGTAGACAACCATTCTCTCTCTCTCTCTCTCTCTCTCTCTCTCTCTCTCTCTCTCTCTCTCTCTCTCCTCTCTCTCTCTCTCTCTCTCTCTCTCTCTCTCTCTCTCTCTCTCTCTCTCTCTCTCTCTATCCCCCCGGGTAGATGCAGTGACTGACACACAGTCCTGTGGTGAATAAAGGGAATGAAGGAGACAACCCTTGTTTCATACGGTGCCATTCAGCAGGCTGGAGAGAAAGATGCCCATAAAGATGCCCGTGAAGATGCAAAAGCACACCAGCGGTGCCTTCAAGGACAAGCAGCATAGAAGAGATGTTTTCTTAATTCTTGGGCAGTATGTAAACAGCCTTCACCCCGGGAAGAGAGGATGCCTGTCTGAGTTTAGAACACCAGCTCTGAATCCACTCAGCCCTTCCTGTTCAAGGATAAATGCTTATCCTAGCAACCCTCTTTCAGGGAAGGGTTCTTTATAATAAGATTCGATGGCCAATTTAATTGACCCCCGAGGCCACAGGATAGAGAAACAACAAAGCTCTGTAGAGAATTATTTAAGGAAAAGGACACAGAAATCTAGAGCATTCATGATTCCATCCCATATAATAGGGCTACTGGAAGGTGTGTATAATTTAGCAGACGCTGAAATAAAAGCTTTTGGAGGCATATGTTTTGTGTTTTGATGGGTGTGTGTGTGTGTGTGTGTGTGTGTGTGTGTGTTTGTGTGCGGTATGTGCATGTGCTCGAATAAGCCAGCAGCAGGTGTTGGCTTCTCTGGAGCTGGAGTTTCAGGTAGTCATGAACTGCTTGGTTTGGACATTAAACACACAGGTCTTAGGTCCCCTGTGTAAGCGCTATACACTTTTGATCACCAAGACCTTTCTTTACTGCCAAATAAGATCGTTTTTGGACTCACCTGGTTCCCTATGACCTCCATTTCCTACTTGGATGCTTACCCCTCAAAGAGAACAGGGCCAAGGGGAAGGCACCTCTGTCTGGCCAAGGACAATTTCCAGAGAGGACAGTTGGCTGAGCTTTGTCAGCTGGCACTATGCCAGACAGCTGGAGAAGTAAATGCATCCCTGAGGTGGGCTTGGGCAGTGTGTCCCGGGACTTACTCTACCCAGGACAGTCACTCTAACACACACACACAGAGAAGAGCTGTTTGATTCAATCATCTGTCAGTGCCACGGTGTTTGAGTGTCTGCCCTTGAGTGCCAGCCCTTCACTTAGTGCTGGTCGCTTCTAAGCCTCCAAGAGCCTTCCAGCAGAGGTTACCGCTGTCTCCCAGTCCTCACTAGGAGCCTGCCTCAGCATCAGGTCCTTTTTCTATCACCGAACAGTGTGTAATGATCTCCCAGCTCTCCTAAGCCCCTGGGATCAAATTCTATACAAATTCAAGTGGTTTCTGCTAGTGCCTGCTAAGTCCTGAAGCTCCTTCACCCTGCACAGTCCTGGTCACCAGTTCCTCAGCAGGCATGGCTGAGCTAGATTACAACCTGACTAGATGTTGTTCTGCTAACCATATAGACAAAGTGTTGGCTCCCATGCCGCCCAAGTCAGAAGGCCCTGTGCTGTTAGCAAATGAGCACAGTCTGTGTCCCTTCTAAAGGAGATCACTGCTGCTGGCCCAGAGGGACTTGCTAGGATTGACCAACCTGTTCTGAAATCCTCAACCTTTAGAATCAACCCCAGGGCCTGGTTTTTAGATTTTCCTGGTCTTTGGATGCAAGGGATGAAACTTAAAATTTTTTTTCAGGCAGGCCACTGGACACTCGCACCTGAAATTGGTGATTAGCTGCCACGGCTGAGCTCTCAGCAGTTCTCTGTGGTGCCACTGAGCGACTGGGAGCAACCATCGCGTTCCATCGTTCCTGCGATTTCTGTGCTGCAGGGCTCTCCAATGCCTGAGATCTTTATCTCACATGACCGGCACCACTCCCCTATCCACCCCCGGAACATCTTAGTAGATGGACCACTGAAGCGCCCTGGCTCTCGTCTGGACGACGCTGATCATCTTATTCGGTTCTTTTCTGACCAACAGATGACCCGGCTTCCAGTCCCTCTTGGAACTTTGCTCCTTAGACTGCTCCTGACAGCAGTCCCCTGGAGTCATGTTCCCAAGAAAATCGTTTCTGAAGTGCAGACAGATTGGAGTGGCTTCTTGGGGAAGGGCTTTTAGAGGCAACGTCTGTGAAGGCATGAAGGCAGAGCGGAGTGTCGGTAATGAAGTTGCAGCAGCAGCTGCAGGCCGTGCCATGAGGCGCCCTGGACTAGGATGTACCGTAACAGTCACTCTAAGCTGAGATGGGTCACAAGGCTATCAAACCTCCCCAACAAGTAGTGATTAGATTCTAATGAGCACAGGGAGAAGGAAAAGCCCCAAGACCTCACTCACGGTCCACATTATTGGCTGCGGGGTAGGGTGTCCTCGGTCATGAGGAAACTGGACATTGCCCCCAGCATTCAGCACACTGCTCTGGCCCTCCAGAACAGGTTCTACTCAATTACCTACTTCTACGGAGTCTTAGCACACCCCAGGGCTAGATAACCTCCTGCTAGACAACCCTGCCTGGTACAGTCTCTAACACCTCTAATAGTGCCCAGATGGGAGCCAACATTTTATTTTTGTGCCTTTTGGAGGTTTTGTATATCTGTACTACAGCAGTCCTGGAGGCCTAATGTTAAAGAGCAGAGTCTCCTTAGTGAACTCGTAGATAACAGTGCCTGGTCGGTCTGGTCACAGCTTGTCCTTTTCTTAGCTGTCATTCTGCTGGCCTTGTACATTGTTATGTAATGTTACATTTTCTACTCACACCAAGATTTGGGTATTCTACCTAACAAGGCTTGGTACATCCTAGACGGCCCATCTGCTTTGACATGTCTCTTCTCTCACCTGGCTGAGCTTTCTTGCCTGACACACTTTATTATGAAGATGAAGCTAGGATATGTTTGTATGTGTGTCATAGAGCCCCTTTCTGTAGCTCTATCCAATTCCTACCTTCCTGTCACTCCCACATAAGATCATTTGTGTGTGCATGCATACATGTGCATGTGTGTGCAACTGTGTGCAAGTATGTGAGCCTTTTCTGACTTTCTTCTCATTGATATCTGTATTGGCTAGTTTTGTGTGTCAACTTGACACAGGCTGGAGTTATCACAGAGAAAGGAGTTTCAGTTGAGAAAATGCCTCCATGAGATCCAGCACTAAAGCATTTTCTCAATTAGTGATCAAGGGGGGAGGGCCCCTTGTGAGTGGTACCATCTGTGGGCTGGTAGTCATGGGTTCTATAAGAAAGCAGCCTGAGCAAGCCAGGGGAAGCAAGCAAGCCAGTAAGGAACATCCCTCAATGGCCTCTGCATCAGCTCCTGCTTCCTGACCTGCTTGAGTTCCAGTCCTGACTTCCTTTTGTGATGAACAGCAGCATGGAAGTGTAAGCTCAATAAACCCTTTTCTCCCCAACTTGCATCTTGGTCATGATGTTTGTGCAGGAATAGAAACCCTGACTAAGACAATATCCATCTCTCTGCTCTGAAGCCCCATGGCTTCTGGAGATACATGGACACAAAAGTGCCCACCGATCAGTAAGACTTGTATTCTTTTTGCACTAAAACTGATGCATCCTTAAGGACATTCTCAATTCCTGCTTTCATGTGACCACCTAGTGATTTCCCGCTGGACACCGGCTGATGTAGAAATTAGAGAGTAGTACTTCCCTGGCCAGAATAATCATTCATCGGAAGTAGCAGCATTACCTCTGTTGTCTGCAAGAAGCTAAAAATATGCTAAAACTCACACTCAGTATTCTGCCCATCAACCTAGAAATGCTCTATACCTTGAGGAATTTGATTACACGTTTGCAGGACCATGAATTATTAGCTGCCACTTTGAAGGAATTTTACTCTAGAAAATGCTACTCCCCTCTTTGCTTGGTGGTCTGACCAAAGTGTACTTCATTGTGATGTCTTTTTCATTGAGTTTAGAGCCCAGCCTCTATAAGTCATGCTAAAAGTCATTGCCCAAGCTCAGCCTTCTGTGAACAAACCTCAGGACAAACCTTGGGCTTACCGCGTGCATCTAAAGATCTGCAGCAGTCTTTGAGACTTGGACTTCAGGCCAAGGGCTAGAAAGCAGAGTCATTGACAAGCCTCACTTCTGAGATGTGCTCTGGATCTTAGAGCTGGTTCTGTCTCACCCCATGTCTCACAGCTGCAACCAGGATTCCAACAGTAGTCTTTTCAAGGTCTGTACCAGGTCATGCACCGCCTTAGTGCTGGTTGACTCCTGGCTCTCCCGGTCCTGAACTCAATAGGAGATTATAGTAAAAATTCCTGTCTTATGCCACTGTGCTAACTCCCCCTCCCTTTCTCTTTTGCTCCTTCCCTCCATTTGTTATGCATGAAAATGTGTGTGCATGTTTCTATGTAGATACATGCATATGTAGGTACACACACAAACATATGTGTATGCATGTGGAAGTCAGAAGACAACCTTGAGTGTAATTACTTGGGTGCCTTCCACCATTTTTCTTTGAGACATGGTCTTTAATTGGCCTGAAACTTTACCAAGTAGGCTAGTCTAGATGGCCAGTGGGCTCTAGAGATCAACCTGTCTCCATGTCTCATCTTACCATTCACAGGTTACAATCTGGGTTTTAGGGATCCAGAGTCAGGTTCTCATGCTTGTGAGGCAAGTGCTTTCCTGACTGAGCTGTCTCTATGTCCTCCCTAGCAAGCCACAGCCCAAGTTCCTGATCCACCTGTAGGATAGGACTTTTTCAGGATTGATGCAGAATTTGTCCCTTCCAGCTCTACTGCAGTAGTAGATTTATTATAGAATGTCTTCATTCTCAGGTTGCCATGGGATTTCACACACACTTAATTCTATCCTTGGATATGAGGGCAAATGGTATTGAGACTCGTGTAGGCTCCTCTGAGTATACATTGTTAACTTGACAACCAAGAGCTAAAGTAAATGGAGAAGGAGCAAGGAGGGGAGCGGCCCAAGGCTGAGCCTGTGAAGGTGTCAGAGCATTGGGGGAGTCACATGAGAGAAGTTCAGAGAGGGTCTACGTTTAAGCTAAGGGAGGGGATGCTATACAAGTACAGGTGGCAGGTAGGGGACTCTGAAAACCATGGTGACAGAGACTGTAGAGTCCTTACTCAGGCTGATGTGGAGGGCAAGTAAGACATGGGCCCAGTTACATAGTCAGTGCAGGAGGCTTGCGCTGTCTACAGGAGGATATCCTAAGACTCTGAGTGGATGCCTGTAAAGACAGCCAGAATTAAATCCCACGTGCACACACAGATTTAGCATTTTATCCATCTTGACTAAGACCCTATGCTGGCTGTATCATGTCTTGTCACAAAACTAGCACAGAGTTCTTTTTCCTATCAATTTCACAGATAGACAATCATCTCTTACACAGATGACAACAACTGTGCGTTATGATTCTATTCTTACTGTCAAGTAGATCTGTCTGTTTTACACAAAGAATGTGCTTCATGACTTCTCTTCTGTATATCCAAGTTGTCAGCATCCCTACTCTTACACACTGGGAACTGGGGACAATATTGAGTAAATAAAGGTGACATGAACTCATGCTTTGTGATATTCTCCCCCCTCCCCGTGTGTGTCTGTGTGTCCCTCAGATGACCAAAATGACCACCAGATGATGGAGGAGGAAGAGGATGAAAGAGGAGGAGGAGGAGGAAGAGGAGGAGGAGGAGGTGGAGGAGGAGGAGGAGGAGGAGGAGGAAGAGGGGGAGGAGGAGGAGGGGGAGGAGGAGGAGGAGGAGATAGTTTCCCACAGTGCTGATACTGTGGACAAAGGGAGGGTTCACATCCTAGGTGGGAGTGAGCCATCTGGGAAGGGATTGGATCCCCCTACTCAGCAGGCAACTTAAAACATAGAAACTTCTGGAAGTTCCTACTTAGCATTTTCAGGCCTTAGCTGGCCACAGGTTAATAGGACTGTGAAAGCTAAGTGGACTGCCCATCTTTCATCCTAGTGAGCACCTGGGTACCAGGACTCAGGTGCCTATGTAAACACACAAGATGGCTAAATAGATAGCCTCAGGGGAGGAACCTCCTAAAGTTCCCATGACTTAAAACAGCAACGGCTGATTCCTTGTGTTCTTTAAGATCTAGAGCTGGTGTGGCTCTCTACTCCACATAAACACCCCAGGAGCCCAGAATAATCCCTTCTAGTGTTAGCGTCTCAGTAAGAGGCCCAGGTTTGCCTACACTGACTCTCAAGGGGTGAATATAAACAATGGAGCATTGTTTTTGGAGCATTCTGTTAGTTCATGTTTTGTTATCCTGGACACTGAGAAGAACTGATTTCAAGGTGGAGAGTTGTGCATCTTCTCTGTTCCTGGAACCCGGGGAGAATGGGATCCGGGACAACCATGAACCTGGCTTTACTATGGCTTCTTAGTTGTTCCCGCTATGGCTGTTCGTAGTTGGTGGGAGAGGAGGGAAAGCTCCATATTACATTGCCTTGTGTGGGGAAGAGTAGAGTGCAGGGGAAGTCGGTGAGTCCTTAAAAATCTCAGGGTCAGCAGACAACTTTACAGGGGGGATGCACTCTACAATACAGCCAGTCCACAGTCAGGAAGTGTAGATCACTGTGGAGGGGTCAAATCTAGTGTCTAAGGATGGCCTCTTCATTCTCTCAGGAATAACTGCTGCCCTTAGCAGATGAGAACAGTGTGATGCTAACCTGCCATCATCCGGCTTGGCCATCTCATTCCCCCTTGAGGATGTCTCTTCAGTGAACTGTCCAAATGCTACATCTTCTTGTCATCACCTGGCCAATCATCCCATGTGTGACCTTGTTGGCTCTAGCTGAGACTATGGCCCATGGTTAGAGAAAAGCCCTGCCAGTGGTCCAGGGATTGAGCCACCATCTTTGATTTTATTAGCATCATGTCCTGACTGACCCTGTCACTACATCTCAGCATCTTACTGAAATAACCGACATTTATAAAAATAGTAGATGTTAAGTATGCACCTGCATATGCACACATGCACACACACATACACACACACACACACACACACACACACACACACACACACACACACATCCTAAACAACTATATATGCATATTGTGATGGTTACTGTTGTCAACCTGATAGAATCTAGTATCACCTGGGAGATGGGCCTCTCTGAGTATGCCTATAGAAGACTATATTAATTGCATTAATTGAGGTGAAAAGATCCACCCACTCTGTGTGGCACCATTCCCTAGATGGGATCCTGGATTTGAGCAGCAGCATGTAAGTACCGTTTTCTGTTGCTTGTTTATGGATGCAGTGTGACAAGCTGCTTCCTGCTGCCTTGACTTCCTTGCCATGGTGGACTGTTCCCTCGAACTGTGAGCCAGAGTAAACCCTCTTCCCTTAGGTTACTTTTGTCAGAGTATTTTATTCCAGTGACAGAATGTAAGGACCTAAGATGAACAACACACACACACTGAGGCATACACAAACACAGAGCTCCCTTTCAGGACATTGGAGGCTATGTTGAAAGTTTAAGAACCACTTTATGGAGTCTTTCCTTGTAAAAATCCACTATGGGAATCCCTCAGTCATAGATTTTACGGTCAAACACATGCTTTGCTCCTAAGCAGAACCTCCCCTGTCAAGACCAGTGGTGTGAACTGGATCCAGAGAGGATGCAAGGGATGGGATCTCAGCTGCAAAAGACCTAACATGGCCCTGGCCTGACAGCTTGGGCAGAATGAACACCTGCACAACCCCAAACCTTCACCACCTTTCAGGCTGGGAGCGCACTGACTACAGTTTTTGTTCATTTGAGCCACACAAGGAAGGGAAGGGGTCTTGGAAAACTCACGTGGATGCACATGTCCTGACTATCTCATCTCAGCCACATGCTCTTAAAAGCCGGCTGCCTGGGCCTTTCTTGGCCCCAGGTGAGGAGGTGACTTCCCTCTTTTAGTCAGTGCTCATAATTGGGCAGTCTGTTAGCCGAGGTGGGAAGAAAACAATGCTAATGAGGTCAGGGTTCAAGGCCCACGTGGGTCAGTTAGTGTTCTTCTGTTCTTCGGCCAACAGTCTGTATCCTCTGTGACTGCCCAGCTCTGCTGATGACAGCAGGGGAGTGGGGAGGGCTGTGAACGGCTCTCCCTCCAGCCCTGTTCTTCCTGTTAAAGAAAACAAGACTTTACATCGATGATGCCATCTCCAGGGCCAGGGACTGTCCATTAACCAGCAGTGGAGACAACCTCAGGTCTCATTCCTCAATGGTGGTCAGGGGGCAAGAGGGACGGAATAGTAATTACAAGCCCTGTACCAGCTTGGTCACCTACTCTACGGAGAACATTGCAGAGGTGAAATCCTTGTTATCCTGAAGTGTTTCTTTTATTTCTTAGCTGCTGGAGACTCTTTGCTTCAAATTCCTTCTCTTTTTTTTTCTAAGGTATTCCCTGACATGATTCAAGTAACAGAGGTCTCAGAGGAGGCTGGGGAGAGCCCTGAGTATTCCAGACACAGATTGTGGCCTGGGATCCAATTACACTTTGAGTCATAGTTCCTGATCCCCTTCTCTTCTGCGATGCTGTATGTCCACGTGACTCCCAGAAGGCATTACCCCTGCATGGTAGGAACACATGCGCTGCCACACGGGCCAGGCTTGCTCTTATGAGCCCCCAGCTTTCCATGTGAGTCCCTATGGTGCATGTCTAAAAAGCTGCTCAAAACCAGTCTGGTCTACAGAGTGAGTTCCAGGACAACCAGGGCTATACAGAGAAACCCTGTCCTGAAAAACCAAAAAAAAAAAAAAAAAAAAAAAAAAAGCTGCTCAACTCTGTGAGCCTTAGTTTCCTTACTGTAAAATGGGAATGTTAACATTTACCTTGAAGGCCTGTTGGGAGAATCGCATGATGACTTACAAAGCCTGGCGTGCCCGGAGTGATACTCGGCGTATTTTAAGCCTTCTCTTTAATTGCTGGCGTTCTTACTAATACGTGCAATTCTTTTCATTCTTACATTTACCCCTCCTTACCTCAAGGCCATGTGCTTCCTTCGTAAACTGTCATGGGCAGAGGCTGTCAAAGGTCCTCCCACCAGGCTCAGCTCACCTGAATTCACCAGCAGCTACAGTCTACAGTCGACACCTTCCTGGCATCTTCAGTCTTGAAGACCTGGGTCTTTCTGTTGCTTTGCTTGAGGATGTTCCACCAGACTTATGCCTTCACTGTGAGACTGACACACTAACCTCCCCACTAAGGAAGAGTCTGGATGTCCACTCAAAGTATACGTGCAGCCTTCACCTGCTTATGTATTTCAGGATAAAGCACCCACCCCTTGGAGTTTTTTTCTTCTTTTATTTTCAGTGTTTATATGTAGTAAAATTAACTATTTTATGAATAAATTTATTTACTGAGACAGGGTCTCACTTTGTAGCTCTGGCCTGCCTAGAACTCACTATGCAGACCAGGCTGACCTCAAACTATTTGCTTTGAGTTCTGGGATTAAAGGCATATGCCATCACTCCCAGAGCAGTTAAGACTAGAAGCAGTTCCTGAGTAGTACTTACCCAGCATGCACCAGGCCCTCGGGACTTGAAAGGCAAAAAGAGGAGGGAAAAACGAAGTGGTTCTAAGAGTCCTGAGTCCTAAGAGCAAGTGTTAGCATAGCTGCCACCACAGCAAGGACACACAGCAACTGTCCCACACCAAAATATTCCCCCGGGAATCAAAACATGCGTCATCCTGGCCCTCACCCACAGCAACCAGGAGACCTTGAGATCTGGCTTCTTGCACTTAGCGTGGTAGCTGTGAGATTCCTCCATGCTCTTGTGTGTATCAATAGTTCAGCATTTTATCCTATGGACGTACAGAGCTTACAGGACAGAAGGACTGTGCCACACGGGGTGAGGGTTCCGGGGGGGGGGGGGGCTGACTATACTGTTTCACCCCAGTGCCGGAACGCTGGGAATGCTCAATTCATGGTAAGGCCGTCTTCTCAGTCTTTCCTTTGCAGGTCTCCGCTTTAGCTGTCCTGCACAGATGGCTCTTTCGCCTTCACACCAAACTACTTACTCACAACTTCATCACTTCCTGTCAAGGACAGCCCCAGCATGGATCTGATACTCCCATCCTTGCCACTCCCGTCACAGCCTTGTGTGAGTGAGGACGCTGTGAGCTACACCTGGGCGGAGGAGGCCTTTATCACGCCAACAACACATCTGTCTGATGGATGGATGGGCGCCCCTGGATGAATGAATGCTGTCATTTCATCTCTATCTCTGAGTTCCACTTGGATGTTTCCTCTGAGCGTGGCCCAGTGCAGCATCCTGAACACCGCATGTACATGGGTGCCTGCTACTTACCCAGGACCCTGCTTGCAGTCAGCCAAGTGCGCGTTGCATGTTTGACAAGTTGGATGCTGTGTGGAGAAACTTGAATGCTTTCATTTATTTACTTTTACCACATGCCATAGAAATTAAAAATACATTGTACCACAAGTGCTGTATTTAGTGTCTCCCTTTAATTACATTCAAGTGTGTTGCTAAATAGTCTTGAGGAAACCGTAATGACCAGCTGTTCTACCCTTTTCCCATATGTCAGAGCTGGTGTCTGAAATCACATTCTGGGACAGGAGGGTTGTATAATTAGACAGTGTACAGTTAACACTTCTAGATTTCCCCCTTAAACTGTGGGGCCTTTACACTAACATATTGTACGATTCTGCCAGTTTGGCACAATACAATTAAATGGCGTGCCAAAGAGCAAGGAGAATCTCTCAGCGCCATCAGTTGTGCGATGACAACGTAAGTGTGTGCACTATGCAAGATTCAGTGTGCTCAGCTGACAAATACACTTAGGAAAGAGGACTTTAAATTTTTAATATCCCTTCATAGTGCCATTTATCTCGTTGGAATTAGATGTAAAAGTAGCTTATTTTTATGGGTCCTTTCAAACAAAGAGGCATCACCCAAATACACAGCAACCATTTAAGAAAACAGAATGGAACTCAAAGTCGACAGAGTTAGATGAGAAGACAACCTTTCCTATGGATTCTTGTGGGGGAAACGGGATTCTTTTTCTACTGCCAAACTAGATGTGGAAGATAAGAGATGATGGACTGAAATAAACAACAGACTGTTGGGAAGTAAGCTGCTACTCCTGGTGGTTGCTTCCTTCAGCCTGGGGAGTCGTCTCCAACCATAGTCACATTTCACCTGATCAAATTCAGCGAGCTCTTTGATTTTTTTAAAAATACAGACACCAAAACAGAAATATAAAATAAAGAGATGTGTTCTTACACGTTCCTCTCCCAAGGAAAACGCCCTTGATGGCTGTCCTAAGCCACGAGTCAAAACTGCAGCTTGGCTTTCACATCAATTTGTCCTCAAGAATATAGTCAACTCATGGCCAAGGCTTTCTTCAGCCCTAAAATAACAATCACTTTCTCAAAAGCCTGAGAGAGGGAGCACCACTATCCTGAGAAGACCGATTTACAACATTTTGTCTGTACATTTGAATCTCCAGTGACTTATTTAGATGTAAGTGCTGACAGCTGTAATCGTTTTTTAAATCTTGCTTTGTGTCCTGAGTTAGAATGGTGTTCAATTGATATTCAGAATAATGGCAGCGGTGTGCTTCTTTGAAAAGGACCTGAGCACACTCCAGTGCTTTGGGAAGCAGACTCGCCAGAGGGTTAATCCACATTTAGAACTTGAATTAATAAAAACCCTACCTTGCGCCACAGGGTGTGCAAAAGACTTCATTTTCTGAATGTTTTAGTTCAGCAACATGGCCTTCTTTGTCCTGACTTGTAAAGGGATTTAAAAGTTGCGTTCCTATGGGCATTCTACACTGCCCCTTTTGCAGAGCCAGAAGCTCACAGCTTACAGGTGCAAGGGTGCCTATAGTGTGGTGCACTGACCTTTATATCTCCATGATACAGCCAAGGGGTTTAGGACAGTGATTTGATCTTGGTAACTTTACCCTGTGTTTCCAACCTACATCCAAAGTGTTGTCCACTTTCCTCCAGCTTACCCCAAGTTTGGTTATCTGAACCCAACAGGTATGTGTGTGGGGGGGGGGAGGGAGGGAGAGAAAGGAAAAAGAGAGGAGACTGAGAGAGACAGAGAGAGAAAGAGACACGCAGAGAGAGACAGCAAGCAGAAGGCTGTTTTAAAATCCATTGAATGGACTCCGATGGCACAGATGGATGGTATTTATCAACACTGATGACTAAAGGGTCTTTAAAAATACACATAAAACTCTGAGTCCCTCACATATAAACAGAGAGTCTTGTTCTCGATTTAAAATAAAATGTCAAGATGAAAAACAATCCAGGTTTTCAAATAGTGGACTGAACACTCTTGGTTTCTAGCTAAGTGTGAGCAAAATTGAAAGAATAGAGAGAAAGGTAATAAGAAAAGGGTAGGAAAAAATCTATCTTGTCTGCAGAGTGATTGTTACTGTATCTATGTAGAGCGATGAGTTACTGTATCTATGTAGAGCGATGAGTTACTGTATCTGAGTAGAGTGGTTGTTACTGTATGTGAGTAGCGTGGTATGTTATTGAATGACCAGGAACAGAGGCAACAGTTGACTAATTCTCTCATTACCCCTAGAGAGGTCCCTGTATACCTGGCCCATGACTGGCCACTTCTCCTCTATTGAGGAAGACTCAGGGGTGGACCACCCATCAGCCTGTGGAGAGGGCTTAGCCACATGAGCATGAGGCCCAGGGTTTGGAGCCCAGCACTTATGCAAATGTTGTGTAGGTACAGCAGCCCACCTGTAATCCCAGCACTCTGGAGACAGACAGGGAACAAGATGGTTTGTTGATTAAATTAGTAGAATTAGAGGGTGCTAAGCTCAAATGAGAGGCCCTGCCTCCTTATGTAAGGTAGAGCATGATCAGTACACAACCACACATATACACATGCGTGCACACCAAAACACATGAATGCAAAATGCTATCCCTTACTATGTTCTCTTTATAGAGGCCCCTCTATGTGTTCTTTATCTTCACAGAGAAATCCTGTTCACTCTTCAATGCCCAGCTCAATGCCACTCTCCCTGTGATTCTTACTGGACTCCAATGATGCATCCTCTTCGGTCTATTTCTTCCCTCTGACCACTGTGCTTCCTCACTGTGGTGCTTATCATGGTGGCTCTGGTGACTTCCTTTTTTCTCCCACACAAATCTGTTATTTAGGATTCAAAGTTTGTATGCCATGTATTTTTTGTGAAGGGGTATTTGCCCTTCAATAAATATTAAGCACATTTTAGAATTTCAGCATAAAAAGAGTATTCAAGAATGCATGTCCAAGTGTTAACTTGTTTTCCTTAAGCTAAGTAAACAAACTAGCTCAGAAATTAAGAGCTTAAGCCTACTTTTGAAATGTAAACATTTTCAGGTGAGTGTACATGTGCATGTGTGTGTACACATTTCTAATTTTCAATATCTGATCATAAAATGCAATGATACAATATAATGTGATGATTTACTTTTCTGATCTCAGGGGGGGAAATAGAATATAATCAGATTGATTTATGATTTTAACTATACCTGGCCAATTTCCTTGCCTCTAGAAACACTACTGCCTAGGTTATGAATTTCCCACAAGATTTTGATCTGATTCAATTTAAGCATATAGATTACATTGAGGAACTGATAAAAATAATTTTCGGCGTTCCATGATTGAAAGAAAAGTTTTCTCTACTGTACTGACTGAAGGCAGAGGTGATAAGGTGAGGAGCACCTTTCTCACTGTGGAAGGAGGTGGCCTTTTACACACGGTGTTTTCTCTCCAAGCAGATCTCACCGAGGCAAGACTCATGAAGACCAGGAATTAGAAAGCTGCAGCCACAGGCCACATGCAGGGCCCTGTTACTCTTGCAATAATAAAAGGGCACTGATGTATGTGTGGTCAGAGTCAGTAGCTCTTACACCCACCTTTCTGGTCATCTTGGCAGAGGTGAACATGAAGACAGCAAAATGGAAAAAGAAACAAACCATTCACCACCCAGCTCCTTGCTGAACAGATTTGCCGATATTTGACCCAGGAGCTTCCTTCTGTTCAGAAAACAGTGCAGCTACGTGAGCCTACTCTGCTGTCTCTTGGTTTTGAGGCACACTTTAAATGATCCTGATTATGACCTTAGTTTATTTATTTTTTATCTAAGAAGTTATCCATAATTGATGCCAAGCATGCCAAGTGTCCCTCTAATGTGAGCTCTGTGTTTGACTTTTTACTGCATGCTAGCCTAAGACCTAACATGGCCCCCACTACCATCAGAAGCTAATGATGCCTTGGCTAAAAGAATGTCGGTAACTGATCAGAAAGGGGGTGCAGAACTGGAGCTTCAACCAGCTGCCACCCAGAGCCCCAGTGTACCTTTTTGGGCCCTGAACACACAGCCTACCGTGTTCTATGGATTTTCGTTTCTCTGTTCCAACTCAACCTAACGTAAGACAACACAACCGTCACCCATTGTCTGAGTCAGAAAAAAAAAAAAAACAAAAAAAAACTAAGAGCATCAAATGATGTGTGCCTTACTCAGAAGAAAAGAAGACCACAGCCACAGCCTCGTTGCTCAGGGCATTCGGGGAAGCACAATTGTACTCGTCCTGAGAAATGGTGCAGATGGTGTAATTGGCATCACCAGCCCACATAGATCAGAGATGCATTTATTTCCATGACTTTGTTTGCACTGTGACCATTTATCTGGGCTCCTGCTCACATCTAACCTCTTAAAGGGTCACGAGAGAGTGAAGCATTTTGCCCCTGGGATTGGCAGGTGAGGGGATGTTTGCATTTCCTTCTACCTGCAAAATACTCATTTCTTGCAGCATCAGAAAACATTTGGTTATGTTATCTCATGGGTCCAGGAGGAGCATGGAGTGTGCCAAATTTAAGAGGCTCTGCCAAATGCCATAGCCTGCATTATGTAGCAGAGGCCGCCAGTAAAACTGGTGCTAACTAGTTGAACATTCCAGCTCTTGCCTCAGAAGCAAAACAACCCTGTTAGTCATTTCCAACTGGGCTCCCAATGCTCGCCTTTGGTTAGAAGACGTCCTTGTGTCTGTGTGCAAATGCTGGCCCATAGGCAGAGTTGATTGATTGGCTGTTGTGTGCAGATGCTGGCCCATAGGCACAGCTGATTGATTGGCCACTGTGAGTGGTCTCTTTAGGCTTGGGACAGTGAGCTCTGATTCCTACAGCAAATGCCCAAGACCCTCTGGGGACCTGGACATCATGTTCTTAGCAAAAACCTCTGGGAGGTAGGCTCTTGCCCTGACCTGAGCCATCCTGCCCTGGGTCTTCTTGCAGCTCCCACTTAATCCCTGGGGTGTTGGTTTCCTCCCCTTTCAGTAAGAACAATCATAGGGCCCTTATGGAGCTTGCTATGGGTGAGTACACTGGATATGTGGTTATGTGAAGCTACCAAGTGTTTAGTAACTAGAACTATATGCAGTGCTGGAGACGGGATCCCTAGGATGGTATCACCATGATGTCCTGTACTCTGTACTCGACAAGAAGACCATCTCCAGTTGTAGTCCCATGACCTTAGACCTCAGGAACTAATGTTTAAATAAACCCCTACGCTTGATAAATTACTCAGTCCGTGGTAGCATTATAGCAGCAGGAAACAGTCTAAGACAGACTGATACACTCTATACAAGACATTTGGCCTATTAACTGGAACAGAGGGAGCTCTCAGCAAAAGAGACCGATTACCTCTTACTATTATTATCACATTTTCTACTATTGGCACACAGCAGTAGGGGAAATCAATAAAATAAAGGATGTTAAATGCACAGAATTTGGCGGATGTGGGGTTTGTTATTGTAGATGGAAAGACAAGTGCTTGAATCTTGCTTCAACATGGAACAGCCTTTGGCCCAGAGTCCTCACCTGTTTGAGAAGCCACTATGCCTTGTGCTAGGCCCCCAAGGGCCCAGTGCCCAGCCCTAGGTGGTCAGGTGTGCCAAGGTGTCATCCATCTGTGATGTCCCTGTGACAACATCCCTGAGCGGAACCAGGCTGCCATGACTGCATTTCCTGCTAGGCACTGGGTCATCTGGAGGAGGACATTCTTTAAGAGAGACTTGGCAATGACAGCAGTGCATGCTGGGAGACACTTGCCAGCAGCCCTCGGTGGGACAGACCTTTCTTTCTGGCTTGCCTGCCCACTCACTTTCTCAGTTGACTTATTGGTCTAATGGTGGCACTGAGTGGCAGTTACTACAGCCTGGTTCTCCTTGGATACTGCAAAAGGGGTGATGGTGGAAGAGGCTTGGAGTGGGGGAGCTCTCCTCCTGGTTGCAAGGAAGGAGAGGAAGGAGCAAGACTGCCCTGGTGATAATGGAGGGCATGGCTCTCCCAGGCCATCCTGTTTATAAGCACACTCCCTCTGGAAGAAAAATTCTTGCCACATTCTTTATGATCTTACCACAAGGAGTCTTAAATTCAGTGAGCAGGGACCCCAGATGCTCAAAGTGAGAGCCACTGGTTAGCACAGCGGAGGATGGTATCACATACACTTCCTGAAGCACAGAGGCCCAGGAGGCCCAGCACGAACCAGCTCATACCACCCAAAGTCCTCGGTGGTATCAATTAGTTGAGGAGGAAGCCGTGTGAATGAGCACTAAGTGGCTCTCCTCCCAGGCCTCTAGGCACACATTTAGTACCCACCATGACCTGAAGATTAATGTAAGACTAGAGGCCGGGTCTCCTGCAGGTGCTTTATCTGCATTGGGCCATTTTATCCTGGAGATAGGCTCGATAGGCTCAGGGGGGAGTTAATGTTATCATTGTCCATGTTGGAGTGAAGAAATAGAACTTTGAAGAGAACTTAAGTAGTTTGTTCAAGGCCACACAGCAAGAAGCAGTTGAGCTACAGATGTTTGTAATGTTTTGCTGGAGATTGAAATTTTATTGTTGGTGTGTGTGTGTGTGTGTGTGTGTGTGTGTGTGTGTCCTAGGTAGCCCAGGCTGGCCTCAGACTTGCTATACAGGTTGACCTTGAACTCCTGACCCTCCTATTCTATCTCCGATGTCTTAAGACTATGAGTGTTCAGCACCATACTTCCCTTTAACATTTATGTTTTCATATGTTCATAACTAGTAAAGATTGTACACATTCAATTAATCTATAGCATTTAGGACAAAATTGGTGATGGATATGAGACCATGAGGGGAAGAAGGATGGGGAGGAGGAAGGCTGGGAGGATGAGAAGAAAAGGAATTATGAAACAATTTAGTGGTATAGACTGGTGTGTGTGTGTGTGTGTGTGTGTGTGTGTGTGTATGTATGTGTGTGTGTGTATATATGTGTGCATGTGTGTATATATGTGTATGTGTGTATGTTTGTGTGCTTGTGTGTGTTTGTGTATGTGTTTGTATGTATGTAAGTGTGCGTATGCGTGTGTGTGTGTGTCAGAGAGGGAAAGAAAGAAAGAATGAAGAAGAGAACACTATTTTTCCTATTATAAGGCTCCATGTTTTCTGTCCTTCCCTGGTAGCCTGAGAGCTAGAATTTAGCACCTCCCAAAGTACTGTGTTTTCTTTATTTTTATTTTTCTTGCCCAAATTGCTGTTCTCAGAGAAGTTTCCAACACTGACCCATCACATTCTAATGCCCACATCCTAAGCGTATTCTCCAGAAACACACAGCCAGAACGGACGGGCCGGTGAACTGCGTGTTGTGTGAGCATGAGGACCTGCGTTTGCTCCCCTGCATCCCAGCACTGGGGAGGCAGAGGTAGCCTGCAGATCCCTGGCCAGCTGGTCTAGCTAGACAGGTGTGGGCTCCAGGCTGATGACAGCTACAGTCTCAAAAGAAAAGATGGAGAGAAACTGAGAAAGACACCTGCTGTTGTGCCCTAACCTCCACATGTGTGTGCACACATGTACAATTGAACACTCACAAGTGACAGTGCACTTACACACAAATACAACTGGAGTGGAGGTGGGGCGGATGACCATCGCCCTTCCCGGGCTCCAGCAGTGTGAGTGAGAGAGAATACGACCCCGTAAACCATCGTTGCTTTCTGACTTTGATAGAAATCAAATCTGCTGTGTTTCTTTTTAGTGCTGTGGGTGGAACGGAGTGCTCTAAAGTTCATGTTGAATCTCTGACCCACACAATGACAGGAGTAAGGAATCTGGCTAGGGGGGTCCTGAGGGTGAGACTGTGGCAGCAGCATCCTCCTTCAATCACTTGCTCTCTCTGTCCTTCACTGTGCAAGGACACGAGGAGAAAGCAGCTGGCTGTAAGCCAGGCAGAGGCCAAACAGGCTGGGACCTTCATCTTGGCTATTCAGCTCTCATAACCATAAACCAAAAGGAAAAAAAAGAAGAATTTCCGCAGTTAAAGCCACACGGTCTGTACTGTATGTCAGTAGCATGAAAATGTCTGTATCGTATGTCAACAGCATGAGAAGTGAGCCAAGACAGGCCTAGGTCCTGGATGAAGAATGACCAGGGCTTCATCCGGAGTCCTACCAGTTCGTGGTGCTAAGGAGTTTCCCCAGCATGGCTCAAGAACCAAGGCGTGTGTTTACGGGGGGGCTCCTATTTATTTTTGAATATTATCAGCATTTTAAAATTTACTTAATACTATTGTTTGTGTGTGCATGGTATGTATGGGGTGGCTTCATATGCCAGTGCACACGTGTAGACTGTAGTCGTTCAAAGGACAACTTTTAGAGACAGTTCTCTCCTTCCAAACCTTTCTATGGGTTTGGGGATCAAACTCAGGCCTTCAGGCATGCAAGGCAAATGTCTTTGCCTGTTGAGCAACCTCAAGAGCAGATGAGAAAAAGCTATGTAGAAGTTAACCCTTTTAATTTGATGCATTTGCAAAAACAAACAAAGACACACACACACACACACACACACACACACACACACACAGAGCTAGATGAATCTTTATTTTCTTACAAAGTGTAGACTTCTTAGAACACCTTCAATGTTGAGTATTTTATTAAAGGAAAGCCATGTCCCGTGTCTCCCAGTGTTAGGAGTCTCCAAATGGGCTCAAATAAGTTCGAGTGTCAGAATCAAGGGACTTTTCTGAGATACCGGTAATTAGTTTACTCCTAAGGTTAAAAGGAAGGTGATTTAATGGTTGTTATGAAGAGCAAGGAGGGGGAAGACAACTTGTGTCTCTGAGGAGAAGGCAGGTCCAGCCTGTGGCACCATCTTCCCACCTGCTCCCGATGAGTAGCTGTGCTTGCTCTGTGTTCAGTCAGGGACTGTTCCCCCCAACATCCTGGCACTGTCCTGAGTTCAGGTCTAATCTAGACTCTACCTCCTGCTGTCTGGCCTTCCATTTTCCGTCTACTTCCTGTCTCCTACAAGACAAGACATAAACCACTTTAACTCAAGGGTGGCAGGAGAAAGCCGTACGGGTCTCCTTTCTCTCAATGCTGATAGTGTCTCAGAATGACCAGGGTTGTCTGTGTTAAGCAAAGATCATGCAGTGAAGGGCTGAGAAGTCACCAGTGATGGACATGAAGTGACAGGTCAGGTGGTGTGGGGCCTAGAGAGGAATCTGAGGAATGAAACAAGTTATAGACAACTGCAGGCCAGCTGGGACCATGAGTCCAACCTGTGTCTCTCCTCTTCAGTGGGTTGGCCAGTGGTGGTAGATAACTCTGAGCATGATAAATTAATGTTTATTGAATGTGGCTTGAAAAGAAACTAGGACTTGAGTCAGGGATGGTGAAGGAGTCACAGGTATCGCTGTGAGAAGCCCCACAGGACAACACCCTTCCCAATAAACCCACGGAAGGGAGCATTTCTTCTTGGAGCATGAAGAAACCATGGAAAGAAGGATCCTTATGCGGCACTAACTGAGTGAGACATTTTAGATCGCATGATTCTGTAAAAAAAAACTTACTCTTACTGTGTGTAGAGGGGTGCCCACACACACATGGGCACATGTGAGCATTTGCAAAATGTAGTGGCATGCATGTAGAGGCTGGGGATCAGCCTCAACTTTGGCTCCTCAGCAACCATTCACCTTGGTTTTTGACTCCTGGTCTTTTCATTGGCCTAAAGCCTGCAGCAGATCAGGGTAAACTAGCTGGCCGGTTAGCCCGAGGGCTCTATTTGTCTCTGCCTCCCCAGAGTTGAGATTACACATGGGCACGACTATGCCTAGCTTTTAAAATGTGGATTCTGGGGTGTGAAAATGAAATCCTTATGCTTGCAAAAAAGGCATTTCATTGACAAAGCGTCTCCATGTCCTGATTCTCATTTAAAAGAAGGGGTATTCAAACCTCAGAGAGTTTACAAAGAGCCATGCAGGTGCTCCAGATTGGACATGGTGAGGCTGAGACATGAGCAGGGACCTTTCTGTGTAGGAACTTCTTGGTTGCTCATGAATCAGGAAAGGTCATGAACCATCTTGGCTCCACTGGGTTTTGGGTTTAGAAAACGAAGGATTTTGAATGAGATGAATGGATACATCTCCTCCTTGGACTGTGCCATGAGGTCAAAGGCCACGCCTTCATGAGTTATTTCTCCCCACATATCTGCTGATTGCATTCTCAAGCAAGGGGCTGAGTTCAGGGATGGGGCTTGACAGGCAGGAATTTTGTAAGCTTGCTGGAAGAGTGTGGACTAGCTGCTCTGCCTTTTGGCAACTCTCAGGGTCTTTGGGGCTCTCTGAGGAATGAACTTGAGTGAAAATGGTGACTCGGACCAGAGAGAACATGGGTCATAGGAGGCTTCCTTTGGAGAGCCCACTGGTCCCTCAGTTATCACCACTAACTTTAATGTCCTCAATAAACTATCAGCATTAACCAAGGTAATGTGTCTGCTTTCTATGGCTCTAAGATAGATATGACTTCTGTTATCCTGTACTTGCTGATCATACTGTGTGTCTATTTGCCTGTCCATCTGTCTGTACATCTCTGTGTTTGTTTCTTGGGAGGAGCAGACTCTTTTACTAATCTTTGTGCTAAGAAAGTATCACTTGGGTAAGGAAATAAGGGAAGGACTGCTCGAGTTTATGTAGAACAATTTGGAAACAGACGACCCCTAACGACAGGTAGTGTGAAGGGGTCTGGAATGCAAGTCTACTTGAGAATATGGAAAAAAAGAAGTACACAGATCACATGGTGAGTGGTGCCAGGAAAAGAGTCCAGAGAATAGGGGACTTCTGAGGCCATTTCCAGGATAGATTTGGGGTTGCTAGGTATAGGGGAAGAAGAAAGGGGGGAGATTCACCAGTGGAGAAAAGATGTGGACCATACTGAACAGGACAATGAGATGAGAAGGTAGAGCTTGTGGAGTCTGAAGATGGAAGGACTGGAGGAGAGAGCCCTCATCTCAAGGGCGAACAAGGAGTCTTAGTTTACGTCGCAAAAGTGATTTAACGGAACTTTTCCAGAAAGAGGATCTCAGTGGATGATTATACTCAGAAATGTTTGACAAGGTCAAGAGCAGGGCAGACAAGTTTTATTTTTAAGGAAGGAGAAATTCGAGCAGTGCTTGGGAAAGCCATGAGGTTGGGAAAAGCGCAGCTCATGAGCACACACTCAGAGAGCAGAGGCTACGGCAGGGGATCTGAAGAGACAGAACTGGGCCAGGGCTGCAGAAGAGATGCAGGGGCGAGAAGAAGGAGAGAAGCTGGAAGAGAGGACTTAGAAGGATTCCCTAGTGAGAACGGTTGAGGGGACCCTGGGTTGGCTTAACCAGTGGACAGTTAGGACACTCATGGCCAGGGAAGAGATTTGTATGAAGGAGGAGACTTAAAAGGGAGAGCTGGTAATACCAGTTTGAGGTGCTTATGAAGGCCCAAGTGATGTAAGTACTGAGTCATTGTAAAGCAGGTTGGGCAGAGGACATGGCTTAATTGATAGAGTACCTGCCTACTATGCATGAGGCTCTGGGTTCAAACCCCAGCAATGCATAAATGAGGCATGGTGGTGCACACATGCAATCCTAGCAGTAGGTAGAGGCAGGAGGATCAGGGGTTCAAGGTCATCCTCTCCTGATGGCTCATTAGGTAAAAGCGCCTGCTACAGAGACTCAAAACACTAGTCTGGGCCCTGGATACATATGAAAGGAGAGAACCAACTACTACAAGCTGCCTTCTAACCTGAACTTGTACATGTCGACACATAGACACAGATAGATAGATGATAGATAGATAGATAGATAGATAGATAGATAGATAGATAGATAGATGTAAAAATAAATTCAGCTCCACCCCCAGTTTTATAGCAAGTTCTGGCTCAATGCAACCTTGTCTTGAAAAATTCAAATAAAATTTTAAAAGGCTAGATTTCAGTGATCACAGATGGAGAGGCAGCCCCCTTGGCTGCGCTCACCATCCGTGTGACCCTGTTCTCCTGACCAACTGAGGTCAAATACACAGGAGTCCCTAAGTCCTGGACTAAGTCTGGTATTCTCTTCTCAGCCATGCTTTTACCCACAGCTTCAAAGAGAACGCACCCATCCTGTGTGCATGACATCAGCCCCTTCATCTGTTCTACACCCCATCTGGATACACACTGTATGTTACGTGCTGTGCTTTCTCAGGCAAGCCCAAGTGCGCATACATCACACGGCTGTGATGGCAGCGAGAGGGACAGAAGCATCATGGCTTAGAGGGGACACAGAACATCATCTATCTGGCCAAAGTGACCAAACTGACCCAGAGTATTTTTGTATCCTAAGTACAGGGCCAAGTCTCTGGAGAAGCACTTGACTCCCAGAGGGAGCTCATGGTCCAGTTAGGACAAGCATGGGGCCTGGGGAGATTTATCAGTTGGTACACTTCTTGTTTCACAAATGTGATTATCCCAACTGGATCAGAGGCACCCACATGGAAAGGCCAGCCCAGAGGGCTGGAGAGATAGCTCAGAGGTTAAGAGCACTGGCTGCTCTTGCAAAGGTCCCAAGTTCAATTCCTACCACTCATGTGGTGACTCACAACTATACACAACTCCAATCCCAGGGAGTCTGACTCCCTTTTCTGACCTCTGTGGTCATCAGGTATGTACATACAGGCAAAACTGCCCCCTCCCACACATACAAATTAAAAAATAAGAAAACCAGGCTAAAAAATAAAAATAAAAAAAAAAGAAAGAAAACCAGGCTAGTGGGATTAGTGGGCTCCAGGTACTAGTGTGAGACCTGTCTCATAAAATCAAGGTGGATGGCTCCTGAGGAATACCCTGAAATGACCCTCTGCATTCCACATGTATCTTCACACACATATGCACACATGCGTGTACACACACATCAGAACAAAACACCACTGACAAACAAAGCTGGTGTGGCTTTCTCTCAGTCAAACAGGCAATGTCTGGGGAGATCTAGTCAAGAAAAAATCGTACAAACTGAACATCACTCATCAATTTTAGAAACTCTTTGTAATCTAGAAATACAAGTGTTTTACCTTGAGGCAACTTAAGATTTCTCTCTGAAACCCACAGCCAATATCACACTTCAAAGTGAAATCATAGGAGCATTCTTACTAAAGTTAGGGGAACCGTAAGGGTGGGTGTTGTCATAATTACTTATTTAACACTACTGTCAGTGAAAGGGGCAGAAAAAAAGTAAATATTATTATTGGAGAAGAAAGGAAAATTCTTATTACTTACACATAATATGATTGCCTGCTTTAAAAGTCATGAAAACAAACCAAAACATTTCTAAGTAATTAGAAAGTTTAAAAAGATCGTTACCCGATAAACACATGGAAAGTTTACCACATGCCAGAAAAGATCAGTTAAAAGCATAATGAAAAAGAATGTTCTGCCTACGAGAGAAATAATTTAAAATACAGAGGTATAAATTTAATGAAAGTTCTACAAAAGCCACATAAAAACCAATTGGAAATTTTTACTAAGAGATGTTTTTAAAAAACCAAATAAAACTCAAGCTTCTGTTATGTTCATAAAAAGCAAAGTACAGTGTTATAGAGACATGATAGTCCCTGAGGAGACATATTAATTTAATGTGAATTATCTACAAATTCCCAATTGTTTTATGCAACTGGTTAAAATTATTATGACTCTACCTTTATGCATGAGCTTCTGAGGACAGCCAAGGAAAAGAATTTTTTCTTTCAAAAAAAAAAAAAAAAAAAAAAATGAGTGGGAAAGAAAATCTCCTGTCCTGGCTGAGAGTCATGGTAGGCCCGCATTTATGCACTGACAGAGATTCAAGACGGTGAGCAGAAAATGCTAATCCCACCACAAGCCAGCATGAGTGAGTGACTGATGGGAGAACCGCCCCCACGGAACCCAGGTAAACTTCAGCTTGTCAGGCTGTGAGCAGTCTGAGCTCACCTGACAAGGCTTCTCTGCCCACACAGCCTCTGTCCTCCGGAGTGCTTACAGCCATCATTTCTTTTCCTGAAAGGCTTATTTGGCTCACAATTCTAGGGTACAGTCCATCCTGGGGGAGTCAAGTGGCTGGAGCTGTAACCAGCTGGGTCACCTCATATCCACATTCCGGAAGCAGAGATCAATGCATGCGGGGGAAACAGAGAGCAATGCATACTGGGAATCAGAGGGCAATGCATGCTGGGACTCAGTTCACTTCCTCCTCTTTACATAGTCTGGGTTCTCAACCCAGGAAATGGTGCCACCCACAGTGATGGAGTTCTCCAGCCTCAGTTAACCTAGTCAAGATAATTTCACACAGGCATGCCCAGAGCCTGTCTCCCAGGTGGTTCTAGATTTTATCAAGCCAACAACTGAGATTAATCATCATAGTGGGCAATGTCACTAGGGTGCAAACTCCAAGCCCTGAGAGCTGATTGATGATTCCTTGACAGCCCCACCCCCACCCCCGCGTCACTGGACTCAGCCATTGGTTCCCTCGGTCTCTGAACACTGCAGTGCTACAAGCAGTAGCTACAGGAGCTACATCTTCCTGTGACTCTGACCTCCCCATTCACCCTGACAGCCTGGAATCCATCTCTTCCCAGGCCTTGAAAGAGCATTGCCTCAAATTCTGCTTTGTAAGGGACCAGCGCTAAGACACACTCCTCTTTCGTGCCACAAACCAAAATAAATCACAGACAAACCAGAACGCTGCGATATCCCAAATCTCTAAAATAAAAAAAAGGAAATATTAGCTTATCTATCCATAAGTGTGTGCCACTGAGATAAAAAAAAAAAAAAAATCAAAACTGAATACAAGAATTTAATAAATTTGACTTTCTACAAAGCTGGATGGACCCTCTGCAAGTTAGAAATACCATAAACAAAGTTAATGACAGAAAAACAAGAAGAAAATATTCGAAACACTTCTGGCAAAGTAGGACAATGCATGATAATGGGTTGATAAATATGTAAAAATTATTTGGACATCAACAAAAACTCATGAAAAGGGAAATAGAATATGGGCCCGAGTAAGAAAAAAAAATCAAAAAAAAAAAAAGTATATGGGAAAATATTCCATTTCACAACAGTCAAAAAAATACAAATGAAAGCAGTGCCTTCTTTTTTCCTGCTAACATATTTGCCAAAATTAATACCAAAGGTGGGGTGGGGATGTGGCTCAGTGGGTAGAACGCTTGCTTAGCCCTGGGTTCAACCCCAGCACTGTATAAACAGAGTACATTAGTGTACAGTAATGCAACTCCAGGGCTCAGGAAGTAGATAGAGGCTGGAGGATCAGAAGTTCAAGGTCATCTTTGGCTACATACCCAGAATGGCCAGGGACACTCAAGACTCTGTCTCAAAACAAAAACAAAATGACCATCACCAACAAAAATCCCCAAGGTCAACTTCAGTAAGGCCCGTGAGGCCGATCAACGTGCACATTCCTTTTGGAATTTGTTGGAAGCTCTAAGAATGCTCTGATCTATCCTGGTAGATAGAGCCACGAGCTATAGGCTATCCCAAACAAATACCAGAGAACTCAGAGTTTCACCCAAGTTCATTCGGGGCGGTATTGCTAACAAATGGAAGCGGACAGTCCAGAGCCACAGCGCTTAAAACCACCATCAACCACTAACACGGAACGGTTAGCGAGGCCCCGGGGTCTCTACATGTGAATTAGATGTGATTCCCTGCTTCATTTTAAAGGATCATTTTTAAAAATACAATGGGAAAGTTTTCAAAATATTCTGGAGTATAAATGTCTATATATGAAATTATGGAAAATAAAATCTTGAGTACATAAACCTCTGTAGTGGCCGCAGAGTGCGTGCGGCCGTGACTCAGAGTGCGCACGCGCGCGCCATGACTCGTCTCCTTTCCCATCCTCGAAGATGAAAGGGAACCAAGCAAGAGCTGGAAGCCCCCGGCTTTAAGAAACCGAGGGTCAGTCTCACGGTGGTTTTTGACTAGACTGAGTCTTGTTAACTTATTAATATTATTAAAACACTTTAAAAATATTTTAGACTATAGACCTAAATGTAAAAGCTGAAACTATAAAAATTGCTAGAAGAATGCATAGGGGAAATTTTGGGAGACTGTGAGACAGACTATTTTTCTTAATGAGGTGTAAAATCTTGAACAGTCATGGAAAAGAGACTTTGTCAAAATGTGACGCCCAAGTCTCTCACACAAGACCGTCCGTCCACAGGGATGCAAGCTGCAGAGTGGGGTGTATCATGTTATATGCCTGTATCAAAGGAACTGTATGCACAAGGCATGCACGCCGTCTGTATTAATACGAAGATACCTCAATGGGGAGATAAGGACAAAAGATCTGAACAGACTCCACAAAGGCAGAGCGGCAACAAGCACACAGGAAGAGGTAACGGGCACACTCGTTCACTGGGAAATACAAATTGCTGGACAATGAGATGACACCGAATGCCTCTAACATGGCCAGAATTAAAGGCACATGGCACCAAGTGCTGGCAAGGAGGTGTCACAGCCATCCTGCCTTCATGCCACTGGGAAAATGGAGCACCGTTCTAAAAGACTGTTATTAGCCTGATAGAGGAAAACATTGACTTCCTCCCACACTAGCCATTCCTCTTACAAGCACCTACCTTAAAAAAGTGACCATTTGCTCACAGGAAGTCTTATGCAAAGTGATCGTGGTGGCATAACTGAAACACTCCCCAAACGGAAATAATCCAAACACCTGCCAATAAGGGAGTAATGGATCCATCGCCCATCTGCACAATGGAGTATTACTCAATGATGAAAAGGACTAAGAAAACAATAAATTCAACTTATTCATAAATCCATCAGTGTAGAATAATCTCTGAGTTATCTTGCTAAGTGAAAAGAAGTAGAGATGAAAGAGGCACATACAGAATAATTCCATTTCTATAGGTACCCAAAAAAACATATGCTAGCTTATAGCTTCAAGTCAGGGGTAACTGATGACCAGGGAAGGGGGGAAGGAGGAAGATTTCCTAGTTCACTTTATGTTGCTGTGAAAAGCTCATTTCATCTTATAGCTTCCAGGCTATCATGAAAGGACTTCAGGGCAGGGACACAGGAAGGAGCATGTGGCAGGAACTGAAGCAGAGACCATGGCGAAACACCACTTAGTAGCTTGCTTTCTGTGGCTTGCTCAGATGCCCTTTTAATAAAGCCCAGGACCAGAGTGGTCTGGCCCCTCCCATATCCATCCTCAATCACAGACATGGCCATGCGTCAATCTAAGGGAGGCAGCTCTTCAGTTGAGGTTTCTTCTTCATAACCAAGAATGGCATCACAGAGAACCAAGAGACATTGTAGAATTTGGGGAATTTTGAATATATTCTGTCTTGCCCGTGGTGACAGTTTTGAAGTGGATAATATACACACCGGGCGCTGGGGAGTTAGTAAATCTTATTTTTCTTCTACTGTGTTATTGTGGTCTCTGATGGATGAGAGCTACAGAAATGATACCTTTTGCTCATGAACAGCTGTTCTCCCTGATCTTGGATTGTCTTGAGTTGCTTCTATGGAGTTTGACATATTCATCCACAAGTGTGTGTGTGTGTGTGTGTGTGTGTGTGTGTGTGTGTGTGTGTGTGTGTTTAGGGCATTTAAGAGCCTCAAATGCTGGAGTTTTGGTGAAGGGAAAGTTCTCTATGTCATGGCATCAAGAATACAGATAGGGCTATGGGGCTTACTGCACGTAGGGTGCAACATACGGTAGGTCTGAGACAAGCTGCTTTGGGCTGGTGTTCTATAGAAACCAACCAAGATATGAAGAATTGAGCAGCAGAAGAAAAGCTGAAAAATTGGCTGGAAGTTCCAGACCTTAGGGAGCTTCCATGTTCACCCCCTCCTTTAGCAAGCTTGGTCAGTTATCATCGCTATTTAGTCCTATGTCTGAGTAGACTTGGGGGGAGGGGGAAGAGAGGATCCTCTGTCTGATGACAGATTGGTCTTTGTCTGGTTTGGGCAAGTGTCACCAAATCTGGCTTCTCTCCAGCTGATAGGAGGACAAGTACTGGCGTGGAGACCCACCCCACTTGAGCAGCCCCAGAGCCTTCGCTTGCTAAGTGTCATATTATTCTGCATGTAATATGTGCATTAGAGACCCTTTGCTGTCCATTGGCAGAAAGTGTAGCCTAGCTGTGGGGAATCCCATGAGCCTGCTAAGTGGAATGTCAGAATGGGACCACTGCCGAGGTCTGTGACGAATGCATCTTCTAATCACACTTTCGTTCTGTCACCAGTCTTAGATGGTTGTACTGCCAACTTGCTTCCAGACAGAGACAGAACACATGACACAATAGCACTGGATTAGTCAGACCCAGTCCTCACTGGAGAGCTAAGAGGGCATGCGTTCACTGGCTTTTATCCCTACTGTAAAATCTATCTACACAACACACAGGAGTGCGACTTCCACCCTAAAATATATTGTTAAAAATAACCTGCGGATCAGCAGGGTGGCTCGGTGGGAAACATGGAGACCTGAGTTCAATCCCCAGGAAAGAACTGAGTCCCAGAAGATGTCCTCTGACCCTCATATGAGTGCTATGTCATACACACAGACACATAGACACATGCGTGCGCGCGCGCGCACGCGCGCACACACACACACACACACACACACTTTTTAAAATTAAAAATAATAGAGCAACAAACACTAGGGTCCCTGGACCTCTGTAAAGAGGAAAGTTGACACGTGACAAATGAGATCTATTTCTGTTATTTCAATTTGAGTTCTCAGAATTTTGCCGCGAGGTGCTGGTGTGAGTACATCGCTCTGTTATCCAGATTGTTAGACGATCCCCTTCTCCCTTCCCTCCACAAGGGAAGCATCAGTAGACATTCTGAAGGGAGGAAATCTGAGTCCCACCCTTAGACAAGGAACTACTGGAAACTCGGGGCTGCTGAGAGAGGGAGAGTCAGCCCTCCCCCTCCCCAGGAATGAGCATCCTAACTGACTACTAAAACAAAGTGCTCAGCCCTGAAATCATGTACACACCACCAACAAAAGGGACTAAACAGGTGGTGCTTACGTATTTATGCATAGACCTACATTTCTCTCTACCTCCAAATATGTGTGTGTGTGTGTGTGTGTGTGTGTGTGTATACAAATAAAGTGTTATATATACACACATTAACAACAATAGTTAGGAGAGGAGATGCTATCAGTTAGGAGGGACATGGAAGAAGCTGGAGGGAAAGGACTTGGGAGAGGCTGAAGAAAAGAAAAGGAAGGAGATACTTCAAATGAAAACAGAATAGTCTGAGAGAGCACGCCATTAAAAGTAAGAATAAAAGTAGACAGAGGGTGTGCACGTTATTGCTGAAGGATGCTGGGTAAACGCTGGGGCCGGTTCTCTACGGCGTCACTCTGTCCTTGATTGTCTGCCAAGATAACAGGAAAGAACACCTTTACTCATTTTTGATGTTTTGTTTTTGATCAGGTTTATAGCAGGACTTAGAAAAAAATAGCTTTGAGAGAGTAATTAGTCAGCTAATTAGTTGGTCTGTTTATGTCTTCATGTCACCATGTTTACTGGCCCCCAAGTATTCCTGCTTCTTTGAGAGTAAGAAGATGATGGGGTGGTATCAGAGCAGGGAGCCCAGAGGGGCTGACGTGAATCCAGATGGGACCCTGTTCTCTTTTTATTTTTAGGCTCAGGAAGAAATGGTGCTGTCCCCTACCCCCAAATGCTGGGGGGAGCAGTTGCTAGGTGGGAGAAGTCTCCTAGGGACTACAGAAGCACAGAATCCAGAAATGTACTAATAATACTGTACTAAAGTTTGGCTTCTAATCCTCATACCTACTGGGTGAGGTAGGAAATAGAATTGTCCATACCTTTCAGAGAAAACTGAGGTTGGGAGTGAGTAGGTCCATCTTGGCTGAAATGGGAAGTGGAGGGACCAGAATTTTTACCCAGACAATGTGGATGAAGCCCTTGTAGCCACAGTGAGATGGACTCCGAGTACTCAGTGGGGCTCTTGCATGCACCATGTAGTTGCTCGGAAAGTGGTCAGTGGTGTTACTTAGCTTTCATAACAGAGGCAAACTCAGGCAATGTTTCTGGAGATCTGAAGGTCTTAAGCCAATGAGAATACAGAGGCAGGATGTTTATTAACAAATGAGCTTTGCTCTCTGCTCCCATAATCTGTGTAGTTGGTACTGACTGTATTCTGCAAGCTAGAGTCACACCGGTGTGGGTGTTTCTCAAAGCCACATTGTGAGGTGGCAAAGAAGAGGAGATCCTTTTCCCTCATCACATAAGGATAGCACCTGAGTTCTTTGTTCTTCTGTCTGACCTAATGACTTCAAAACAACCAGGTAAGTTAGTAACCATGGTCTGGAAGTGGGGAGAGTCAAACTTGGTAGTCACTGGGTTGAAGATGCAATCGCTTCTTGGCTAGTCATTTCCAATCAATGATTGAAAAGACATTTAAATGGGTTGCTTCCTCCTCCTCCTCCTCTTCCTCCTCTTCCTCCACCACCACGCCATATTCTCTCTCTTTCTCCCTCTCTCCCTCTCTCCCTCCCTCTATTTACCTCCTTCGTTGCCCCCATATCCCTCTGACCTCAAATCCCCAGCTTTCCAGTTGAAGGGCTTCCTTGTAAAGCTAAGTCTTGCTTCTGTAGTGTTCCTGTCTTATGGGTGTGTGTGTAGACGCAGGGTGGGACTATATCCCTAAAGTGTGGGCATTTGAGGGACTGGCTCTCAAGTTCCTATGCACAGAGCAGAGACAGGTAAGCGGACACCTCCCTTCCTTTACTTTTCAAGGTGTGCCTTTTGGACTAGCTGTTGTGTTTCTTACACTTTTGAGATGGTGTCCCATGTAGCCCAGGAGGACCTTCAGCTTGCTACTCAGCTGAGGATGATTTTGAACTGATCCTCGATCCTTCTCACCCAAGTGCTAAGATTATAGTAGTGTCCACCACACCAGGCCAGCACTGGATTTCAAGAAACCTACTTCACGATATTTGGCTGAAGAAGTCAAGCAATTTACACCCTTGTTCCATTCACACAAAACAGAAATTTTGTTTCTTAACCATTATCTTATTTGAACTTGATACCTGGGTCATTATGTAAAGGAGGTCTGTGTCTTCTTCTTCTTCTTCTTTTTTTTTTTTTTTTTTTTGCTTTTTAACCTTTCTGTCTCTTGCCAGTGACTTCTGGAAGAATCTATCAGGGCTTACACGGTTAATAATGGCAAACTGTAGCAAACGCTCCCCTTCCAGGACGTCTTTCAGCTTATTCTAATTTTTTAATGGAGAAAATGCATTCTTAAATTAAATCTGCATAATAAGGAGTACTAATGATAAGAATAAAGTGGTATGCGTGAGAACGAGCCTAGTGCTGTAAGCAAACTGCGTTTGATTTGCTGAGGCTAAAAGCTAGCTCAAATCAGTAAGACTTGGTGCAAAAAAGAAAAGCCTCGCAATGCTCACAAATTGTCCATAATTGTATGGATTTTAAATATAAAAGTTGGCAGTGGCAAAAGCTAAAAGCCATTAGGAGAGACACTATTGTGCACTATACCGGGAGCAGCCAGTCACGAGCTTATGAAAAACTCTTTAGCTTGAGTTTTCTAAAATTTTGATAACTGTACTTGAGGCTTGTCTTGATGTTTACCACAATGCTCCCATTGTTCTTGGAGGCATGGCCTAATGTCTATAGGAAGAGAGCTACTAATTAGCATGAATAGTCTTCTTCCCTGAAGGTCGTTCACCGCCAAGTTCATTCTTCCTCCTTTCTCTCCCCTTTGTAGCTGAACATCACTAGAGGAGTTTTCAACGACAGCCATTAGCTTAAGAGATCGTCTGTTTTCTCTCTGACATTGGGTCACAGGTTTTAAAGAGTCTTTTTCCTAAGCCAAGAAGTCATAAAAATAATATTTAAAGGCAAAGAGGTGGGTGGGGGGAGAAACTCGCCTTTCTCTTGCGTGGGTGTCCTCCCAATGAAGGCATTAAGTGTTCCCTCTCATAAGCTTCCTGCTACAAGTAGCTAAGAATTATATTGGGCTTGCAGAGAAGGCTCCGTGGTTAAGAGCACTTGCTGCTCTTGCAGAGGGTCTGGATTTGGTTCCCAGCACCCACATACACAACTGTTTGACTGTTAGATCCCAGTTCTGGGGGATCCAACACCTTCTCCTGGCCTTCTAGGGCACTGCACACACATGGTGCATAGATATACTTGTAAGCAAAACATTCAGAGACATAAAATTTAAGAATGAACGAATCCTTTAAAGGGTATGTCTTAGACTTTAGGAACGGCAGCAAATCCCTTTCTTCTACGACTTCTTCTGGCTTATTTTATTCTGTTTTCTTTTTTTCTTTCAAATGAAGCTCAGTAGTTTCCCAGTGTTTTTCTGGAACTTAGTGGAATGGCCCTGAAGTGTCTTCCAGATACAAAAAGCACTTGGGAACTTTGTTCTGCTGTTCTGTCCGAGAGGCTTTAAGGAGTTCCCCATTTCTTCTGTTGAAGAGCCTCAGAGCAAACACCCCATGTCCTGAAGCAGAGAGATTCTGCCTTGGAGCTGCCAGGTGGAAACACTGTCTGTTTTCCACACTGCAGATTTCAAACTCAGGACTGGTAGACATACCAACACCTCTCTGAATTATCAACCTTCTGGAAGGTTCTATAGATTGGCCAGTTCCTGAAATTATAGATAAAACTGCAATTCTAAAAATCCACTTGATTTTATGTCTAATTTGTTGGTAACAGAATGTACAAATGTAAGGCATAGCAGTAAAGACTGCCCAACATGAAATTGAAAATTTACTTAAAACTGTGAGATGATTCTGTGACTTTTAAAATTCAGTTGAGGCGGTCTCAAATGTGAATGCTGTCAATGACTGCTGTGCTGAAAGGCTGGACGCCCCCCCCCCATAGGTGGAGACCCCCAACTACTCTAATACATCACTTAAGTAAAATCGAGTAATGAGATTCTGGGACAGAACATATTCTTTTAGCTACTTGGCCTGTAAGGTAGAGCTAAGCTTGGGGCCACATTTGCTCTTCTAATGTGGCAGTGAGGAAATGTATTTGACAAGCGCACATTGTGCTACCTAGCTTTCTGCTCTGGACCCAGATGAATCAGCCCGAGAAAGAAAAGTTTCATTTGGACCATGGTTCTGGTTTTGGAGGGTTCTGTCCATGGATGTTTGATTGGGCCTATCGTTTTAGGTCAGAGTCAAGGGTAAATGGTAGATGAAATATTCATTCTGTGTTTTGGAAGTAGGAGGGGGAGGGAGAAAGGGAGAAAGAGAGAGAGAGAGAGAGAGAGAGAGAGAGAGAGAGAGAGAGAGAGAGAGGAAGAAAGAGAGAGACAGAGACAGAGACACAGAGACAGAGCATTCTTAGGCTTCTTGGCTTAAAAGGACACCATACTGGAGTCTCACACTGAATCTGCATAAGCCCATTTAAGTTTTCAAATGTGAACATACTTTACAATTTAAAATAAAATTAAAAGTTCCTTCAACCTAACCTTGCCTACCAAAATCTCTCAAAAGGCCAATTAGTCAGAGAAATTGGTACCAATGTCAAGGATAGGAGAAAACTGTCTTCCTGGAATGCCCAGACTCTCTCTCTCTCTCTCTCTCTCTCTCTCTCTCTCTCTCTCTCTCTCTCTCTCTCTCTGTGTGTGTGTGTGTGTGTGTGTGTGTGTGTGTGTGTGTGTGTGTGTGAATCAAAAAATAAATCAGTGTACTTACTGGGCTCCTCCTGTTTGGAGTGCCCCATTACACTCGTCTGTTATGGGCTGTGCCTCTACAGAAGGCATTATTGGGGAGCATACATACAACATGAGGCAGGACTTCGTGCTAAAGACCAAGAGGCCATGTGACCCTGAGAAGCCCAACAGCCAGCATTAGTCAGAGTCCCAGAGTTTAGCCCAGGGAGAGATGTCGTCGGCAATGGGTGAACAAAGAACTAAAGACCATCGCAGACAAAGCCGGGGAAGCGAGGAGCATCCAGACTGAAGTGGTCCAAGAACACAGGCAGGTCTGGCTTGTCTCAAGCTCACTGTGAATGGAACAAGAATGATGGTAAGAGGATGCAGAAGCCAGAGGACCTGGAGGCTGAGACTCAAAGGACCAGAGTGGGGAGGCAGTGAGGTTCATGGGGCCGTCGCCAGGGAACCGTTGATTCCTCCACCAACCTCCCTGCAGCTGCCTCTGAACAAACTGCCTCCGACGTCCTCTCTGGGAAAGTCTGATTTTATCATCAAAAAACCCCCGTTCTTAAAACTTGTATCCTTCCTTCTCCAAATGGAATCTTGCCCTGGTGCAGAAACATGTCTCCTAGATTGAACTCGACCAGACCTGGGGGTGGGGGTGGAGTCTGGGAAGGAAGGGTTTCCTCATAAGCACAACGGCAAGGATGGTGTTCGCGTTTTCCTGTTTAGGGAGCTTAATTCTTCATGCTTTGCTTGGTTGTCAGAACATTTCATGTTTTTATTTGTGAACATACATGGTGATCATGCTTAAGGAAGAAAAAAACATCTGACGGTAGGTCCCTGGATGCCCTTGTTTTGCACAGATGTTGCGATCGGAACTGAACTTTCAGTGCTCACTCGTGAGACGCAGTGCACTGCGTTAAGAAGGGTCTACAGAGTTCCAGGACAGCCAGGGCTATACAGAGAAACCCTGTCTCGAAAAGCAAAAAAAGAAGAAGAAGAAGAAGAAGAAGAAGAAGAAGAAGAAGAAGAAGAAGAAGAAGAAGAAGAAGAAGAAGAAGAAGAAGAAGAAGAAGGGCCTCTCCTCCACAGTTGTCCCTGCACAGACCGCTCACTAACATACTGTTGGAGCCAAGGAGTTGAAACCGACAAACCAAATGGTCTGAAGATTACCAAGACAGAGCATCATCGGTGTAGATGAGAATCCCTCACCCACAGCCCACGGGCAGTCAGATAAGTTCAGAACATCAGAGGATCAGGACAGAGGTTCAGCGGTGTGGAGCAGCATTTTGGAGTTATTGGCTTGGAATAATTGAAGCATTCTTCTTCCTTTTGGGAGACGGTGCAGGATGGATGGAGCTATGAGTCTCCAATTCCAACAGCTGTGTGCTCACTGTGGGAAGAGGAGGGCTCCTAGGAGCACCGTCTCCAAGGCGTGGAGAAACAGGGGCTATTTGTGGGAAGGCTCATCTTCTTCCCTACATCCCGACAGGGAGTAATGTCCTCCCCAGAATCCCACTGTGCCCCCTCTCTTCTCTTCAACTCTTCCCTGGACTAGAGTCTTACATTCTGACTTTTTTGAATCTCACAGGGTTGGGCTAACTCTGGATGGCAGGGTGAAAATTGGATAAACAGCCACACTGACTCAGGGGAGAATTTTTTTTTTTTTAAACGTGAACATCTGTTTCTTGAATTTGGCCATGGTAAGACCTGGGGGAAGGAAGAATGCCAACGGATGAAATAGAGCCAGGAAGATACAGCCTCATCTTTTTGTGTATTTCAGGATACAACCTGGATCCTTCCAGCATGACAGAGGGAGATTCATTCCTTCTGGCTCTGGGCTGATGTCTGATTTTCCTTTAGGTAGGGCCCACAGATGCTTTCTGGTGCTTTACAAGTCTACCAAGGTACCCGCTTTGAGCAAAGTCCTGCATCTGCATGTATAAACCTGAAATGAAGAGGGACAGAGATGCTCACAGGCGCCTGTGAAGCACTTGGCATTTTTCCAGTGCACTGGACAATGCACTAGGGTCTGTTGGGCAACACAGAAGACAGAACCTTACCGAGGGAGCTTAAAATTTAGAGAAGATTCAGTGATACAAGATACGGCTTAGTGTCAAATGTGGTGGTACCGAGAGTGGAGCTTGTCGGCGCTTATAAGAAAATAAGTGAGGGCTGCTGCAGGGGAGAAGATAGCAGAAAGGAAGTCAGAATCCTTCAGGAGCAGGGGCCAGAGAGATGGCTCGGTCAATAGAGTGTTTGTCTGACAAACACTAGAACCAGAGTGTGGTCCCCAGAGTCCACAGCCTAAAAAGCCATGTGTAAAACCGGGGCTGGAGAGATGTGCCAGCGGTTATGAGTACTTGTTGCTCTTGCAGAGGACCTGAATTTAGTTCCCAGCACCCACAAGAGGGCTCGCAACCATCTGTAACCCCAATTCCAGGAGGCCCCATGTGTTCTGAATGCCGCAGGCACCAGACATGCATATGGTATACATACATACATGCAGGAAACACATTCATACACATAAAGTAAGTAAAACAAAAAATAAGCTTTAAAGCCAGGTACAATAGCATTCACTTCTAGTCCAAGAGGCAGGAGGCAGAGACAAGCAGACTCCTGGGGTTGACTGGCCAACTATCCCTGGCAGAACAGGCCACACCATGGGTAGTGCCAAGGTCAATCAGAGTTCAAACTAGACGGTCCTGTCAACATGACTTCCTCTGTCAGATGTCACAATGCTACGACCCTGGCCTGAGGGAGCCTGGCTTCCCGTAATACACCTGGCTGAAAGAACCTATGGAATCTTATCCTGAGTTTTGAGCATAGAATTTTAGTGGAAATTAATTTTCCTCAAATGAACTTCTACATAGCATCTTAATTCTTAAAAAAGAAGATGAATCCTTAAAACAGAAGAGAGTCAGGCCAGTCAACAGAGGGGGTCCAGTTGCTAGCCTCTGGTCTTTGCCTGCCTTCCTATCCATCCGTGACTTTGCCATGGGATCTCTGAGCTATAGATCTTAATAAATATCTCATGCATCTCAGCTAGGATAGAAGTAGCAGAATATTTGACTAATAAAAACTTCAGCCAAAACAGTAGAGACCTGAAACTAAGGGGCTGCCACCGTTGGCTCAGTGGTTTGGAGACCTCAGAGCCAATTAATTTCTGCTTTTTTTTTTTTTTTAATTTTGGTTTTACAATCGGGAAGATATTGCTTCAGCTCCAGACGTCACTTTTACTCAGGAAACGAAGAAAGAAGGAGGCTAGAACCATGGCTGCATGGCTAAGTCACTGGGTTTGATGCTCAGCGCCTTGTCAAAAACAATCTATGATAGGAAACCAATGGCTTCTCTCTTGGTCGGAGCAGCAGCATATAGGTGTGAGGAAATGTGGAAAAGGGAGGGGAAATAGCCGGCAGCCCCTGAGGTGCTATGCCATTCTGACTGAGCAAACATACGCCATCTAATGAGGATATCGAATTTTCTGGAATAATAAGACTTAAGAAAATAGAATTTTGTCTCATGTGTGAGCATCATAGGTTGTTCAACCCAGTGCATTTGTCTGATTAGCCAGAGGACCAGCTTGCTGAAGCAAAATGAACTCAATGCAGTGTGATTAAAAGATTGCTGACCGTCGATTAAGTGAGATGTGTCCTAAGGCACATTCATACACACACACACACACACACACACACACACACACACACACACACACATGCACACACACACACACATACATGCAGGCAAGCACTCATGCACACATGTACACACACATGCAGATTCCTGACTTATACACCCAGGGACCGTTGAGCAGCCTGTCTCTGGGTACAGTCCCAGGGCCTTCTCTGTGGAGTGTCTCTGTGAACAGGAAGAGGTCCTGAAAGACAAAGAAGATAGCAATACTTCATCACATGTCCCTTTGTCTGGTACTGCTTTGCTTCTGAAGAGTTAGTCCAGTAAAAGATGCAAAATCAGAAGACAGGCCAGATGGGCAATTAATGGGATTTTAAATTTTTATAGAGAGAATGGAGTCATGGCCTGGGCTTTGTCAGAGGGTCTTGTAAATCCATCCAGTCACAGACCAGCCTCTCACATGTAGGACCTTGCCTCCTCTTACCTTTTGAAGGCTGACCCTATGGAATGGAAGCCAGGGTCTCCAAGCTGTGGTTCCCCACATTCATAAGCTCCTCAGCCAGAGGTGCATGGGGCAGGATAGAATGGAGTAGGGCTAGAGTGGAGGCTCACGGGCAGGAAGGGCTGGTTCTGTCAGAGAAGGGATGCTGGGTCATGTAGACATGTCTACAGAGATCACTCTGCCTCATCAGATCGTCTGAAAACAGCTGCCGGCAAAGTGCGGAGAGGTGGTCCCTCACCAGCCCCTGACACGGCTGGGCAGTGAGGGAGGTGAAGGTAAGGCAAGGGGAAGAGGAAGACGAGGAGGAGGGAGAAGGATGATGAAGAAGAGAAGGGAGAGGAGAGAGAGAAGGAGGGAGAGAAGGAGGAGGAGAATGAGGAGGAGGAGGAGGAGAGAGATGAAAATAAGAAGAGAATGAAGAAGAGGAGAAGCAGAGGAGGAAGGAGAGGAGGAGGGAGAGGAGGAGGAAGGTCCCTGATGGAGCACACCATGGCACCTAATGCTTTAAGTACAGGTGAGTTTCTTCATTGTCTTCTCACAACCTCTTCTGCCTGGAGTTTGGGAAACCGTTGCCAAGTTCCTACTTTAGCACCAGTTCGAACTCGGCTGGGACCCTGTCATCTACAAACCTTGATACAAATAGCCCTGTGTCTAATCACTTCCATCGCCCTTTCAGAAGTGTTTCCTTTGGGGTCTTTATTCTGTTTCCTACCCCTCGCCTCCACAGTCCATTCTAGAGAGTAGACAAGGCAATGTCTCCTCGGATGCCACACCCTGCTGTGTCCTGGGCCCTGTGAGAGCACCGAGTGAATGGATTTGTGCTAGGCTCCTGATCAGTGTGGAGATGGAGCTGTGACACTGAATGAAGAGAATTGGTGACACCACTCCTGGTCTTCAGACACCTGTGCTCAGAAGGCAGTGATGCTATGAATGTTACACTCTTGCTTTTAGGAAATCACTTTGATGTGTGCGTGTGCGTGTGCGTGTGCATGTGCATGTGTGTGCATATATATGTGTGTGTGCATGCGTGTGTGTGTGTGTGTGTGTGTGTGTGTGTGTGTGTGTGTGTGTGTGTGCGCAAGATCTGTTGCTCTAGGTGGGTAGCCCAGGGATGCAGCAACAGTCCCTGGGTCAGACAGGAGTGCCTTAGGTTGCTGATTCAGGGGTCAGCTAGTGTCCAGTGCTTAGAGGAGTCCATGTCTCCTCATACAGGGGTGTGGCCATAGTTTGGCTTTGCCAGGCTGCAGATTATTGTTCTAGTGTTCTGGACTCTGCAGCACCACCCTACCTATGCTGGGTACAGTCTCTTTCTGCTCTTGAGAAGGCAGGAGGTCTAAGGCCCTCCTGTTCCCGGAGAGGATTAACTAAGCTGAAGGTCACCTTGAGTGGGAGTGTCACCACCCATACTCTTGGGGCCCAGGTAGCTAAAGAGGAGAAAAACAGAAACTTGGTTGCAGCAGGAACCCCACCCCACCCAACTCCCATTCTCTCCCTTCTAGGATGGTTGGAAACCTCTGACACTGAAATTCTTCCTGAAGTTGTTTCTTTCAGGTGGTGTTTGCTGCAGTGGAAGTGGAAGGGTGGGGTACTATGAATAGTTTCTTATTTCAATCTCAGAAAGTTTATTCAGAATGAATTACAAATAATAATAAAAATAATAAAAAAATAATACTGGCACAACTCTATTTCTAGAGAAAACAGAGAACTCGTTTCCTATTGCTACTGAAACAAACTACCATAAACTCGGCGGCTCAAGGCAATGTGCTTGTATATTATCTTACATTTCTGGGCCATGGCAGCCTAAATTCAAGACGTTGGCAGGGCTCGTCTTTCTGGAGTTGGCAGGAGGGCACCTTTCCAACTTCTAGTGGCCACCTTCACTCCATGACTTGTGGCCTCTTCCTTAATCTACCCTGAGCCCTTGAATCCATGTCCTGTCCCTTGCCAGTACTTACAACTTCTTCCTAAAAATCTTCTGGTAAGAGCAGACCTAACTGGACAACCATTTCAGGATGCTTCCCGTGCCCATATCTGCAGAGCCTTCTGTGCCGGGGATAGTGAATCTTCGCCTTTTTTATTTTATTTTATTTTTGATGAGGGCACACTTTTGTGTTTGGAGGAGAGAGTCATTCTATCTACTTTGGAGAAGACTGGAGCTGGGGAGGAGAAATATACAAAATGGGGGGTTTAACCAAAGCAGTTCAGTCGCAGAGAGTGGGGATGGGGTCTCTTGCATGCACAAAGTTCAGTGGCAACTGGCTGTCAGCAAAGATACTCCCTCTCAAGCCAGCACGGGGATCCCTGAGCTGCCTGGAGCAGTATGACCAACACAGATGGCAAGACCAGCTCAGGGATGCAGAGACCATAGCAACAGCAGCAGCCTTAGCTAAAGTGATGGTCGTAAGGGCCATGAGCATTGGGCCAGAGTGCCCACCCGCCCCGCTGGCTTTCTAAAACCATATAGGCAGAGTTCTTAAGCAAACACATACAGTACAGAATAGGGGGAGGAGCCCTCCAAACAACACATAATGAATCTCTGGACAGGATGACGGAGAAGATGAAGCAAGATTGGTTAATTCACGATTATTTTTAAACAAATGTGACCGGAGACCTAAGCGTTGTGCTTTAGAACTCACACTTGTTGGTGCTCACAGACTTCATGCCGGGATTCTAGAGGGCGGAAGCATAGGTGAGGTCGGTCTATCTGACACTGGAGGAAGTCCCACGGCAGGGTCAGCCAGAGCCAGACGCCTTCTTGCATGAGCTCCTTCCTCGGGGTCTAAACCCACACAACCTGCTAGCCAGTCAGTCTCCTTCCCCAGCATACAATATCTGAATAACATTAACCATATTCATCCGTAGATCCATCAGGAGGATGGGGAAAGATGGTGGTAGAGTATTCCCAAGATGAAATTAATTTCTTTTTATAATCTGCAATAGTTTATTTCACAAATTCATGATCCACCCCAGTATGTTTGTTCTTTATGACGAGCCATAAAAATGACAAAATACATTAGCCAAGTTCTTCATTCTGCTAAAATGACCATATTCAAAAATAATAACAGAGACTTGTATCCACAATGCAAAAGATGCTTGAAGTAATTGGGGCTTAATTTGTACACAAACTGTCAAGGCAGTTTTCCTCACGGCCTGCATCTTCTGAATTCATTAGTCTCTAATTACGGCCAGTGGGGACCAGCAGTTAGAAGGTTAAAGAGGTTCTGACAGGCCTAATCATTGCTCAGGAAGCTGAAAATGTATTCGCGGTCTCGGCAGATGGGGTGAGAGCGGCTGCTGCCAAGTGATAACTGTTTACTCCTTTGCACCTCCAAAGCTGTCATCCTAATAGGCGCATTTTAAATTTATTAATGCTCTAGTTACAATGCGTACCCAGTCTCTAATGGTATGTCAGCCTCAGTATATAAACGGAGCAATTAACACGTATTACCTGGTAATGGTAAAATTATTTGTTGCCTGTTTGATATTTTGTGTGGGGGTAGGTGGGGGTCTCCTTTCAGGAAAAATTGTCCCAGGAAAGGCCTCCTTTAGTTAAAATGTCCTGAGAGAACTGCTGAGGTAGGCTTTCCTCCTCCTTGGGTATAGCAAACAAACCAGAATGCCTTCCCCTGGCTTCTCCCCAGCCAGTTTCATCCTGCTCTGATTTCCAACCTCCAGCTGCTGGAATCTGGTAGTTGGGGACAGCTGATGTGAAAAGCTGGTTTGGGTTTGGGGAAAAGGCAGGAAGTCCCAGGTTTTGTAGGAGTTGGGTCTTTCTCTACCACACTCAATGAGCGAATGAGCTTGCTGGGGTTATTGACTTCAGCTGGATGACACAAGTTCTTGTGTTATCAAAGTCACTACCAGGTCATGGGAGATGATTCACGCAATCTGCGCTATATAAGTTTCCCACTGAAACCACAGACAGCTACACCCCAGGGTTACTGAACATGCACTTTGTAAGTCTTGTGAGTTTCCTATGTTTCCTGATTCTTGTGAGTTGCCTGTGTTTCTAGAGTTAGAGAATCTTCTTGCTCCTCCCCGAGTCTGCAGGCAACAGTTGTACAACTGATCCTTTAGAAAGAGAAGCCAGGGTCTGGGTCTAACTTCATGCTAACTCATAAAAGCAGAGGTCTACCTGTGCTTTGTAACCCCCTCTCCCACCATCACCAGCAACACATTGGTTTTCCTCTTGGCCTTTGTCCCGTAGCCATGACTTTAAAGCTCACTACTTACCAGCTAGAAGTGCCTTAAAAGGGGAATGGGGGTCTCCTGTCTTCCCTGTGATTGCCGTTACAACACTGTATGGACCTTTAATTAAATGCAATGTTTAAGGAACACTTGTTTTTGTGTAGGAGGCTACAGATGTGGAGACAGCCAGAATGTACAGTCCCTCCACTGTGGGTTTCGTGGAGACAGCAAGATGCATACGTGTCCTGAGAGTGTGGTGAGGTGTTAATCTCAGCAACAGAACAATTATCTGTGTCTGGCCGCCACTCTGTTCTTGCTAGCAGTCGCTAGTCCATGATGGCTAATTGATTTACACCATCTAGAAGCAATACAACAACAACAATAACAACAACAAATGTCTGGAGGACTTTGTACTCATTAAAAGCTAACCATTACATCTCCCCAGAAGGTGATCTGTTCAATTTTTTTTAACCACAATGGAAAGATACAATGCTGGATAGCTTTTTATCAACTTGACACTAGCTAGAGTCATCTATGAAGAGGGAATGTCGACTGAGGAATTGCTGCCATTTGATTGGTTTGTATCAAGTCTGTGGGGACATTTTCTTGAGTAATGGTTGATGTGGGAGGCCCAGTCCACTGTGGGTGGCTCCACCCCTGAGCAGATGGTCCTGGGTTGTATGAAAAAGAAGGCTGAGTAAACCAAGGCTAACAAGCCAGTAAGCAGTGTCCTTCCATGGCCTCTGCTTCAGTCGCTGCTTCCAGGTTGCTAGCTAGAGCCTTCCCTCAGGATGGAGTGTGACCTGAGAGTTGTAAGTTGAAATAACGCCTTTCCCCTCACATTGATTCTGACCACGCTGTTCATCTCGGCAACAAAGAACAGACTAGACAGATACCAAACCATTAGGTGACAAGTATTCTTTGCCAGGGACCAAATAACTCATCTATTGTGGTTCCTTTAGTGGCCAGAAGGCTAGCACCCGACTAATAGGTGGGGACTGTATAGCCTCAGGCTAGTGTCTTCTTGGCTCTGGGCTTCAATTTCTTCAAGATGAAGAGTTGGGTTATCTTACTTGTGACATGGGAAATTGTTTTGTTGTTGTTGTTTGTTTGTGTTTTTTGTTTTCTTGGTTTTTTGTTGTTGTTGTTGTTGTGTGTTTTTTTGGCTCTTAAGTCCTTTGAATTCAAATGTCTTGTAGCCAGGAAGGGGCCATGTAATGGAGCTGGAGTCCTCTGAGTCAGGACTGGGTCATGGCTTTCATGTCTTTTATCTTCATTTCTCATTTTCAACTTGGATGTTTAATCTGTTTTCTGGTCATTCTATTTATTTATAACTTTTTTTTCTATCTGTGCACAGTGGATTTTTCCAGCCACTCGCTGTATTTTTGCTGTATGAGACAGCCATTCATTTCTGGAGATTTAAAAAAAGGGGGGGGGACCTGTTTTCAGCTCTACTTTAATGGGAAAGCCAGGGAAGAGTGTCCAGACATGGTCTGCAGTAGGTGTCTGTTGGTGACATGTGGTACCACAGGGAGAAGGGACACTCTTTGTGTCTATAAATTGGGAGTATGTAGGGTCAGCCTGTGTGGTCTCCTGTGTAGGACCCTTGTCTCTGTCCCTGGTCATCCATTTGGCCTTGAGTCCTCCTTTCCTTGCCTATGGAGTAAAGAAATTGGGCTAAATAACTCTTAAGATCTGTCTCATTGTCAGTCTTGGTGAAAAGGGAATTTTTCAAAACCATAGCAATAGAAACACAAGACACAGAGGAACCAGCAACTGGAAATAGGTGGGTAAAGGAGATGACTTTGAAAGCTACTCATTGAGAAGTTGCCCATAAAGCTTGTCATTAAGTAGACAGTAGGTTACATTGTGGTACAACTTACACTCAGAAATAAAATATTAATCAGAGTTGTTCATGTAAACATTTAACACATGACCCTGTGCTCTCCTGTCCACCAGGAGTCTTAGGATACAGTCCACCCTCTAAGCTGCCTGTGTTCTAAAGGTGCTGCGGCTCCTTCAGTGATGGTAAAGGTACTGCAGCTCCCTCGGTGATGGAGCATGGTCAGGAGTGGCTGCCAAGCCTCCTGGAAGCTCCAGGTATTAAAGCCTCCATTCTGTAGAGGATGCTTCAAAGGATACACCATTCACATCAGCATCCCGGAAGCTTGGTCTTAGGTGAGCACAGAACCTACATTTCAAAGCATTCTTAAGAGACGCTCAGGCAAGATTGAAGTTGGAGAACCAAGTTCTAGAAAGAAGAGGCACAGGCCACATGCAGGTCTTCGCTCTGAAACTGTGCTGTTCTTCTCTCCCATGCGGCATAGCAGCTTTCTGGCTTTCTCCTTGGAAAGTGAGGTGCCTGGTATGTTGGATACTCTCCCTTGGAACTTCTCAGAAACAAGGTCACAGCTTTGATCTACAAGTCAAGGCAGATCTAGGCAAACTTAGTTCTGCCTACAGGCTCCGTTCTTTCAGCATGCCGTGGTTTTTGTAACTGGAGCATGGTGGGCTTTGTGTGACATAAGTCACTTTTACTGATGGCCTTAGATGTTGAACTTCTACAAACATTCGCTGTGGAGCATCAGTGGCATGGGGAGATCCAAGAGAAACCACTTCCTGCTCCCTACACGCACATTTCAATGTTCAGCCTACGTGTGGTAAAGGTCCCCTTCACTGCAGTTCCCTCAGTCTGTGGCAGCCTTGGACTTCCTCTAGATGAGTGCTTGTCTTAGATAAGGAAGACTGCATGGGATAGAAATCCTAGAGTTTGGTTTTGGAAAATGATCACAAGACATACTAACCTAGTACAACACCCTCAGTCTAGTCTGCCTGGGCACAAATGCTGGGTCCCCAACCCCACTTCCAAGTTCATAGAACCAAAGCTAGATGTTGCCCCTCCTGTACCTCCAGCTCTATAGGAATAGTAGGGCTTATCTTCGAGTTTTGCTAAGGATTCGGTAAGCTGATACATGTGAAGTTCTCAGAACTGTGGTCAGAAGAAAGCAAGCACTTGCTGAATATTAGTGGTGGTTAATTCTAGACCATCTGTGGACAGGTTCCTTGGGGATAGGACCTGTCCAACAACAGATCTCAAGCTCAGCTGAACCCTGGGCTTGCTTTAATGTTCTATTTTTACTGTCTTGAAATCTTAGTTATTTTTGGAAAGGAGCTCCCCCATTTTCATTTTCTTTCTTTCTATTTTTTTTTTTTTAACCAAGCCTAAAAATGATGCAGTAAGTCTCACCCACAAGGTTGTTGAGGCCAAAAGCTAAAGCCTATGTGGTGTTAAAATTAAAATGGCCTGCCTTAGCATTATCAGAAAGGCCAGATGCTCCCTAAAGAAACTGTGTTTGATAATTGAGCTAAAGTAAATATTCTTTGTATATTTGCATGGACTCAGCGATTACCTGGTCTCAGTTGTACAACTTCATGATAATACTATGGTAGACAATCAGCAATGAAATACACAGAAGTCAGGTCTTGGACTTAAAAAATTTATAGTATGATTCTAAATTTCTTGTATTAGCTTGAGATATTTTTATGTATTCAATTGTTTTCTCCTAAACATAAAGACAGTGTATCATTCTTCTCTGCATTCTGCAAAGGGCCTATCAAACTCCTTGGCAACCAGCCATTACTAAGTAACTTTAAGGACAACCAATAGGGTGATCATATGTCACTCACCTTGAGAGTGACAGTGAACATGTCTTGGGTAAGGATAAAGTTGATGTGCACCCAGCCCTCCCTCCAGCACATAGTTTGATGGCTTTCAGTCCATTTGCTTTGGTCCAATTTAAAACCCCAAGGAGACATATAATTTATACATGTAATTTAAAAGGTTGTAGGGAAGGAAGACCTTAGTACTTATTTTAGTGGAAGTTCGTAGAACCATCCCACAATGAGCAGAGGATTTGTTCCCCTAATATCTTAGTTGTAAGATCTTCTAAATTCTCTGATTATTAGAGCTGTGTAAGAGATTATAGCCATTTTATCCATGTCTGACTTTGAAGATAAGAAGACTGGAACCCATAGTGGGTTGGGATTTCTAAAGAACAGACAGCTCATTAGTCCTTGAAAAAGGCTTTACCAACGTCCCAGGTCACTAGCAAATGATTATCTATGCGGTGGGGACAAGCCTGGGGTACATAAGAGTTCAACCCTGGCAACAGGTTGACAATGGACTAGGTATCATTGGCTGGCACCGACGACCTCCTAGAACACTACCAAAGGCACCAACGACCTCCTCCTAGGACAGTGCCAAGGGCATCTTAGTCTCAAATTGCTTCCCTCCATGGGTTCTCTCTGGGACAGACTGGATAGTTCATCAGTCAAGTATTTTCTGCACATGCTTGTTGGCATCTCTTGTTTATAATCTACTTTTGTGAAAAACAAGGCAAGTATGATTTCAAGTTTTCTGCATTCACATTGACACTATAGCAACTTTTATGATTAGTTGCTGAATATTGGCCGCCTCTGCTTCCAGTCCTGCAGAGGGTCGTCTAGCTGTGAGAAGGGACTTTGGGTCTCCTAAAAGCATCTAAGGAGTGCAAGGGAAGAGTGGGTAAGTGGGAATCATAGTCTTTGATGCTTCAGGGCCTCAACTGTAGCGTGAAAGTCTAGCTTCCTGGATGGCCTGTGACACCTCTTGGAATTTGTCCCATGGAGCCTTGTAATGGCTTTCTTACTTGGGCAGACAGTCTTCCTCTGCCTCCTCTGCCTCTGGCTGACATCATTGGAAAGTGCTATCACTATGCAAGCAGCCTCTCCTGCTTGCCACAGCCAAGGGCACAGGATCCCAGCTTCTTGTTTCTTGCCAGTGAAAACCCTGGGATACTTTTTAAGAGGTATATTCTTAAGTTTGGCCATCAGCTGGGCAGGGAGCAGATGAGGGAATAAGTCCAGGGCATCAGGACTCCTGTTTACCAGGTGAAGGTGGGTTAACAAGAGAGGCTGAAAATAAATGAATTGCAACACAGATCCAAGTTTTTCACCTAAAATTGTGACAGACCTGTGGTCTTCCCCTGGCTGAGGAAAGAACCCTTACAGATCAGTAAGGAATATAATTCCACTGTTGGTGACTTCCTCTATTTTCAGTTGGATCATGTTTCCCGGGGAGATCTTGAGTCTAGAATCTTTCT